>OY757934.1:74456179-75183679 GCA_963585895.1 Sepioteuthis lessoniana
ATCTAATTCAATTTGGAACTGAATGATTATTTTATGTGGAGTCTACACTGAACATCCTTTCTTTTCTTTTCTTTTTTAATTATTCAAATTCTCTACAATCAATATAACGGGAAACTAATGGGGGTCACATGTCGTCAAGTAATTGTGTTTTAACTGCTCCCGTCAAGACGAGAATTTTCAAAAGATGTACACAGCAATTCTTGGGGTTTGATGGCTAGCCTGCAGCATCGTAGAATGCGAGTTCGAACTCCAGTCGTGATATTACATTCCCTTCCGTACAGATGCCCTTGGGAAAAGTATGAACCCCCCTAATTCCTCTCCCCCCACCCCAACCAGCTATGGGTTAAATAATACCACCACTGTTCAACAAGAATGACTTTGGCACTAAATAAGCCATGACGGTTGATATGCTTTCAAATAAAGAAACCAAACCAAAAGCAACTCCCTATTTTAAAAAATCGAATTGTTGTTCCTGTTGCGTTGTGGTTAACGTACTGAACTATGGCATAGTAATAAACAAGTTCGAACTCCAGTCGCGCTATTACGTTCATTTTCGGACAAATACCCATAGGAAAGGTATGAACCAACGCCGAACCCCTTTATACCCCATCCCCAGGTATTTGTTAAATATTACCACTACTGATCTTCTACAAGGATGGCTTTGGCAGAAAATAACCCATGAGGCTTGATATCAAAGAAAACAAATCAAACCAAGTACACAGTTCAGGTTAAATTGATGGTACGGGTAACCCGAAGCCGAACTTTTCCATAACTTATTTTTCCAATGCAAGTATCACTGGGGAACGAGAAAATGTTTGGTAAACATACGTGGGGTGTGGATATATGCTCGAACATGCACTACTGATAAGCAAGTCGAGTGCAATACTTACATTCGTCGGTAAATAATTGATACGTTATTTCATAGAGTTTGAAACATATCCTATTGTATATAAGTGAAGTTGCCAGTTAAATGAATAAAATGAGGTGAAGGTGCCAGTTACTTCTGCAAACACATAAAAAGAAAAAGAACAAAAAAATGATCTGAGAGTGTTACGGTGGTTACTCTCCACTTGTTAGGGCTTGTATCCCACCCACTTCATACTTAGGTTGTGTAACCCGACACATAGTGCATCGTAATATTCGCTTGGTTTTATTCAAAATCACGTTTATACTGTTACTATAGATGCAACTAACGACCATTCTGTATCTACTTTGTTTTGTGTGTATATATATATATATATATATATATATATATATATATATATAAGTGTGTGTGTATATATATATATATATATATATATATATATATATATATATATATATATATATACAAGGGTCATTAAAAAAGTTCTGAGTCTCACCCAGGGAGAAGAGCCATTAGCTAAACATTTTTGTCGCAACGCACTACAACTTCTTATAAAAAAGAAACTAAAATGATAAAGAATTAAAAAAAAAAAAAACTGAAGAAAGTAAACTGAAGAATAATGAAAAACTGTCTTGATAATCAGTGATAAACAACAAAGTTTCTCCATCTTCTTCTGGATGAAACTTCGAACTTTTTGAACGATCCTCATTTTCGTGTAACGCGATATTGAAAGATTTATATCGAAAAAAAATCAACAAAAGAAAAAAAGAAAGGAAAAAAGATATAACGAAAATTTTCGTTTGATGTTATTTTTTTGCAATAGTCTCGCTCTATTATCAAACACAGTTAATGTTTCTATCTCTTTCTCACTCTCTCGCTCTCTTTCTCTCTCTCTCTCTCTATATATATATATATATATATATATATAACATTGTATGGTTATCGCTATCTCACTTTTGCGGTTGATGGCAGACCAAATGGGGTATAATTTGGAGAATGCTCAATATCTGTGATAGATCTATTATATAATAATTATATTTATATAATTTATCATTTACTCCTTTAGAGTTTTTCACATAAGTGTTAGCTGATGGTTTTTCATTGGAGTTTGAGTGACAGCAAGTCTCCTCAAGTCTCCAGGACTCGTCTCAGGATTATAGCCGTTCTCAGCAATGCTGTCATTTGGATAGTCTCTACCTGCCCGCCAACTTCCAAGTCCTCCAGGCCTTTTAATAATCCTTTAGTTATTGTGCCAAAAGCACCAACCACAATTGGTACAATCGTCACTTTCATATTCCACAGCTTTTTCAATTCTCTAGCAAGGTCGAGATTCTTATTCTTCTTTTCACATTCCTTCAGATTTATTTTGTGGTCCGCCGGGACAGCAAAGTCGACAATTTTGCAAATTCTCTTTTTTGTTGTTGTTGTTGTTGTTGATTATTATAAGGTCTTGTCTTCTGGCCGGGATTAGGTGATCCGTTTGTCTGTTAAAGTCCCATATGAGTTTATACGTGTCATTTTCTAGGACAGTTGTTTTTATTTACTATCATTCTGTATACTTTTTCGACACGTGTTTCCGATATAATAATCCTCTTCCTGTCCGAAAAACGTGCCGTACAAGTATACGGAATAACCATAGATAAAAAAAGATTTAAATATCAAATCGGAAATCATTTGCAGACCAATTCATTTTAAGATATTTACTTTTCCCTTGTTGGACCAACATGAATATATACATTTTTTATATATATATTTTTCCATAACGCTTATAACTAGGAAAAGGTATGAATCCAATTCTTTTTCCAGCAGGTATGAGTGAATAGTAGAGCAGACTAAGCTCTTTCAACTTTGATATGACAACGAATCTATGAGAAGGAAAACTCTGAATTCAAACCGATTAAACTCCGCTTAAAAATTCTTGTGTCGCATCCTGTTTGTACCGAGTAGTTGGATATATATATATATATATATATATATATATATATATATATATATGGAATTTCAAGGTGATTTATGTCGTTATTTGGTATCTGACTCCATTCTAGGTTATTCTATTCTTATCCCCACATCATCTTGCTGGTTTAACTTCTTGGATATGAAAGCTGCAAGCAATTATAAAAAAGAAAACAGGAAAAGAAGACATATTTTATATTTTGCCCTTATTCCTGGGTTCAACAACTATTCAGTGGGTGAGGAAATTCTTCCTGAATACAAATGAAATGGTTGCGTCTCGCAGTCAAGGTATTAAAATGTGTTAGTCGTTAAGTCCATTATATCGTATCTTAATTGTAATTCTGACGATTATTTGGTGTTTTTCGTCATGGGTCGGTAAAAGAAGCGGCTGTTTCTTGTGGAAAGGTTAGCCAACGCGTCACGCATGGCGCCTTACACCAGTAGCAAGAAAGATTTAGATGTTGTTACTCCGCTGGTCACAGCTGAAAGAGAACAGAGAGGGTTCCTTTTTTTATTTTGCTCATGCGCTGCCCTTTTCCTATCAAGGGCTTCGGGAATTTTCTGCATTTTTTTGCAATTTTTGATTTAATTTTGTTTTTGTCTTTAATTTGAATCATTTTGAGATGAGGCTTCTTAATCTGAGAATTAATTTTTATTTATTGCGGACTTTTTGTCCTCATCTTGGTAGTTTTTGTGTTGTTTCTTCTTTCACTACGTTTCGGCCAAATTTCACCGTGATTTACCGCGACCTCGGATAGGAATACTGAGTCTTGTAACTGTATCCCCAGTAATTACTGCCTTCCATAGTTGTTGTCTATCGCAGCACGTTTTTGACCAAGTAAACCAGCTTGGGTAGGATTTGAAACCGCTCTCTTCTGACAATGCTCATCTGGAACCGTAGAGACTCAACGCCTCTATCCGCTGCATCACAGGCCCCGAAGGACGATCAAGGATGGATTTTTGGTCTTATAAATCCAATTATTTGTTCTCCTTATCTGGTCTTCCATAGTCGGATCTGTACCGAATTTTTTAATTGTCTTTAATTGGAATCATTTTGAGATGAGGCTATCCGAGGTCGCGGTAAATCACCTGAAGAAGGCCAGAGGTGAAATTTGGCCGAAACGTAGTGAAAGAAGAAACAACACAAAAACTACCAAGATGAGGACAAAAAGTCCGCAATAAATAAAAATTAATTCTCTAATTTTGTTTTATTTATCTTTATCAATTCCCACAGTTTAGTTGGGCATATATATATATATATATATATATATATATATATATATATATATATGTGTGTGTGTGTCTTTTCAATCTGTCTGTGTCAATTTATTATCTATCGTTATTCATTCCCCTGCCCATCATATCCATCATCATCATCATCATCCGCTAGCACGGATCTCCCTGACCCTCTCTCTCCACCTGTCTCTATTTTCCATCGTTCCCAGTAGGTCTTCAAGGCTACATCCTGTGTCGGCACAGAGCTGTTGTATATAGGTTCTAGCTGGTTGTTCTGCCTTTGCTCGTCCAGTTGAAGGAGTCCACAGGAGTATATCGCTTACAAGTTCGTCCTTACTTTTCCTGTCATATCTATCAGTCTATCATAATTATGAGCTTAGTCCATATCTATCACAGCTGATTCTATCTATCTATCTATCTATTCTTAGTCTTTTCATAACTTAATATAGATTCCGAACAGAAAGAAAGAAAGAAAGAAAGAAAGAAAGAAAGAGAAATCTCCGAAAAAAACAGACAACATGAATTAAGAAGTTTTTGGCATTCTCCTAAAAGGAGAGAAAGAAAAAAAGAAAAAAGGGAACCGGTTTCAGTCGCTTACAGGGAAGTAAGATACATGTAATTTTAGATACTACAATTAATGTTACTTTAGTTTTATGTTTGTTAATGAATGTAAAAGATATGAAATTTTTGTTAATGTTTTTAATGTTGCTTTTGTTTTATATTTTATTAATGAATAAATTCTTGTATAGGGACTGATATGCAATCCACAAGCAGTATTCTGTTTTTGTCCCCTTTATAGAATAAAGCATTTGTAACTTGTGTAATAAGTGTCTCGTTTGTTTTTAGCTCCGACTTATTTATTTTTACCATTGGGACCAGTAAATTTTTGTTGTGGTTTTTTTTTGGGGGGGGTCTGTTTTTGTTTTTTGTTAATTTGTTTTAAAGTTGAGTTTTGGTAACGACCCCAAAAATTTTAACAGATAATCTAAGAAAATAGTTTTTTATTTTACTAATATTGTAACAATACCCCTGCGGTCCCCGTACTTATCAACTTCTTCCGGGTATCACATATTTCTTTACGGCACAAGAAATACAACTGAGGGAGCGGGAGAAAAAGAACAAAGAACAAACGAACAATATGGGCTTGGGTTAACTTAAGTGCAAGAAGGGTGGTTCCGTGACACTGCCTTCCCTGTACATCTGTAGACTAACGCTGACGTGTATCCTTCGCGAAATTTCCACAAAGCCACGAGGAATGCTGACTCATCTTGACTGGTCTTCCCTCACTGCTGCTGGACTCTATCTCATGCCGACTGATCTCTTCTGCTATCCGGTGTCGACTGCCCCTCTGCGTCACCCTTTGCCAACTGCCTTCTGTGTGTTCCTTCTTTCAACTCTCTCTCTCTCTCTCTCTCTCTCTCTCTCTCTCTCTCTCTCTGGCGTTCCCTTGCCCACTTCCGGTTGCGTCGAGATCTCGAGCTCAGGCCTTTGTTTGGTTTCGCGCCAAAACAAACAAAAAGATCGTCTGCTTGGCGCACCCCCTTCATAGTGTCACAATATTTTTCAGGCTTTTAAGATTTTATGAATCTGATTTTTTATCAAAAATGTAATGAGACTGTTATTTGGATCTAAAATGTAATTAAACTGATCTTTTTATCTAAGATGTAATGTGAATGATATTTTTTGTTTATCTATTTAGTTATTCATTCATATTTTCTCTAAGACTGGTTTTTTTTTTTGTCTAATATATAATGAGATTGACTTTTTTCATCTCAAATGTAATAAGACTGATATTATTCATTTAGTGTATAAAATATAATGAGACTGATATTTTTTGCCTAAAATAGAATTAAACTTTCTTTTTTGTCGAAAATGAAATGAGACAAATTTTCTTTGTCTAAAATGTAATGAGACTGATTCATTTTTGTCTAAAATGTAATGAGACTCTTTTTTTTTTTTGTTCAAGATGTAACAATACTGATTCTTTGTTCAAAATTTAATGAGACTGACATTGTTTATTTATTTATTTATTTTTTATCTCAGATGGAATGAGACTGATATTATTCATTTATTTATTTCTAAGATGTAATGAGACGGATATTTTTTTGTCTAAAATGTAATCATCATCAAGTCCCACAGGCAACATTGAGTTCCCTAAATCTCTCTCTCTCTCTCTCTCTCTCTCACACACACACACACACACACACACACACACACACACACACACACCATCCATCCCTATCGTCCATCTCTCCTGGCAGGTTTTCTTGGCTGCAACCTGTGTACGCACAGAGCAGATGTATGTAAGTCTTTTCTGATTGGCCAGCACTGGCACGTCCATGAGTAGGAGTCAATGACAGAACATCGCCTATGGGTTTGTCCGTTTTTCTATTGCAGTGCCCAGCGTGTCTTATTCGTTTTACTTGAATAGTTTGAGAGATGAGTGGCAGGTGTCCGTAAAGTTGCCGTTTTGTGGAGTGTTGCTTCCAGAATTTGTTCAAGACTACATGCAGCATACTTGTGTTGTTTTCCTCTAGCTTTTTCTCGATAATTTTAGTATCATTGTGGTGCATCTATATAGTAGTATGAACACAGCTACTGCTAGGAAAAAAACTTGTTTTATTTTATCGGATAGATCAGGATTCTATATAATCGATAACTTGTTAATAGCATCCCTCGACTTTGCATGACATACACTGATATTACTTTCAGTAGATGGGATGTTGCTAACGAGGTTTGTGAATTGGTCAACTAATTTTAGAGGTTTGCCATTTCGAGAAGGAACGGTTCTTTTTTGGTTTAAAACACGTGAGCTCTGTTTTATTTGTAATACCTCCTGCTTCTCGCTCTATGCTATACAATATGGGCTGTTGTATTTTCAAGAAGTGCTTGGTCATCTTCATAGCCTGCATCTGCCATAGTGTCTGCAGGATATCGTCTGCTCCTTGCCTTTTTAATGTGAAACAATTTTCCTTTTATTAGATCAATGGATGTTCGAAGTAAGTAGTTTAGGCTGAGTATAAACAAATATAGTGCTTATGTATCTCCTTACTAGACTCCAGCGACTCTGTCGAAAAAGTCAGCATCTCCATCAAGTGTGAAAACTATTGTTTTCATGTTTTTGTAAAGCTTCATTGTAGCGCTAATAGCTTCTTCGAGAAGACCATATGCAAGAACTATTCGCCCCATCATTCCTCTGTGTATGGAATCGAATGCCTTGGAGAAATCTACAAACAATAGAGTGTTGTCTCGAGATTTTTTGCTCGTACTTCTTCCATTATTCGACGGATTGTTAGAATCTATGAAGTTGTGGAGCGATTTCTTCGAAAGCCGTTCCGATTTTTCTAAGAATTTTCTCGATTTCGGGTCGAATACGATTGAGAAGTTGGGTATCATAAACCCTAGCAGCTATAGCAGTAAAACTTTTTAACGATTCCGAGGCCTCCTTTCTTGGGTAACGGAAAGATGCAACCTTTCGTCTATTTCTTTAATTTTTGTTCATAGACTGGGTTGCATATTTGGAGAAGTATGTCATCAAATTTTCTTATCTTCCAAATATCAAGCTCACACATATACACACACTATTATTATGTTAGTAGAGTTAGTAATATTTTTTGGTATTAATGTACGTTTTGTTATTATAGTATATAAATTTGTTTTGTTCGTTCGCCTTGTTTTAAATGTTCATTTTGTCCGCGCCATTTTACAACCTTTATTTGTTTCATATCTTTTACTCATTTGTTGCATATCTTTACTCATTTATTTCATATGCTTTATTCATTCATTTGTTTTATCCATGTGCTTATCCTGTTATATTTTGACCTTCGGCCCGGCCCAAAAATACTATTCCAAGGTGATACACCGGAAGGAAGTGACACATTCCAATGGCCTGTAATCGAAAGAGATCGCGTGGGCGGATTAAGGCTTATGATATGGGACAAGGTGAAGGTCTCATTGTGCCATTACAGTCATGCACCGGAAGAGAGTAACCTCTGAACTGCATGACAGTTATTTCCGCTTGATGACGATTAAACATCCGATTCAAAGATCCAGTAGGCGATCGTGTGGGCGTTGAGTTATTATTTAACTCAGTTGAGTTTGGGTCCCAGAGCAGTTGCCAGCAGACTCCCAGAGGGTTAGAGACGAGGTGTGGTAGGGAAGGCCACACCAGACCGAGCGGGCCCTCGGAAAGCCCCGATGGAGTAGACCCCAACATCAGGAGAACAATAAAGACACAACGTGACGGTCATAAGTAGTGGAGGTCAAAATATGAAGTTTATGTTCGGTCTCCAGCATCCTCTCACATGCAACCCTTCAACAACCCTTTCCAAATCTTGCAATAAAGTGAGAGGTGAATATTTTTCTAAAGAAGTCCTTCCTGCGTCTTTATCATGCGTTTTCCTTCCTGCGTCTTTATCGTTGTGTCGCTGTAGATGACTATATAACAATCCTACCTTAATTCTAAACTAAATCATTAAACTTGTGGAGAAGCCCTTATTTTCAATATACTTAAACTCAACATAGAATAGTCGGGTACCATATAAATACCAAACACAGGTCCATTCCCCTACAAAATGGTAAACTCCGACTTAGAACACGCAACCAAAAATAAAAAAATAAATTAAATATACCCATAGCACATGGAACTCTTTCTACATTACCTCCTACAAATTTGAAACCTTACTTCTTGAGAGAAAACTCAACCACAAATGTTAACCCAACGACGTAAAATAAACATACAAAATTTCCTAAACATTCAAAATATTTAAGAATATATTTCACTCATTTCAAAGACAACATGAAAATTCTATTACGGCACGTGGACTTGAGAAATAAGAGCGGCGAACACATGCAAATTCTTTAAATATCTTATTCAAAATTTTCATATAAAACAATTGCATGCAAAAATTTAAACAAAATTTTCCAAGCTAAAATTCCTACACAGAAACAGGACGGCAGAATTTATTTCACAGCACACGAGGAGAGGAATATTGACATGCTGCTATTAGTGACACTAGGCATATTTCTACACTTTCCCCACTACCAAAAATCAGGCAACCTTTCAACTCTTTTGACTTGCCCACCTAATCTTACTGGCCACTAAGACACTTTCTTCTGCTACTACCAGACTGGTCAGTAGACGACACACAGTTCTTTTATTACTACCAAACTTGTCATTGGGACGACATTCACAACGACAAGGAAGAACAGGACTACGCGATATTCTCCACCAGCAAAAAAATTTCCCGACATTTTCTGAACAAATACCAACAAAATGCAAACCAATTCACTTACTATCTTCATAATTCGACAAACTATCCGTGAGTGTCAGAGTGACGAAGCCAAAAAAGCACCCACTGAAGACCGGATACAATGTGAGCAAACAAATCACAAAAACTACTAAGACATCTGAAAGTTTGATTTTACGAAAACGAAGACAAGCAAATCTTAAAAAAAAAAATGACACTAATACTCAGACGTCCAACAACTAAAAACTCTGAAGGAAACTTGTTCCAAGCTGACGCAACATTCCATTACACAACATTCAACTTCGAAAATTTTCAACACAACAGGAATTATGATAGCTATATGATTGTGCACACCAACAAGAAAATTTGATGCGTGGTCAATACGTGCCCACGAGCCACGCTAAACACAGAATTTATGGAAAAGCACAAACAACCTAGCTAGACTAAATTCAACAATGAATAATCGTTTCAACTAAAAACGAAATTCACCTGTCACTTCATTCAACTGCACACAACACAACCTTCATGGAATGCTCAAACAAAAGACAGTTTCCACAACTTCAAATATCAACACATCCTAAAAGGAGCCTAACACAAGATACGTAAGACATTATTACAGCGAATTGAGTTAAACACTGCGTACTTGCTGTTCTACACATAAAACAGCACCAAAATTTCACCTTGTGCCCACAAGGAATGCCAAAAAAAGTGCGAACTAACTCCCACGCTAAAAAAAATACATTTGCATTCATCACCACCACAAAGTCAACAGTCACGCAAATTTGCCTCCACGTTAGAGAACATATTGAAAAATATTTTCAATATTTATCAATCTGCGAGGGGGGGCATATAGGACTTTACACTCCTATAAATTATTTTGGGTGGTATGCCACTTGTTCCCACAAAGATGGCGGACGCTCAATATTCAATCTCGGAAAACCATTGGCCAGGAGGACCACGTGATATGCTTACAACTACGTCAGCGCGCGTAAATTCAAGTCCTGCGTCTTTGAGCCACTTACAAGACGCGTATTTTCTATAAATACGTCGTCTTCAAACACCCTCTTTCTCTTTGACCAATTTTCTTCGCAGCGGCAACACTCTCTTTGACCAATTTTCTTCGCAGCGGCAACACTCTCTTTGACCAAATTTCTCCACAGCAGCAACACCATGAATGGGCCTCGTAGACATTCATATACAAGGACTATGAGACGCTTTTCCGTCTCTGAGAAACTGCCTGTTTCAAACCATAGAAAAAGGACATTTTAAACTAGCAATTCTTTTTGTAGCTTAGTTGTGTTACGCACACACACACACACACGAGCTCACACATATACACCCACTATTATTATGTTAGTAGAGTTAGTAATATTTTTTGTATTAATGTACGTTTTGTTATTATAGTATATAAATTTGTTTTGTTCGTTCGCCTTGTTTTAAATGTTCATTTTGTCCGCGCCGTTTTACAACCTTTATTTGTTTCATATCTTTTACTCATTTGTTGCATATCTTTACTCATTTATTTCATATGCTTTATTCATTCATTTGTTTTATCCATGTGCTTATCCTACCTTAATTCTATACTATGCCTATTTTACTTTTATTCAAACCCCAACATGAAACTTGTGGGGAATATTCAACCTTATTCAATATACATAAAATCAACGTAAAATAGTCAGGGACCATAAATAAATAAATAGCATAAACACATTCACTTCACTCACCCCTACAAGTATCATATTTTAACTCAATGAAAGCAAAGTGTGATTTTTATTTGGGCATTATATTTAAAATTCACAAACTTTGAGAATAAGATAATTTCTATTCTGATAAGCAAGTGGATAGTAAATTTGTGGCATCTGCAATCATACTGAACGTCATTTTTTTATCCTTTAAGACAATGTGGATAACTATGAAGTGTCTAATTAAAATCATTCATTCCTTCCTAAATGAAAATACTATCCACATAGACCGCTTGTACAACGGGAACCCAACAGATTCGCAGGCCGTCTAGTATTGGCTATAGTTCTCATTTTTGACTGACTGGCACAAATAATCAAAACACTAAAAGTGTGTGCGAATGTGCAATGGAACAAACCACCATCACCATTTTACGTTACCGTCCAAGCTGTAACAGCAAAAAGTTGTTACATCCGTTGTGATCCTTAACAGCAGCTGTTCTCCTTTCTTACTGGAATGATTTACGCTTATTTCCAGAATTAGATAGATAGATAGATAGATAGATAGATAGATAGATAGATAGATCCAGTATATATAACCAAAACTCGACAGTATCTAAAGGAATAACCACCCCGTGGGAACCTCTGTGTTTACTGATCACATAGGCGTGAAACTGGTGGTCACCAAGCGCCTTTGACCCTGTGTCTACGCTATTCAAACTTATACACACACACACACACACATATGTATATATATATATATATACGTGTGTGTATTACTTACTGCTCACAACATATAAGCATGTAACTTTATTATGATTGGTCAATTTCTTGCCTGTTCAAAATTATTTTTTCATAATTTTTATCTTTATTGTCCATAGTGATCGATGCAGTCAATTTGAATCAATGACCTTATGGCTGGACAATTAACCACTGGTCAGGTGACTTCTCACACTTCACTGATTCGAGGCTGGCCAATAATCATAAAAAGGCAATGCTATCAAATTCAATCAAGTATAACCATTAAAGTATCTTGTACAAACATACACGCACAGATATATATATATATATATATATATATATATATATATATATATATATATATATATATATGCGTGTGTGTGTTTACATCAATCAATCTATCTTATTCTATCAAGCTATCATATTCATTTATCTTTCAGTCTATCTATGTGTGTCTGTTCACATCTATCTATCTATTTTAATCACATCTATCTATCTATCTATATAGATAGATAGATAGATAGATCCAAATATCGACCAAGCACGCTAGTTATCTCTTTTTCTATCTTTCTTTGGTCATATTTATTTATCTTTCTGTTTATCTATTTATGCCTGCTTACATACATCTATCGATCTGTCTTTGGTCGCATCAATCTATGTTTGTTCACGCACACACATATTCACATCTATCTATGATCATATTTACTAATCTTTCAGTCTATTTATCTATGTCTGTTCACATCTATGTATCTATTAATCTATCTTTGATTACATCTCGGTTCACATCTATATATATATATATATAGATGTTCAGATCTATCTATTTATCTATCTATCTATCGTATCATTTATCTATCTATCACTGAATTGCAAATGATGAAGCAGATGATTTGATAACAGAGGGAGTTGGAAAGTCGAGTTTTTTAAACTGCCATTTTACACGGTTGAATTTTTTCAGTAGTCTCCTTTTTTCCCTTTTAGGTAAACCGTATATTAACGTTTTTGTTAAATAAAAAGCGCTATCAACAAATATGCATTGAGTTGTAAATTGTGCCGTAAGGCACTGATTGTACACATGGATGTTTATACATAAATATCGCTGGTGATATCGTGAACAGTTCCTTTTTCTGTTATAATGATGTTTTTTAAACCAAAATCTTTGGGACTGTGCAGATACTGGATGCCGTCTGGAGGACTTAGTAACTTCGATTACCTTTATGGTGGGATGCTGGGAGAAAGTCAGCACACATTGATTGATTGATTGATTGATTGTAATTATACTGGAATCGGCTATGGTATTGAACGCTCGAAGATTATCTTCATATGTCTGTCGTATCTGAGTACTATAATTCACTGCTACATTATCTGAACGTGAAAGGAATACAATTTGGACAATTGTAGCAGTGAAAATAGATTATGTTTTAATATTTCTTTGTACAAAACAATGTAAAATAATTCACGACCAATTAACAACAATTTCCTTCATTATCTGAGCAAAGTTAATTGAATGCATATAGAAATGACATCATTTTTATCACATTCTAGAGAAAAGTCCTATTGTGTTGTTGAAGAGTCTTTTATAAGTTGAGAGTCCTTAATTACGTACGTACGAGAGAGAAAAGAAGTGTTGAATAAAGATTTACATCTTTACGACATGTCATCGTTTACCATGTGATACAAGATCGTTAGAAGGCGCGAGCACCTTGTCCGTTTGGACGGGAGCGGACGGATGTGTTCTTTTGGAGCCACGAGCAATAGAGAATTTGACTTTACCGCATCCTTCTCTTATATACTATTTCGGTCATGTACCCAAGAAGTATTATTTGGCAGGAAAGTGACGGAATATTTTCTGTGAACTAGATCATTCCACCATGTTAAAATTGAAAAGATGTGCAATTCAACAATGAAAAAGTGAGGGTGCTAAAAATAAGAATCATCGTTAACTTTGAAGTTATAGATGACTGTAAATATTCTTTTCAATTGTTTCATTGTCTCCAAGTCAGGGTGTTTCATCACATCTAAAAATAAAATTACCCTTTCTTAGAAAAACACCCAATTGTGTCATCATTTTTGAAAATATCTATTCCCTATTATTACACCAAAATCTAGTGGATCTAGAAAAAGCTATTCTCTGCTTAGACAGTATAAGTCCAGTATTCAAAGATAACAGATCAAATATATTTTACCGCTACACCAACTGCGGAACCAAAATATAGACAAGAAAAGTTGAAACCATGTAACTGTGGACAAACAAATGATCATTATTAAATAGAATTATTGATGTTAGTACGACTTGAAACCAAGCGTTATTAGTTATTTAGGTCGTAGAATACGTTGACTGTATTTCCTTTGGAAGAGGAAGACTTCCCCCGGCCAAAAAATGGGTATCCTTAGTTTGTTAAAATGATGTAAACTTGTTTCTAGATCAGAGTTTTTCATCATACCTAAAAATAAAACTACACTTTCATAAAGGAAAAAAGAAAACAAAAAAAAATTAATGATATCAACTGAAGTAGTCCCTTGGGTATATGGTGATGCAGTTGTAAGCCACAATAGGGGTCGGCCTATTTTTGTTATCGTGTATGCAACGGGGTGTCATGAGACCTGTTTGGAGGCGTCACTAAATTTGGCGCGCAATTCGTTTTTCCTTTGTCTTTGTTCTTTTCTTTGTACATATAAGTCCGGCAGTAAAAGCTTATGGTGATCACGTCTATATAGGCTATCTCCCAAATTACGTCTTGTCTTCTTATTTTTTTACTAATACTATGAGTCGATATACCCCTGCGATATTAACACAAAAAAAGCGTGTCATCATTTTCTCTAATAACATCCCTATTTTGCCGCCAAAGTCTAGCTGAAATGAGCAATCCTCTGCGTAAATTGTAGAAATCCAGTATTCAGAGAGAACAGACCTAATATATTTTACTGCTACTCCAACTGCTGAACCAAAATATCTCTTCCGAATTTTACGAACGATAACAAAGTTTAATCCTCAAAGGAATTCAAGACAGGCAAACAAGAAAGCAATTAAAAAATAAGATATTAAAATCTTAAATATTAAAAGCATTTCTCTACCCTTTTTGAGGCTCTGAACTCCGTTAATAATCAAGCAAGAGTCTTATTTTTATTTTGCTGATTGTTTTCAAATAAACATTCGGAGGGATTAGTATATTAATTTAAAATTTAGATAAAATGAATGAAACAAATTATTAAATACAAAAATAAAGAATAAAACAAATAACAAATTTCAAAAATACAAAAATCAAAGAAAACAAACAGAAAATATCCCATAATTTTACTTCCACTGAAAGCTAAACTTTCAGCAGCCAAAAAACGGAGACAGCCTAGTTAGAACCCACTGTATTACTCGAGTGTTTTCCTGCCTGCCAAAATGAACAGTTCATACTCTACAACTTTTAACAGTGTTGCGGTGTCGATAAAGGTATCGATCCCACAAACTTTTGTAAATAAGGTAAGTGACAACAAACTAGGCAAGGATGACATAGATAGAGTTCGAAGTGTGAGGTTGCATAAATAATTATCCCAGGACCAAAGCCCATTTTAGGCGCATGTCTCGTTGAATTCTACTCTGACCGGAAGGGATCGATATCTCGGTCATTGTCCTCTGTAGAAGGCTGTTATGTAGAATGCGTATCGCTGAGGGCAGTCTGGCACTTGACACTCCACAAAATAAATTCCGGTCAAGACCCCTATTTCGGGCATATGATAAACAGACAAATAATGTAGAGGTTAATTCGGGGCCAAACTGACCTCAGACGTTGGTGAGGGGATGCCAATTCTCTTTCACATACACCACCAAGCCCTTTGTCTTCCTACCCCCTCAGATCACGGAAGAACGAACTTCTAGGTTAGATAATATTAACTGTAGACAGAATTCCAAAATTCTCTTGTAATGTTTTAAGGAGGCAATAAGAAGTTTAGCGAGAATTAATGAAAGCGTTACGGGGCTGCGACAGGATACATGCAAAAAAAGTCAAATCGACCGAGAAAATAACATAACCAAAAGATTTCAACACAAGGGTGCATTTAAAATATAACAAAATTTTAATATGCGACGACCGAACAAATAATGATGAGATTTAAGAAACAGTTTTTTTGCAGAAACTGGTGCTTCACGTGTGCAGCAAGTCTGGCTAGCTGGCTGCTGCGTCGTCGTCTAGTGGTATCTGCAAAGGGGTGCAGTGAGATGACCTGAGGTAATCCTGAGAAGACTCTGTAAAAATAGTTCCTCAAAGAGCTGATTATGACTTTCTTAAATTAGCTCTGAAAAGAGCTGTTTGAGAGAACTGCTGTGATTGGTTGGGTCCTACGTCATCTGCTGGCTAAAGTAAAGACATCTGCTGCTGGGTTGGCCTGTAACTATGAATCGTTGGCTGCTGTTGATAAGACCTTTGGTCGGTGTGCTATGACCGGAGGAGATACGTATATCTCTCTCACCCCACGGTTGTCTGGCAGCCGAATGTGCTCCTTTGGTCGTTAACTGTTGTGTTTATATAGAGGTAAGGGGCTACGTACTTTATGGTCTGCATTGAGGGAATTCTGCGTTACCAAAGACAGGAAGTCTCTCTTTTAAATATCATCAATAATGGAATATCTCATAATATAGGGCGTTTCAATAAACATGGGACCCATGTAACTGCTAATAACTAAACTAATAATAATGATGTTGTGTTCTTTTTTGTTTCAGATTTGAAAATTGTATACTATAACAACTATTTATCCTCGATCATGATGTTTTGGATAAGACAGGAAAAATATTTTGCGCCACTACTTGGACACAAAATCATTCAAAACAGCCTCAAAATAGATGCAATCCTGTAATATGATTATAATTTATTACTGAGACGAGAAACTCAAAAAAAAGATTGCATGTCTTGAAGCTGATATAATGACAAATAAAAAAAACAGTTATTTGATGGCTCTAGCTCAAAGAATACATTTTTTACAGGATGTGTTCCAAATAACTGACATTGCCCTTATCTCATTAATAAATCATATTAATGAGTTGCATCTATTTTGAGACACCCTATACTAACAAGAGGCGCTTTTAAATACCACGTATTTTATTCTGTGATTGGAAATTGTCTCTGAGTCAGTCCACAGAATTAATTTATCTCGAAAAATAGTCATCCTGTTGACAACAAAAATTCCACTGGATACATAGGCATGGCGTTGTTCAGCTGACGCCATAGATGACCTTGCGTTTTTTGTTGCTTTTTTTTTGGGGGGGGGGTAACGGAAATTTTAGGTTTGAATGGCCAGTACAGTACGATAATGATAATTCATGGGGTTTAACGGGAAAAAAAATCATTCCACAAAAGAAGCCCATACATTGTACAGATAAAAATGAGCAGTTCATAGTCTACAACAACTTTTAGAATAGTAATTTATGATCTCAACGAAAAAGGCCCATTCCACAAAAAAAAGCCCATAATTTGTACACGTAAAAAATTAATGCACACACGAAAACATATTTATAAAATACTGATTTTTGCCAAAAATATAGAAATACGTAAATGACAACGTCTTTTTAACTCAACCTCCTGTTATTTGTTTTCTGTTTACATGTTTTATTCATAAATCATTTCGGCATTGACTTTTTATCACAGGTAACCGGAAGACTCCTTTGCTATAATATTAAGTTATATTTTGTTACAGTGGCTCGTTGCGCTAATTTAGTACCCACTCTACCCTCGAGGTTCATTTAGATATTTGTAGGGATTATATTTCCGGAATAGTACTTCTAATGGCTGCAAGGTGTCGTAACCAAAATAGCATTATAAAACGCGCAGCAAAATAGAACATCTCTCTCTCTCTCTCTCTCTCTCTCTCTCTCTCTCTCTTGGTTCACTTAACCGCTGCCTGCCGGTTGACAGCTACAAACAGGCTGAGACGAACGTAAAATACCATGTTCACGGACCCGTCTCGGGTGTTAAGTATGAAGCATTTCGTCACATCCACTTGGTCTCGGAGGGCTGTTCCCCACTTCAGGCAACATTTGCTTTGCGTGACTGAGTTCATGGCTGAGTGCCTAAAGCGCTCTAATTTGGGAATGTCAAAGGAAACAAGCATATTTGTCTGGCCACGCATGCGTTTCGATCCGTAAAATGTTTTTGGACTGCATTCTGACTTTGTGGAAAATCAATCAAATATCTTCTCTCTCTTTGTTCCAGCCTCGACAAAAAGTGGCACGCTGGCTCACTCTACCACTAGTGGCAGCCTTTGCTGACAACATTTACTTGACAACAGGACAGACCTTCAAACTCACAACTCACCAAAATGACTCACCTGTTAGTAACCGTTTCCGCAAACATATCTCACAAAAACACCTACTTGACATAACTACAGACTTTAAACTCATTACCCATTGAAAAATGACAAATATATTTCAACGTCTTGTTTAGGAGATGCGACGGTTTTTTAATAGTCCAGGAAAGCATTTCTCCGCCACAGAATAGCCGTATTAAACCATAAAATAAACTTGAAATTTAAAAGGTATCTTCGTCTTTTTCCTTCCTTTTTCCGCAATTCTTTTGCAGCCTTCACAGACGAAAGACAACAAGTTAAATGGGGTAAGAAAAGAAAAACAATGGAGTTAGATACGGTGAATCCAAAACCAACACCAACAATAACAACCCACGAAACCAAACGCAAACAAATAACGAACAATAAATCTTCCTACACCCCATATCCTTCTTATACCCCAGAAACAAAACAAATTATCGTCAAACACTCATTCCAGTCACTATTGCTCCGTAGTGTTGTGGGGGTTACATGGATATTTTAAGTGTGTGGCTGTTGGTTATTAAATCTGTCTCCATTTTCATAGGTTCTTCGCCCATCTTAATTTGCTGGACGTCTTCTTGTCTGTCAAGATTGCAAAGCAATAAAGGAAAGGAAGGTGGAGAGAGAAAAATATTTTTAATTTCAACTTTATTTCATTTGGGATTTTTGCACGACTAATCTATAGCGAGGAAATATCTTCTTAGATTATTTGAGAACCTAAGGGGTTTAAAGGTAATCTGTAATGTTGTTTGCTATTTGACTTCATTCTGGGTTATTCTATTCTTACCCCACGTTATCTTGCTGGTTTAACGTCTTGGATCAGAAGGCTGTAAAGGAATTATATGAAAGAAGAAGATAGTAAAAGATGGTGGAAGACGAAGATATCTTTTATATTTTGCCTTTATTTCTGGGTTCAATAACCATTCAGTGGGTGAGGAAATTCTTCCTGAATACAAATGAAATGGTTGAATCTCCCAATCAAGGTGTTAAAATGTGTTAGTCATTCTTGGGTATGTATGTCCAAATTTGGTATTAAAGTTAACAACGTGTTAGACGCTTGATAGATACAGCTGCTACTGGTGGAAGGGTGAACCAGCGTGCCACTAAGTGGGCATATGGTTCCCTCACCAGCAGCAGCTAAGAACAGCTCTTTCCAATCCAACGGTCACTGCTGAAAGATAATAGGTTTCTTTAATTAATTAGTTTGAACAACAGATTTGGTCTAGTGGGTAGAGTGTTCGCCAATGGTCCGGGAGACCTGTTCAATCCCAGGTCACGTCATACCAAAGAATTCTAAAATGATACTTGATATTTTCTTGCCCTGCAATATAAGGTACGTATCAAGGGTAAAATGCCCTCCCCAACACCTCAGTGTAGTAGCTATTGAAAGGGAGCCTTCTGGTCGCCCTCAACTACGGTCGCCAACTTTACTTACTAACAGATATAACTTACTTTCGGTCATACCGTCCTGAAACTCGAAAATCTGGGGTGTGCGTATTACCTTCAAATAAATACGGTAGGTAAATAGATATTGTACATATTTTTCGGATATGTATATAACTCATTGATAAAAAGTTTAGAATGTCATATCTGTCTTTAATCCTTGATGGTTTCTCTTTAATTAAAACATGGAATTTCCACAACTTCAGCTTAGAAGTATTTTGAAAAATAATCTTTAAAAAAGGACAAAATGACTTCCTTTGTAAACATTATGTTGAAAATAGATCATATTTCTTTCCCACAAAATATCAATAAAATAAATTATAAATTATGAGTTATAATAAAAATATCAATAAAACAAATAAAAGATTATTTTGTAATGAAGAAATTTTGTGATAATTAGGTAATAAACCTGAAAAATAAATAAACTAACAAATAAATTGATCCAAGGGAAATAAGTCTTGTGATAGATTAGTTTACTTATTTCCCTTGAATATTAAAACTAAAAAAAAAGATCTTAGTATGTTTTGTCGTTTTTCCTTTCTTCAAATGTAACCCAAAATGCGCTGCATCAATTTATGTATCTATTTTTTTTTTTTTACATAGCATCTTTATTTTGCAATAAAGTTAACTTGTTAAGAAATTATCTATTTAAGTGAACAGATTAATTTCTTTCTCTCCTCTGTCCTATCGACGAAGCTTGAAATATACATCTTCTTTAAGTTTTCAAATTTCAATTTATTTAATAAATTCTGCTTCTTCGAATAATAAAATCAAAACTCCAGTAGGACCATAAAAGGCGCGCTTAGTGTAACGGTTATGATCGTCCAAAATGGAATCGGCAATTTGAGTTCAAACCCTTGACGTTGGGGAAGTATGTTTTGGTGAATAGTTGATATTTTGGTCCCACAAATTATGTTGGCTCATTATTGAAAAGCAAACGAATTAAAACAACGTTGACAAAAGATCATTCAAAACAAAGCAGTACAAACAAAATTAAATTCATCAACAAATACGTGAAAAAGAAAACATTACAAAACATTACGAATATTCTAATATAGTCTGTTAAATATTCCTCTCTATATGTGTGTGCGTATGTGTGTGTGTGTGAGTGCGTGTAACTAACACGAATATAATGATAAAAGACTAAATATTAAAAGTGCCCTGTAGACTATAAAATGTATGTTGACTAAGTATTTCATGTGAGGTATCAATATATAGAAATAGAGCAATGTATTCTTGGAGGAACGTGTCTTCTCCCATGCTGGTTGTTTGTCTCTTTCGGGATTTGACAAAATTTCTGAGGCAGAGTTCGAGGCTGGAACAAGTCTAACCGAAAAGGCAGAATTTATACGCACCCATGTTACGCGTATTGAATTGTGTCTTACTAACTGGCAAGGTCAGGTTGTTTCTGGAAGTCGAAATGAAGAAAGAGAGAGAGAGAGAGAGAGAGAGAGAGAGAGAGTTGTCTCTGGAAGTTAAAATTTGTGTGTGTGTGTGTGAGAGAGAGAGACAGAGAGAGAGAGAGAGAGCTGTCTCTGGAAGTTAAAATGTGAGAAAATGAGTTCTTGGAAGACGGGAGTATATATAGACAATTCTTGTCCAAATGCGTGGGATAAAATCAAAGATGCGGACGTAGTTGTGAGCACAAATCACGTGATTATCCTGAGCAATAGGTTCCCGAGACTGATTAGTTTACCGACGTCCACCATCTTTGTTTCGGGAATGTTGTAGAACTATTCCAAGCAAAAGCAGTAGTACAGTCCTCAGCCTCGGTTGACTAAAAATAACAACACTCGCGACTAGCAGCCCTTCCTCAGCATACCTCTGGTCAACTCGTTCGTTCTGTCAGTCAGTCAAAAAAGCAGTCCGCAAAGAACAACAACAACCCCGCTCCTGATACTGGCATGCTCTTTTATGCAAGTTCCGGCATATAGAAGTTTACATGCGAGGTAGATTTCTTCTCGTGAGAGACGAGATCGGCTTACTATTTACTTCTGTCTCCAGAAATGAACATATTTTTTTACTGCTTGACAAGCAAGGCTTAGTCTTACACTCTTTTATCCAGGAAGTAAGTTTCTTCTCTCGCTACAAGGAGATTTTAAAATATAGGAGTGTAAATCCTATAACTTGACTGTTTGTGTTTCACTTCACGCTACTGTCCATGAGAAAAGCATGAATCCCCTTCTTCTCCACTCTCTACAACACACAGACTCAACCTGACCCAACGGGACATGGGACCTTTTCGACCCCAACAGACCTCGTGTTGCATTGAACATGACACCGTGGAATAATATGTAAGTCTTTCTCCAAAATTTCCGTTTCTCTGATGCGTGTGTACACTAAGGACTTTTTAATCAACACAAGGACATTTCTTCATGCACTTCTTTTTTGTATTCGTTTTGTTGATTATTTTATTTTGGATTCTATTAAATTTACTCAAGCAATAGAATATGTTGGTGTTAATTCAACGTGATCGTTGTTGTATTTATTCCAAGCGAAGAGACTGTTTATAAAACTAACTACACAATTCCTCCAAACAGTAAATGCAAGAACATTTCATATTTAATTTGTCACAATATACATGCAAGTGTCATTACAAAGAAAAAATGCGCAAACATGTCCCAAGGTCAAATTATATACATATTGTTTCATGAACAAGCAGTATGTGGAAGGAGTACAAAATAGGAAAAAAACTTCTGTCGCAAATCGCACCGTTAGACAGACAACGAAGGATTCGTAGATATATAAAAATATAATTTATATTTGTATTCTTCCACGGCGACGATTGTGTGTAGTAGTAATACAGTCAGAGAGAGTTCGCACATATCTTTCTTCTGTAGCGGGGACCCTTATTGTGAAGTAGTGCAACGGCCAGAGAACACATACGAGGATCTGACAAGTCTGCTTGAGCGACCAGCGGGTCTCTACCTTCGCTTGAGAGACCAGCGGACCTCTCCCCTTCGTTTGAGCGACCACTGGGTCTCTGTCTTCAGTCCAAAATTACAGACTTTATATTCTCTCTCAAGTCCCAAGCGGAAATATGAACACCCTCTTTTCCTCACGTATTTTCTGTTTATGGCTGGTTATCGGAACTTACATACTTCCGTTTTTTCCGGCAATTTGTTGATCTTATCTACGAACGGAAATATCTGTCACTCTATCCATAGGCAATAAATTATATTCTTCACCATCCTCTTTTCCTGTGACCCACTTTGTTGATGTTATCTTGCGACCGCATTGAACCTGCTAAGTTCATCCACGGCACTCTGCCGCTAGCTAAGCTAGTATATTACATTACTTGATGTGATGATATAACTAAATGACTTTACTGTTCCCTGACAGAGTCAGAGACAACATCTTTACCGTTCAAAGAACAGAAACAAAAATAGGTGTGTTACTGTCATGCGATACCCTACGACTCGTACTAGTCATGGTGACTCTCTAAAAAGGATAATTTTTTGCTGTATCCCTTGATCAGCTTACACCTACTTCTCAATTTCCAAGTTTCTTGTTGTTTTCTGGGTTATTTAATTCCAAAGCCATCTTTGTAGAAAGGCAGTAATGGTACTATTTAACCCATAGCTGAAGGGATAAGGGCCTTCATACTTTTCCCGGTGATATTAGTTTGAAAGCGAAAGTTATAGCTTGACTACAGATTGAACACGCTTACTACGATGTCGCCATCCGACACGTTAACCACTAAGACACGGAGACCACCTCAATTGTGGGAAAAGTATGGGTTACCCCCCCCCCCCGTCGTGGAGCATAGGGTTGTGGTATAAAAAGATTCAGTGAGAATCAAGCACATTTAAAAACTGCCTTGCATACTAACTCTGTGGTTAGCACCCCAATGAATTTATACGTTAGTGAAATTTTAGTTATGTTTTGTAAGGATTGAATAATAAATGCATAAAAAAGACAATAGCATAAAAAAGATTGAATAAATAAACGTAAAAGCAACGGTTTCCCAGGTGGCCTCTGACAAGAAGCGAAATCGGCGCATATCTAAAAAGAGGAACTTCCTGGTGCCAAAGAGAAACTCTTTCTCAGAAGCCTTTCGGTTGCTAGGAGGAGGACACGTGCTGGTCCGGTGACTTAGCGGTGCGTTGTGTCTCCTGCTTGTAGCAGCCTCTGCTGAATGTACCCACTGAACATAGTGACACATGATTGATCCTCAAACTAATAATTTGGCAAAGATTATTCCATGATGTTCTTCAAACGCCTTGTCTAGGGGAGCATGGCTATTTCTACTGGTCCAAGAAAACATTACCACCACAAAATAGTCATAACCCTATAAATAAAGTTTGAATCGAAAGTTATCCCTGTATTTTTCTTTTACCGTCCTTAATTCCCTTACAGCTTCGACAAACAAAGGGAAATAACAAATTAATGGGGTAAGAAGAAAAAGGAGTCAGATACAAACCTCAGAATTTCCCAACAGCAATATACACATATATGAAAAACCATCGTGTACCCCATCGTTTAAACCAATATTGTGGTTTACACGTGTTGCTAATGTAAGAGAAAGTTTAACACCGAACTGAGTCCGAAAATTATGTGGTGAATAATATAAAGCATACAGTAACAACGAAAAAAAAACAACAATTGATATACACAACCATTTAAACATTTATTAAGCAAAACAACAGATATAATGATTTTATCGTTTAGGTATATATGAGACACACAAGTGAAAATGATTGATTTGGGTTTAACTTGTGTGTCTATATGTGAGTCAGTAGCCTTATCATCCTGACGGAAGTAGATCAAAATGGAAAGAGACTTCTGATCTTTCTTTTTTGTTGTGTTTTTTTTATATTTCCAAGCTGCTGCTGCTGCTACTGCTATATGTATATATTCCGACATTACAATACTTAAAATTTCATTTTGATTTTTTTATCTCAATAAAATCGTAAACCGTTGAGGAATTTTTTTTTTTTTTTATACAAATACTTTGTCGGTTCTCAGAAGATATGCGAAAGCAAGACTAAAATTCTTGTTTGTATATGTGTGTGAACATGACCCAACAAAATGGTACATCAGAGAAAGAGTTTGTCGTGTTCTGTTCAAATGTAAACAAACCAGACCACTCCAATCGCTAAAAAATGCTAAATCTGGTTACGACCGAAATGGTGAAACCATTCGTACCTCTGACTAGCAATAACAGCGAGAGAAAGAAACAATCCATCTGTTTACAACACTAACAGTGCCAGTCTTGTGAAAGTCATCTTTATCAAAATAA
This sequence comes from Sepioteuthis lessoniana, assembly GCA_963585895.1. Classification (NCBI taxonomy): domain Eukaryota; kingdom Metazoa; phylum Mollusca; class Cephalopoda; order Myopsida; family Loliginidae; genus Sepioteuthis; species Sepioteuthis lessoniana. The sequence continues at coordinate 74,480,894 of OY757934.1, forward strand.
AGTGGATAATCTTCAGAAGCCTATTCCTGGCTAATGAAGGATTTTATTACCACTGATGTTTTACATGGACGAGCTTTCTATTCATGCAGCCCCGATAGCGTGTCATCACTTTCGCTCTATGTATAGATAAGTTTTTCAAGAGTCAGAGGCCTCACCCGGTGTAACGATTCTTTAGAACCCGGACTCGTAAGCGAAGCTCCAAAGGCGTGATCCTACAACTTATAGTCGCATTCGTCTTGCACCCACATTGACTTGCGAAATAATAACCATTAGAGGTCTCCAACCCTAGTGTCGGAACATGTCTGACAAGTTCTTATAAACTAGTCGAAGTGAACAGTCTGGAGGCACCACGAAGAGGATAATGACACCATCCAGTCTTAACCATTTCGGTCGGTTCCGGTTTGCGCAGCGCTAAAGAACGGTAGTCTTAGCCACGGGTCTCTCGTTGGTTCCTCGGTTCCGGGAGGCTAAGATGCGGTAGACTTAACCACTCGTCCCTGGTTCGTTTCTCGATTCCGTAGAGCTAAGACACGGCAGTCTTAGTCCATTCGTTCGATCCTCGCGGCCAACTACCTTCAACGCCTACGACCGACTCACGGATCTCACCTCCTGCTTGGATTCCAACCGACGTCTTCCAGCTGCCTCTACTATCAACGACTATTCCATTACTGATACGACTATTGAACTGTAACTTACAGTAAATAAATTGTGTGACACGATGAGTGGCATTCATTTATGTAGGTGTGGGTAAGTGCCAGTGAGAAGATTCCTTTCTTTTGGTGCGAAACCTACACAAAGGGCTTGCACGCGAGATCTCCCACGAGACCGGAAGAGGATGAGGGAAGGCAAGGTCCCAAAACAGAACAGAGAAGGGGGCAAAACAGGGTAATCAGCAGGAGAGAGCTGCCGATTGCTATAATGTTTGGACTCAGAACCAGGTTGGCCAACGTGAGAGGATGAGTCAGCATTCCTGGTGACTTTGTGGGAATTTCGCTCGAATACACGCTCGGGCTAGCCCACAGATGCACAGAATGCTTAGAAAGTATCACAAACTTCTTCTTTCTTGCACTTGGAGCTAACCCAAGTCCGTGTTTGTTCTCTTTTCTTCCACCCTCTCGGTTGAGTATGTTGTGTTTTGTGTGTCCGTAAAGAAATGTGAAATACCCCTGGCCGGGGATGAGAGAAACCATTAGACGATCGGATGGCCATGAGTGGTTTAGGAGGTTGAGATAGTGGGGTCGGTCGGCAGTGTATTGTCATAATTGTTATTTATAAATATACTGTTATCTCGCATTTGTTCTCTTCATTGTCTTCCGGCTGTCAATTTACTCACCCAACACAAAATAATTTGCGGTGTCGATGTTCTTATCGGCCCCGCAACAAGTTTATTAGAGCAATATACCTGTGGTAAAATAGGCCATGGTATTGACGACTTGAACATTGTCTTTGTATATTTGTCGTATCTGAGTAATATAATTCACTGTAACAATTATTTCAGTGTGTGAAAAAAACAATTCAGATATATGGGGTATAAGAAAGGATTTTGGTGGTGGCGGGAAATTATGACGTTGGTAACTGACTCCTTCCTTTTTATCCCCATTGATTTGTTATATTCTTGTTTAGCGAAGCTGCAAAGGAATTGAGGATGGAAAGGGAAAAACAGGGATACCTTTAAACTTAATTTGTATGTTCGGGGTTTACAACTATTTTGTGGTGTGGAATGTTTTCCTGAACCTATAGAAATAGTCATGTTTACAAGTCAAGGTGTTAGAGGAGTCTTAGGAATCACTTTGGACAAATTTTGAATTTGAGGGTCCGCCATGAGTGTCTGTGTTTAGTCGGTATGTTCAGCTAACACTGCTACGAGCAAGAGACACAATGAGCTATGTGCTCCCACTGGCAGCCGAGAGAAAAAGGCTGTGTCCGCTCAGATGAGATGAGTCATGGGGACTAAGAAAGAGTTTCTCTATAGCGCCAGGAAGTCCTTCTTTTCAGGCATGCGGTGATTTCGCTTTCTGTCAGAGGCCTCCAGAGAGGTTGTTACTTTTGTATCTATTTATTTTATTTCGTGTTTGTTTTATTTTTTTATGTCATTGTTGTTGTTTTTTTAATTTCTTATTTAATCCTCACAGATACGAGTTGCAAAGGAAATGTAATATGGTTTGATATTTCCCCCAAGTTAAAGAATGTAAAACAATTCACGTTGAATTAACAGCAACATATTTTATTGCCTGAGCAAACTTAACTGAAAGAATACAGAAATTACATGTAATATAAAATCATAGAGAAAAGTCCCATCGTGTAATTGAAGAGGGTTTTGGTATAAATTAGGTGTCCTTAATAGAATGGAAGTTGATGAGTGAAGACTTACGTCAAGACATGATGTTGTGCACCCTATGACACGAGGTTTGTTGGGGCAAAATCCCCCTCTATCGAGGAAACACACACTCTCATGTGTGTTTCTGATTGTCGAGAGGTTTGACTTTGGCGGGCGCTTCTTTTATATGCTCCTTTAGTCACGCCTCCTAGTGATCATTGGAAGTACTATTTGGCAAACAAGGAATATAAAACCTTAAACTCTAACTTATAGAACAAAACAATTTCCAGTTCAATTTGCAACTGAATGATAATTTTACAGTCTATATTTAAACTGAACATCATTTTTTAAATCACCCATTGTCTCAATATAACAGAGACAAGTATGTAATGCTAATTAGAATATTTCACTCCCTCCGGAATAGAAGCATCAGTATCATCATAAACCGTTGTTAACTATGTAATACTAATCAGAATATTTCACTCCTTCCGAAATAGAAGAATCAATTATGAACTTGAACAGGGAGTGTTTTCACAATAGAAACCAACAATTCACCGACCACCGACAACCTACACCACGAAAAAAAAATAGCAACATTTTCTCAGCCTCATAGTCACTAACAATGGCCAGCGAATCTAATTTGTTACCATTATACTAACTGACGATCCCAATAATTGTATATTTACTAAGCTTAGCTTAAATGTGGCACAAGGCAAGGATGGGAAGCCCAGTGAGAATCGAACTCGCTAACCATTATACCACCAGAGGCGCCCTAAATAAACGAATTAGTAGTTTACTAAGCTTTTGATGTGGCACAAGGCCCCTAAAACAATCAATTGCTTCTTAAATTTATAGAAAAAGCTTATGCAAAGGTATTCCTTTGATATATTATTAAGATCAATAAATTAAAAACAGGAATTTCAAACGAACAAAAAAAATGTCCATTCAATGTGGTCAGTCTCACAAAAGTTTACAAGATAGAGTTGCTTTATTTCTTATCAGCTACGTGTATCGACACAAAATAACGAAGAGAATTAACTAACGGAAGTGCTCATTTATAATGAAAGAAAATTCTCGTAAAACGGAAGTGCTTACGTATCACTCGAAAGCCCGGATCAAATAAACCAGAGTTCCGAAAACATCATAATAAGGCCAGAATTGATATTTAAATAAGCATTTTGAAAAATATGTAATTTATTTAGATGAATATTGATTAGGTATCATGGTTATTAATTCGCTCTGAATCGTCAAGTTTGTATTTTAGATAGATGCTTTATGTCCCTTTTATTAAAAGGAAACTCGCTTCATATAACACCGATTCTTGTAAAGCATATTTTTTCTAAGCATGGCGTCAAACGATATTGGCGATTGGTACCGAAGCATTCCTCAAATCACTAAATATTGGTTTACTGGTTCAGTGGTCTTGCCGCTGATTGCTCGGGTCGGTTTTATTTCTCCTTTATGGCTTATTTTGCGGTACAACTTGGTCATCTACCGTTTCCAGGTCAGTTTGTTTGATTTGGTCATCAATTTTATTTTCTTCGTTTTTTAAATGTTTTTTAAGTTAACAATCGAGTGACTTCATTTTATCTATCTTTTTTTTTAACAATGACAAAGAAAACATTATCATTACAATAAGGGTCTTTTACTTCTTTCTTTTTATTTACTTACCACTGCAAAAGTTAGTTATCCTGATATAAAGCCTATGCCCTATTTTTTCAACACAAGTCTATAGCGGTTCTGAGTTTAAGTAAACAAATAAATATCAAACAAGTTAATAAAAAGGAAAAAAATCCAATATAACAGAGTGGGTTATATTTATTTATTAGGCTGGTAATATCTAGTACGACTTACGATTAAATGATTTTAAGATAAATTTGAATATTCACTTTTTATTTTAAGTTATCAATATCATAAATCTTAAAATTAACTATAAAGGTTAATATTTCCTACAAAGAATTGATTTTTGTTTAATCACTTGTGGGTATCACTCTGTTTACAAAAAAAATAAACATGTTGTGTGCACCAAATAAGGATTTTAGAAGTTGATCAACTCTATTTACAGTTGTGGATCTTAGTTTACTTAGGCGTCAAATTACCGTGATATTATTTGGCCTCGCTCGTAAATTTTTTTTTTTTTTTTAAATTTTTCGCGAATAATTTTGCTTGCTTTTAATTCTAAAGAACTTCCACTCTTCAAGGAATTTTTCAAATTTGAAATTATTTTTTTTTATGAAGATAAACGTGGGGGTCCTGTCTACTACATAAATACAATGGCCAAATGGTCTCTGACTTTCTGTCATGTTTAGACAAATATTCATATTCACGAGTTTCCTTATCCTGTTGAAATCTGAACACTCTCTAGTAACTCTATTCTTTGGATGTTCTTTTATTTTTATTTTTATTTTTTCTTGCTTTTTTTTGGGGGGGGGTACGGAGTTATTAGGCAACTTTATCCTCCCTGTCACTATTAAATAAATATACCACAAAAGTAATGTAACAGAAAATTATGGTCAGCATCAACTCTAAATAAAATCAAAACAAAGGGTAGATAACTCTTGTACACGTATCACGTAAATAACGAAAAATTGTATTTATTTAGTAGCAGCCTTCCCCTTTTTAATTCTAAAAAAAATCTTGTTTACGTTTAATTTTTTATTTTTTTTTTATTAGTGTCTTATTTCAGTGATACAAATTTAGTGTAAACTTCATCTGAACTCATTCATTATCTAATATCCCTAATTTTAAAGTATGTCTTTTTTCTTTCTTAAAAGGCTTCCAAAGTCGTATTTTTGTTTTGTGTGTCAGGGAGCTGATTAGAAACTTTGTAGCTGAAAGAACATCTTGAAAAATCAAAATTTTTACCTTTCTCTGAACTGTCATTCTTGTGCGTCTGTCTTTTTAGATTAAGATTCAGATCGGTCAGATTCTTTCATAAAAGAGACTATTATCAAAAGTTGGTGAAAAACAGAGCATAGCATATTAGTGCCTTTTTCAGTAGTACCCACCTAACCAAAATTTTCATAATCTGTGGAAAGTTCATTTGTTTCCCCTTCCATCCAAGATTAGGATTTTGTGGTGGTGCCTTTTGAAAAAGACCTATTATTTTCTTTGTCAGTGAGAAAGAGAAAATCTCTCTCTCTCTCTCACGTTTTAGTGGAGGAGTAAAAGCTTCCATCCTCTCAAATAATGAACATTAGCTTTTGGTAGAAACAAAGAAAAGACCCATTTTATTTAATGTTTTTACTTCACTGGTCCTGTAACCAGGCTTGAACTTTGAGGCACTGATAGTTTTTTGGGAGCCCATTCTCTCTCTCTCTCTCTCTCTCTCTCTCTCTTTCCACAGCCAAATTCCTTCATCTAGGTCATAAACAAGAGGCCATTGTAGGTAATTTCTAACCCCACCCCACTGTAGACAGTGCTTCCATCATAGAAGTCATGTAAGGATGCAATATTAACCGTGCCATACTACAGCTAGTGCTGGGTTATATGGTATTAGTTGCAAGGAAAAGCCTAAATCAAATATATTACCAACAGTTAAACTTTGTGTAAACATTAATATTTGGTCATCTTGTTTAATCAGTCAAAATGATTTCTGCTGATTCTCCTTCCAAGATTGACTTTGGAGCAAAATTTCTCCTTACTTGGTTTGAGAAGTATCCTTTCCCTAAAAAATGCACACATATCAATATAGCTCAGCAAAAAAAACCCAAAATGTATTTCTCTAATAAAATGTCTTTCTCTGAACCCAACAAACTTGATTTTGTAACCAATCAATATTCATTTCACTGAGGATGCTAAATATAGCATAATAGTTAGCAGGCTAAGCTAGTGGACCATTGCTAGAGAATTAAATTCTTACTGAGAGCAGCTTCTTGCTTTGTGCTTAAACTAAGTTAAGCTTTGCAATTGATGATATTCTTTTCATTGAACCTGCCTTTGATATGATTAAGCTGTTTTGAAAGTAATTAAATTTTACCTGAGAGGATATAAAAAAAAATGCAAGTTAAATTTACTTAAGTATTATCATCAAAAATTGTAATTTTATGATTTGAAACTGAGATAGGTCTTTGGAGTAAAGTTGAAAATTAGATTGGGAATTGGTTTATTCTTTAAGTTAGAGCATTTTAACACTGAATCTCTAACAAAAATCTTGCTATGATTTTTGGGGGGTGGGGGAGGCTTTTTGCTGTATTATAATAACATATATACAAAAATTAGATGATGTATAAATTTGTCTTAATTTTATTTCCATTTTTTTATTTTTTTCTCCCAGTTATGGCGAATATTTACCTCAGTCTTGTATTACCCCATTTCCGGCCCAAGAGGATTTCATTACCTGCTTAATCTTTATTTCTTATATTCTTATTCAGTCCGATTAGAAACAGGTAAGTAACCAAACTTTATTTCAAAAATTGTACCATAAATATTTGTGTATAATACACACTTTTTCAGATTTTTTAGCCTAAAAGGTAAGGGTGTGTATTATACATGAAAAGTAAATATTAACTTTTTTTTCGAAAATGTATTTACTTTTGTTTAGCATTCAGAAGACCTACTTCTATTCCCAGGTTTTGTCAGTTTCAAAAAATTATTGATTTTTTTTTAATAACAATTTTAAAAGTAGAAAGGCCTTGTTTATAATATGATTCCTGACTTTCTGACATGCATGGATACGAGTTATCTTTCCTTAGTTTTTATTTATATTATTCCATAAGAGAAGTAAGAGGGAAAATCCACAATAGTAGAAAAGAATACTATAAGGACCCAAGTTTTACTATTTAAAAATTGACATTTGTAAATAAAACCAAAGACAAGATAATTGGATATATGCATGTCAGAGATCATTTCAACAGAGTATTTACATTGTAAGCAGAGATCCCCTTTTAAAATCAATATTTTTTAAAACTGACAAACCACGGGAAAGTCTTCTGAATGCTAAACAATAGAATATATATATATATATATATTATTCTTTTTTGTCAGACTTTCAATAAGCATTACTCTAAAGCAAGGGGTATCCAATACATCAATAGTGACCAACTGGTACATTGCAAAGGTAGTGCAGGTAGATCACACACCATTAAAAAAAAAAAAAAAAACATCTTTTTTTTAAATGTTAGTCTATCATCTCGCCTCCTTATCTATGTGAGTTAGCCTTTTCTCATATGATGAAAAATAAAGAACTCATAAGAAACATGAAAATGTAAATATAACTGTACATTGAATGTAATTTCCTAACCTCTTGTAATGACTAATGTGTATGACTGCAACATTGTAGTAGTAATTTACTAAGCACTTTGCTCAAATGTGGCACAAGGCCATATGAATGGAGCACTCAATGAGAACCGCACCATTGTAGTAAGGGATTTCAAACTCCAATCATGCTATTATGTTTCCTTTCAGACTAATACGCTTATCCCCTTGCTCCAGGTTAGTAGTACCTCTACTTTTATTTTACAAGGATGTCTTTGGCATTAAATATCCCATAAAGGTTGTCATGCTATTAAAAAAAAAATAGAAACCAAACTAAATGAAATAACATTAGAAAGATTGACATGTTGTTAAAATCAGTTAATGATATTACTTTTTTTTTTTTCCCCCAGGTATCTTTAATGGCCGCCCTGCTGATTATGTTTTTATGCTGTTATTCAATCTCAGCTGCTTGGTTGTATCCTTTTGTTTTTCAAAGCATATATATTAACAAGATGTGTGTGTGTGTGTATTTACCAAACCCTCCTCATGAGCAGGATGTGACACAAGATCAATTTTTAAGAGAAGTTTAACAGGTTTGAATTCAGAGTTTTCCTTCTCCTAGTCTAGTTGTCATACTAAAATTAAAAAGCTCAGTCTGCCCTACTATTTACTAATAACTGGAGGGAAAATAGTTGATTTCATGCCTTTCCCAATCGTATTAGCTCTATATGAAATGCAAACAGCCTTGTCTAGGATTTGAATTTGCATTGCTGTGTCCATGACAACATGATTATCTCATATATATATATGTGTGTGTGTGTGTGTGTGTGCCTGCCTATTTAATAAGACTCTGTCTGTGTACACTCAGTATTACCCATAAATGAGTATAACCCAAACAATTTTTGTATGAAATACTAATTTTCTTCTAAACCAAAAAATACCATGATTTCGTTATTTCTCATGGAACATTATACAATCAAATTGATTATTATTTGTTATGTATTACCAAACTCTACAGCAAATAACTAAAAATAAAATCATATAAAAGGAGTCAAATTGTTATGTAGCCATTGACCTATATGCACACCTGAGTAATAACTTATATCATAAAGTAATGTCTCAACAGCTGCAATCTTTTCTCATTTCTAAAGTTACCCAGTCAGATGTAGAATATTCTGACTGCTTCTCTGCAGTGGGGGTGAGACCCCCCCCCCCATCCTACAAGTGACCTGGATATGATACTAAACAATCTGATGGTGAGGTTACAGTAATGCTGAAGCTTTGAGGAATGCAGAGTACTCCTTCATTGCAATCGCTCCCAGGTCCACTCTGGCCCGGAGTGGTAGCACCTGATTGGGTCCTATCTATGGATCAAATAGAACTAAACTGTGTACTTATACTAAACTGAATTGTTTGAAATAGGATTTTTGACAATTAAACTGCATACTTATGCGAATGAAATAGAATTGTTTATTTGTATAAAAATGGATTTGGCATTAAATAACCTACCAGGGTTGATATGCCATGAAACCCAAACAAACAAACATTTCCTAAAATGAAAATTCACTTGAAGAGTAAGATTTGTAATATGTGAAGAATATTAAAAGAAATACAATATTTAAAATTGTAGTTTGAGGCAGTATGCTTCAGACTACAATTTTGAATAGTGTATTTTGAAGAAAATTAATGTTTCATTTCTTTCTATCTTGGTAAGTATAGCTTCAATCTTCAATAGTTTTTTAACACATTTTGAATGCTCTACTTTTTGAACATATCTTTTATAACTAAAGCAATGAAAGTTAACCTTGCTGTTTTCAAAGACTGACATATTTTTTCAAGTTTTTATGAACTAGACTTTTTATATTATGTATTGTATTCGATAATTTTTTTTTTTCCATTTCTGTTCCTTAACTAATTTTTTTAGATCATTGGATTCATTGCTGATCTCATGGTAAGCTTCTTATATTCATATTTGTTTTTAAAAAACTGCTAAAAAAAAATTAAATCCCTAAAATAACTCATGATAACTGACAACTATGTATACAATTGCAATAAAGAACTTAAATTAATTTCTCAATTGCCATGACAGTTCTATTTGACTCTTCAGCTCTTTAATCTTCAGATAAACTGTATCAGAGCATACATATTTTTTTAAAAAATCAAACAAAAAAAAACACCTTCAAATTCCCCTTCAGAGAGCAAGCATCTTTGTTTAAAACTATCCCATCATTCCTTTTAAAAAGAAAGTTGTGAATGATTCTTATACTAAGCCTTTTATTATGAGTATCTTATATAATCTCCCTGTACCTGAAATACTGGATATATAGTGTAAAGTAAAATAGTGCTCAAACCAAAATATCAGATTAATGGTGTATAGCAAAATTGTCAAAATCTTTTCATATGCATAAATTCCATGACTTGGTAGTTTTCTTAGCCCTCAGATATCTTGTACCTGAGATCACAAAATTCTTTTTTTAAACCAAATACAAAACACATTTAGTCTTCATTCCAGGATAACATCTTGGTTTAAAGGTATTTCATCATCCCTTTTAAAGAAAGACTATAAATGATTCTGATACTAAGCTTTTTATTAGTAGTATTTATGATCTTACTGAACCCAAAATATCAACTTTAGTATGTACAATAGAATATCACTCAGCTTCAAATGTCAGGCTTATGTATTCAAAGGGTTAAAGAGAAGACAAACAAAAAGTATCCTATTTATTTGATAGGTTCATGAAAAAAAAGTGAAAACAATGGTTACTTTGCTATATTCATCTCTCTTGATAAGGTTTATGCAAATTCAGGCTGTACCTTTCTAATATTAAAGCTATCATTAGAGTTGTCAATGTGCCAATGATTCATCTCTCTTGATAAGGTTTATGCAAACTCAGGCTGTACCTTTCTAATATTAAAGCTATCATTAGAGTTGTCAATGTGCCAATGATTCTTTTTATATAAAGTTGGATCAGTAAATCTGTAGCTTGATACAGCTGAATTTTGATCTGAAATTTTCTCTGTATAAGGTTGGATTTATGATTAATGACGAAATATTAAGTGCATTAACAAGGGAGGAAAATATGTTGGCAAATTAATATTTATGTAAAGTGATTACATTTTCATCTTTAGGTTTTGTACTTATTGTTATACTGGCATAATAACCCTCTATTGAAAAATCTGTAGATATTCTGTGCTGCATCTTAGCAACTTCTGACTATGGAACTATTTATATATTTTTGGTTTCAATCAAGTTTTTATGGAGTGTATTTGCTTGCCTCATGCTCCTTGGTTTTGAATTCAGTCTTTCCTTCTCCTAGATTGGTTTGCCTACCTATTTACCTATAGCCCAAGGGAATCAAAAATAGGTTTGTGTCTTTCTCAAGAGCATTAGTGTAATGTGAAATAAAAACAGCTTTGTTCAGGATTTTGAATTTGTCCTGCCACATCCATTTTCTATGATGATACGCATTATTCCACACATACCTCCTGTAAGTATTTGCCCAACCCCTCCGCTACAGACAGAATGCAGCACGATGTCAGTTTTTCAGCTGAATACTGCTGATTTCAAAGTTTTCCTTCTGAGATGGGTTGTTGTCACTTGGCTAAAGAGCCTAGTCTGCCTGACTCTTTACTCATAGCTTTGAAGATGATAGGGATACATGCCTTTCCCAAAGGTAATAGTACAAAGTGAAATACAAACATCCATCTCCTGTATTTACCCAATCCCTTCAGAGCAGGATGTAACACATGGTCAATTTTTAAGCAGAATACAGCTGGTCTAAAAAGGGAACTGAATTTAAATTCTATTTTTAGACCAATTACCATAACAAGGTAAAACAGCCCAATCCCTTCTACTATTTACTCATAGTTATAATAATTAAGATCCTAATAATTGCAGAAAGATTGGTTGGAATCAGAACAAAAATGTTGAAGCCTTAACTATATGGATGGTATGTCTGGAAAATTTATTATATAGTAAGTTTATTGCAGCTAAGTTATTTGTGGCTAAATTCAGAATTTAATATAAAGAGTTAAAGAAACCCTATAAGAGCAGTTAATTTGATACAATGAATTTACCTGTAATAAATTTACTTAGAGATTCTACAGGTGGATGGACATTTGGTATAATTATAAGATGTTATTTCTTATTCACTTTTACTTTCTCTTTCACCAGCTTCTAATGGATCCAATGGTGCTTAGTGTGTTGTACATCTGGTGCCAACTAAACAAGGACACAGTGGTAACCTTTTGGTTCAGTTCTCGGTTTAAGGTAAAGATTTTTTTTTTATTATCTTATTTTGATTTGTTTTTTAAATGTTTTGGTTTTGGACTCCAACAAAACACTTGGAGAAAAAGCTAGATGGGAATTACACAAGGATGCTGCATGCTGTTTTGAGCAAATCCTGGAAGTGGTACACTATAAAACAGCATTTGTATGGCCACTTATCTCCTATCATAGAAGCTATCTAAGTAAGATGAGGAAGACATGCTGAGCACTACTGGATAAGCAAAGACAAACTTATAAACAATGCACTTCCATTTCATTCTTGCTCCTGCCCTTCTTCTCCACGTTGGACAGGATCATTTGATAATTGTGTCTTCTCATTGTCATGTTGATTTTCTGATTGGTTGTTTCCAATCTCTTGGATACGACTCAACATTTGCATGGGTCCACCTGTTGTCTGTGAACCTTGTGATGTGCCCAGCCCAATGGAACTTTTGCTTCAGTACTCTGATATCACATCATCACTCTACTCCATTCTCAAATAACATTACTTCAGATGTACTCATACAACATGGCATGAAATTCTCAAGGTAACAATCAATTTATTAATGAGATTTCTGATGTTGTTTGCAATCACAAAAAGTTGTAATATCAGAGTTAAATGAAAAGGTTGACCAAAGGAGTACATCAGACAAGTGATGATTTAACAGTTGTAAATGCAGTGTATTCTTGGCATGCTTCATTTTGGAGAGCAACTGTTCACAGCAGTAAGTAGAGACAAACATGCTTGCTGGGTGTGAATGATAAAGTTGGGGAATTGATCAGTTGGAAGCATGTGGTTCTTATAGAAATCAAGAATGTGGCAAGCAAGAAACTTGGACTTCCACTCATCTGAACACTGAAGATCAATGAGTTCCATTTGCAGTTGTAATTCTTCAGTCAACATCAAAAAAGCAAAGAAAACATTTTGGAAGTTGGATGAAGGGCCTCAAAGACTGCAGGTTGAAAACCCCTGATTAATAGTAAAAACAGTTTTAAACTCATTGCAAGGCATTTCTATTGTAAACCTTTTAAAAAGATATAAGATTTTATGTATATAACAGAAACTTTATTCAATATTGTAAAATGATTTGGGATTTTAGTTAATTATATTAGTAATAGATTGTTTTCTAACTAAACTAGTTCAAAGTTTCAGGTTTTTACTTTGTGAATGTCCAGGCTTGCATAGACCTTGTTTTGCATAAACATGTCAACTCCTGTCATAATAAAAATTGACAGTTTGTTTTAGAATCAGCTGTAAGCAAATATTAAGATATGCAATTGGGTAGATATCAGCTGATATTTAGTAATGACATGTCACTAAAAGTTTTAGTGATTACGTGTGATTAAAACATTAGTTACAAATAATTGGAAGAACATATATGAGAAAGAGATAATAGGATGCTGGTCAGTCAGAAAAACAGAAGCAGCAGAAGAAGCAGAGTCTGCAGACAAGCCCCCAATGGAGGTTGGGGTCAGCCACAGCTGGCAACACATGTGCACAGAGAAGTGGCTGGTGCAAGAATAATAACAACTATATCTGTGAACATAGTCCCTATCTATCTAATTAGTTGACACATGTTCTTCACCCTATCTCTCTCTTCGTTTACTGCTAAAATTTCAATTAGCAATGAATTTTCTTACCAAGTGAACCAACAGAAAGCATGTTGTGTTGTTTGAATTCTTTTCATCATGATCAGGTAGCATTACAACTTTTGACTTTCTGCCATTGATGCTACAATATTCTGTAGTGAATATCCTTGAACTCATTGCAAGGCATTTCTATTGTAAGCCTTTTAAAAAGATGTAAGATATATATATATATACATACATACAAACTTTATGCAATATTCTATAGTGAATATCCTTGAATTCTAGCTCTATTTTCCCCTTGTCAGCAGAATACACTGAGTAAATTCCCTGCAAAGAGGTAAGACCACTTCATTAAAAAGAGGGGGGGGGGGGGTCCTGAGTATGAAACTTCTCTATATCTGATGGTGTGGCTCCGGTTCTGGAGATCTGAGAAATGTCAGCCCAGTGAGTTAGGGGTTGTAGAATACACTAACTGCATCTCTGCAGATGGGTAAGACTCCCCACCCCCACAATGAGTGTCCAGGGTATGAAACTAAACTATATCTGATGGTATAGCTCCAATTCTGGAGATCTGAGGAATGTCTGCCTGGTGGGTTGGGGTTGTAGAATATACCAACTGCATCTCTGCAGAGGGGTAAGACTCCCCACCCCCACAATATATCCTGAATAAGATATTAAACCATCTGATGGTGAGGCTCCAGTTCTGGAGCTTTGACAAATGTGGAGTACCTTTTCATTGCCTTTACTCCCAGGTCCACTCTGGCTCAGGAGTAATACCTATTAGGGTTCCATCTATGTGTCAAATAGAACCATTTAACCATTTATCTCTATGCAAACAAATGACTGGTGTTGAATTGAATTGTTAGTATTACATAGGAATACTTGAAACCATTTAACTGTGTGCAAACAAATGTGCTCTGGCTTGTTTAAATGTTACTAACAAACTGTTTTTTTACAAATGATGTATATTTAATATATATGTATAAATAGGATTGGCATTAAATAACCTATGAGGGTTGATATGCCATAAACTCAACCCACCAACCTGGGGAATGTGGAGTACTATTCATTGCCATTACTGATAGATCCTATCAAATTCAAAGTGGTTGTCTATGTTAGGGTCCCATCTATGGGCCAAATAGATTTTTTTTTAAATATTTGTATTGGATAGGACCATGTGCAAAAAATCTCTTAAGAAACAACTACACAAAAAATGTAAATATGGACATACAATGAACACAATTCCTTAACCTCTAGGTATAAAATAACCCTAGATAGGTTGACATGCCATTAATATCAGTCATCTAGCCCTACTTGAAAATACTCTGATATGAATATAATGAAATATTGTTTATTGATGAAGTAATGACATTTTCCTAACACCTTCATTAAGTGTGCAAAAGTTTCAAGGATTTTTTTCCTATTAAAAATCAGCGTTCAATTATTTTTTCCTTTAAAAAATAAATGTCAGAATGTTTGCACACATCTACAAAACCTAATATATAGTTTAAAAATATTGAAATTTATATGTATATTTTTAAAAAGAGAGAGAGAGAGAAACTTCTCTGAAACATCATACCAGTTTCAAGGCTAAAGACTTTGTTCACAAAATTTATTGTTTACTTACAGGCAATGTATCTTCCATGGGTACTTCTGGCATTCAACCTTGTCATTGGAGATGGGTAAGTTGTTGATTTTAAAAAGTTTTAAATGCTTGTTTTTATTTCGAATTCTTTCAAGCTGTAGCTGTATCAGTACTACTCTATGGTTGCATCACTTGTAGACCTGAAGAAAATGTTAAATGGGAACTACACAAGAATACTGCATGGTGTTTTTAACAAATCCTAGAAAGATCACCCTAGGAAAGAGTAACTGTGCAGCTACATACCTCTCATCTCACAAACCATCCAAGTAAGACAGGCTGGGCACTGCTGGTGAAGGAAGGACAAACTCATCAGCAATGTTCTTTTACACATGGACGCACACAAGTTTTGGCCGACATTCACCAGCTCTGTGTGGACACTGGATGCCACTGAGAGGACATATCAAGAATGATATGGCTCAGTCAGCTGGGGCTGCAGAATACACTGACTGCATCTCTGTAGAGGTGTAAGACTCCATCAACAAGTGTCCTAGATATGACACTAAACAATCTGATGGTGAGGCTTCAATAATGTTGGAGCTTTGGCGAAGGTGGAGTGCCCCTTCATTGCCTTCACTCTCAGGTTTACTCTGATCCGAAGTGGTAGCACAGGGTCCTATCTATGGGTCCAATAGGACTAAACTGAGTAATTACACTAAACTGATTGGTTTGAAATTAACTGTTTTTACATATAACTCTGTTTAAGGCTTATTCATTTGGTTTTCATCTGCCAGATTTTACCAGTAAACCATTATTTATTTTTTACTTTAGATCACTAAGATTATTACTGATTTGATTCATATTTTGTGTAATACATATTACCTATTATAACCCTTACTTATTGGGAAAGTACCCATGGCATAGTGGCTAAAGTGCTGGACTGCAACATTGTAGTGACTGAGTTCAAACTCCAGTCACACTATTAAGTTCACTTTCAGACTAATACTCTTGGGAATGGCATGAACCACCTCCTTATGCTCCCAGATATTTCTAGAAGGTTAGCTTTAGCATTGTATTATCTATGAAATTTGATATGCCATTAAAAAACAAAGAAAGAAGAAACCTTATCTATTATTTACTTTTCACCTCTCACCCTTTGTCTTACTATTTATCCATTTACTGTAGTTGACTGGGCCATAAAGTTACATCATATTACATACAAATAATTACAGTAATTGGTTAAATTATATTCTAAAAATTCCTAGCCTAGTCAGCTTGGACTGTAGAATACACTGACTACATCTCTGCAAAGGGGTAAAAGACAAATGTCCTGGATATGATCTTAAACCAACTGATGTTGAGGCTTCGGTCCTAGAACTTTGGAGATTGCTATTAATCCCAGGTACACACACAACCAGATTGATTTTATTTGTTAGGGTCCTATCTATTGAAACCATTCAACAGTGTTCAAACAAATGATTGATATTAAATCGAATTATTAGTATTCTATAGCAATACTTAAAATGACTTAACTGTGTGCAAACAAATGAGCTCTTGCTTGTTAAGAAAATGTTACCTATAAACTATTCACTTAAAAATCATATATAATATATGTATAAACAGGATTTGGCATTAGATAACCACCAAGGGTTGATATGCCATTTAACCAAATAACCTAACCTTCGGGGGTGTCCTCGTGGTGTAATGCTGAACGCGATGGACTGCGGAATCATAGTATGCGAGTTCATACTCCAGTCGCGCTATTACGTTCACTTTCAGGCAAATACCCTTGGGAAAGGTATGAACCGCCTTATCCTTCCAGCTATGGGTTAAATAGTACCACTACTGTTCTTCTAGGAGAATGGCTTTGGTATTAAATAACCTAAAAAGAGTTGATATGCCATTAAACAAAGAAACCAAACCTAACCTAAAAATGCCTTTAAAAATTTTTTCTTTTTTTTTTAATCCTAGTCAATAACTTTATTTATTACAGCTGGACTCAAAATATATTTTTTATGATGATTAAATTTACTTTTTTTTTTTCTTTTTTCTTTTTTCTTTTTTTTTTTTAAGAGGGCTATTTGAATTGATTGGCATCCTCGTTGGTCATCTTTACTTTTTCCTGATGTTTAAATACCCACTGGACTTTGGTGGTGCTCGTCTGATAAACACTCCACAGTTTCTGTAAGTACTTGTTTTTCTTTTTATGTTTTCTTTTTTTTTGCTTTTGCCAAATGAACCCCTCAACTGGGGGGATTCCATGTGGTATAGGGGCTAACATGATGGATTGTGACATCATAGTGAGTTTGGACTCCAATCACACTGTTATGTTCAATTTTTAAAAAATGCCCTTAGTATGAACCTCATTATTTACTCTTAACTATGGGGTAAATAGTACCACTACTGTCTTTCTACAAGGATAGTTTTGGCATTAAATAATCCATGAAGGTTGATATGCCAATTAACAAAGAAACCAAAAACTTAATTTTTTTCACAAAATACTTGTACCTATAAAATATAATCTTACTGTCACCTCAAGAGATGGGTAAAAATCTTTAAAAAAAAAAAAAACAAGATTTTAAACCATTGTATATTTCTCAGGATACTTTAACAGATTTTTAATAAAATTTGTGTACATATCACCTTCATTTTCATATGTATCATGACATATCAGGAACAGGGCTTTTGGGGCTCAACTTAAACACCAATTCTCTCAAGACACTTACCCATTTCAAAGCCATAAAAGTTCTCTTTGAACATATCATTTGACTTTGGTTGAACTCAGCATCTTCACTTCAACCATCAATGATTATTTTAACAATTAACTTTAATAACTTTCTTTTATTTTCATGTCTTAAAATTTCAATTAGATAAATTTTGCTGACGGTGTTCATATTGTTATACAAAGAAAAAAATAACATGGCTAATTATTTTGGGCCTATGAAAATGTCCTTATAACATGATCCAGACAAATAAATTTCTGGATAAAATAAAAATAATCTTTCATAAAATTTCTCATGTTATTGGGGTTTTTTTGTTAAATAAATTTTGACTATAAATATTTTCTGTTTTTTATTATATTATATCGGGGAAATTTAATAATACAACACATGACCCAAAAGATTCGAGCCCTACCTAAATTCTGTGTATGTTTATGTGTGTATCTGTGGGTCTGGGATTTGTTCCACCGACCCAGACATAAAAGAGTAGCTAAAACTATCATTTGAGAGGTAGTGTAGAATTTTAAAAAGTGAATTAGAAATTGTATTCAAAAACTGTTGGGTCATTTAGTTTGAGTAACAAGGCATGCCTTCAAGATCAATTTGATAGTTTGGCAAGGATTAGAGAGTTTCAATCATGTGACCAAAAAGACCTAAAATTTGGAAAAATAGTTTGAAATTTAATTGGTTCTGAGGCTTTGACCAGCACGCAAACCACCATACCCTCACTTGGGCTCACCTTGGGTGAGTAGTATTGAGCAGTTTATCTGGTTCCAAGGGACCTTTATCCCAGGCAATACTTGCATTACAAGGTTGAGTTGATAGCTTGGCACCTGAGGTACTCCATTATGGATAATGTCGAACGGACCAAACATTTTTGGAAATAGACATGCATGAGTCTCGACTTGTGCATGGCTTCCCATAAAACAACTGTTTGTCAAATACTGACTTGGTGGGAGGCCAGTTAAATATCCTCATATGAAAATGGTGAGTACATATTTTTCTCATCTGTGGACTAACTCCCTGAATGTAGTCAGATTATATGTCTGGAAACAAAGACTTCATAGCTAAGAAGAAATAAAAGTGTGTACACAAAAGTTGCTTGTTATTTGTTCCTCCCAATAAGAGAAGTCTCTGTATTTGAATATCATAGCAAATTAGCATGAGGCTTGGTGGCTATCAAAGAAGAGGCAAGTTCAGGAAAGAAAGAAGATCAGTCATCAAACACAATATGTCAATAGGATCATTGCCATTGTCCAAAAATGAGACCCAAGTATTCAACAATTTGATTGGTCAACATCAAAGATTCTCTTGGGGATTGAGAATTATAACATATAGTAAATTATGTTAAAAATATGAGCTACTTTCTAGTTTAGTGCTGCTTTTTCCTTGTAATCAAGACTTTAGGCTATAACATTTCAATAATGCTGTTCACTTGTTTCTTCTCAAAAATAATGTTTGACACAATTATTAATGATTTATAAAATGTTGACTATTAGATTTTTTCTCTCTCTCTCTTTCACTCACTCCCTCACATAATGTGAGAGTGGGGAGCTGATTCATTTAAATGTCCTCATTTGGACATTAATTCTGTTTCCTTGTTGAAAATTTGCTAACATCTGGGTATTCTAATATGCATAATGATTCCCAAAGATAAAGAAGGCAGTTGGGGTAGTCTCTGTGGTGTAATGACTGACTTGTTAGATTGTGACGTCATAGTAAGCAAGTCTATCACACTATTACATTCATTTTCGAAATAATATCCTTAGGAAAGATATGACCTCCAGCTATGGGTTAAATAGTATCACTTTTGTTATTCTATAAGAATGACTTTGGCATTAAATAACCCACAAAGGTTAATATGTCATTAAACAAAGAAACCAAACCAAGCAGAAGACAAACATCTTTGTATTCTAGGAATTTCTTCAGAATTTGTCATTTAATTTTCAATGCCCTGCATATATTATCTTCCACTTTCCATATATTAGTGTGTGTAACATATTTAACAAAATTCACAGATGCTACACGTTAATTCTAGCCTTTTCTTTTTACTTAATAAATTGAACCAATATAGTGGGTCAACCAATAAATTCATGATTATGTCGAGTTCAAATCCTGAACAAGGCATTCATATTTCATTTTTGCACTTTTACTCTTGAGAAAGGTATGAATCCAGACTTGATATGGCAACTGGTCTAGAAAGAAAACTCTAAATTCAAATTAATCGTAGACTTGGAGAGGGATGGGCTGGGTTCAACTAGGTTATTCGTGTTAAACGTACTTGAGTCACACCCCTACAACCAAACCATGTGACAGGATATGTCTGTCTGTTTGTTCAACAACTTCTTTGTTTTTCTTTTCAACAGGTACAAATACTTCCCAAGTCAAAGAGGAGGCACTTCTGGATTTGGGATGTCACAACCAAATCGGCAGCGACCTGAGGAAAACCAGCATGGTGGTGGAGGTGGGCATGCCTGGGGCCGTGGACATACCCTAGGGCGTGACTGATTGTCCATAACAATCATTCAACAGTGAAAAAAAAATTAATGTTGGACAAGTTGGAAGAACGCAAAATAATTTGTGACAAAAAAAAGGAATATTCTGAATTTCCTCTCCCACCCATCCCCAATATCACAATCACACCCACATCACCTGACACCAACACACAAGAAATTAATATGCTTGTTATAAAATTGATCCCCCTACCTTGGCAAATATTTGAAAAATAAAAATTTCAAGTTGGAATTCAGGATAGGGTCATATTAGTCGAGGGAAATATGTATCAATCAGGGGGAAAAAGATTTTTTTTTTTTTTTTTTTTTTTTATAGATTTTAAAATATCCTTTAGAAAAAAATCTATGGTAGGGCTACATTTTTTTATGTTGAGGGAAATTAACCAATTTTTTTTTTTTTTTTTTTTTTTCCCAAAAAAGTTAACTACAAACCTACTATTTAAAACAAAAAATATTAACTTTCAGTATAAGAATATGAAAAAAACAATACTTCTTTTATTCCATAATAATTGTTACATTTGCATAAAAATTTCATACATTAAATGTGACTACTATTATGAGACAGAAGTAGGTAAACACACTACTACTTCTGCCCCATTATAAATGTTAAATTTGCATATAAATTTCATACATTAAATGTAACAACTATAATGGGATTGTAGTATTTTTTTTTTTTTTTTTTTTTTAATTTCAATATTTTGGGATATAAAAAATGCTATTCAATATCACCATTTTTTGCTGTCTACTTTTGAAAAGGTCATTAACAATCAAAGAATTCTTTAGACAATTCCTTGTTTTTGTGGTTGATACAATGTTTCAGTTGGTACATTTTCTGGCCTTCATCACATGTAATATGTATTTCTGTCATTAAAGAGCTGTTTTTTTTTAATTTTTTTTTTTAAGCTTAAAGCAAAAATGGTATCTCAAAATATTAGGAGAGGGGAGGGGAGTCCCTGTGACATTGTGGCTTATGTCCTGAACGTCATAGTAAGAAGTTCAAACTCCTCACTTTCAGACTAATACCTGTGGGAAAGGTATGAACCTCCTTATCCCTCCTACTATCTGTTAAATAGTATCACTGCTGTTTTTCTACAAGGATAGCTTTGGCATTAAATTATCCACAAAGGTTAATATGCCATTAAACAAAAAACCAAACCATTATAAAATATTAGCATGGGTTCTTCAGCCTTGGTGAGGCAACTAGCCTAGGAGAAGGAATACTCTGAATTCAAACCTGTTAAACTCTGCTTAAAAATTGACCTTGTGTCATATCCTGCCCGAGCAGAGGGGTTGGTAAATATCATAAAATATTAGCACGAAGTTCTCAGATCCTTAACTTTTCTTCCTTTTAAATGGTAGTCCTTGTCAGGGCTGACAAATTGGTCATTTTTCAGGTAATTTGTTTTTCCCTAATTTAGTTGATAATACGCAATAGTTGAAAATTTGGCCATTTAAGAAAAATATTTAGTGAGTTAGATAAAAAAATAAGTGTGTAATTTTTATTATTTGTTCTGGAGTCTTAGTGAATAGTTATGCTATTTGATAAGCAAGCTTTAACTGTATCTAAATTGTGTTTATTTTGTTTAGTTTTTTTTTCTAGAGTCTTAATTGATAGTTACTATGTATATTTGTGTGTCATGCAACTTTCTGAGCCCTAAATTTTAATGGGATATGAGGGGATCACCTCATACACGAGATGCAAACTAGGACTAGCTTTGATCAATAAGGTTTTATCTCATGTATGATGCCACCCACTGCTATCAGACTAAAATTTAAGTCTCAGAAAATCACAATACACTATGCTATTTGATAAGTGGACTTTAAATAGATACGTTTTTTTTTATTTGTTCTAGAGTCTTTGTGAAAAGTTAGGCTATTTAAAAGGTAAGCTTTAAATGATTGTAAGCTTTTTTAGTGTTCTAGAGTCTTAGTAAAGAGTTATGCTATTTGATAAGCTTTAAATAGATATGTTAGTTTTTGTTTTTTGTTTTGGTTTCTATAAAGTTAGGTGAGAATGGGAAAAAAAAATAGCCAATTTTAGCCTCTTTTAAAAATATTTTTAGCAATAAAAATAACAAACCAAATTTGGCAATACTGTTCTCGTCTATGGTTTTTTACTCCCCCCGTCTTCCCCCAGAGAGTGTAATGTGTCTTTCTCTTACTAGATGTGTATACAACAAAAACAAGGAGTTTAATTGTCCAAAAAAAGTTTTGATAACCTTTCTTTGTTTCACACTTCTTTTTTTTCTTTTTTGTCAATTTTTTTTTTCTTTTTTTTTCTTGGGCTGTCTTGTGTTCCCTGATTTAAAGAGCCATCTCCTTCTCTCCATCAGTTCTTTAAAAAAAAAAATCTCTGAAGTTCCTTTCAGTAATTTCAACATCACTTCAGATGCAGCCCATTCTTCAAGAACTGTACAGATAAAGGAATTTCAACATTTAAAAAAAGCAAAACAAAAAAAACTTTGAAAAAGATGAAGAGCAAAAGGAATGGAATAAAAATATTCATTCATCTATTTTATTTACAAACTTTCCTAAGTTGTTGTCTTTGCTTTTTCATCCCAACTCTGTTGTTCTCAGCTTCGTATCTCCTTACTGCATCCCTTGCATTTCAAAATACAAAACATTTTCATATTCCAATCTAAAAATCTGAATATTTTATTTATCAGTATTTTCATAAACAAGGTGCCTCATTAATAGGTGCCACACTTATAGATGAGTAGCAGTAGTTTCCTGACTGAACTATCTTGTGAAGTTCACTGTTGACCCAACTTTGGATTCATCTGCCTTACATGTTGCTTCCCTGGGCTTCCAGTGATATAAGCTTTTTTTAAAAAAAAGTTTTACCTTGATTTTGTTATGCTTTAACTAAAAGTCCAGCTATTCACTTTTTGTTTTTTGAAAACCTGGTGGGGGGGGTAATTTGTTACTGAAACATATTCACATTCTTTAATTGTTCAGACCAAAAGCAATTAGGTGTTATTCATTTATGATTAATGCTCTGAGTTTGTGTAAATTGGATCTTCCATATCTGCTTCTAATACTGATCTGCGGCTTTTTCTTTTTTTAAATTGATAGAAGGGTGACATGACCCTTCCATGTCTTCTGCTGTTTTCCATGCCATCTGTCCGGCAGCAGTTTTTCCTCCCACTCATTTTCCCCTCTCTAACTAGCTGAAATTTAACATTCTGAAAGATAGGCTTAGTACTTACTTCGATAATTTAACCCTAAAAATTCAAAGAAAATATTCACTAACCACTAATATTCTGTTTCAGCTAAGTGAATAGTCATCGTTTAGCTTTCCCCTCCTTTTGTGTTCTGCGTTTCACTCTCATTGTCTTCTCGAGTCGTCTAATTAAATAAATTTTTATACTCTTTTTCACAAAAACATTGTTCACATAGTATCATTTAACATTAGGAATGTAAATAGAATAAACCAGTTTCCTGAGCTAGCAGTGCAGCAGAGCATAATATAGACATCATATGCATACAAGAACATAGATACTACCATAGTGAACTAGATATAAAATATCACAATACTAGCAATGGATTGATATTTGTATCAGTATTTGCTTGGAAAAATTCTGTCAATGCTGTAAAAGGGGGCGTAGGAATACTTCTCAGTAAAATCACTTAGTATAGAGAAAATCCAACTGAGATTGATGTGTGCTTTATTTAATAGCAACCTTTGCACTACAATCATTTACTACAGTCCTACCAATACTAGTGATGAAACAGTTATGATCACCTGCAACAAGCTATCTTCCCTTGTCTGACACATTCCCAAACACAATCATTAGTGGAGATATTAATGCTCAAATAGGCAAAGACAAAAATAACATTCTGCTTACACAACTTGTCACACAGAAATGGGAATATCTAACAGATTTTTCACTGAAAAACAGACAAGCATGCCCTAATACTAAATTCCAAAAAAGGGAAGGAAAACTATCTACCTACACTCACTCAAATAACACTAAAGCATAGCTAGATTATATACTCATAAACAAGAAGTGAATTAATAGCGCTCTGAACTGTGAAGTATACTCCTCTTTTGAAAGAGTATCTTCTTATCACAGAACTGTCATGGCAAAGATACACCTGAGTCTCCACAGAAATAAGAAACACTGATCCTCACTTAGCAATTGAGATATTAGCAATAAATATACAGTGACTGTAAGAAACCTAATTCAATACTCTTCAGGTGATATCTGAAACTCATCCTCTGAATGATAAATATGAAAATTTCATCACTGTCCACATGAAAGCAACAGCAGAATGCATAACAATCAAACCAAGAAACAAATGTAGAGTTCCATGGGAGTCAATCATAGTTCGGAAAAAAATGAGATAACATGAAAATAGCATCCTTACTTAATAAAAGAAACCCAACAAATGCAAACATGCAGAAACTTACAAAAGCCCGGAGAGAACTAACACATACCAAAAAGAACAAGAATACATTCAAGATCAGCTCAATAAAATAAGAAACTCTGTAAAAGATGGACAATCATGAATAGCATAGCAGACAGTAAATGAAGTGAGCAAACCTCGAGAACAAAACTAAAAGCTATCTACCAAGAAGAATGAATACAAATGTGGAAAGAACATTTCAATATGGAAACTACCTGAACGTCACTGATAAACCTGTCACAAAAATTCTTGATAGCCAACTAGACATCAGACTAGAACAGTTTACAGCAGAAGAACTTAATGTAGAACTGACAAAAATTAGAAGCAGAAAAACTGCAGGTCTCAATGAAATACCCCCAGAAGTATGGAAGACAAGGAAATTTGATGACTTACTTCTTGCAGCACCATATATAAACAAAATACAATAGAGATGGACAAAAGGCTGCATCTTCCCCTTCCCTAAGAAAGGTGACCTCAGAATCACTAAGAACTAGAAAGGTATAACTCTTCTATAGGTGCTAAGTTTTATAATGCTCCGCTTCTCAACCATATCAAATCTGAAATTGAGAAAATTCTTAGGAAAAATCCAGATAGTTTTCGGAAAATTCAATCCACATCACATCAAATCATTGAAAGAGTTCATGCAAAATATCTTGAGGCAATGCTATTGTTTGTAAATTTCTGCAAGGCATTTAATTCTGTACATAGGAGGTAAGATGAAGCAAATACTTCAAGCATATGGTCTCCCTGAAGAAACGTAGCTATAATGATGCTATACAGAAAAATCCTTGACCTGACCTGTAGCATCATCATCATCATCATCATCACACTGGATGAATACTTATTAGTCCAACTTTAATATTACTAAAAATTAAAAAGATTTTTTTTAAATATGATTAGGTTACTTTGTTTTTAATGGCATATCAGCCTTCATGGGTTGTTTAATGCCATAGCCATCCTTGTAGAAGAACAGTAATAGAACTATTTAACCAATAGATAGGGAATAAGGAGTTCATGCTTTTCCCAGGGGTATTAGTCCAAAAGTGAACATAATAGAACGACTGGAGTTTAAATTCACTTATTATGAGTTACAGTTCAGCATGTTAGCCATAACACTATAGTAACTCTGTTTTTATTATATATACACTATGCAAAATAAAATGCCCTACTTTTTATTCTTAGATAAGAGATGAATTCCCATCTTTCCCAAGGGCATTAGCACAAAGTAAAATGTCAACAGCCTCATCCAGGATTTGAACTTGGCACACCAAATCCATTTTCTAGGACCATCTGCACCTCTTGTCTCTTAAACCAGCTTTTACTGAACTGATAATCACTTGGTCTGTGTCAGTTTTTGAAGTCTTGGACTTTTGGTTAGCAACTTCCCAATCCTATGCATCCTAAGCATTTTTTTTTACTGTCACAACTGTCGGGTTAATTCCAACTTTGATTTAAAATTCCTATTTTGAGTTTGGAAATATCAACATATTTAATTATAATTCCCCTGGCATCATGAAATACTGACATACCTCTCCCATTTCAACAACCAGATTTACAAAATGAGCTGCTAACAGAATTACAACTCTATAAAAAGCAACTGAAATAAAAATGAATATTAATCAAACAATAACTAACAAGGCTTTAAACTTTTTCAATATTTATGATATGGAATTGTCTGCAGAGCTTAGAATACCTCTGCAATCGGGTAAGACCCCTCCCCCACCAATAATGGAGTGTTCTGGGTATGACACTAAATTGCATCTTATAGTAAGGTTCCAGTTTTGAAGATTTAAAGAGTATTGAGTACCTCATCATAGGGGTACTATGTGTTAGGGTCCCATCTATGGGTCAAATAAATCTGTTTCAAAATTATTCATATTTAATAAGACCATGTACATAATTTCCTAACCTTTAAGCATAAAATAACTCAAGATGGGTTAACATACTGTTAAAATCAATAAATCACAATTTTTACTTTAAGGACCTCTTGTAACCAAATTCAATTTTCTTTCACCTCTAAATAAATTAATTGAATTTTGCCAACATTTTTTTGCGTCTTACTGGATACTATAATGAAAGGGGCTGATTTTTTTAAATGTTTTCAGTTTCAAGATTATAATTTAATAAAATACAGCAAAGTTGTTATAAATGGAAAATTGAATCATATAATAACAACCGCACCATCAAATAGCTGGCAATACTGAAACTGACTTAACAAGTGAAGATCCGGATATGTTTGGTCAGAGTGGGATTTTTCATTAATAAAAGTATAGTTGGCAACCATAGTCGAGGGTGACCCGAAGGCTCCCTTTTCAATAGCTACTACACCAAGGTGTAGAGGAGAGCACTACTCCTTTCCCAGGATTGACCCACTTAACCATTGATCCGTACCTTATAATGCAAAGGGGCAGCTAGTACCATTTTTATTGAGTCTTTGGTATGACTCTCTCGAGCCATTGGCAAACACTCTAACCATTATACCTATGTCCAGTATTTTTCATTAATAATTCAATTTAATTTTATTCATTAAAAATCTGTTACCATGGCTAAGAATTAAAATTTCAGGCATTGTATTTCAATTTCACTTTTTCATTATTTTTCTTTCATTTCTAAATATACATTTTCTTTCTTTATAAAAAGAAATATTTTAGAATTCAGTATCTTTATAGAATAATTCATTTAAAATATTGTTTTTTTTTATGTTTTCTTTAGTGAAAATATATGCATTGCTAAGATCCAGATTTTCCAGTCAGTGTCAGATTGGTTCATTTAAATGACCTATATATTTTGTACAAGTTTTATGTGAATGATACACCACTAGTGGCCCATCACACCCAATCAAGCATACTGCAAGGTGTATTATATCTAGCAACAAGTCAACATGATCCAGCAATTTTTGTTTGCCTGTTATAAATGAATTTATAAATGCACACAAGTAAATTTACCCCCTTTGGACTCCAATTCTTTTATTCATTCTGCTAAAATCTTATTCACACCCATAAGTTTATAGGGCTGTAAGAAAGTTTGGTTAGTTATTTCTAGTGAAGGTTGTAGGTCATCAGTTGTAGAGATTCATATGACTCCTTTTTTTTCTTATTCTATTAACTTGTTGTCCTTTGTCTGTGAGAAGCTGCAATAGAATTGAGGATGGAAGGAAAGAGACAAGAATACATTTTAACTCAAATTTTATTTTAACATTTAACAACTATTCTGTGGTGAGAACATTTTCCTGTACTAGTCGAAATAGTTGCTTCTCCCAAACAAGATGTGGAAATATATGCCATTTTAGGTGGGTTATGAGTTTGAAGTTTATATGTCCAGTCAGTGCTTTCAGCAGAGGCTGCAGCTGACAGGAGAGTCAATCTGCTGCTAAGCCAACATCTTCTCCACCAGCAACCGAGAGAAAGGATGTCCATCTGGGAACAATGGTGAACACTTAGTAAGTGAAATTTCTCTTTGGTGCAAGGAAGCCTATCTTTCAGGCATGCATGGATTTCACTTCCTGTCAGAGGCCTTCTGGGAATATGTTACTTTTGAATTTATCTTATTCTTTTCCTTTCTAATTCCCACAAGTTGATATGGACCACTTAGAGAAGCCTAGACTAACAGATTTACTAAATATCTCACTGTTTTTGTATATATACAAAATACAATCAAAAAAGTGTCATTAATTCTTTTTGAATTTCAAATTTAAATGAAGACACATACACAATTGAGCAACTAATAAAATAAAGTGATGACGTCTAGACGGCATCTTGACTATACTAGAGTCAGTGCCAATTCTTGATATTTTGAATTTCAAATTTAACTGAAGACACATATACAATTGAGCAACTTATAAAATAAAGGGATGACATCTAGAGAAGGCAGTGCCAATTTGAAAAGAAAAATATGAAGCTCATCTCAAAACTTTTTAAATTAAATGTTTTTAGCAAAAAGACAGTGTATTGTACAAGAATAGTATGAAACCTTTAGCCCTGTATGACTTTTTCTTCTTTCCTAAAGTGAAAATTCATCTCAAGAGCAAATGTTTGAGGATGTAGATGACATAGAAAGAAAGACAATGGTGCAGCTTCACAGCAAATCAAAAAAAAGTTTCAAGTGTTTTGATTAATCAATAGAATAATGTGTTGAATGCTGAAGGGGACTATTTTGAAGAAAATTAACATTTCATTCACTGTTCATTTCTGATCTAATAAATGCATCTGTAATGGTTCATTAGTAGTATATTTTTATCCATATTTACCGACCCCTTTGCTCGGGCAGGATATGACACAAGGTCAATTTTTAAGCGGAGTTTATCAGGTTTGAATTCAGTTTTCCTTCTCCTAGACTAGTTGCCTCACCAAGGTGGAAGAACCTAGTCTGCCCTACTATTTACCCATAGCTGGAGGGAGAATAATTGGATTCATACCTTTCCCAAGTAGAATATTTTTATCAAGGACGGATTTGAAAACCAAAAAAAATTGTTTTCTATAAATAGACCAAACCAGATTGACCAGCGCCAACTTCCAATTCAAAAACCTTTAGAGTATTGAACAAATTGAGAAACAAGAAAGAATTAGAGAAGGAAAAAGAAAAGAAAACAGGGAAGAGAGGTTTGAG
This sequence comes from Sepioteuthis lessoniana, assembly GCA_963585895.1. Classification (NCBI taxonomy): domain Eukaryota; kingdom Metazoa; phylum Mollusca; class Cephalopoda; order Myopsida; family Loliginidae; genus Sepioteuthis; species Sepioteuthis lessoniana. The sequence continues at coordinate 74,510,094 of OY757934.1, forward strand.
AAAAAAGATTTCACGAATATCAGCGTTTGGTCAGTAGCAGAGATGAGAGTGTTTGAAACACACAAAAGAAAGGTATCAGTTCTAATAAGTTTACCACATCTTTCGTAACCTGTTGTAAATTTAATAATAATATATAAAAGAATTTTGATGCAACTCAAGCTTCTTTGTTATTCTTACCATTTTTTTTTTTTAATTGATGCTTCATTCCATTTTAAAAATTTCCTTTGCTTCTTTCCTATACAAACTCAGTAACACCAACCTCCACACGACCCATAGAACATCTTTAGTTTTGATATTTTTTCCAGACACCTCATATGTGTATATTTTGTATGTAACCATAAACCAGTAAAAATAGCACATCATAGCAAGATTTTTTATTAGAGCAATACACTTAAAATGCTCTAATTTAGAGAATAAAGCAAATTCCAGTCCCATTTCTAACTAAACAATAATCTTATGTTTGATCTGCATTCACACTGAACATCACTTTCTTAATCAAATTTGGAATATCATGGAGAAATTAAATGAAATGTTAACTAGAATACTTCATTATCATCATCATCAGGGCTTGCTAACAGCATAGATTCATTTGACTCTCTCACCATTTGTCCCTATAAGCAATTACTCTTGCCAAGTCCTCTAGATGGCACCCAGTTTCCACAGAGAGCAGTTGAAAGTAAATTTTTGCTGACCAGCCAATACTGGTGTGTCCATGTATAGAAGTTCATAGCAGAATGTCGCTTATGCATTCATCCTTACTTCCCCAGCAGTGCCCAGCATGTTTTGTTCATCTTACTTCAATGGCTTGTGTGATGGGAGGTAGGTGGCCATATAGCTACTGTTTTATGGGGTGCTGCTTCCAGGATTTGTTCAAAACAATATGTAGCATCCTTGAGTAATTCCCATCTACCTTTTTCTCCAAGCGTTTTGTCAGAGCTCATGTAAAGTAACCATACAGTAGTACTGACATGGTTACAAATTGGAAGAATTCCTGTTTCTCTCCTTAAATAGAAAAATCAATATCAAAGAGCAATATTACAATATGAACTCAATGGATTCATGGTCATCTTATTTCTTCTAAAGGTTATTGAATGTTTAGCCAATTTCTTTTGGTTATAGTTTCTTTATTTAATGGCATATCAACCTTTGTGGGTAATTTAATGCCAAAGCCATTCTTGTAGAAAAACAGTAATGGTACCATTTAAACCATAGTTGGGGTGATAAGGAGGCTTATAATTTTCCCAAGAGTGTTAATCTGAAAGTGAACATAATAGCACAAGAGGAGTTGAAAGTCATTTGATTATGATATTGTAGTCCATCACTATCTACTACACCAGAGGGTCTTTCTCTACTTCATTTAAAGAAATTTTAACAAGGCACAAAAGATTGAAACTGCCCAAAAAGTTTAAAAGAAATATAAACAAAAACGTTTATTTTCAATTTTTTTTTCCAGTAAAGACACCTAAAAGGTGTACATAAAAAAATATTAAATTAAAAAAAAAATAAAAATAAAATAAAAATTTAAAAAATTTCAAGAGGGAAAAACTTCTTTTCTGCACATAAGACAAAAAAATTTACTTTCATCACCCCAAAAAACTTTAATTAAAAATGTTTGGGGAAAAAAAGAAAAAAAAAAATATATATATATATATATATATATATATATATATAAAATGAAATAATTTTTTCCTGATAAAAAATAGGACATGATTTTAATGTCTCCTTTATTTTTCCTTTTCTGTGAATTCTCCTTTGAAAGGAAAAAGTGAATAATAGATTGTCCCTTGAATAAACCCTGCCTATCTTCAGCAAGTGCAAGAAGAAAAATGTTCAATAATTAAGGGACTTGCAGGCAGGTTTGGAGCTTTGCACCTGGGGACTCTACTTGCCAAACTGGGGAGGAGGAGAAAAGAAACCGACACCCTGCTTGTTGGCAACACGTGATGGTGCTAGACCAAGCATTTTCTGTATGTTCTGAAATAAAAAAAGAAAAAATTATTAACTTTTGTCTGAATTTTGGAAATCACAACTTATGATTATCATATAATAAATAACTTATTGAATAATAGCACTTACGGTAAGGGGAAAAAAAATGCAAGTAATTCCAAGATAAAAATATACAACAAATCACTGTCTAGGGAAAAATATATATATATATTGGGAAAAAAAAAGGCTAACCTTGTCATACCAATTGAAAAATTATTAAAGAAAAAAACCACTGTAATTGCTGCTAAGCTACAAGTGCAAAAAAGTGCTCAATACTAAGTAGAGCAAAATAGTGACAAAAATTATTTCATGAGTCAGGAACTAACCAACTACAGTTTTGCCAAAGCAGCTCATCAGGGTACCTAATCCCTAATTGATCTTGAGTGTTTAGAAGATTTGAAGTCCAAGCTTCTTGCTTGCCATATCATCAATTTTACTAAGAACTACATGGGTCCATCTGGATAATTCCCTAACCTTATCATATGTGTACCCAGTAAAAAGTAGTGAGTATGTTTGGCACTACATACCTCTGTGAACAATTGTTCTTCAAAATTAAGCATGTCAAAAGTACACAACATTTACAATTGTCAAATCATTACTCTTGTCTGATATGTTCCTCTTCTGTCAATCTCTTCATTTAAATCTGATATTACATCTTTTTGTGATAGCAAACAAAATCAGATGTCTCATTAAGTTATGATTCTTACCTTGTGAATTTAGCTGACTTTTTCCTGTCCTTTTAATATCATTGGATTGGACACTCTTAAGCTTTGTGGCCTTCAGACTGAAAAGGTTGAGGACTCTCAATCCAAAATAAATCTTATAATCAGAGAACAGTTGGTTTGAATTGGTTGGTTTCTCCAAGCCAGGTTGCCAAACCAAGACTAAAAAGCCTGGTCTTCCTTACTATTTGTTCATAGCTGAGAGAAGAGATGGATTCATGCTTTTATTAAGGGCATTAGTGCAAAATGAAACACAAACTGCCTTATTCAGGATTTGAACTTCACTTGCTGACTTCATTTCCTACAATAATATCTGTTGTGCCACACAAGATCAATCTAAAGTAAAAGGTCAAATCTTTTTTTTTTGTCAATGATATATTTTTTGTCTCATGATATGTCTATGTATAAACCAGTCTAATTTTTTTAAAGTTAATACAACAAAAAACACCATGTGTTAGAAAAATTTTGATTTGCTATCAATCAGTATTTTTCCAGACCAACAATGTTACATGAAAATAATAAAGTTGATATGATGTTTCAGAAAATTCATATCATTTTGTACATATTTCTTATTTTTTATTTTTGATGTCATTTTGTAATCAAATAATTTGACCAATTCTCATTCAAATAATCACAAATTTTAAGAACATTTGTAGAAACAACTGAAAATTCTGTTTAATTTTTTTCTTTTCAGGTGTCAAAATGCTATTCACTGCAAAAGAAAAGGCATTTTATGTGTTAGAGTATGCTCAATCATAGTCAAATATGACTGCGCAGTGTGCATTTTAAGAGAATAAACAAAAAATGCATCAACCAAGAGCATTTTAAATATATTGCTCTAATAAAAATCTTGCTATGACGTGCTGTATTTGTTGGGTTATGGTTATATATATATATGTATAGATGTTACTTACCTTTTTACAGAGTAGATGTGAATTGATAACAGCTTAGTTCCAGAGAACCTTCCCTCCAGGCAGCACTTATCCTCTCATCTAAAAAGGTCCAATTGTGCTATTATATTCACTTTTGGACTAATAACCTTGGGAAAGGTATGAACCACCTTATCCACCCAGCTATGCGTTCAATGCTGTTCTTCCAGAAGGATAACTTTGGTATTAAATAACCCACCAAGGTTGATATACCAATAAACAAAGATACCAAGCCAGTTGTCTAAAAAAAGTATGAGCTGGATTTATTGCTCAATGTCTGAGGTTCCCTTGAAGAGAAATGCAAATTGAACTAAGGAGTTTTTACCTCTGCTCTGTGGAAGTCTTGATTCCCATGGAGTATCCCCATACTAAATCGACCTTGTGTTACATTTTGGCCAGGTGGGAAGTCAAATAAATACCTACATACATATGTATACAAACATTATGAGAATTTTTGTAATATAGATAGCTAGTGCTTAATATACATTTTATCTTTGAATATAAATTTAGACCAGTTTTTCTTGGTATTTGATATTTGATAATATTTCAGATAAAACTACACCACTTTATCATGAAATTTTATCTATGTCTTGTTTATCTATAGTCGCTTATCTCCTAATATGGCTGCTTTCTTCAAGGCTACCAGGTGGTTTTTATACTGGAACCACATATATTCCACTAATGCTGCCACCTGGTGGTTTACACTAAAAACACTTTAGTTGATGTTGTAGCTTTTAAAAGCTATTTCTTTGTTATTGTACTTAATGGCTCTTTTTACAGGCAATTACATTTGAAATTGATTGAATTGTTATCAGTCCTTCCTTAACATTACTGAACATTAAAAAACAGATTTTTTTTAAGTATGATTTGATTGTAATGGCATATCAACCTTCATTGATTATTAAATGCCAAAGATATCCTTATAGAAGAACAGTAGTGGTACTATTTAATCCATAGCTGAAAGGATAAGGGAGTTCATGCCTTTCCTAAGGGTATGAGTCTAAAAGTGAACATAATAGCAGGACTGGAATTTGAACTTGCTTGCTACAATTTCTCAGTCCAGTCAGTACACATGACAAGGACTACCCCACTTTTACGTATGTACGACTTTTATATTTTGATACCATAAATATAGTAGATGAATCTGATTATTATGAAAATGTTTGAAAAAGTAACAGTGAAAAGAGAGTAAATAGAAAAGTGGACACAGTCATCTTTCTCTTACCTGTCGTATGGACATGGTACACAGTATGTAGAGGAAAATGAACGAACAATGTGTATAGTCATCTCCACCCAGATTTCGATGCGAAAGACCCTGCATCAGTGATATAGGGGTGAAGGGCAGCTTGGCTACAACTCTACCATCAAATCTGAAAATATGTGTGTGTGTATATATATATATATATATATATGAGATTAAATAAACAAAGTAAAAGGAGCAAAGTCTGATACATAAAAAATCTATTTTAAGAAATAAAAATAAGAATTCAACCATATAAAATGTTACAAATTTAGCCTTGAGTTTTTGTGAAGAAGATAAAATCAAAAATAAGGATCAATATAACAGCATAATTTACAGGTCATTGGTTTATATTGAAAATATTGTTCAAGCATTTTTTTTTTTTCAAATGAAAAGTAGATGTTAGAGTCAACCAGTCAATCATTAGCAATTTCATCATTCACTTTATACAGTGAAAAGTTTGGGTTCACTTTACACTAAGACTTATAAAGAAAAGAATAAATCCATCACTTCTCTCTCTCTTTTAACCAGTAAAATAGGAGGACAGAGTGAGATCTCTTGCTTTAATTGGCAACTGGTCTAGGAGGACAATTCTGAATTCAAATCCAAGCATGGGGTTAGCAACTCCACACCATAAATACGTACTTGCTACTAAAACCACAGCACCATAATAACGTTTCACCCCGATGCTCTACAAGTAGTACTAGTAGTAATAATATATACAAGATTTGTTCTAATTATTGAAAAAATATAACAGATTTAAATTATGGTCACATTTAAAGTTTCTTTCTATAATTATAAACACACAGACATGCGTGTAAATTTTCTTTTTTAAATTCAAGGACGATAATTGTCTATCAAGTTCAACTAATAATGACTGTTTAATTTTAACAGAATGTCAACCCACGGTGGACCTGGGAGTAATGACAATGAAAGGGCATTCCACACTCCCCAGATCTCCAGAACTGAAGCCTCATTATTAGATGCAGTTTAATGCCATACTTAGGACACAACTTTTTGAGAGATCTCACCCTTATGCAGGGGATACTGTCAGTGTATTCTAAGCTCTGCTGAGAGAGTGAAACTAATAATGAGTCAGCAGATAATTTACTCCTTATTCCCCATTCCTGTGAGTTATTTTATGCCTGTACTACATGTCAATAAAAATTTCACATGACATTCACCAAACCATCTAGTTTAAACCCTTGCTAAATAAAGATTTCTACCAATTCCAATCATAGATACTGATTGATTTTAACAACATATCAACTCACAACCCTTGCTAAATAAAGATTTCCACCAATGGAAAAAATTCCAATCATAGATACTGATTGATTTTAACAGTATGTTCATTGTATGTTCATATTTACATTTTTTACATCTTAAGAGTTTTTATTTTGTTTCAACAATATATCAAAATCCTCAGATTATTTTCTAATAATTACTTTGTAAAATATTGATTGTGTTTACATTTCTAATTTTGGGTATAATTTTATTTCTTTCAAGAAGGAAAAAATCTCATTCATGTTGACATTTTCTAATAGGTCATTCATATTTATTATATTAATAGATACTCAATATTTGGATGTAGTTTACATTTGTAAAAATCAAAATCAATGTAACAAAACGGGAAAGAGGGAATAAAAGCAAATGTCTGAAGTTGACAAGTAATGATTAAATTCCATCTTATTAGAATTGTTATAACATGACACAAAAGGCAATGGACTTACATGGAATTGAACATGCTGAGTAAGGCGGTAAAGGCAAATCCAATGGCAAACATGGATTTCATTTTGACCTACAAATAAAAAAACAAAATAGAAGGAAAATATAAACCTTGTTCATACAAATGTATTTGGATAAGTGAGAGAAAGAGGGATTTATAATGAAAGACAAAGGATCTACTGAAAAGACAATTATTAAAAAAAAGAAGAATCCATCAAATATTGAATAAGTTGATAATGTTCACTTGACATTGGTACAAGCAAAAATAATCCAGAACATTGAAAATCCACTTAAAGTAGGATACTCAACTCATATAAAGAATTATTAATTTGAAATATATACCCTATATACTTACATATCATACAACTTTCTGAGACTTAAATTTTAGCTTAATATTACAGGATGACACAATATGCAAAATCAGATGAAACTCAAGTATATATGCTATTCCCACAAAGTTTGTATCTCATGTACATTTTCTAATATTTGGCTAAAATTTGGGTTTTAGAAAGTCACATGATAAGCAAGAATATATAGTAGAGGACACATTCAAATCTAAACATTGTTTGGCAGTGATATATATATATATATATATATATATATATATATATACAGTGAAAGGGGACCCATTTTCTCCTGATGACTTTAATACAATTTATTGAATAAGAAAAAACAATAAGGCTAAAACTTTCATTCAACAAAGAAGTATTCAAAATCCCATCATGAAGAATTATTTGGTGGAATGATAATGGCATGCGGAGCATCTGACTGTCCACTTGCTTTTTGGTGAGCATCAATTACTTATTAAGTAATTTCCTCCTTTTTCATTATTAGAATATTATTCTTTATGAATAATAAGATATATATATATACATCAACACACACACACACACACACACACACACACACACACAATAAGATAATTCATCTGTTTGTAAGTACAAGAAATTAGACACTAAAACATTTTTTATACATAAATCTATTTTTTATCATAAAACTTAGTAATGAGTTTTAAGGTGTTTGAATACCAACTTACCAAGGACAAATCTCGGCTGTTATTTTTCAATTTCTCTTCTTGACGTTCTAAAATCATAAAAAAGAACAATTCTTTTAAAAGTCAATGATTAAAGTGATTTTGATATTCATGTGACCAACAATTAATTCTTCTTTTAGTCCGTTGAAGGTTTAGGATTTCCTCTTCAAAATCAAGAATAAAAAATTCAAGACAGAAACTATAACTGTAAAGCAAAAGTTTTGCTTTTTTTTTTTCAAAATATTGTAACATTCAAAGAGATATAACTTATTTTCTTTTATAAAAACTTGCTTAAAGGACGCCACTAGCAGTCATTTAATTGCAAATAAATAAATACTCTACAATTTAACAGTTATCTCCCTTGGAAAACTCTACTGCAAATGGAGGTCCCACACTATTATCATTGAATTGGAAATTGCTTTACTTTCTAAGTTAAACAAAAATCTCAATAAAATGTACTATTTTTGCTGTGTTATGGTAACATACAAAAAGTGGATCTTTTGAAAAATATGAATAATCAAAGAATATTTATTTTCATTGTTATATTCTAAGACACAATTAGAATTATGATTATCATCATAAGAAATGGAATTGCCAAAAACCAGAGTTCAAGTCCTGGATGAAGCTGTTGGCATTTTATTTTCTGCTAATGCTCTTGGGAAAGGCATGAATCTATTTATTTTTACCCAGCAATGGGTAGATAGTAAGGCAAACTAGGTTCTTTAGCCTTGGTTAGGCAACTTGGCTAGAAGAAGGAAAACTGAAATCAAAACAGCTTTACCCCACTTAAACATTGACCTTATCCTACCTGTAGCAGAGTGGTTGGATGAATACAAACATCACTATATTCCAAGATGTCATCACCTAGGAGCATTGGAAAGCATTTTATTTTAGTACAAGGAGAAAATAATGAGATTTAAGAAAATTTTGTTGGTTTTTTTCTTTTTCATGAAATTGAAGATGAAATTGTAAAGATCAATTTTGATACAGAGAAATTCCTCTATTCCCCAACTGATGGAATAGATAAAAAGAAAAAAAAAAGACAGAAAATAAAAAAATCTTAATGATTTGTACTGACTGAACTCGTACTGAATAGAGTTAGATTAAAATGATAAAGTTACAAAGATCTAATAATTAAGACTACACAGATGACAATAAAATGTCTAAGACACACTCCAAACAACCTCAAGTCACAATGTATCTCCATATAAACTCGATTGATTGATTAATTGATTTTAATGGCATGTCAAACCCGCCTAGGGTTATTTTATACCTAAAAGTTAGGGAATCATGTTCATTGAACATTCATATTTATATCTTTTGTGTAGTTTCTTAATTTTTTTTTTTTTTTTTTGCACACAGTCCTATTGATTTCTAAACAGATCTATTATAATATCCAGGTTTCATTAGTTTTGAAAATAAAGTAGTGCTGAAGGCATTACTTCCTTTATCTTCCCTCACAGTCTCACTGAGAAAGACATGTTAGGTCATCAACTCACCCAATTTTTTCTTTTGGCTCCTGTCAGCTCCATCCAAGCCAGCTTCCCTTTGTTTTTCCACTAGGTAAAAAAAAAAGAAATAAAATGACAAGATTCAAATGACAAAATTTTAAAGAATTGAAAAGAAAAATTTCGTAGCTGAAAAAGGCGACACTTATAGAGCCACTAAAATAGAAAACAATAAATCAGAAAGAAAAACTCTATTTACACTGTACAACTGTTCAAAATTTGAACCCATAAGGCCAATATTTGCGACTGAGCACTGTCTTATGTATTCTAAGATCAATATTTCAGGCTCAGGGAAATCATGTTAGATACTAATAAAAGGCTTATTATAGCAATCATTTGCAATATTTCTTTTAATGGTATGATAGGATAGCTTTAAAAACAAAGTTTGAATATGCTTTGTGTTTGTTTTTTTCTGAATTTTATGAGCTCAGGTACAGTGTCAAGGGCTAAGGCAGTATTTCTCAATGAGGTCCGTATTACCCACTAGGAGGACATTATGAGAAAGCAATGTTTAAAATTATCTCACAGGGGTGGCATTTAGAACCTTGAAGGGGTGATGAGTAAATTTGTATATCATCAACCGGGAAGTATAAATATGGAAAAAAACAACACACTATTAAGTTGAGGTTAACTTTGTGTACACAGCAATCATCTGCGCTATCTGGCAGTGTAAAGTAGGCAGCTTTTGGATTGTGGGTATGGCATTCTATATTAGTAGAGTATGCCATGGTCATGGATCAAATTCAAATCTTTTATGATGTTTATAATAATAAACTTCTCTCTCTACAACTGGTTTAAGAAAAGGGTAACAGAAACCATCATCTTTTACACAAGAAAACTGAAGCTGATCCATCCACAAATAATGATGCTACAGCAGTGTTTCCCAACAGTCTATTATATCACCCTCCAAAGTTGACATATGGGGTAATGACTAAAGGATATAATTCAGAGGTGGTAGAAGGTATCTGTTTTAGCCAAGCATTTGTACAAAAAGTTGGAGAAACACTGTGCTAAAAAATCAAAGAGCTTAAAGCAAATTAAAATGATAGGCTTTACTACAATTGTTGGACAATCCTACCTAAATCTTCAAAATGTATTTACCCAACCCCTCTACCATAAGCAGGATGAGACACAAGGACAATTTTTAAGAGAAGGAAAGCTAGTTCAAATTCAGGCTTTTCCTTCACCTAGAATGGTTGCCTAACCATGGCTAAAAAAAAATCCAATCTGCCTGACTATTTACCAATAGCTGGGAAAGAAGAGATGGATTCATGCCTTTCCCAAGGATATTGGTACAAAAGGAAAATGCAAACTGCTTCATCTAGGATTGAATTCAGATCACTGATTCCATTTCCTACAACAATAACTATTATACTAGGCATGCCTCCTTAAAATTTTCAGAATGTAATGTTATAATCTTTAACGTTTTTACTATGACCCAATTGTGATAAGTATTTGTACTAATAGCTATATCATTGACTTCCTAGCACCCATGGCTTTGCTAATTATTTTGTTATCTCATCATTAAGGCATACCAACAGTACAGATTCTTTTGACTCTCTCTCACCATCTGTCCCTATCAGTCATCACTCATATTAAGTCTTCTAGACGGCATACAGTGTCTGCACAGGGCTGATGAATGTAAGTTTTTGGTTGTCAGCTAATGTGTAGGAGTTCATTGGAGAATGTTACTTATGAGTTAGTTCTTAAGTCTCCAGCAAAGTCCAGCATGTCTAGCCAAAAGGGTTTGTTTGATAGGAGATTAATAGCTGTATAACTATTGTTTTCTAGAGTGCTACTTGCAGGATTTGTTCAAAACAGCACATAACATTCTTGTGTAGTTCCCATCTAGCTTTTTCTCCAAGTATTGTGGTGCAACCATAGAGTAATACTGCTACTGCTACAGCTTGAAAGAATTTCCATTTTATCAGAGAGATTAGATTTCCATAGAGTTATTACCTTGTCAATAGCAGTCCATGCCTTTCCTGTACATATGTTGATATCACTTTTTGTCATATAACAAAGGCAAATTAAGTCTAATTTAATAATACACTAGTGTTCCCCCATATAATCATCTCTCAAAGTTTGAATTTTTTTTTCTAATGCTCATCTGCTTAACAAGTAACAGACTAACATCCTATAAACTTTGATGACTATAACAAACAGTACAAAATTGGAAATAAAATAGTAGTTTCCAATAAGTTTTACATCCTCCACCTTGGGGAACCAATCTTTCATGGATGTCAGCCAAAACTGCTTCATGAAAGATGAACTCCCAAAGAATATAATAATAATAAGAGTTTAAGTCATCAAAAGTTATTTTTCAATATCATGTGGTTTGCTTTAGCAGTCAAAGTGTAGTAACAAAAAGCAACAATAATAAGAAGGAATAAAACTAGAAGGAAAATAATTCATTTAAACAATTAAAAAAAATCAGTTATATGTTGTTATTCACTAAGCTTTGCTTAGATATGGCAAACAGGTTTTAGGTTGCTTACAGTTTCTTCCAAACAGCGGTCATGTCGATACTGCTATATGGATGCACTACATGGACGCTAACAAAACGGAGGGAGAAAAAGCTTGACAGCAACTACACAAGAATGCTGCAAGCAATTTTGAACAAGTCCTGGAGGCAACATACCACAAAGCACCAACTGTACGGCCACCTACTTCCCATCACGAAAACCATCAAAGACGAACCAGACATGCAGGACACTGCTGGAGAAGCAGAGACAAGCTCATAAGTGATGTTCTCCTATGGACCCCCTCATATGGCCGAGCAAAAGCAGGACAACCAGCTCGAACCTACATACAGCAGCTCTGTGAGGACACAGGATGTAGCCCTGTGGACCTACCAGAAGCGATGAACGATAGGGAGGAGTGGCGAGAGAGGGTTAGAGATATCCGTATGGCATCACGACATGATGATGACGACAGTACAAACTCAGCATTTTCAATGTTATTTGCCCATAAGTCATCACTGTTAGATGTTGCACTATTTACATTTGAAAGTTTCATTTTCTTTTCATTTTCCACTCCTTCAAAAGTTATTGTTAACATTCTCATATTATTCTGTAATGAGACTAGATTGTGTGATCAGATTATTTATGCATAGAATGGCACTTCTATTTGTCTATGGGTGAGAAATGGTAGCATCAGTCATGTTGATAAATTGAGAATGCAGGAGCACTGAATGACTGAAATCCTTTTAAAAGAACTTGAGCAAATAGAAGGAAGAAAGCATAAAGAGAATATGCTGGAAGGAGAGAATTTGGAGAAAAAGAAAAAGAAAGAAAAGAAAAGAAAACAGAAACAAACTAAGGTAGAGAAAAGAGAAGACTTAAGAATGGATAGTTATAGAAAGAACAAGAAAAAAAAGGAGAAAGATAGAGGTTGAATAAATAAATACCTAGTTATCACCCATGAAAAAAATCATGAATATATTTGAGTTTCTATAAGATAAAGTTGTTTTTTTTGGGGGGGGGTCTTCTTTTCTTTTTTTTTTAGAAAAATTCTAAATATCTGATATTCATTCTGGGTGGCGTAAAAAATAAATCAGCTCAGCTTCAGAAACAAGCCTTTCTCCAGGCCATGCCTGCCAATTCATCTAAAAGAGGTATCCCAAAAGGAGAATGCCAATTAAGCTAAGCTATTTTTAGCACCACACCTGGATGGCTTGAATCCCATTCCAGCACTGTGGGGATTAAATAAATACTTTTACATATATTCACTATAAGTCGAGTAATGCCTTGATTATTATGACAATGGAATATCTCATTACACTGTAATGAGACAAGATTGTGTGACCAATAAATACATTAAGATGAATTGATGGTCAGGTTCCAGTGATGCTGGAGCTCTAGGGAATGTGAAGTACCCCTTCATTGCCATCACTCGTGGGTCCACTCTGGCCCGGAGTGGTAGCACCTGATAGGGCCCTATCTATGGGTTAAAAAGAACTAAACTGCGTACTTATGCTAAACTGAATTGTTTGAAATAGAACTGTTTTGACATTTAACCAACCAACATTTCTCTCAAGCAACCAGTTTCAATGTTTCATAATAATAAACAAGAGAGTTTATATTTTTATAAACAAGTGCTATGGCCTCTTCATTCTGCTATACAACATAATTATACAGAGTGATTAAAAAAAATGTCAAAACAGTTCTATTTCAAACAATTCAGTTTAGCATAAGTACGCAGTTTCAATGTCAAAAAACAGTTCTACTTCAAGCTATTCAGTATAAAATAAGTACACAGTTCTATTTGACTCATAGATAGAACCCTATCAGGTGCTACCACTCCAGGCCAAAGTGGACCTGGGAGTGATGGCAATGAAGAGGTACTCCGCATTCTCTAAAGCTCCAACATTACAAGAACCTCACCATCAGATTGTTTAGTGTCATATATTCAGGACACTCATTGGAGGGTCTTACCCATCTCCAGAGGAGCAGTTGGTGTATTCTACAGCCCCAGCCGACTGGGCAAAATTTCAAATAGTCTTCACATGTTCACTATCCCCGTCAACACATTTTTGGAATCTCCCTCAGGTGATTAAAAAAAATGTTAATATTTCTATGAGAGTATCTTTATTAGGAAACCAGAAACCAGAAACCACTTAATGACAATTTCAACGTGTTGACAAGGATGGTGAACAAGTGGAGACTTTAAAATAATAAAGGAACTCTCATAGAAATGTGAATATCTTTTTTTTTTTAAATTCTCTGTATTTATCTTGGCTTGTGCTTTGATGTTTATATGTCAATTCATTGTCAATCATAGAAAATGATTTAATGTTATAAGGTGAAATGAAGAAAAAGAAAAAAAAATTATTGTAATACTTACATTTCTTGCTTTGTTTTTCTACTTCAGATTTTAACTTTTTATACTTGTCTGTTCGATACACCATTAGCCATGTCAGACCTTTAAAAAGGGGGGGAAAAATGAATAAGGAAAAACAAATAGGAAAAAGGGTTTCTTGGTTTTAGTCAATTAAAAAGTTTCAACTTTAAAAGATTTCCAAGTGAATAAAATGAATTATACTTAAATCTAAATTAGTTGGGGTTTTTTTCTAAACCTTTTTTTACACCTCTTTATTTCCAGTTTTTCTTTTAATTCAAGTCACTGTTCCAAACAAACAAAAAATAATAAAAATAAAAAACAAACATAAACAAAGGTTAAATATGAGTTGGTGCGAAACATTATATAGAAGAGAAATTGCTAAGTGTTCCTTCTTTCGACAAAAAATGATGGTCTTGGTGACCAGTGTTAAAATTGATGGTCTTGATGACCAGTGTCTTGAGGGTGTCAAGGTTATAAACACCTCCAATGGAACAAATATTTGGGATTAAAAATCTCTGAATGAAAAATTAATAATGATAAAGATGAAAGTACATATATTTATAGACTTTAATTCTAAAGATGTCTGAAACAACTTCAACCAAATAAAGTGTATTGTTCTAAACAGAATTTAGAAAAAGTACATATTCCCCAACAAGATTGAACCAGAACCTGGTTTTGTCATAATTAAAAATTACTTTCTCAAAGATATCACCTCATGAAAGAAAGCTGGCAAATAACATATTTAACGATTTTTGCTGTTATTTTTCTAAAAATATGGAGGACATTTTTAAGTGATAAAATTTATTTCACCAAGCTTAAAAGTTATCTTGGATGTAAAAGATAAATGTTAATGGGAAAAATATCTATTATCACCAGAGAAAGAGTTTCTGCTTGAATTTCTGATATAAGAAACTTCATAAAGTGATTTATCCTCATGTTTGCTTTTATAAACACAATGTTTCAGTCATACCCTTCATGTACCCTCTAACCTTTTTAAACTGCTTGTTATATTCAACAGGACATTACCAAACACAACAGGTGTTTGAGGGTCAAAAAGTACAACAACCACTACATTTTAAGATAAAGATATTATTTTGAAAAATACAGTAGGTAAGAGATGTATCTTCAAGTTTCAGTGCTGAGATAGCAAAATAATAATTTTATTATTATAGGCTTTTTTTTTCAGGTATCTCTGACCTAAATATTTATTTATCCCACACCTGATACAAGAAATCTACTGAATAATCACAAACATTTCTTTATATCTTGACAAAAAAAAAATCAATGCAAAACACAATGCCAGGTTTACAGGTTTTATGACATAAACAAACTAAGCTACAACAGATTCACTTTGAATTATTCAAAATAGGCATTCTTTTCTTTTTCTTTTTTTATTATAAAGGTAAAAAAAGACTAACTTTTTAAACTGCTGTACTAAAGTGTGTTGAGGTCACCAAGAGCTGCTAGGTAATTTTACCAGAAGCTACAAGTAGTAAAAATAAAACAATTTCATTAAACAAATAAAAGAAAAAATATAGTGGGTTGACTCATAAATAATTTCCATTTTAGCAAAATATAATTTATTCATAAATAATTCAATTATTAATTAGTTTCAATCAGTAGTATATTCATTATTATTTTGAATCACTTCTTGCCATTTATCAGGTTGCTGGTCAATTCCTCTCAAGTAAAATTCAGCTGGTTTAGAACCCAAGAAGTTTTTCACAAACATATTCACCTGATCTTGAGAAAATCTTTTGTCATTCAGAGTATTTTGTAGAGAATGAAAAAAATGAAAAGTACTTGGTGCAAGGTCTGGTAAATTTAGTGGATGGGGTAAAACAGACCAGCCAAAAACCAAAACTCTTTTCTGCATAATTCTTGCATTATCATGGAGAAGCACACATTTCTCCAATGGATGAGTACAGGATGTTTTCTTAGATTTTCATGCATACACTGTAGCTGTATAAATCTGCATTGAGTGTCTGATTGCAGTTTAAAAACTCAAAATGAATAATACTGCAATGATCTCACCATACACTCAACATTACTTTTCTTTCATGAAACTCTGCCTTATTGATAAACTACAGAGATTCATCCTTGTCATTCCACTGTATTTTGTGTTGAACAATGTCATAAATGGCCCATTTTTTGTCACCTGTAATGATACTTTTGAAAAATGGGTCATTTCTTTTCCTTGAAAGAAGACATGTTGCTAGAGATATGCAATCTTTCTTATTCTTCTCACTAATAGAGTGAGGAAGGCTCAGCTTGCTCACTTTTCTAACTTTTTCAAGAGACAGTAGATTATGGATTGGAATGTATTTTGGTTAAAGGCTAATTCTTGAGTACTTTTGCATAGATTGCATTCTACCAATTCTCTTAAAGCACCTTGATCAAGGTTTGGTGAGCATCCTGGTTTTGGTTAATCTCTCAATGACGTATCACCAGAACAAATCTTTGAAAACTAGTTTCATACTTGGTGGTCAGTAATGACACTTTGGTCATAAACACTACAAATTTTCTTAACTGTTTCAGTAGCATTTTTGTTATTCTTAAGCTCCCATAACATTACATGTAGAATATGTATTTTCAAATCTTCCATAAGATCGGAGATTAAATTATGATGCACACTCTTTCACTATTAAAAAAGGATGACTAATGAAAAAATGTTTTAATCAGAAAATTTCAGGTTGCATTTTAAACATTGAAAGTTTGAAATGTGTAGTTACAATGTGTTTTTAAAAACTGGAAATTATTTACGACTCAACCCAATAGGTTTTTTTCTAATTATTCCTGAAACATCCAATTTATTTAAAACCATGTAGGATTATTTAAGATGATTAATGTCAAAGAAGTTGAAATAGGAATTTAAATAAAGGTGGAGATAGTTAATAGGAGTAAGTAATATGCCTTTTCAGCGTGAGCCTATTTTCATGGATTGAAATCAGACTAAACAAGCTGCTGCTGCTGATTCTATAAAGATTTAAGCTGATTAATAATCTGACTTTTTTTGTTTTAATTATTAACAACATTATTTCTAATGATAATAATAATGTTACATGCACTATGCAAGTGTGTATTTACCCAAACTTTCTGCCATGGGCAGGATATGACACAATGTCAACTTTTTTTTAAGAGTTGTATATTCTGGTTACCTTACCAAGACAAAAGAACACAATCTACCCAATTATTTACCTTGGAAGAAGAACAGATGGATTCATGCTTTTCCCAAGAACCTTAGCACAAAATGAAAAGCAAACAGCTTCTCCAGGATTTGAACTCAGATCACTAATTCCCTTTTCTACAATGATAACTAAACCTACCTACATGTACTAATAACATTAGTTTTAGTTGAAAGCACCATTCTTTATCATCATACCCGGCCTTTAATTTTACTATTTACCAACCCCTCCGCTCGGGCAGGATATGACACAAGGTCAATTTTTAAGCGGAGTTTAACAGGTTTTGAATTCAGAGTTTTCCTTCTCCTAGACTAGTTGCCTAACCAAGGCTGAAGAACCTAGTCCGTCCTACTATTTATCCATAGCTGGAGGGAGAATAAGGGGGTTCATACCTTTCCCAAGGGTATTTGCCCGAAAGTGAACGTAATAGCGCGACTGGAGTACGAACTCGCGTACTATGATTCCGCAGTTCATCGCTTTAACCATTACACCACGAGGACACCCGGCCTTTAATTTTACATTCTTATAAATTCAACTATAGCCAAAATTTTCAAGATTGTGATACAAATATATAATGTTAAAAATCATAAATATAAGAGGTTGACTGATAGATTTTAATGGCATGTCAACCCATTTAGGATTATTTTATGCCTGGAGGTTAGGGAATCACATTCATTATATGTTCATATTCATATTTTTTTGTGTAGTTGTTTCTTAAAAAGACATTTTTTTCATATATGTTCTTATTGAATATAAATAATTTTTAAAACAAATCTATTGATCCACAGATGTGATCCTAACAGATACCATCACTCCAGGGTCAGAGTGACCCTGACAGTAATGGCAATGAAGTAGCAATCTACATTCCTCAGATCTCCTTAACTGGAGTCTCCCCACTGGATATAGTCGAGTGTCAAACATATCACACCACTTTTGGACAGGGGGCAGTCTTATCCCCTACCAAGGAGGATACAGCCAGCATATTCCAACCTTCACCAACAGGGCATCACAAAAAACAAACAACAATTAAAAATCAGAAAATATTACCAGTTCTTTTTAATTAACTCATAATCAAAAAGAATCACAATATTTTTAGACCATGTGACTATCATATAATCATTAAAAAAATCCAATTTTTAAGAAAAATATTTGATAGTCTTTCTCTTGGCAAAATCGAAATGTAAACATACAAAAATTTGTTTCATAATAAAAATGCTCATTTACAATATGAAGGCAGTTTTAAAAATATATCTTTAGAAGATAATTACTAAGCTTAGTCTGGTACAAGGCCATAATAACAGTGAACCCAATGAGAACAAAAGTCATTATGAACAGTTTATAAAATTAACTTGCTAACCATTGTTTTATATCTGTAAGAATATATATATAAAATAAAGTGACTAATTGCATATCAGGTTCCTCTCAACATATATTTTGCTCATTTAGATAAGGTGAAAAACTGATTGTGTGGCCTTATGAGAAAGGATCACTTCTCATCACTTCAGTCACTTTCCTATCACCAATATATAGCCAGTTTGTCTCTTTTCTATCACTAATCGTATGGAAAATGTTCAGATGAGCTTTATTCATTGGTTTCAGTTATTCAAAAGTTTCAAGTAAGAATTCATTTTACTGTCTATTTGTATCCATTCTTTCTAAATCTTCCTACACCAATCTCAGATTTCATTTCATTTTAATAGTTTGTTTTCTAGAACATCTATCTACAATGTGGATCAAACTCCTTTATGAACGTTTTCCTCCAAGTTATCTATACTGGATGTGGCACTTAACAGTATTCAGTGTTATGGTTCAAGTTCCAGAGAATGTGGAGTTACCCTTTCTTTGCCATTACTCCCAGGTCCATTCTGATCCAGAGTGGGAGGGAGTACCTGTTAGAGCCCCATTTACAAGTTAAATACATCTGTTTGAGATGATATTCTAAATGATGGGGAATAACATTGGCTCTTAAATAGAAGCATGCTTAGTGATTATCGTCAAAAGAAATGGAATCAGTGACCAGAGTTCAAATCCTGGATGAGGCTGTTTGCATTTCACTTTATATTAATGCCCTTGGGAAAGGCATTAATCCATTTCTTTTCCTCCAGCTATGGATAAATAGTAGGGCAGATTGGAGACTTTAGCCTTAGTAAGGCAACCAGTCTTGAAGATGGAAAATTCTGAATTCAATCCAGCTTTACTCTGCTTACCAATGATGAGTAAAACATTTATATTACAACTAAGTATGAAGTGTTTATCTGTTTAAAATGAGTGAGAAGATATACATTTTTGCACCATATATGATTAGAGACAATCTGATTGAATTGACTTTAGTATAATATAACCCAACAAGGATAGACACTAACCAACTAAAACTAACCAACCAAGCTACAAACTGGGATTAATAAGTGTCTTACTCTATCTTAGTTTGAATTTCTGTTTTGTTCTTCCTTTGTAATACTCTTGAGTTACAAACTAAAAAGTTTTATCATCTTTTAATATTTTTTAAGACAGATGTATGGCTATAGTTAAATTATGTAAAACACCAACAAGAGCTGACATATTCACTTAATTACTTATGTTTTAAGTTTCACCAAGCAACCAATTCATAGATTAATTTTACTGTTTAAAAGCAAAAATTTGAGAATTTTCAGTCAGAACTTATTTTGCTGTCTCTCTCTCTCAACATCCATTCTTTCTAAATATTCCCTACACCTGATGTAGATTTCATTCTATTCCAACAAATTCTTTCCAAAAACATCTGCACTGCAAATCAAACTCCCCCATGAATGTTTTCCTCCAAATTATGTATCCTGGATATGATACTAAACTGCATTTTTTTCCAATTATTCTTGATTATTATATGATTAACATGTAAGAAACTGAAATAGGCATTTGAATAGATGGGAAAGGGGTACTTAATAGAAATAAATCATTAAAGCAATAAGTAATTCATTTGAAATACTTGTGGCACAATAGTTATCATCATAGAAAATGGACTCAGTTACCAAAGTTCAAATCCTGAACAAGGCTGTTTGCATTTCATGTAATACTAATACTCTTGGGAAAAGTATGATCCAACTATTCTCCCTCCAACAATGAGTATATAGTAGGGGAGATTGGCCTCTTTAAAATTGGTATATCAACCAGTCTAGGAGAAAGAAAACTAAATTCAAACCAGTTGTAGACCAAAGTAGGGATGGGCTCCACCAGGATATTCTTGCCCAAGACATGCTATATGAGTAGTGCCTTTATGACCAAATAAGCTTATAGAACCACTGAAAACTCATCTAGGTCATCATTTCTACAATAGCAAGTTGTGAATCTGAGATTCAAAGAATAAGACTCAAACACAGGTCTCTTTTTACCTTAGAGAAGCCTAGTTAATTATATCAATTACTTTACCAACTAAGCAACAAGCTAAACCAAGAAAGAAAATTTTTCTTTTTTCTTTTTTTTTTTACTACAGTGATTTACCTTAAACTTTATTTCTTTTAAAATAATAAGTTTCCAAGCTTTGCTCTTTTTGAAGCTAAAGAGCTCTCAATCATTTCCATCTATTTCTATATTAAAAGTTTTTAAAGTGCATGAACATACAAAAGTAGACATTCAAAGATAATTTTTTGTTTTTCTAAATCCTTACTTGATGCTGCTTGTTGGCAATATCACAAATTTGTATTAGGTTGAGTCAAAAGTTTTATAATATGAGACATAATTCAACAGCATCAAATGCTTTTGCCAAGCTTTTAAAGGTGATCAACCAAACTGAACTGTGAGATACTGACCTTGCCAAATATTTTCTGAGTGCTACTCACTAGATTTGCTTCTATGACTTGGAGCAGAGCCTCAGAATTCATGGATCAGGTCTAGCTGACCTTCTCTAATTCTTGCAACCCAAATGAAATTTCTTTAACCATCTGGTTACTGTAATGTAATCAACTGTTCCTTCACCTTTTTGCACAGCAAATGTTTTTTGTCTGCTTCCATGGCATTATGGCCCAATTCAAACTTGTAAAACATAAGTCCTAAAATTAGACCACATTGCACATTCATCTATATGGATTTCTAATCACAAATGGAATAAAGTAATGTGCAACATGTCAGCACACCAACCTGAACTGCTTTGATCATGTTATATTCATGTTGCAAACTAGTACTTAACAAAATATGGGAAAACCTTTGACTCACCCAAGTAATTCATTAAATAGAAAAAGGAGTTTTATTTAATTCATTCAGAAATCAAAAGTAAAGTATAAGACTATCAACAACTAATAATGGACTGACATTTTGAGGGGCCTTGAAGCTTGAACTTGAAGTTATTGGAAGGTCTGCAATTTCAATATTCTTTTTATTTTGTATTGAATTAGACTATATTAAGGGCCCAGAAACTTCATTAGTCTCATTCTAGATCCACCCCAGTCAACAACAAGCCCACTAAAATAATGAATAAATATTTTTTTTTAAATGGGAGATTCTATCATTAAAACAATAAACTTTAACAATCTTATATAAATGTGACCAACAACCTATACAAAAAACTTCTCTATGACTAAAAATTTACACTAGAAAAATACTAAAACCTGATGAATATTATCTACATTACCTTTTTAGCTAGACACGTAATGAATAAACATTTGTGGGAAGGAAACAGTATTTGATGTGATCTAAAATTTATGTATTTGATGTACCTTAGCAGTTTTTGATAAAGGTGTGCATATTGATCATGAAACTTTTCAGCTTGTCTTTTTGCCATTGTGAAACAAAAACACATAAAGAGGAAACAAAAATAAAGACAGACATACACTGAGGTAACAAAAATATATTACAATTAAGAAAGAAAGAGAATAGGGTGAAAGAGGATACATATCAAAATTAAATAATACTTCAAAACAGATTCTTAGGAAAAATACATAGACTCAATTATAGCTCAAAATTAACAATTACGCAATACAAGACTACAAAGTAAGATTTAATAAGAATATTTTACTGATGATGTATTAGTAATGCAAAAAAAAAAAAAAAAAAAAAAAAAATAGAATTACTACAATGATTTTTCCAAGTGGCTAAGTTTCGAACTCATTAGCAATTCAAAAAAAGAGAAAGAAAATTTTTAACAACTGAATGCACAGGTGAGCAACATTCAGCAATAGGTAACCTAACAATGAGCAAAACAGCAGCTTTTATGTCTTTTTATAAGTTACATGAAGACATAATTGTAAACATGTAGCTGTTCACAAAAACATTTCCCAACAGTTCTAAAGTTTGTGTTTTCTTTGAAGTGGATTTTAATTTGTAGGTTATCTAAGAACCTATATAAGTAAAACTTGGTGTGTATTTCTGTATTTATTATTAATTTTTATTAGTATTTTCTTTCAATTTTTAAAGTTTTATGACTAATTTTAATGGCATGTCAACTCCTCTAGGCTTATTTTATGACTAGAAGTGAGAGAATTGCATATAGTATACATTTATATTTACTTATTTTTAGTAGTTTCTTTTTTTTTTTTTTGGCACACAGTTATATCAAGAATTCCTATTGAATAAAATTAATTTGCAAACAGATCAATTTGACCCATAGATAGGACCTTAACATGTACTACCACTCAAGATCAAAATGGATCTGGTAGTAATGGCAATATAGGGGGTACTCCACACTTCCCAGATCTCCAGAAATGGAGCCTTACTATCAGATGTAGTTCAGCATCATACCCAGGACACCCCTTTTTTTTTGGAGGGGAAAGAGTCTTACCCCTCTGCATGGGAAACAATCACTATATTCTAAGCCCTGTCAACAGGGAAGTTTGTATTCATTGTTATCAATTTTAACTACTATTTTCTTTCAATTTTTTTTTTTTTTTTTTTTTTTTTTTTTAAATCAAACAACTCATTCCCTGCTCTTCTGATTTTGCAAGGACATTTTTTAGACACTAGTTATGGAAATGGCATTTCTTTTTTTTTTTTTTTTCATGAAGAAATGTCAATCATTAATTTTGATGACTATTTTGATTGGTCAATTGGTTTCTTTGTTTAATGGTGTTGCCAAAGCTATCCTTGTAGAACAGTAGTGGTACTATTTAACCCATACCTGGGGGTATAAAAGGATTCATACTTTTCCCAATGGTATTAGTTTGAAAATGAAGGTAACAGTACATTAGCCACCACACCATGGGGATTCCCACATTGTCTTTAGTTAATTTGGAAAGAGGGGAATTTTTTTTTTTTAGGGGAGGGAGGAACAAAAAAAAAAACTCACAAAACCAGATACCCTGGTCTGGTGAGAGCTGTGTACTGGACAGGGAGACAGGAGTTGTGCAAATAAATAATTACGAACAATCCATATGTTTAAAAAAAAATGCTGTCTTTGCAGATCACTAAAATAGAGTGCCGCACATTTGACTGATTGTTTGCAACAACCAATCAGAAGCACAGATGTGCAGTCTATAACTGACCAAATAAATAGCCAAATTTTTCTTTCCACTTTCGCATAAACTGGAGGGCGTGTCAGAGACTGATCATCTCTGATAGGGTCTGCTTGGTGAGGGGGAGTATGATGTTAGAAGACCTGAAACTTCCCAATGAACCAAGCAAAACACATGATTGATGACACCCTCCAGCACCAAATGTATTAAGGCATACATTTAAAGTATTTTTATCTACAAAACAGTGATGACCGATTGACTAGTTAGGATAAGACTACTTGACAAATTCGAAAGACAATAGATGGTGAGGAGAGATCACAAAAGGAAGCATGTCAGGGTTGGCAACCCGATGCATGGATTTCAAAATAATGCTATGGGTAGAAAAATAAGTGAACACCCCAAGGGGAGCCTGAGAGGGGAGAGAATGAGATCTCCATTAGGACAGATCAATTGGAAACGAACCAAACTTTACATTCACAGATTATTATGTTGATATGCCCGTGAGGAAAAAATACAAAATATACATCAGGCCCGTATGAAGTGTCAAGTGGAATCAAGCCAGACGCGTAAGAATTTCTTCTGGTGAGACACCGGGGTTGCAGGGCTAGGAAGCCCACCTCAACACCCAGTCCCTCCAAATGTTCTAAGTATTAGAGGTGAATTTTGATTCACCTCTAATACTTAGAACATTTGGAAAAAAGATTAATTGGCCCTCAGGCACAGGAAGGTATTTCAATGAGGACATTAATAAGATATTTGAAATAACATCTAAAGGCTCAGTGGATTAATAACAACAACTAAAATAATTATCAGTTACACAGCGGAACATTATGGATATGAAGAAGGGAAAAGGAATATGACTGGCAAGGAAAAGAAAATAAAAATTAAAGAGATGAGGAAAGATTTAAAATCTCTCACAAAACAATAAAAAAGAGCTAAACCAAAGGAGAAAGAACCATTACAGGAACTCTGTAATATCATCTGGTCAAAGATGAGATCCTTATAAAGAGCAGAATGGCATAGACAACAGAGGAAAGAAAGGTCATGAAAGAGACTAGCATTCATTTCCAATTCATGCAGTTTTACAAAAAAAACTGTTTGGTGTAAATCAAAGTGAACAACTGGAAAGTACTACAGATGAAATAAAAGTGTATCTTCTTGAAATGTTGAAGGATCCAAATAGACATCACGAACTTGGAGAGAATATGTCATTGATATCATCTATCTCTCCATCAATGAATTTTGACTTAAAAGAGCAAACCTGGAATGAAATCCAAACAATCATAAGGTTAGCAAGATTGGGCTCCGTTCCGAGGCCAAATAGAGTCCCTTATATCATTTATAAACAATGCCTACAACTACTATGCAGATAGTGGAAATTATTAAAAATCATCCGGATAAGAGAGAAAATAACAGGCCAATGGAGATGCTCCAAAGGCATTTGGATCCCAAAAGAAAAAGGAGCAAAAAGGATTAGTCAATTTAGATGTATTTCATTGCTAAATGTCAATAAGGAAAATCTTTTTTAGCCTCTTAAATCGATGATTATCAAATTACCTCCTAAAAAATGAGTACATAGACATTGCGGCACAAAAAAGGGGAATCTCAGACATGCCAGGATGTATAATCATCTTGCAACTTTTAAAAGATGAAAAAAAGGACAAGGGTGATATGGCCGTCATATGGTTGGTCCTTAAGAATGCATATGAGTCAATTCCACACAGTTTGGTAGAAGAGGCTCGCAAACGACATCATGTCTCCAACAAAATCTCAAAGTTCATTGTGGATTATTACGATTTTCAAATGAGAACGGTATCAGGGAATACCAAATCAGCATGACATAAATTGGAAAAAGGAATAATTACTGGTTGTACCATCTTGGCTACACTTTTTGCCTGAGCAATAAATATGCTGATAAAAGCCACTGAAGTAGAATGCAGAGGCCCAACAACTAGATCCAGTCTAAGGCACCAACCGATACATGCATATATGGATGACATGATGATAACAACTACAACTGTTATTGGAGCAAAATGACCACTAAAAGGAATTGAAAAGTTCATCACATGTGCCAGGATGAGCTTCAATGCAGCAAAATCGAGATCACTCGTGTGAAAAAAGAGCAAACTGTCGAACGATCGCTTAAAACTTTCCAGGAAATATATCCCCACAATAAAGCATAAACCAGTGAAGAGCTTAGAAAAACATTTTGATCACACCTTGAAGAACGTGGTGGCAATCCAGGAAACTAGAGACAGTTTGGAGAGATAGTTAAAAATTGACAGGTCAAGTTTACCTGGCTGTTTTAAAGCTTGGATCTACCAGCACATTATTTTACTAAACATTTTATGGCCATTAACCATTTATGAATTCACATCCTATAATGTAGAACAGCTAGAGAAAAGGATTAATTCAAGATTGCATAGATGGTTAGGTTTGCCAAAATGCCTTAGCAGCATACCCCTATACAGCAATTCCAACATGTTACAGCTACCTTTTAAAAATCTAGAGGAGGAATATAAAGTTGCAAAAGCGAGAACAATACAGTTTAAGTTCTCCAAAGATCCTAAAATTTCCGGAGCAGACATCAAAGTCTATACAGGAAAGAAATTGCAGAGGAACAACTTCGAGGAAAAGAAATCCAAGGGGTAGTAGCAACTGGCCGCACGGGTCTGGGGGTTTTTCCCCACTATTAGGGTCAACAAAGCTGCTGGTAAAGAGGAACATCAGTTATTACAAGGCAAAATATGCAAAAGTGAAGAGGAAAACAGAATAGGAAAATGGTAGGGTTGAGATAACAAGGTGCCTGGACAAGATGGGAGTCCATGGTCAATCAAAAGGTCAAAATGGTCCAAATTATGGCATAATGATGTTGCCATAAAATTTCTAATATGGATTGTATACACCCACCTCCTATGAATCTCCCTCATATCAGTTATGCAGGTGTATTGGATCATTAAAACACATTTTGAGTCACTGCCAAACAGCACGAGCAGATGGACATTACTGATGATGCCATGATCAAATATTAAAAATAGTGGAGGTAGTTAGTTCAGCCATCAGTACAAGTACACCAAATTACAAGAAAAATTTGATAAGGTTTGTCAGGGCTGGAGTAAAATCCAAACCAAAGGAAAAGCCCACACCAAATGTACTGTCACTGGCAACAGACTGGGAATTAAGGGCTGATTTAGAAACAAGATTAAAATTCCCAAATCATATTGCTCAAACATCATTATGCCCAGGTAAACTGATATTTTCAAACAAAATAAAGAAAATATTAATATGGGAATTGACAGTTCCATGGTAGGAACACATAGAAGAGGCCTATGAATGGAAGAATTTCAAATATGATGAACTCCTAGGGACATGCAAAAATAATGGATGGAAAGCAAGCTGTATGCCAACAGAGGTTGGCTCAAGGAAGTTCATTGCAAGCTCTCTATGCAAAGCTCTATCGGACATTGGTTTGGCAGGAACCAGAAAAAGGAAAGCCATTAAAACCATAATTAAGATGGTAGAGAGAACAGTCAAATGGCTGTGGTTAAAAAGATGAAGCTCATGGGCTACTAAATAAACATATAATATAATATAATATAATATAATATAATATAATATACAAATTTCTACAATAATTTTAAAGTCTATTTATTTCTTTTTTGTAAATACTCACAAACGTGGTATACATATTTTACACAGTAATCTGTATATTTCATTGATAGTTAATTACAAGACTTACTCGGGAAACTGGTTTTGTAATTATCTACAAATGAGCAATAGAAATATTTTACACGTTAAATTGCTGACTTCCTCTTAATCTACTTAATCAGACAATTGGAATATAATTGTATAAATGGGTGCCTGTGTATGCATGTGCGTGGCTGAGTGTATGGGTGTGTAAGTATAAATAAGGGTGCGTGTGGGTGTATCTATGTATGTAATATTTCTCTGGTGTATCATAGAAAAAGGAATACAAGACTTATCAAATCTTTCTTTTACATTTTAATTAGTTTTCGAAGGTGGTTTTCATTTTTAGGAGCTTAAGAATAAGGTGTAAATAGTTGGTTTTAAGCATTGTTTTGTAAATATTTATAATCGTCAAACATTTTAATATTTCGTACATTAATTTGGTGAGTTCATCTTAAATTAGTTGAAATAGTTACTAGGGCAATTGGAATCTTTCCTAATATAATATATGGACACAGGTAAATTTATGCAGATGTGTGCATGTTGTATAGGGAAAGGGAGGACAGGTTTTGCAGTCTTTCAATTGTTTTCAAATATTTGAAAACTAATATTTCTCGATCAGTATTTTGAGAGTCATTCATTTGTTCTACTGTAGATAGTGAGGGCGATTTCTTTATTCCTGTTTTCTTTCCATTTTTTTTCTTTATTTTTAACACGAGATGTGAGAGAGGAAAAAAGTAAAAAAAAAAAAGAAGTTTCCAATTGCCCTCATATATTAATTCATTCATTGGTTTTTGTTTGTTTTTCTTTGTCGGGAAAACGCTGAAATTGCATAGAAGAAATATTTTAAACATATGGAAAAAGGAATAAAGAATTCTTCGAATTTTGTCTTTCAATTAAATAGTTTTACATTTTTTTTAAATGAATATCTCTTGATCAATGTTTCAAGCACCAATGATTAAAGTGAATTACTTAGTTTTTACTGTAATTTATTATTTCATTTTCATTTTTTTTTCCACATTATGGAGGTGGGTAAAAGGAAAAAAAGTTTCCAATTGCTGGCATAATTAAGTCTTCTTTAATATAATTCATTTTATCTTTAGTCAGTAAAATGCAGAATTATCTTAGAGGGGTTTTAGTAGCCCATGAAAAAAAATAAAAATAGAATCTTTCAATAAAACTGTTCTTTCAAAAAATTAAAATTTTTCAAGCATTGTTTCAAGTACTTTGACATGTTTTACTACAAATACTTAAAGGGGATTTTTTTTTTTTTTTTTTTTAGCACAGGGGTGCATAAGGTGGAGGAAAAAAACTTTTCCAGTTGCCATCGTAACTTTAGTAAGTTGATTAGATCGATGCCAGATATAATCTAACTTTAGTTAATTTGGAAAAAATTGAATTTGTATAGAGGGGAAATTTTTTTGGTGTGGTGGGGAGACAAAAAAGAATTTTTCTTTCGATTTTTGCGTAAACTGGAGGGTGTATCAGAGACTGATCATCTCTGATAGGGTCCACTTGCTAAGGAGAGTATGATGTCGGAAAACCTGAAACTCCCCAATGAACCAAGCAAAACACATCACTGACGACACCCTCTGACGCCAAATGTATTAAGGTATATATCTAAATTAAGCTTTTTGCTTAGATGTGGTGTATGAACAGGGCACCAAATGAGACTCGAACTCACTCGTGTTGGTTTGCTAGTCTAGCTTCACACCACCAAAGACGCTCTGGATTGCCCTATTAGGATTTTTTTTTTTCATGTTTGAGTTTTCAGTTGCTTTTTTTTATCGCAAATCACTCATGTCGTAATTTTGTAGTTGATTTAAACTATGCAAGTCTTATTATCATTCATGGTGGAAATTTTAAAACATTATTTGTTTTCGAAGAGTTTGTAAAAGTTGTGCAACAGTTATATTCAAATAACTAGATTCGATCTCAGAAAAATTTGTCAAGCCGGCAAATAAGTTGTTAATGACAGTTCAATAAAAATTAATTTCTTTTAAATTGAGTTTATTATTATTATATTAAATAGCGATATTGATGTATATGTAATTATATACACATGCATACAAACAATAAAATCACTGTGGCCAGCACGTTTTCACGCCACATTGGTTTGTAAATAAAAAATCATATATTAAGTAAATTAAAGATTTTCTTCCTAGTATGGATGATCGAAGTGGTAATAAAGCTGAGAGTTTGATATTTGGTGATCAATTACTTATCACCTTAAACTACAGTTAAAAAAAAATACTTTTTGAATATATTTCGATTTCTCAAAAAAGTATTTAACATTTTATTTCTTAATGAAAGCCGTCCTTTATTATGGTTATTATTGAATTTTTCTTTTAAATCCCGAGAAACAAAATATACAGTATTTTTATAATCAACATATAAAAATAAATAAGAAAATAAAAAGCAAAAAACAATGGTTTTTGTACAAAATAGTTTAATAAAGAAAATGTCCACAGTAATGTTGAAAAAATTAAATGTAATAGTTACATTTACCAACCAGATAAGAGTAAGTTTCAGTGATTTGCTTCATTTACATTAAAAAAAAAATTTAAAAAAAAAACACCTTTTCAATATATTATAATTCCCTGACCCACTATATTTCTTTTATTGTTGTTTTTTTTTTTCTTTCCCCAACCATTAAGATGATGACTTAGGGCCAATTGCCGATATATCATTTTTGAGACTAAAATCTAATAAACAAAATTAAATAAATCACTGAAACTTACTCTTATCTGGATGGTGACTTTTTACTTTTCTATATAATTTTTTGTACATTACTGCAGATATTTACTATTCTGTACAAACACTAATGCTTTTTTTTTTTTCATTTAAGCGATGGGAAAATAGTAAGGCAGATGGTCCCTGAAACCTTCATAAGGTAATCAGTCTAAGAGAAGGAAAACTGAGATTCAAAGCAGCAATTCTTCGCTTGAAAAATTAACCTTGTGTCACATCCTGCTCGTGACGGAGGGGTTGGGTAAATACATACCTTAACAGAAACATTTAACAATAGATCAGTCATATTTAACGGCGATCTTTTCGAAAATGTTGGTACTTCGATTTCATTATCTTGAATGCAAAAGTTTCTTCTACCCTCGTTGTTTACAGTGGATGATAATATCAATTACAGATCTAATTGATTGATTTTAACATGTCAAACGGACTAGGTTTTTTTTATACTTGTAGGTTAAGAAATCACGTTTATTGTACTTCATATTCATATTTTGGGTAATTGTTTCTTAGAGGTTTTTTTTTATCCCACACTCCAATCAAATACTAATAATTTTTAAACAGATCCAATTGACCCAAAGATGGAACTCGAATTCAGGGTCGTTGTGGACCTGGGAGTAATGGCAATAAAAAAAAAAGATACTAGAGACTCCCAAGAGTTCCAGAAATAAGGCCTGAACATCAGATGCAACTTAGCATAGGTAGTACACCCTTTTTGTTAGGGGAGGGCTCTTATTACCTTATGACGGATACAATCAGCGTATTTTAAGACTCGACAGACAAGATATACATTTTCTTTTTTCTGGTCATGGTAATTCGACAAACTAGGTTATCATAAAAAAAGAGAATCACTATAATTTTCATGGGTGGGCTATTCTGTACAAGTAACATTTTTTAAAGTGTGTCAAAGTTTCAATTAATTTTTTAAAATTAAACATTAGGTGAAAAAGTTTACAATGAAGATGTCTCTAATTTTCAAATAGAGAGCACTGGAAAATTTCGCACACATTTTGTAATACACGAAGTAGCTTCCCATTTTACTGGCTTATTCGAAAAATCATCTGTTTAGTTTTTATGTTCGACAAGAGTATAATATATTAAACTACAACACTATCTATAAGTAAATAAAAAGTGAACTTTAACATTATGACAATTCTGGGCTTCGGTAGCAAAAAAAGCATAAAAAATGGGTCAACTGTTCCAAATAGAACTAAGACGCGAAAAGCACGTTTCTGTTTTATAAAAAAATAAACGGAAACGAGCGAGAAGTTTACCCAATTTAAATGAGAAAATCTCCAAAATAAATAAATAAAAAAATAGGCACAAATCACGTTAATAAACCTAATAATTAAATCTTTACGAACAGGTGACGATCGAAAACAATAAACCTTAGAAAAAGCTGAGTATGAAAGCGAAAACTCCCTTATTTATCCAAAACAAAACAGTTCAAGAACTAAGAAAAATGAATAAAAGAGGGTATCTTTTTTCCATAACAATATTTTATAGAGATTTAAAAGCTTCTCTGAATAATCTATTTAGCACTTACCTTCACCTAGTAAGGCTGTACAGATAGAAATAAAGACGATTAATAGACAATCCACCAACATGGTGACCCTTGGAGAGTAAAAAGCTGCAACACTATTAAGCACGAGTATTTCACCGTTCGTTAATGTAATTCCGTTATTCTGTTAGTTGATGAGTGCAAGGGAGGTAACTGCTATCAGAATTTGCGTTGAAGATTCTCAAGGGAGATAACCAAAATTTAAGAATGACGTGGCATTTGAAGAGAAGTCACTAGTTTTCTAATTTTGGCACTTTAAGTGCAAGGGAGTTAACTGATATTTTATTCGCTTTTCACCATGGAGACAAATTCGACACGAGGTTTGCTTTTACGTTGAGTCCCCACACGCATCTGAAATGTAAAAAAAGGACCTCTTTCAACGTGACCTGTGCTGTAAATGTGTCTAGACAACCCTAGACAACTTAAATTTTAATGCAATGGAAAGTTAATCTCCCGAAGTTGAAACATCCAGGGTCTTGTTGCGTCTCAGCCAGTAATAATCATATTCACTCGCTAATTGGTTCATGAAATAATCTCGCTATAAATTACCCTAGGGCATGCCCCCAAATAATTTATTTAGTTTAGTCTGGCACAAGGCTATAAATGTAAACAATCTAATTAGGCTCAAGCCCATTGCACAATATAGAGGCTTACTACACTAAGTCTGGTACAAGGCCATAAGTGTAAAGCACCTTATGAGGATAAAGTTAATCACACACTAATATTGTTTAATAGATTAATTCAGTCTGGCACAAGGCCATATATGTAGTTGCTATCAATTTTAGTAATCAGTAAATCATTTTCCTTTCAAGATTACTTGGTATGTACAAGGGTCATTCAATAATTCTGGGGAATTTTTTGGAAAAAAGCAAAATAAATTTTTTTTCAGAATTTTTTCCACTAATGTAAATTCTGTACTGTTTTTAATTAGTTTATACAAAAATTGAATTTTAAATTTTAATCTCCCAAAGATATTTTGTTTTGAGGCTATTCAAAATGGTGATAAAGCAAAGTGTTCCTGGCTTGAACAGAAGTCAAATTTTTGGTGGCTAAGAAGTATAAACTATGTTAAATTTACAGATGAATTTGTGATGTGTATAGAGAAAAAGTTTTAACCAAAAAATGTTTATAAATGGGTTAAACATGAATTTGCCACTATGAGCCTGAATTGAAAAAAAAACAGTTAATGGGATGGAGTCACACTGACTCTCCAGTAAATTTAGTTTGGTTTGGTTATGTTTTATGGCATATCAACTCTTATGGGGTATTTAATTCCAAATCCTCTTTATACACATGATTTGTAAGTGAATAGCTTGTAGGTAACATTTTTAAATGAGCCAGAGCTCATTTGTTTGCACACAGTTAAATAACTCCAAGTATAGTAAATGATAGTTCTATTTGACCCAAGTCAGAGTGGACTTTGGGGTAATAGTATTGAAGGGGTACACCACATTCCCCAAAGCTCAAAGACTGGAACCTCACCATGAGATGCATACCCAGGACACTCTCCAGTAAAGAAAAAGTTCAAGACATAGTAGTCAATAAAAAAGAAAATGCTGACAGTCTTCTGGGACATGAAAAGACTTATCTCAACTGATTTCCTTGAAAAAGACACAACTCTAAACAGTGCTTCCTATTGCTAACTCAAGAGGCAAAATTCACATTATTTATTGCGATTGTCATATTTTAACCGATTTGCTTGTTTAAAATATAGTTAACAAATAAACATTTAACTTTATAAGCAGGATAAGATCTCAAAATTTCAATTGAAGACATGGCAAGACTAACAGACAAATGTCAGAAATCACTTTGTCTTAGTTGTTTGAATTTCTGAGATGAAGCGTGATGATTTTTATCATTAAGGGTTTTCAGACTATTGTCTTCATCTTTACTGTTATTTCCAAAACATTTCGGCCAATATGTTGTCCAACCTTCTTCGGGTGTTTGTCAAACTCGGGAATCTACACGGACACATAGCATAATGGTTATAGGTGTTGGTTCCCTAAGCTTCTAAGGAGACAATCATCTGGAGGTTGCAGGTTCAATCCTTACTGCAGGTGTGTAACAATAAAAGAATTCTTAACACTTGTAGCCAGTTATGGTTAACAGAATCAGAACAGGTGACCCCCATGGATTCAATAAAGGATGTAGTTTGAAGTTCCATGTAGATTCCTGAGTTCGACAAACACCTGAAGAAGGTCAGAGGACATCTTGGCCAAAACGTTGTGGAAATAACAATAAAGATGAAAACAATAGTCCGAAAATCCTTAATGGTAAAAACCACTTTGACTTATTTCAATTTTTAAAACAATATTTATAATCTTTATTATTAATTAAAATTTTTTTACAAAATGCTTACAAATTTGTAATTCCAATGGTGATAATACCCCTTGTATAAATGTAGTTATCTATGTATGATGATATGTATGACAATAGACCTCATATGAATGTAAGTCATCTTAGGGTGTCATAACTTACACTTTCTGGAAAAGAATGAAAAGTAAAACAAAAATGGACACAAGATATGTTAAAAAGAAAGGGTTTTTTTTTTCATTTATTGTTGGTTAATGTACAGAGACTTGTTTGGGATGTTATTTATTTATTCATTTAGGGATTATCTTAATATTTTTTTTCTCACCAGCAGAATTCTATGCAGACTTCCCACTACAAGAGGACAACAAAATCCAGATGCTGTTTGATGTAATTTGCTGAAAGTGTTATCAGTATGCAACTTTCTTTCAAACAAGTTTCATTTGTATTTACCAATTAACAAGTGCATTCCGAAGTGTTTCAATTTTATTAAGAAAAGATGCATCTGTGATCAGAAAAAGAGACATTCAAGCCAACTATTAGTCTCAGAACATGTTATTGACTACATCAGAGAAGCCTTTATGCACAGTCTTATCAAGTGTCTTTGATACAAACTGATAACACACAAAACTTTGAGATCATACAACTGTAATTACCATGTGTAAGAATATTCCAATGAAGTTACATTTTTATATGTGTGTTTGAAATCAAGGAGTGGTTTGGTGCTCACCCAATAGAATTATGAATTGCCTTATAATCATTTTCACTACAATATGTATATATATATATATATATATATATATATATATATATATGTGTGTGTGTGTGTGTGTGTCAGGTCACTCACTGAGTGCTACTAGTACCACATAATCTAGTACTACCTGTTGTCTGGTTGGATAATCAGCATCTAAACTGGCACCCCAAACCAAATTTACCAGGTGATGAGGGTGGCTAGACATCCATCAGGATTAAATACAAAACCTGTTCAAGGGAGAATGAATCTTTCTATATGTCAGCAGTCATCTAGCAATTCTTTCAACTTCAGCTGTCTTGTCGCCATATTCAGCTATGAAACAGCTTTGGAAGTAAAAACAGAGTGGAACCTCTAAGGAGGCTGTCAATATCAACCTCCTTCCAGCAAATACCACAGCCAAACTAGCCACAAACTAGATCTAAAAGAAAGCAGTCTGCTTTCTCTTGGATTTTGTTGGTGTAGCTGAGAGGAGGACTCCAGCCTAATGATAAAGTCAAGGTGAAGACAACCCTTCTAGAAGTTAAATCCAAAATCAGAACTGAAGAAGAAAGCTCCAGCATCAAACCTCTACTGACTTGTAGGTAACTCTTCCTGGGAACAGCCTAAAAGAATGTACTCTGAAATAAAAACGGTAGCTTGCATAGTCACCAGTTATCTTGCTATACTTGTCATTGGGCTGTAATTATGAAGACCGAGAAAGTGGCTTAAGTGTCATACAAGTAATATCACTATAATCCAATAACATACAGATGTCTTTTACAGTCCTATTGAATACAAATAATCTTAACACTGATCTTTCGGGCAAATACCCCTGGGAAAAGTATGAACCCCCTTATCCTCCCAGCTATGGGTTAAATAGTACCACTACTGTTCTTTTAGGAGAATGGCTTTGGCATTAAATAACCTACAAAGGTTGATATGCCATCAAACAAACACTGATCTATTTGACTCAAAAATAGGACCCTAATAAGTACTAACACTCTAGATAAATGTGGAGTAATCACAATAAAGTACTTTACATTCCCCAGATCTACAGACCTGGAGTCTCATCATCAGATGTGGTATAGTGTCATACCAAGGAGACCTTTTTTTTCAAGGTGGAGGTCTTACCACACAGTAGAAGATACAGTCAGCATATTCTAAGCCCCACTGACATCTCGTGAAATTTACTTAGAATTTCATTGTTTGCTTAACCAATAAATGTTTTTTTAAACTTATTTGATTACCTTAACTTTGGTTACCTAATTCATAGATAAGTTAGTTAAGTTGGCGACCATAGTCAAGGGTGACCAGAAGGCTCCCTTTTCGATAGCTACTACACCAAGGTGTAGGGGAGGGCACTACTCCTTTTCCCTGGATTGCTCCACTTTACCCTTGATCCTTACCTTATTAAGCTGAGTGTTAAGCAAGGTAGCATCAAGTACCATTTTTTGAGTCTTTGGTATGACTTGACCTGGGATTGAACCCAGGTTTCCCAGGCCATTGGAAAACACTCTGTTATTCTTATTTCTTAGAGAGTTAAATGGAAGAGTACCTTGTAAGGTAAAAATCACACTCCTCTCAAAGTGCCAACATTTTATATTCAATTTTATATTAAATACATTTTTTCTTTTCTGTCTTTGCAAAAATATCATTTTAACTTCATAAATATGGATAAACCCAAATTACTCTTCTTGCTCTTAAAGTGTGCTTTAGGGATATTACATACTGTAATTATTAATGATATCACATACTGTAACTATTTGTCTATAAAGTGTGCTATTTTCCAGCCTAAAAGTTAAGGGGTGCATATTATACACAAGAATTATAAAATTAACTTTTTTCACATCATATACTTCACCATATTTGTGATGAGATGACTATATGTTATATTTATCATCCAAACTAATGTTTTATGTTGTTACAGAGAAATATCCACTGGAAAGTGTTTGTTTATAATTTTGTTTCTTCCAATATGAGCTTATTTTCACCACAAGCATACTGCATTTTCAGCTGAATATGTCTATGTGTTTGCTCTAAATATTATGTAATTTTTTTATTTTAAGATATAATGTAAACTATATAAATTCTTATTTTTAGTCAGTACAAACTAATAAAAGTTGAACAAATGTTAAATTTAGCTGCTACTAATTCTAAAAAGTCAATGTCTATTATAAGAGTATTTTTCCCCAGGATTTCATAGTTCAAAGTTACTGGTGTGTGTCATACACAAATAATTACAGTAAATATTGTGTACAAATTTACTCAGAAACTAATCAGAGTTTTTCTGTTTAAAACTTAATTGTGTATTCATATTCATATCTCTATATCAATATAATCTTACAAATAAACGTCAGAATTATTTCAAGGCATTTTGTTAGTGGATTGCATTTTACACTATATCAACCTTTGTAGGTTATTTAATGCCAATTCTTGTCCATACATATATATTAAATATATATCATTTATAAACAAATGGTTTGTAGGTAACAATTTTTACACAAATTAGGGCTCATTTATTTGCACACAGTTAAAGGGTTACAAGTATTACTATCCATCACTAATAGTTCTATTTACCATAGTTAAATGGTTTCTAGTATAGTAAATGATTAAACAGTTCTATTTAACTCATAGATAAGACCCTAATAGGTACTACCACTCCAGGTCAGGGTGGACCTGAGAGTAATGGCAATGAAGGGATACTCCACATTCCACTGGAGCCTCACCATCAAATGGTTGCGTCATATCCAGGATACTTTTTAGGGGTGAGGTCTTACCCCTCTGCAGAGATACAGTCAGCATATTCTACAGCCCCAGCTGACAGGGCTGAAGGATTTTTCCCCAAATAACATCAGGTATTTTTTGCTGGTGATTTACAAAAGAAAAAGGTAGACCAGGATTTAGGTACATAATTCTGCCCAAAATAATGACCCAAGTTTTAATCAATGTACTTCCAACATTAAAAAATTTGTTATTATAATAATATAATTATATTACTATTAGATTACAAGAATCTATTTGAATTAAGATAAATTTAATAGGATTAAATTGATTCCTCTTATATGATTACCTTTAATACTGTTAAAAAATAAATGAGTATATAAAGTTTGTTTTGTGGTTGAGGTAGTTGTTTATCTCTCATTGGAGATCCTGGGGTTAGAAAAAAAGAAAGATTTCAAATGCTATTTTTCAAAGCAGACAATCTCTATTTGACACAATACAATCTTCCCACTTTCAAAAATTGATGTAATGCTAAATTAAGCTGGGCTTAACCTTGTTTTTATATAGGATTTATCCTTTATAATAAGGTAAAAATTACATCCTCAAATCCCCACTGCTACTTGTATATTCCTTTATAATGTAACTTTCCTTTCTAATTACCTATACATTTTTTTGGTTTGGTTGGGTTTCATTAGTTTAAGGATATATCAACTCCTTATGAGTTATTTGATTAATTTGTAAGTGTTTTATTATAATCCTAACTATATTTTCAATGTTCCATTGCATTGTTTTAACATCACTTTGTTTATAACTATTAATTTACTCAGTTATATGAAATCAAGTATTCCAAAAACAATTTGCAAAAATCTATGGCATAATGGCTTAAGTATTAGAATGAAGCCTTGAAGAGTTCAAATTCTAGTTGTGCTATTATGTTCACTTTCAGACGATGACCCTAGGAAAAGTGGCCCAGTCGGCTGGAGCAGAATACACCGACTGCATCTCTGTAGAGGGGTAAGAACCACCCCAACGAGTGTCCTGCATATGACACTAAACAATCTGATGGTGAGACTCCAGTAATGCTAGAGTTTTGGGGAATGTGGAGTACTCCTTTATTGCCATCACTCCCAAGTCCACTCTAACCCGGAGTGGTAGCACCTGATAGGGTCCTATCTATGGGTCAAATAGAACTAAACTATGTACTTATGCTAAACTGAATTGTTTGAAATTAATTGTGTATATGTATAAAATGATTTGGCATTAAATAACCAACAATGGTTGATATGCCATCAAACCAAGCCTTGGAAAAGGTATTGAACCTCCTTATCCACTCAGCTATAGGTTAGATAGTATCACAATGATTGTTTTGGCATTAAATAACCCACAAAGGTTAATATGCCATAAAATAAAGAAACCAAACCAATACAATTTGCACTCAGTTGTATAGTTTCAAGTATTATCTAATAATTTATACACAATATGGTTTAAAGTATTCCTATACAACACCAATATTTTGCAAGTAATTATGTTTTCAAGTACCTAATAATAATAATAATCTTTAGTAAACAATTATAGCTTCAAGCAAATATTCTTAATACAAATGACTTACACAATTATATAGTATCAAGTATTCCTATCCAATACAAACAATTTTCAAAC
Source organism: Sepioteuthis lessoniana (assembly GCA_963585895.1). NCBI lineage: Eukaryota > Metazoa > Mollusca > Cephalopoda > Myopsida > Loliginidae > Sepioteuthis > Sepioteuthis lessoniana. The sequence goes on from OY757934.1 coordinate 74,549,096, forward strand.
CAATCTATTTGACCCATACATGGGACTCTATCAAGTACTACCAGTTCAAGCCAGGTGGACCTGGGAGTAATGGCCATCAAAGTTGACTTTGTACTCCCCAGATCTCCAGAACTATAAGTTGTGTGCCCTCTCTTCTTGATTTAGTGGTTGTCCCGAAGATCTTGTTAGTAAAATTATTCTTGTATGAATGCTTGACATAAGTGGCATTATCTTTACATACCATGTGATCAAGCCACTAAAATCTTTTCTTCTTATTAATATCAACAATTTTATTTGGTATTCATACGTTACTTCCCATACATTTTGACATTTATATGAGAAAATTTCCAGAGGCAATCATTTTTAAATACTCTCAGCTGTCTGCTGCCTTCTTCCTTCAAACTCCAATATTTTCCAGCATATATACTATTGAGACAAAGTTCAATGCAAAAGACAGTGGACTGACAAGGATGAATCTCCATAGCCTACCCCAAAGACAGAACTTCATGGAAGAAAAGTTGTATGTATGGTAAGATCACCACAGTATTATTCATTTTGAGTTTTTAAACCACAATCAGACACTCAATGCAAACTTCTACTCTCAACAGCTGCAACATGTAGATGAAAATCTTCTAAGAAATCACTCTGCACTAACACACAGAAATATTGTACTTCTTCATGATAACACAAGGTCACATTCAGCAAAAATCAGGCAGGAGAAAATATTGAATTTAGGCTGGTCGGTTCTATCCCATTCACCAGACCTTGCACCAAGTGATTTCAATCTTGTTCATTCTGTAGAAAATATTTCAAATGACAAAAGATTAGGTGAATACATTTGTGTAAAACTTGAGCTCAAAACCAGCTGAATTTTATTTGAGAGAAATCAATAAGCTACCTAATAAATGGCAAGAGCTAATTCAAAATAATGGTGAATATATTATTGATTGAAATTAATTTACAAATAAATTATATTTTAGTAAAACATTATTATAATTCAACCCAATAGATGAGCTTCCTGGTACCACTGATCCTCAAAACATTCTAGAGTAGACCAACAAATATTCAACCATTTATAACTGAAAAGATATTTCAAAATTACTCAAATCTGTATTATACTTTACTTTTTTTTTTTAATTAAAAAAAATATATTTCATAAGACAATCCAGATTCAAATAATTTTTAGAAAAATAGTTTCATGCTTTCATAATTTTTACCAAATAATAATTGAAAATGCTGAATAAATTACAAAATTTAAAATGACCTTTAAGCTTTTTGGTGTGGAGGGCAACTCAATTTACCCAAATATACTTGATGCATAAGGGTTAGATACAACTTTAGTCCACATTACTTTAAAATTTGGACTTTGAGTGATATACACTCCCCACAAAAAATGTCACATATTCAATACACCCTGGACCTAAAATTTAAAAATAACTAAAATAAAAAATAAAATACTTTATAACTTCTAAATGATTTACAAATACTTTTGATAAAATATTAAGTCATTTTTAGAAGTATCAGTGAATAAAAAAAGTTTCTTATAAAAACACTTGTGTGATATATCCCGCCACATTGCCAAGAGTGTACTCTAATATTGTTTTTGTGAAACTCTAATAAAAAAAAAATTATTTTATGGTCAAAAATGCATTCCATTCATTGAAATTGTTACTAAATGTGTTGCTCCAAAACGGTTTACAGAAAAGCTTTCATTTAAAAGAATTCTAATTATAAACATCAATGCTTATGAAGATTTCAGCAAATTGTTTATTTTTTAAATATCAATATTTTGTGTTTATTAACTTTAGTATTTGATATTTTTACTTATTTACAATTAATGTTTAATTCTGTAAAAATAGTGGTAACAATAGTCCAAGCAATCTATGAAGAATATATTCCTGATCCAGGACTAATTTGCAATAGAAATGAAACAAAGTGTTTGGTAAGCCAACATGTACTGCATAATATATCAAAAGTTCACCAAAAATTTTCTGGACTAGGTTCAATTAGCTATTCTAGCAATTTTTTCACTGTCAGAAATACTTTTGGTGACATAAATAAAAATCAGACTATATATACTTTTGGGTTTTTTTTATGCATAACAACTATACATAAAATACAAATGATATAATCAAGCTAAATTATTAAACAAAGCATAAACTACTTGCTCTAATAAGTAAAGTTTCACAGTTTCAACATTATGCATGGGAATATTACCAACTGTGATCATCAGTGTCTGAATCTGTCCCATCTAGTAAACTTGCTATATTGGCACAAATGTCTTTACAGTCAAAGTAAGCTATAAAACAAACCAAATCATGTTTCCTGCAAATAGACCTCATGGTATTTCAACCAGATCTACAGGTACATTGAACAACTTTCAGGAATTTCTGAAGATCACGTGGAAGATCTATTACAACAGGTATAAACTACTAATATTCAATAGCCTATTTGAACTTGTTCCATTCAATATTTTTTGATATGTTATGAAATATATGCTGGCCTATCAAATACAGTTTCATTCTTTTCAACAGAATTAAGATCTTCAAAATAATGTCTACAAAGCAAAACACTTTAATCTTTCTCAGTATATATCTGTCAGGATATATAAAGTTCAATAGGCTATTTGAACCTGATCCACTCAATATTTTTTATATGTTATGAAGTACATGCTGGCTTATCAAACATAGTGTTTAATTTCTGTTGCAATTTTCACTGGGTAAATTCACAGACTGCTCAGATTATCATCATAGTCTGTACTCATTACATTTCTAGCAACAACCAAGTTTTGCTTAGTCTTACAAATGAGCCAGAGATTGTACCTGCTGTGCTTTAGTGGTTTCCTATTTAAGTTCTGATGAGATTATTCTGAAATTTGGCAGGAACCAGTACCTTGAACATAACTTGTATAGCAACTTGTCAGGGCTTTATCACTTGTTTCTGTTGTAATATTCCCTACTACTATTTCAAAGTTGTCTTGGTTTCACAAAATACTTAACAGTTGTTGATAAATTATATTGGGCTGTATTTATTGTTTTACTACTGGATTTTAGCTGTTTCTGCCAAAATGTCAAAGTGAAAATATAATTCTGATTTTTGTTATTGTTTATCACTGTCATGTTTCATCTAACAAATTGATAGGCATTTTAGTTATTATGACATCTGGTATGTAACAAACCAAAAATAGAGTTTGGGAATAAGCACCCCTCACTTTGCAAAAAATTTCTTTGGATTATCTTTTTTGAAAGAGCACATATTCAAATGATCAGTGTTTTTAATATAGTGTTCTATTTGAAAGGGAATAGTAAAGTTGGACACCAAACAAAAAGTCAGGGGTTTGTTTTAGCATAATTATTCATTAAAAATTGAATCTCTTCTTATAACTGCATAAAATAACTTGAAAAAAAATTTTCTTGTATGATCCCTGTAGGTTATTAAAAAGCAGATATTAGATTCAAATAATCTGCAGACATAATTAAAAATGGTATTTTCCTATTATCAACAGTCAATTTTTTACTAAAGGTATAATATAACTAATTTTTAAAATTTTTTTCAGGTAAGGTTTTTTTTGATAATCCTAAAGTAAAAAAAATTGGCTGTCAATAATATAAAAGTAACTTAAAAATTATGTCTGCAGATGTCTCTCTCTCTCTCAACAAGACAAGAACTTATTTGAAGATAAGGAGAAATATTTGAAAAAAAAAAAAAAAAAAAAAAATCAATTTAAAGAGAGTGGGTGATTACTCTCTAACTTATGAAGAGTGACAAAAAGAAAAAGATTACAGTTCTATGGAGAGAGTAAAATAAATTAGGATTAACTACTTTACTAAAAAAAAAGAATGAGAAGTGATCTAATTAAAACTTTGAAAATAATTAAATGGAATTTCTAATTATGGTAGAGTTCTTTTTTTTTTTTCAATATTTCTGAACTGAAAATTTACTTAGATTTCAAAAACGTAAGTCTATTAACCAAATGGACTCTTTTTTGCTAATGGAGTAATTCTTTTTAAATAAATTGCCTAATCTGGTCAAAAACAGCAATAGTAAAGAAAATTGTAAGTTCAAATAGTCATTGAGTTCAGAAAAAATGGTAAGAAAAAGAATTTAAGAGGGTATTTTTAGGAATTATCACATGAATTACTTAAAAGAATTTCATCTGTATACAGATATTATATTAATAGTGCATATGCTCTGTGCAAAGATTTCTTTTTCAAAGTTGATAGTAAAAAACAGAGATGCTCAAAGAGGCATAACGAATAATAATAAACTCACATTATCTATTAGCATATAACAACAGTGTTAAGGTCAACTAATGAAATTGGCTTACAAGAAATCAATTCTGAATATCCCCATACTACTGGCCTTATACCAAACTAAGCTAAACTTAGTAATTGACAACTAAACATCAAGAATAAAACTAATCTGTAACAGCAATGTAAAACAGAACATAACAAAAACACAGGGTGAGCAAAACCATAATCCTTGATTTCAAGAGGTTATAACATCAAAACTTATTGGAATATTTTCATAGATACAGTGACATCACAAAGATAAACTCAAAATATTTATTTTCTCACCAGCAGAATCTCTGTACATACCTCTCACTGCTAGAGGGCAGTGAAATCCAAGATGAGATAATATAACAGTAGCTACCAATGTGTAAGAATATTCCAATAAAGTTACATTCTATAGATGCTTGAAATCAAGGTGTATTTTTGTGCTCATCCAGTATAATCATGTGGTGAATATTAATCAATAATAACAATAATTTTGTGTTTCTTTCTGTTTTAGTGAGATAGAAAAAATGAGATATATTACAGTCCCAAAATCACAATGTTTGCCAGCCAAAAATAAAGAAGTACTTGAAATATTCATCTTGGCAAGTCATGTACAGAATTTAGGGGTTAGTACAGAATTTAGGGGTTATTCATTCAATGTTGTGTATCCTGCAGATGTGTGTGTATCTCTTTCTCAATGTGCACTCAACCAGAACATCCACGACAGCCACAAAGGACACACTCTACAATTTTACCCTGTAAAAAAAAAAAAAAAAAAAAAAAAAAAAAAGAAACAAAATCAAAATTTATTAAATAAATGAGTAAATAAAACTCACTGAAAAATAATACATATAATAGATTTATCATGTCATGACTTTATTTATCTCAATTTCAATAGACAATTTATACATTAAGTAATAAAACTTCCTTTAAAAAATTTTTTGTAAAAATTTAAGCTTTGGACTCATAAAAAACGAAAATTTATAGAATTTACAGAAAAATAATATAATAGCAAAAATTTCTGATTTCAGAAAGCAGTACATTCTATTTCCATTGCTATTATCCATTTAGCCAACTTTGCATCTACATTAGCATGATAGAATGAATTAAAAATGCCCAAAATTCCTGGCTCAAAACTTTATTTTATTGTACTGAGCCAGGAAATTTTAATTTTTATAATTCATCCTGTCTGTCATTACTTCCAAATAAAGTTTCATCTGACGATTGTGTCTTCAATGCTAGAGAAGAAGTAGGGAAATTGAAAGGCAGAACAAACAGTCAGCTACCTCTGGTGAACCAATCAGTCTCCACTGTTCAAAGCGATGAGTAGCATGTTGTATATGCAGGTAGAATAGCGGGCATAAATTTGGTTTCAATTTATTACAAAGGTTGACCAATGCTAGAGGATGCTTATGCGAATTTAGCAACCATCCCTGGCTGTATAAAGACAGGTGGCAAGTAGGTCAGGGGCAAGAGGTAATGTGATGACAAAGCCATGTGGAATGAATTCCGTTCATGGTAACACCAGAAGGAAAGAAGAGGAAAGAAACAGGAAGTAATGAATAAACTTATTTCTGTTGTCCTATTTTGCAGACAATGTTGGACTTTATTTTTTACCCCCGACCTCATTTTCAGTTTAATTTTTATTTAACAGAAGACAAATGAAACCATGAGTCAAAAGAAAGGTGAAATCCTAATTCCTTTATATATATATATATATATATATATATATATATATATATATGGGGACACATATGGAGTTTTATATATGTGGATATTTTGTCTTAAAATATTCTAATAGGCTTTCTTGCTTTAAAAAATGAATTATCAATATTTGATATATAAAATTAATGGTTTAATCACTCCCCAATGAAATTGTTTATTGTAGTAAGGAAAAGATACACAGTGAAATAGAGTTAACTATTTATTAACTGAAGTGGTACTGTCCAACATATATTATAAATCTCGCGCTGTTGGTGTTACATCTGAAGTTGGTTTTACTACTGACCGAGATCTTTCAGTACTGATTGTGCTGAAGAAACACGACGTCTTTTATACCAGCGAGATACCGGAAGTCACATGATATGAGCCACTATACAACAGAAATAAAATCTGACTGGAAGATAAAAGAAAAAATGAGTTGCTTGCTTCTATAAAGATGGTATTACTGGGTCAGTATATAAATACACTGTAATATATTAGGTTATAATTAGTGTGTGTGTGTGTGTGTGTGTATATATATATATATATATATTTCATATGTGAGAGCATTAGAAAGAATGCCCGTGGTGTAATGGTTATCGTTGTAGGAAATGGACAGAGCGACTCAAATTCAAATCCTGGACGAGACTGATTGCATTTCACATAGCACTAATACCCTTGGGGAAGGTACGAATCCAATTATTCTCCCTCCAGCTATGGGTGAATAGTAGGACAGAATAGGTTCTTCAGCCTTGGTGAGGCAACTAGTCTAGGAGAAAGAAAACTCTGAATTCAAACCTGTTAAACTCCACTTAAAAATTGACCTTGTGTCATATCCTGCCCGAGCGGAGGGGTTGGTAAATAAGATTAGAAAGAATCTAGTGCTTAAATAAGAGGTTCTAACCTATAATATAGGTAAATATAAACTTGCATGCTTTCTTTAAAGTGTCTAAATATGAAATAGTAATTTTTCACAGTTCTTTTAAGTATAGAAATGAGGATCAGGTGAAAAATACAAGATCTTAGCCCTTCATATTTACTAACCCCAGCTTTGTACAACATAAAAAACAAGTTGTGTTACACCAATTATGGAGGTTTGGTTTAGGTTCTTTGTCTAATAACATATCAACCTCTATGGTTTATTTTATGTCAAATCCATCCTTCAAAATAAAGAGGACCTGTTTACCTAGAAAATTAGCTTTTGGTTGGGGGGTGGGTGCTGAACACTAATGAATAATTAATAAGGCTATGTGGAAGGACACAAGATAGGTCTTAGCCCTCATTTATATACATTAACCCTTAATACCTAAGCAACCAATATTTGTACTGCTATACCCAGCTAATTAGACGTGCCTTTATATCTGAGTCACAGTCCAGCATAGAGTTGGCAAACCAAGTTCAAATCCTGGACAAGGCTGTGTCTTCACACTAATGCTCTTGAGAAAGGCATAAATTCATTTTCCCCCATCCACCAGCTATGGGTAAATAGTTGGGCAGACTGGTTCTTTAGCTTTGATAATGCAACCACTCAAGAAAAAGGAAAACTCTGAATTCATACCAGCTGTACTCTATTTAAAAATTGACCATGTGTTGCATCCTGCCCATGATGGCAGAGTTGGGTAATTATAACTGGGCAGCTTGAATTCAAGTCAAGGAGTGCCCATTTCTACAAAGTTGTTACAGCATTTTACATTTTCTGGTATTTTAAACCAGGAGCTGATCACAAGTTAGGAGGTGAGGGTTCAAGGTTGTGAAGGTTAAACATATTTATTCAAGTTATTTGACAAGCGATTGATTTCCAATGAAATACTCACCTCTTCCAGTTTACTTTTTGGTACTCGACATATACAGTTTGTTTGAAAGTTTGTGTCTCTAGTTTGAATACAACGCAAACAACACAGGTTCTCATAGCCTTGCTTCTTCCATTTCGCAATCAGATTCTTATCAGCAATGCTTTCTCGTAAGCAGTATTCATAAAGTTCTTTATGAAGGAAAAAAAAAAAAAGATATAGGTTTTGAAATACAAAATTTTACAAGCAAATTAACAATAAACATATTGGAAAAATGACAGTTTATAAAAAATATTTATGACATTTTTAGATAATCATTAATATAACATGGTGAAGTTTATTTACAGACGGAAGTAATTTTTAACAATTTTTTTTCTAGATAATAATTTGTGCAAGAACAACCATTACTGGACACAATGCACTTCCATTCTGTTTTTGATCTTCCCCCTTCTGTTCCATATTGGCTTGAATTGCTTGATAATTTCATCTTCTCATCTTCATGGTCTTCCAAGTGATCATTTCCACCAGTCTCTTGGATACCACTAAACAACTGCACAATAATAATAATAATGTGGTAAAAATACCTCTTCTAATTTAAACTGTCACCTGTGTGGTGCAAGTGTACTGACACAAATGGCAAAGATAGCACCATCTAGCTAATGTCTTATTTTTTCAAATACAATCATGGCTTTGACCAATGCACACTGTGTGTTTGCTGTTGAAACATTATTTAAGACTAAGGAATCTATAATTGCTACATAGAGAGCTTTTCTTGCTCATTTTATGTTACATGAGAATAATTCTGTTTCAGATAGAATTTTCAACCCAGAATAGTATCAGTTTTCTATCCAGGTCAGCATTATTCTGAGGTGACATGAAATGAGCATCAAAAGCTATGTAGCAATTATAGATTCACCAGTCTTAAAAAACGTACAGTGTGCAATGACCATATCTGAAAAATAAATAAATAGATAAAAAATGGTAAGACATTAGCTAAATGGAGCTACAATTACCACTTGCCTAAGTTCATCTGCACCACACACGTGACAGTATTTCTGTTGCATTCTGTATAATAGCGAGCTTCACCAAAAATCATGTCCACTTCTCTAGCAATGAAATTATTACCTTTCAAAATAGATAATATTTAGAGTAGAAAAAAGTGAAAAACATTAAAAGGAAGATTTAGAAGGTAAAAAAAAAGAAAAACGTTTTGGTATAAAAAATTCAGGTATTGGTACTTTCAGCATCCAAAACAAATTTCACACCCAAACAATCAGTTATCTCACTTTGCCTTGTTCTACTCATATTTATGAAAATAAGACAGAGCTAAAAGGTGTCTTGTTTCTACAATGAAATATTTTTTCTTGCTTTTGTCAACTTATTGATCTCAAATATCAGTTTTAAAATATTTCTAAATATATAATGAGAAGTGTGACATTTTTTTCGAAACTCCTAAACTTAAAGATAACTATATCTGTGATTTTTTTAAACTACTGGTTATAATATAGATTGAATAAAATATATTTTGAATGTAATTTTAGTTCTTAGGCAAGTTTTTTTTTACAAATCAAAAGATGGTAAGTTTAACTGCTTTTTACTTTATTATTTGTTTTTGTTCTACAAATTCTAAGTCTTATTGGTCACAAATTTGATTTCTTTTTTATTTAATCCATGGAAAAAATGTTTAATCAAAATATGTAATAAAGTTTTTAAAAAAAACATTTTTTTTAATGCTTGGAATTCAAAATCTTTTTATACTAAAAGAGAAATATGCAAAATTTTTAAAACACATAGAAATGAAAAACAATCAAATTCACTCAATCCACACAAGCAGATATTTTCTTTGTGGTATGAACTTTAGTTTTTGTAATCAAGTTTCTAAATTCAAGAAATGATTTGTATTTCTCTAGTTTTTTGCTTCACAGACACATTTACTTTTTTAATCTTCAATTTAATCCAAAGAGCTTTTTTGTGTGTGTGTGTGTGTGTGTGCATGTACACATACATATCAATTTTCTTTGCATCAATTTTAGATAATTAACAAGAGTTAAAATAAAGAAACACTTACCTCTACTTATAGCATGTCGTCTGTAAAAAAGATCATAAATATATCGGGAGCGTTGGTGATGGATTCTGAATATGGGCCACAAAGCTTCAACTTTCCTTTTACCTTCATGAGGTTCAGTTTCCGCTAGAATAGTAAGAAAATTTTTTTAAATAAAAATATCAAAATGAAAAAAAATTAAAACTTGTTTTTTATTATTTTCGCAGGTTTTTAACTTAAAAAAAAAAAAAAAAAAAAAAAAAAAAGTATTATTTATTGTTAAAATACAACATATGAACTTGTTAACCTCTACTTCGTGGTAAGGTACACAACATTAGGTATTGACAAAGCTTATCTTTGTATTTTACAAATATGGAGAACTCAACTTCATAAAAGGGGCCCAAAACATAATGATGACTTATTTCTGAAGATTAGTTTGGCTCAAGATAATATCAACAAGACACTCCATCAAAATCAAACTCAGTATACCAATGGTTTGGTTCGGTTTATTTAATGACATACCAACACCTTATGGACTATTTAATACCAAAATTTGATAAAAATGATTTCTATACAATTGTATGGTTTTAACAAGGTTGGTCCACAACTCTTTCTTGATATCTCAGCATATCTCTGGCATAAGAAACAAACAGCTTTCTTTCAGGACAAGTTCAAATCCTATATGAGACTGTTTGCATTTCACTTGGCTCTAATGCTCTTTAGGTAAGGCATGTATCCATTTGTTCCACCCACCCAGTTATGGGTAAATAGTAGGGCAGACTAGGTTCTTTAGCCTTAATAAGACTCAAGAAGGAAAACTTTGAATTCAAACCAGTTGTACTACACTTAAAAATTGATTTCGTTTTAAATCCTGATTGGGTTGGGTAAATACATAAATATTTTTGATTGAAACCATTCTAAAAGAACACAATTTTACATAGGATTTTTTTTCAATCTTCCTTATTACTAATGGCACAAAGATTATGACAACTGAATAAAATTAAATTTTGGTGAGATCTACCTATCACATATTGCTTTTCCATTAAAAGTGCATATATACTTACATGGTTCAAGTTAATTTTTAAAATTGATTAGTACACAAAGTTTGGAATTAATAGTATCTTAGAGTTATGATGGACACAAGTGATGTCCTGACTAGTTCTGACTCTTCCTGACATGGAATTTTAGTAGCACATTGTTGAAATAGGTGAATCAGTTTTTGTATACAAAGAAAGCAGACATTTGTCATGTTGATTTCCTTTTTGAAGGCCAATCTGACGAAATTTTTCAGAGGAAGATCCATGAAATCACAGGAGAGCAGCAAAGTATAACTGAATGATGCTAAGGGTAGGGCTTTTTTTTAGTTTGAGTGGCTTGCATGGATTTTATTCAAAAATTTACTTTAAAAAGAAAAATTTTAAAGGATATAATTTAATTTGCAATTTGAAGAAATTAATTGTAGAAATGCGAGTGATACTAAAGCCAAGTTTAGTATTTAACTGGGTAATGTTTTTAGGGGGCTCAATCATAACTCTAAACTCTCAATATTTTCATTATCCTTTTCACTTCTTTATTTGTTAATATAACATGAAGGTAATCCATTCTACCTTCGCGTTATACTGGGATTACTTCTCTCTTCTCCACTCCAGCCAAACAAAGTGCCACACGTGGTCGGCTAGATTTTTTTTCTTAAAAATAATTTTTTATAAATTATGTGTGTGTGTGTGTGTTAAAGTACTAAATAAATTCACAAAATCAGACGTGGTTGAAAGTAACTCACACATCGGCTTTTTGAGTAGTGAGTCGTCGTTTTTTTTGGGGGGGGGTGTTATCTTAAGTATTTTATTATCATAATATTGTGATTTTTGCTCAGCTCCATCGTTGTCTTTCAAACATTCGTGTAATAATTTTGATGGATTTTATACATATACATATATATTATTTTTAATTAAATTTGATAAACTCACAGCTAGATAATATCTAAAACGGTAGTAAATCCAGCAAAATTATTCATTTCAAAAAGTTAATTCCTCACATCTTTTTAATTTCAAACGATGAACCAATTCATCCCTATTCTAAGTTTACAACGAAAATAAACAAAAATTCTGTTTTAAAGAAACTGAAAAATACATTAAAATACGTAACTTTCGTGATATTCTTCCTTTAAAAGATATAACAGACAGAATCTACAAAGTTTCTCAATCCAAAATATAAATACTAAATGAATGACATCAAATCCTAATTTACTAGAAATAACTTTCATATATAGCACTTAATTAAAATTAAATTTGTCTTTATATCTGACATTTTGTTCTTATTTAAATTCATATTTTTAGTTCATTAAAATAGGATAAATCGTATTAATTTTTTTATTTTCGATTTTTACACTAACCTTCTCTCATCTTCTGATCCAGTTCGTCTAATGTTGGTTCAATAAGTTCCCAACCTTCTGGTGGAGGCTTTTTACTTCTGCGAACCTTCGGCATATTCTTCAAAGATTAAACTCAATAATTTTAAAAAGTAAATTTTAAAAATACAAGATTAAAAATATAAACAACAATAGCACACAGTCGACACCTTTGAGATTATACTACAAACAACAAAAGCTCACCAAACCGGAAGTGGAGATTAAAGATCGCACTCTCGCGAGATTATGAATACTGAACACAAAAAAAAAACAATATCATTTTTGATTTGATAATATATAGATGTATTGTGATTTAATATATATTTTAAAAAGTATCATTTAAATATTATTCTTGAACTGTTTAAAAGAAAAAATGTGATTCTCGCACGGTGTCATGTAAATGGGAGCAGTCATTTTTACAAGCTAACGGCTACAGGACAGCAGCTATAAGTTGTAGGTTTTAAAAATAATGAAACGCTCCCTTTTGCGTCGCCAACCACTCAATTGAAAGTATGGAGGGAAAGTATCCACATAACTTGTTGAATTGTTTTCATGCCTTTTTATTCTTTTGATTAAATAAATAAAAAATCAACGATTGAGTCATGTGATGTCTGTAATTTGAGGAAATAGTCTAGTGACAGATTCTCTTTAACTTGGCCACTCCTAAAAATGACAAATACTTTATTAAAAAAAAAACATTTATTGAAAAAAGAATAAGAAACAATCTTAGACAATTTTAGTGTTAAAATATATTTGTTCAATAATGAGTAATACTGAGGATTATTATAATTTTACCTTGAATAATATATTTAATATTTATTTATTTATTCATTTATTTATTTTGTAAACATATTTTCAATTTTTCTACTGTATTCAACCACAGAAGTTTAGTACTAGTTTTGAAAATTATAGTCACAAGGATCCAATTTTAACTCATTTGGTGCACTATAAATTACCAACATTTCTCTTGCAAAGTTCTGTTTACCAAATACTAAATTTTTTATTTTACTTGCCCAAAAGATAACTTATAATTAAACTAGAAGGAATCCCTGTGGTGTAATGGCTAACTTGCCAGACTGCAACATCATAGTAAGCAAGTTCTAACTCCATTTTTGGTATTGTATCCACTTTTGGACTAATACCCTTACAAAAGTATGAACCTCCTCATCCACCCTTCCAGCTATGGGTTGAATAATAACACTACTATTCTTCTACAAGGATAACTTTGGCATAAATTAACCCTTTAAGGTTGATATGCCATTAAAAACAAAGAATAGAAGAAGAAGAAAGTTACAACAACTACTTGGCAGTAACCATAACAACGTTTCTAAATACTTTAGTAGAAGTGCAAAGAGAATCATTTTTCTTTCTTATAGCATGGTCTAGTAGCTGGATATGTTCATGTCCTTTTGATGTGTCTGTTTTCAGGAAATTTTTTGGCACACTACATATATACATGACATAATGAACAATATCAAAAGCTTTTATATGTTATATTACAAATATAACCAAAGGACAATTTCCTAGTGACTACATTTTCATTCACACAACACCTTCATTCATTTTTACTAACTTTCCACACACACACGAAAAGCCAATTGGACAAATTGCTCCCAGTTGGACTCTGTGCCTAAGGGGGAACTGCGCCTAAGAGGGCACTGCACCTCAGGGGGCATTCCACTAGAGTGTAATCTACTCTCAGCTCATCATGTACACACAACAATACATTGCAATATATGTATATTACAAATTGAGCACTGCATCTCTTAAGTCAGGCTCGGCACACACAAATGCATTTTCCTATATAACAGCCATCTGATTCTTGTCTGGTTTTCTCATCCTTTATAATACTTATTAAGTTATACAAATTATTTTTAAAATTCTTTCCCGAGGCGAACCTCTGTTTCTTATTCCTCATTCTCAACAATAATAATTCCTTTACAAACCTTAACCAAATTGTGGAGAGAGCTGAAGACACAGGTAATGGCAAAGAAACTGTTTAGTCTTAAATAATCTTGTGATGAATTATGAGGGTTGGTTACAGGCTCTAATAGTTTGCAACCGATCATTAATATATTGGTATGAATAATTTTGAATATGCCTTTTCTGACCAAACTGTAAAAAATACTTCAATGAAATAGTCTTTCTCCATATATGACATGTTTGGTTTCTCTCACTCTTTCTTTGTTTATCTAGATTTTTAAGTAGAAGAGTCATTATTATTTACACTATCTCAGATTATTATCCTTATCTTGGTTGTTACAGTGTCTGAAATGGGAATATGTCGCAATGTAATACCATAGGTCAGAGGTCAGCTGAGGAAATTTATTGACCATAAAAATAAGAATTAACTATGGAGGATTTTAGAAGAATAAACACAATACATTGTAAAATGTGAAAATTAACAAAATAAGATTCAGGAGTAAATTGGAAATATGTTTTGGTGAAAAAGAAAATGACAATATATATATATATATATATATATATATATATATATATATATATATATATATATATATACGTGGTGCCTTCAATAAGTTTTCAGACTTTTTTGTACAGGCATTTAAAATTGTTGTAGACTCTTGAAAATTTACTATGTTATTGCTATACATCTTATGAGATGACTGACCAATTGTTATGATTTCAGGTTCAAATGAACAGCTACAGCAGCAATTGGAATACACCCTACTAAAGCCTGATTGTTACAGCTGGTGAATTTCAAAAATGCAATCTGGACATGAGGACACTTTAGAAGAATGATATGCAAAAAAATTCTGTTTTAAACTTAGAAAAAATACCACAAAAACGTATGGAATGCTACAGACTGCTCTTGGAGCATCTTGCATAAATCAAGCATCAGTTTTTGAGTGGCATAAGAGATTCAAGGAAGGCAGGGAGTCTATGAGGGAGGATGAGAGGTGTGGGAGGAGTAAGGAAGTCAATACACCAGAGTTGATTGGCCAAAAGGTTAGGGTTAGGGTTACTATGTTGAGGTTTTAAGGGAGTTCAGGAAGAGATTCTGTTGGAAGAGGCTAGCACTCTTCAAATCAGGTCAGTGGCATTTCCACAAGGACAATACACCAGTCCACAACTCCATCCTTGTCACAGACTATTTGACCAAGATGAGCATCAACACAGTTCCTCACCCTCCCTATTGTTCAGACCTTGCTCCCTTTGATTTTTGCTTATTCTCTAAGCTCGGAGGCTGTCATTATGAGACAATTGAGGAGATGAAAGAGGCTGTTACGAAGGTCATTGACATGCTCACACAAGAGGACTTCCATTGGGCCTTGCAAAAGTTGTTGGAACGGTACAACAAGTGCATTGCAAGTGGAGGAGATTACTTCAAAGGGGACTAGAGTTTCATCTGTGCACTATCAATAAAAGTGCCCATATGAAAAAAGTCTGGAAACTTATTTAATTTATTTATTTAAACATGCAATTTATTCATTTTAACATACAAATGTGAGAGCACTGAAGGGACCAGCTTATGTAATGACTAGAAAGATATCAGGAGATGATGTCATAGGTGAGTAAAAATTGTGACTTTCTCTCTTATGCTTGTGGCATATAGATATATCCACTTTGCTCTTTGAGGTTTTCTCACAAAGTCCAGATTTAAAAGATGACACAAAATAAAAAAAGAAGGAATTATTTTCTGAAAAAAAGTGTTGAGTTTTTTCTTTAATCAAACCAAAGTGAATCACCAACCGAAAAATATCCAACAACTTGAGCAAACTAAATAAAAAAGAGAATACCTAAAGAAATGAGATACAAAAAGAGTGAATGAAGTTGTGTAGGTAAAAGTCCTTATCAATAATACATGAGTGAAGTTCTAAAGAGTTATGAAAGTTTGTGAGAGACTTACATATTTGAGAAGAGTTCCTTAGTTGTTGGTTTTGTAGAATTAGTAGATATACCAGTGCGTATGTATTTACCAACCCTCTGCATCGGCAGGATGTGATACGAGGTCAATTTTTTCAGCAGAGTTTAACAGGTTTGAATTGAGAGTTTTCCTTCTAGACTAGTTGCCTAATCAAGGAAAAAAAAAACTCAGTATGCCCTACTATTTGCTCATAGTTGAAGGGAGAATAATTGGATTCATACCTTTCCCCAGGGTATTAGTCCCATGTGAAATACAGTCTCGTTCAGAATTTGAACTTGTGTTACTGTGTCTATTTCCTACAACAATAACTATTACACCATGGACACCTCCATACCATATGGACATACCTGTGTGTAAGCAATCTCTGGGAATTGTGAACCATTTAGTAGAGTTGTATTGAATACACCATGAAGTACAGTGGGGACAAATGTCCCTCTGAGAAGTGAGAACAGATCTTTGCATCTAGGCCATTCAGTAAAAAAAGAAAAATCTTGGCACCTTTTTATACTATGTTCTGTTGCTATATCTTAGTTGAGTTCCCACTATCCAAGAACAAATATTAGCATTCGTATGATATATTAAAACTGAAAACAACAAAAGGAGAGACATGATCAACTCATTTGTATAAACAGGAAAGATTTAATATTTCATATAGTTAATATAACAACATTGTGTATATATATGTATATATATATATATGTATGTATATATATATATGGCTAGTGCTAATATCCTTGAGAAAGGTATGATTCTAAGAGAAGTTGTAGACTTAGAGAGGGATGGGTTCTGCCTGGTTATTTCTCCCCAAGATATGCTGAGTGAGTAGCACTCCTATGACCAAACCAGGTTACCAGATCAGTGAGAGAGAATATTATTTAATGGTTGATTGGTTGTGTTTTATGGTATGTCAACCCTTGTAGGTTATTTAATGCCAATTCCTGTTTATATATATATATGTATATATGTAAAAATGTTGAATATATATGATTTGTAAATTAATAGTTTTTAGATAATAACTTTTAGACAAGCCAGATCTCTTTTGATTGCACACTGGTAAATGGTTTTCATTATTGCTAATTATCATAGTTTTATTTGCACACAGTTAAATTGGTTCAAGTATTGGTATCTAACTCTAATAATTCTCTTTGCCACAGTTAAATGATTTCCAGTATAGTAAATAATTAAACAGGTACATGGTTGACATATTCTACACCCCATCTGATTGAGCTGAAAATATTATTTAAGTCATTTCAGAACAAAGTGTCTGTAAAATTAATTTCATGGGAACCACATCTTCCAAATCAAGAAATAGAAATTCATTATTAAATTTTGAAAAAAATCAATGTATCAAAAAAGTCAGTTTGAACTTTTGAACCAACAACCCAGTTGTTAATTTTGAGTGCTCAAAACAGAAATGAATTGTCAGAAGCCAAGTTTTAAATATTCATATGAGTGCTGTGGATATCATTGACATTGTAGAAAACAGATCCTATGACAACTAAATTGATTAAAGAGCCACTTATAATCCGTTAGTTCTTTCTTAGTCTTAGAAACCTTTTGGAACCAATGGGAAGATCTAAATAAGAAGAGAAAGCAAGTCAAAAGTTTATGGGAGACAATGAAAAAGGGAAGCTAACAAGAGCATGTGGACCATATTTCACTTGTCACTCATCTTATATGCCAGCATCATAAGCAGTCAACAGCATAAACTTTCACCACTTACATATCTAGCAATTGCTGTTATGTTCAGTCGCACAGGTAAGTTGTTGTGGGGCCAATAAATTTGTCAATCTTGCAAACTTTTACAAATGAGTGATGAAACATAGAAAAGACGATGATGACAAAGGCAAGAGGGTAAATTTGAATGCCAACTTTTATTTGGCAATAAATACATAAAAGGGAATTTGAATGAAGTTCATATTGCATCAAAAGTGTAGACTCGACTGTCTTGTAATTTTTGATGTTTGTAAGTCTAGATGATCTTCAACAAATTGTTGGTGCAGCTATGTGATCTGGTAGTCTGCAGAAAGTCAGAGAATTAGACATATTGGATCCCAGAAGCTGGTTAATCAACATCTTGGTTGTTGATTTGGCAGTTAACCAGGGTTTAGTCAACATTAGCTTTGAAAAGGTAATGAAATGTCAATCTGAGTGGTGTCATTTGCTTGTGGGCTGAAGTTGTGAAGCTAGCAGCTTGACTGTCAGGTTGTACGGCCAGGATTGCTAGTTGTAGTTGCTCTGCTGGAGAAGTCAACAGTATTTTGAGCAGTGTTGGCAACTGTAGTCGAGGCAACCTGAAGGCTCCCTTTTCGATAACTACTACACCAAAGTATAGGGGAGGGCGCTACTTCTTTCTGCTCCACTTTACCCTTGATCCATACGTTATAATGCTGTGTTAAGCAAGGAGGCATCAAGTATCATTTTTGGAGTCTTTGGTATGACTTGACCTGGAATTGAACCCAGGTTTCCCAGGCCATTGGTGAACACTGAGCCTTTATTCCTGGTGTTCACTGCATTTAGCTGGTTGCTAATGTTATTGTACTCATGATGTTGATGAGGATGTAGTTCACTACTTTGAAAAGGCAGTAGAGAGGAGATAAGACCTGTTGTAGTCCTGAAAAGGACAGTAGTGTGAAGAGATGACTTGTGTCCTTAAAAAGAACATCTTAAGTTAGCTCTGAAAAGGGACAGTTATGAAGAAAATGCTAGGTTGCTGTCTTCACTGCTCAAGGCCAGGAAAAGGAGGCGATGGCATATGATCATTCGGGGTCTGCTGGAATAAGGCAGGAGGTAGGAACTGCTTTTCACTCAAGGCTTAGCAAGCCCTTTTCTGTCAGTCTGATATTTTTGGCCTGTATTTATACTGAGATGTGGTTAAAACAGCATAAGGTTTTCTTTTGCTAAACTTCCAGGTTTAAAAGGAAGTAAGAGTAGCATCCAGCAATGACAATATGCATAGCCATTTTAATGTGTAAAAATAACATTTTAAAAAGAGTCGCATTGATATTATTAAACTTTCATTTACTTTGGACTTTAACAAAAAAGTACTGTCCAAAAGGAACAAAAATTTCTCCGTAGTTGTTTTTCTTATTTGTTAATGTTTATTACAACATTATATAAATATATTTAGGCTAAGAAAATCTGTAGTTTTCTTATTATAATTTGCCAAATATCCATCTGTCTGTCCAAAAAGCTAAGGTGCTGCCATTTTTGCCTTTATTTCAATTAAGTGGTCAGGAATTGTTAGATTTATGTCTGAAAAGGCTTTAAACTATACAAGAAAATCCAGCACAGACTGGTTTCCCACCATCTGTGTCTTATTCCTGCTCACTATTAAAGTGCATCTGTTTCACTTATCCATTCATTGGTAAATTGTTATGTAAGGTAGATTACTTTCTCCCTATATGCCCTTAAGCCCAGTCTGTTTTGGTGAAGTGGACAGGTGTGGAGCTGCTAAGAGGGATTTTATTTCATCCCAACAGTTGCCCAGTTTAAAGAAGACTCAGAAACCCAACTTTTAAATTAATATAGGTTAATAGCACTGTCATAACTCTCTTTAATAACCAAAATGGAAATGTTCACTTTGACAGCTGTCAATTATATGGCAGAAACAATCAGAAATCAGGTCTGACTCCACACACCCACTTCAGAGACAAACTGATAATAAAAAGGAGCAATGAAATATTTTCTAACCAATCAGAATCAGTTCAAGCATGCTAAATTCTTAAGCTGATTTTAGGCAGCTTTCCTATATATAAATGGCTCATATTTCATCAAGCAGTCAGAACAGCACTCATCTCCACTAGCCACACTCATCAGCAATGACAGACAAGCCAGCAACCTTTGAAGAATACCAGAATGATACTCACCTTTAAAGACATACACTTGGTCAAAACAAACCACCAGCAGCAGCAGCAGCAGCAGCAGCAGCAGAACTGGCCATGATAATCTATGCACCAGACTCTTCAAAAGACTCTGATATGACAATCAAATGATAATAAAGTCTTTTCTTTATTCAATGCACACAAGTCCCATCTCCTTCTGTATTACCTCTCACTCATTTTTATTATTGTGATTTATGAAACTTAAAGATGACAAGCATACAAGGACAATCTTCAGTCATCAGTATTATAGATCCTGCTAAACTACATTCCTAAGTCTAGAAAATAATATACTAAAATATTTATTAGAAGTATTCATAAATTTTTAGAGTTTTTTTGAGAATATTTGAGATTCCCCATTGAATCTGAAGCCATCTTCCATATGATTTGGTCAGTGTAAACTAGGCAATAACCCATTGTTAATAAATGCTATAACAAATAAAATGTCCTTGAAATACAAATAAAAGTAAAAAAGTAAAGTTGTCTCCCTTTAGTCGAGGGTGACCCGAAGGCTCTCTTTTCATTAGCTGGCTCACCAAGGTATAGGGGAGGGTGCTACTCCTTTCCCTGGACTGCTCCACTTTACCCTTGATATGTACGTTATAATGCTGAGTGTTAAGCAAGGAGGTATCAAGTACCATTTTTTGAGTCTTTGGTATGACTCGATCTAGGATTGAACCACAGTCTCATGGAGCATTGGCGAACACTCTACCCACTTGGTCAATGAGCCGGTTATCCTAAAAATTAATAAAAACTATTTTGTATCCTTTATTCTTAATTATAACCATGCCCTACCGGTTGTCCATATTTAGCCAACTCTTACATCACAAGCAGGATGCGGCATGATCAATCTTTAAGCAAAGTAAAAATTGTTTAAATTCAGACTTTTCCTATTCTTAGATTAGTTTCTTGACCAAGGCTAAAGAGCCCACTCTGCCCTACTATTTATCCATAACTTGAAGAAGAGAGGGATTGATACTTTTCTCAAGGGTATTACTTGTACTCTGCATAAGAATTAGCCTTGTGTTGCATCTTTCTTGTAGCGAGGTAAAAATATATTCTAAATATGAGATGTATAAGTCATATACAAAAGTTTACTACATTTTACTGGAAAATTTTGTACATTCATGTTTTTTGAAAATGTGATGTTCAGTAGGAAAAAATAATTGGTAAAAATTCCTATATAATTTCAAGATATTGTAAAGTGATTAGATTTTGTCATGGTTGCTATTGCTACATGGGAATGTAATGAAAATATACCAAGGTGGTTTTTCCAAAAGCTTAATCAGAGGACAATTTTATACTGTCTTTAGTGAATTAATTTTGTATAAAAGTAGAACTAAAGCTCACAAGTTTTCCAACCAATCAAAAACAAAATATATTTTTTCTGATTGATTTGAAAAATGAATTCTGCTTCTGATTAGTTAAAAAAAAAAAGAAAAATTGTGAAATCAAAATATTAAGTAAGTTTGGTTTGGTAAGGTTTGGTTAGGTTTGGTTTTATGGCATATCAACCATTGTAGGTTATTTCATGCTAAATCCTTTTTATACATATATATCAAATATATACGATTTGGTTTGGTTGGGTTTTATGGCATATCAACCATTGTAGGTTATTTAATGCCAAATCCTTTTCATACATATAGATTAAATATATGATTTCTAAACACATTTTGTTGATGACATTTTTAAACAAACCTGAGCTCATTTTTTTTCACACAGTTAAATGCTTTCACATATTTCAATCGAATACAAATAATATTCTATCTACTATTAATCATTTGTTTGCACAGTTTAATGTTTTCAAGTATTGCAATGAATCACTAACAATTCAATTAAACATCAGTCATTTGTTTAAACACAGTTAAATGATCAAACAGTTCTATTCCAAACAATTCAATTTAGCTTGTCAACAAAGTTAAATGGTTCCAGGTATTGTTATGTATCACTAACAATTCAATTAAACATCAGTTATTTGTTTACACACTGTTAAATGTACAAACAATTCTATTTCAAAATCTTTAATTTAGTATAAGTACAGTTTTTTTGTTTACACACTGTTAAATGTAAAAACAGTTCTATTTCAAATAATTCAGTTTAGCATAAGTACACAGTTTAAATGTCAAACAGTTCTATTTGACCCATAGATAGGACCCTATCAGGTACTACCACTCTAGGTTATAAAAACTTATTTCTAACACGGAATCAAACCGACCACATGCGGCATTTGATTTGGCCAGAGTGGAAAAGGGAGAAGTAATCCCAGACAATACGATACCAAAAACTACCTCCCACTATTTGTCAAAAACTTCTATTGGGCCCTCAGTATGAACTTGAACTCGAACTCAGGGACCAGGCTATTAAGGCAGGAAAAAATAGCCAGCAGAAAGGTTTCATCTCTTGAATAGCCAATAAGTATTTCAAACAGGCAAGAAGCTTCTGAAGAAATAAAACTAAAATCAAACAAACGTCAACAACTGAAATCCTACAAAGTTAAGCAACTGAAAGAAAATTCAACCTGAGAATTCTCCTGAAAAATAACTTTACACATGACTCAATTGAAATTAAAAGAAAATTAAAAATCTCAATTAAAATCAACTGAAAGGTAGAATTCAACTCGTGAACTCGGCTGAAAAAAGAAGACTCAAAATTAGATAAAAACAGAAACATTTTGACGAAACTAAAAAAGAAAATACTTAAATTCAAAAAACTTTGTTTCCTGTACACACTCTCGGATAAGTTCCTGCAAATTACCAAAAAATTTGCAATGCTTTATCTTTTCTATCCCTTTCTTTCTTGTTTCTTTTATATAAGATTCCCTTTAAAAAACTTTTGTTAGTGTTATCTTTTTGAATCAGTGTCTGAACTAGAAAACTGCGGAAGTTATCGCTTCAACTTACCATTTAAAATTACACACAAAAGCCTCCTAAAAACATACCCAGTTAAATACTAAATTTGGCTTTAGTGTCATTCTCTTCATATTAAATTTTACTCTAAATTCTTATAAGATCAGAGTAATTTTAAGTTAGCTATGAACATATTTTTTCATAGAATTTATGCTTAAAGATCATGTATCATCATCCTCAACATTTACTAACTCTTTTCTTTATCCATCACTGTAGGATATCAGCAATGAGACATTTTGTTAAGATATATTACTGGGAGAAGTTGATTCATGCCTTTCTTAAAAACCTCTGCTAGAATTTTAGTTTTTGCGTTAATGACTATGACAACATCTCTTTTAAGATATCATGTATATAATATATATCTATAAGTGTAAGTGTAATAGTGTTCGCAAATGCTCTGGGAGACCGGTGTTCAATCCCAGGTCAAGTCATTCCAAAAATTCAAAAAATGGTACTTGATATCTCCCTGCTTAACATTCAGCATATATAGATCAAGAGTAAGTGGAGCAATCCAGGAAAAGGAGTAGCACCCCCCCTACACCTTAGTGTAGTAGCTATTGAAAAGGGAGCCTTCGAGTCGCCCTCAACTATGGTCAGCCAATTTACTTATATATATATATGTATATATATATATATATATATATATATATATATATATATATATATATATATAAAGATTTAAGAAAAAAAATTTGATAATCAAACAAGAAAAATGAGTTTTATCTTATTTCAATGCTTGTTTATATCATTCTTAGAAAATATTGTAAAAATTTCTTGTTTTTTATTGAAAAAATAAATAAATCAATTAATAAATAACGAAAAGCATAGCACACACACACACACACACACACACACACAAAAAACTATTTTCTACTTAGAATTCAGTCTTTAGTTTTCGAAAAGAAGGCGCTGGTAACTTTTTCATACATCCAATAAAATTATCCATACTTTCTTATTGATATAAATTGATTATTAACTCCAACAATATTTTTCAATTACTTTTTTATCCATTTTGATTAAAACTTATCCACAGGACAATATTTTGAATATATGAATACTTTAAATTTTCTAAAAAAAAAACTTCTGTTATGTTTATTGTTATTATTATAGTATAATGAGAATTCACTTCAATAGGCAAAATATATAAATGTAAAAACTAATACAGAAAATTTTAGTTCTGTTGAGCTACCGTATTTGATAGAAAAATCCTCTTTTTAAATGTAGAAAACTATTCGGCATTTATTTGCGATCAATGTGCTGGGGAGCAATCCGTAATTCTGTAAGGGGATGTCATAACAACGTTGTTTTACATAACACCGACCATCTTGATTTGTGGATTGCTCCCGCAGTGTGTGTGGCGCTCGTACCTTCTTCTTGTCTGTACGACAGACAGAAAAAAAAAAGAATTTTAGGTGTCTCCTGCAGAACTCTTTATATCTTTGAAAACTCCTTCCTTGCTTTTTAGTGTTTATTTTCAGTTTTCAAGAAAAAACAATGCCGAAAGGTAAGATACATGTTTTTTTGTGTTTTTTTTAAAATTGAGATGATCGTCATCTTCAGTATGGATCCGTTAGTCCAAAATGGCCATAAATACAGGGGTCAATTTATAATGCGCTATTAATTGTAAACTGATCCCTCATACTGTATTTCTTAAACGTAATCTGGGGCTTTCCTTTTTTTCTCTTTTACAAGTTAAAGAATGTTAAAAGAAATTTAATATTTTTAAAGAATTCTGATTTAAGTTTATTTATTATCTAATATTAGTTTTTTATCTTTAAGTCTTCATTTACAAAGAAAACGATAAAATATTTTAGATTTTAAAAAGTCTTACAAAAACTAAAAAGAAATGGCTAAACTGTCGATTTATTAACTTTTCTAGGATCTGATATTTAGAATTCTATTAATTAGTAATTTACCAAATAAAAAAAAGAAGAAAAAAGTAAGAAATTAAGCCTAATTTCAATTTATTAAGATAAGCTTTTTATTTATTTCTATCTCGAGTTACGACGAAATTATTAGTTCAGTCTTCAGACTTAATCGTTTAAAAAAATCTGATTACATTAATTTATCAAACTAATTTTCTTTAATGTAAAAAAAACGTGTGTGTAACAAGTTAAATATTTAAAATTTGTTAATATTTCTTTTCTGGTTTGTTAAAAATACGTCTCAAGAAATGTATTAAAAGCCCTTTATAAATCTACTTACTATCTTTTTTCTTCTTAAATTAACTAAAGTTTAAGTTTTTTTAAAAAATGATTTTTTCTTAATTACTTCTTGTTTCTGATTTTAGAGATAATTGTTTTTACATGATGCAATTTTTCCATTTTTCTTTGGTTTTAGAACTGAATCCCAAAAAAATTTCTATTAGTGAAAATGTAACTTTCTCTTGAACTTTCGATTTTCTTTGTAAAGTCTTATCATTTAAAAGTAAATTTGAATAAACTTTTTTCTTTTTTTATTAATAAAGTACTAAATTCTTTGATTGCTAAGAATAAAGAATAATATATAAAATAAAGTTATTGTCTAAATAGTTCGTTGTTTTTTTGGGTTTTTTTCTTTGTAAGTCACATTATTGTCGTCTAACGTTAAATCATTTTTTGTGGGGTTAGTCTCATTTTTTTTTTATTTACTTCACTTAAAATTTTAGATGTTAGGTTGTAAATATATTCGAATATTTAATTTTTTTTTCTTTTAAATTTCCCTTTGTCTAATAAACAAACCAAAAAGAAGTGTTTTTTTTTAACGTGATTTTTTTATCCTCTACTGACAAAAATAAAAAAAAAAAAAATCTTAATTTTGTTATATTTTTGCTCTTTGCTTCTTTTCATTATTGCACCAACACAAAAATACACACATTTAAATAAATTACTAACTTTGTACATTTAAATTATTTCCTGATCTGAGCAAACAATCATTTAATTATTTATTTCAAATTAAACTTAATGTTAAAATGATATTGACACGTCACTCACCCTTTAAAAGAAAATCTTTACTCATTTTTAAAAAGTGCATTTACTGTGAACAGTAGGAAGTTTCTGAGAATCCTTTGTAACTGAATGATCAAGAAAATTTTTTAAAATGTATATAAACAAATAAATAAACTCCCTCCGCTCACGTGTGATAGCAAGGAAGACGTCTTTTTCTTTTTCAAGATGTTTAATTTCTGTTTTGATGCTTCTTATAATTTTTAATCCATTCATTCTGACATTCATTTTTGTTTAATATATATAAACTTAAATTCTGATTCTTCGAGCCCCATCTCTAATGAACTGCCCCCAACTTGGACGATAAACTCATGACATCAATATTTTACTTGTAATAATACTATCATTTTGACATCTTAAACTGCAAATAATTCTTTATAAGACATAATATAAAAATCATTTTATGTTTAGTCATCTAATCTGATATTAGACAAGTCAAACTAATCATTTCAAGTGAGGGAAGAAGGTTATGTAATTAAGTTGTCACTGTTGATAGGCAAAAACAGTGTCTAACTTGTAACAGCCAGTCTAATTTATTTAACAAAGATACTTCCCCAAATATCAAATCTTAGAAATATCCTAGATCAAAGCAAAAGTAACATTTTCACCAATATTCAATTTCTTATCTGTCAAAATTATATATATATATATATATATATATATATATATATATATATATATATATATATATATATACACTCAATATTCATGCTAGCACATATCTAATTTAGGATAGCATAGACACAGTCAATGGCACTTAGTAACTGTCAGTTTCTTGCTATTCTGAATTAGATATATATGATTTTTAGATTAAAATAATAAATTAAGAATATCTTGTAAAATAGTATTTCCTTTAATGAATGAGCTTTCCAGTTTGCAGGAATGGTATAGTACCCGTTAGTATCCCATCTACAAGTCAAATATTAGTATTAGATCAGAATATTTGAAACCTTATCACTGTGGAAATTATTGGTATTAGATATAAATACATCAAACTATATAACCGTGTGCAAGCAAATGATTATTAAATAAGAACATAACCCAGTTAACTGTAGAATATGCTGATTGCATCTGTTCATAGGGTTAAGACCCCCACCCCAAATGAATGTCTTGAACATGACACTAAACCATCTGATGATGAGGCTCCAGTACTGTAGCTTTAGGGAATGTCGAGTACCCCTTCATTGCCATTTCTCCTTGGTCCATTGACCTGGAATTGTAGTACCTATTAGGGTTCCATCTATAGATGAAATAGAACTGTTAATTGTCTACTATACTTGAAACTATTTAAGAGTGTTCAAACAAATGATTAATATTAAATTGAATTATTAGTATTAGATAGCAGTACTTGAAACCAATTAACTGTGTGCAAACAATAAATAGCAATACTTGAAGCCATTTAACAATGTAAACAAATGAAATCTTGCTCATTAAAAAAAAAATTACCCACAAACTATTCACTTAAAAATCATATGTAATGTATGTATAAACAGGATTTGACATTAAATAGCCATAGTTGATGTTATTAAATTTAATACTCTAATGTAAATAGGAATAGTTAATTGAAACCATATAATTAGCTGCAGGAAGGTTCTGAATTGAGACCAAATTCAGAAATAATAAGCATAGTAGAAAAAGATCTTATAGAAAATAGTTAAATTTGCTGGTAAGATATAGCAGAAGCTAGCACAATTGATTATGTTATACAAGTTAAGCACAAAAATACTCCTTTTATCTTACTCTACTGGCCAGCATTGGAGCACATTTGTGATTTCCAAAACATTTTTAAACAATTTGCTGGTGAGAAAAGAAATATTTTGATTTGATGTATCTAATATAACCATATTTATAAACATATACCAATAAGTTTTAATGTTGTGACTACTTGAAATTGAGAAGTACTTTTGTGTTCACCCTGTAGATGGAATTGAGAAAATTCTTTGTCTACCAGTGAACTCAGAATGATTGATGATTGTCAAAAAAAAAAACCTTATCAGATAATTTGTCATGGTTCAAGTTAAAAGTATCATAAACACTAATCCTAGATGTATTGAATGATACCACCAGACTTGTTTAGTTTTTTTTTTCATCACATTACAGGAATGCTGAAAGTATAGTTTTATCATATGTTTCTTTTTGTTCACACCATTTTTCAGTCAACATTCATGAACCCCACTTTAAATCTCGGTCTAAGATTTACCGCATTATCAACACTGGTAACTAATTTTAATGATGACTCTGAACAATTGTATGGCATAATGTTATTCTCTCTCCCACTTGCTGATTAAAAGTAGGTTAACCCTTTTCCATAAAAGCTACCGATAATTTGTTCACAGATCCATGATTGTATTACCTTTAGCAAACCTTCACTGCGGGAGTCTGGGTTTCATTGGGTGCCCCATTCATATGGCCTTGTAACACATCTAAGCTCTTGAATCTATGCTGGACCGACTACTCAACTTGAACATTTAGGATAGTGAGACTGGCAGTTACCAAGCACCATTGACTCTGTACCTACACTATTCTAACTTTATATATATACACACACACACACACACACACACACACAGAGTGTTTTTTTATGTAAACGAATGCGTGTATTAAAATAAAATCTTAGCTATACATTTACTGTTAGTGCTATTAAGACCTTAGTGTCATAATATATTAACATTTCAAAATGATTTTAATAAAAACTGTTTAACAGGTTTTTGGAACCCTTAATTACTAACAATGAATTTTTTGTATGTGTAAATATTCAAATAGAATACATGGCTAGTGTAAAAAAAAAAATCGTGTAACAGTATTTTTTGTTGTTTTTTTTTTTTTATATATATATATATATATATATATAATTTGATATCCACTTATACAAGTGTTAAAAAGATAAACAAATCACAATAATTTGGGATTCACAACAAACTTTTGCCTTTGTTGTTAGATACAACTTTGTTTCATGTGTCTGATCAAAAAAATAAAGTTTCAATTATTTTTTTGAATCCTGAATATTACTCTGATACAATAAGTAACTTAGCTGGCTGAAATTAGGCTCAATTTTTAAAACTTCATGATTAACAGTAGCATCCTCTGTCTCACAGAAATTATTAGTAAAATTTGCCATATTCATAAAGTGTCAATTCTTTATCACTTGCATCCTTTTATTCATTCCTTGCAGTAAGTAAACAGATATAATATCTATTCAATATTGGCTGCCTGATCTCTTGTTCAAGAGGAATACAAACTTGATATTTAACTTTATGGCATCTTTAAATGTTTAATTGCCAGTTGTTGATGCAAGAACATTTATAAAACTTCACTGCTCCTAATATCCATATTTACCCAACCCCTCCGCTTGGGCAGGATATGACATGAGGTCAATTTTTTTTAAGCGGAGTTTAACAGATTTTAATTCAGAGTTTTCCTTCTCCTAGACTAGTTGCCTCACCAAGGCTGAAGAACCCAGTCTGCCCTACTATTTACCCACAGCTGGAGGAAGAATAATTGGATTCATACTTTTCCCAAGGGTATTAGTGCTATGTGAAATGCAATCAGTCTCGTCCAGGATTTGAACTCGTATTGCCGTGTCCATTTCCTACTACGATAACCATTACACCACAGGCACCTCCAATATCTGCTCCTAATATCTCTCTTATCAAAAGCCATAAGAGTTGAACTTCCAATATAAAACTATTACATGTATATTTTACTGTGAATAAAAGAAACAGTTGAATTATAAAACATATATTAATTTATCTCTACTTGATGAAAAATTGCTGGGAAAAGGCTGACTTGCATAAATAATTAAAGCCAAATGATACAGGGAGGATAGGTGATAGGTTAACATCTAGATAAAAAAAAATTTGAATGGCATACAATCTACCAGCTCTACTTTTGCAATCTACCAGTCAATCATGATCAATGTATTGGGCACCCCTGGTCTAATGGCTTTCCATTGCCTTCTCTGTTTTCCTTCTCTTAGAGTGGTTGCTTACTATAGTTATTTGAAATTTTACAGCTGAGTATAAATTATTTATATTATGTAGGAATACTTGATAAATAGAATTACTAAATTCTTAAAAAGAATCAGAATGATTTTCAGAGAAACCAATCAACAGCATCACAGATTCTGGCAATCTGTTGAATCATAGAAAGTTTGTAGAAAAAAAAAACCTTGTTTGTAGATTTCTCCAAGGCATTTGATTTCATACATAGAGGGAAAATGGAACAAATACTTCTAGCGTATGGTCTCCCCAAAGAAACTGTACCAGCCGTAATGATGCTCTATAGTAACACAAAAATGAAGGTTTGCTCAGCGGGTGGAGACACAGACTTTGATGTTGGTGCTGGTGTTCTACAGCCCAATGTCTGTTCATAATCTGCCTAGACTATGTAGTTCAAACATTGATCGATCTAATGAAAGGAAATGGCTTTAGACTAAAAAAGGCAAGAAGTAAACCATACCCCACAGAAACTATTATGAATGCAGACTATGCAGATGACATAGCAGTTCTTGCATATACACCTACCCAAGTTGAATCCCTGCTGCATAGTCTGGACTGAAATTAGTGGACAAATTCACATACCTTGGTAGCTGTGTCTCATCTACTGAAAGTGACATAAATATGCATCTAAGAAAGGCATGAACTGCTATCGATAGGTGTAGTGGACTAATGTTAATAAAGAACACATTTAACACAAGTGCTACAGAAATAAAGAAGTTTTATTCTTGGATAAATCTGAAAACCTAGAAATGAAATTGTTCTTGTGTTAAGTCACTATGGGTAGCAGTGAATTTTTAGCCTGCACGTGGAGTTGATAGGCTATCATCCAGGTTTATGGTTGTAACTTGACACAGGTCGTCCATTGGTCAAGCAAGCTTAGGCTGCTATGAGACTCTTGAGACACAGTTGTATACCTCTTGCTTGGAGGACAAGTGAACTGTTGTCACATGCCTTTGAAGATGTTTGACTTTATAGTATTTAGAAGGATCACGCACACATGCATTAGCTCCACAAAGAAAGTGACCATGTATTTAAAAAAAAAAATTTTTTTTTTTTTTTTTTTTTTAGCACACCCAATTGGTCAAAAAATTTGGTCGAGTGTTTTGATTTTATTTTTTTTATTTTTTTTTTTTTTTTTTAGTTGGGTTTTTCTTAAATTCTTGAAGTTTCTTAAACATGTGTGTGGGCTTTTTTTTTTCTAGAACTTTCTTTGATGTGAAAATTGCATCATTTCCTATAGTAGGTTATCGATCATATGGAAGTCTAACCTATCTGATAAAATAAAATTCTCAGTTCTACTGCACTACATGGATGCTGATGAAAAGTATAGAAAAAAGGCTAGATGAGAATTGCACAAGAATGTTACAAGCTATATTGAACAAATCCCTGGAAGCAACATCCCATGAAACAACAGTTGTATGAACACCTACTAAGACAAACAAGGTGTGTGGGACACTGCTGGAGAAGCAAGAACAAAATCATCAGAGACGTTCTCCTCTGGACGTGCCAGTGTTGGACAACCAAGAAGAACACACTTAAAACAGCTCTGTATGGACATAGGATGTAGTCTGGAAGACCTGCTGGGAGCAATGAATAAGGACAATTGGTGAGAGAGAGTCAGGGAAACCCATGTTAGCTGTGCAACATAATGATGATAATGAGTCTTAGATAGGAATAGTTTGAACCATTTAACTGTGTGCAAATAAATGAGCACTAACAACTTGTTTGAAAATAAAGTTATCTCCAAACTATTCACTTACAAATCAAATATAAAAGAGGTTGATATCCGATAAAACACCAACCAATCACCAATAAGGCAAGAGAGCCCAATATGCCCTGTTATTTATCCCATAACTGTGGGCTAAGTGATAAATTCCTAATAATTATGCATATATGGCTATCTTAATCCCATTATAATCCTGCCCTTAACATTGCCCTGCTTCAAGAAAAAAAAAACATTAAGATATGGTTTATTTTCATTTAAATCTAATTATTGAATTATTCTGATTTTAAAAATGTTTAATTTCTTTTTGAGGTATTTTGTATTTTCCAGGCTTAATTAACCCTTTGAAGTCGAGTAGCTGATATTTGTGTCTCTTACTAGAAGCACATAAAGCTGGACAGACTGAATTTTGTCTGGGAATTCTCCACTTCTACATTGCTATTATCAATAAAATATTTAAGTTTTTAAATCTACAGAAAGTTGTAACCTATTATTTAACTACCTATAAAACTGTTAGAGCCTATGATCGTAGGAGACTCAGTTCTTAGGGTTAAAGTAACTTATTAATTAATACATTATTTCTTTTTTAATTCTTTATTCATTTATTTTTAACACACAAAATTTATTGGTTTGTTTTAGTTTCTTTAAATGTATATCAACTTTTGTGGGTTATTTAATGTCAAATCCGTTTTTGTAAAAGAACAGCAGTAGTATTATTTAGCCTATAGTTGGGAAGATGTGGGGGTGGGGAGTCAGTACTTTTCCCTAGAGTATTAGTCCAAAAGTGAGTGTACTCAGACAACTGGAATTCAGACTTGCTTATTACAATGTCACAGTCCAGCATATCAGCCTCTATGCCATGAGGATTTCCCCCATCCCATTTCTTGGGTTAAGTTGGTTAATTCTAGGGATTTTTCATCTCTTTATGCAGAGAGGGAATATGTTAGAATATATAACTCTTGAATTGTTTATGAAATATTTGTTCAAAAATATTCTTATACAATTTGATTCTTTATCAAAATAAGTTTATGCTCTTCTAAAAAAAATGTCTAGTCTTTATCGTAGGATAAAAATTAAGGTAGTCATATGTCAAATGTTGGAATGGAATGAACTTTGTATTTGGAGTGTAAATTTATCTTTTTTTTTTTCTTTTTCTTTTTTTTTTTTTTTTTTTTGTTATGAAATTAGTTCTGTAAACTGTCCTTTTTAATGCTGTGTACAATCGATGTGCATATGAGTGTGAACACACATTTTTTATTTTATATAGAATGTCTTCATTATTTTTCATTTAGTTCTTTAACTTATTCATGTTAAAACTACATTTTGTATCACCTAAAATGGGTACTTAAATTTTATTTCTTTTTTAACCATGAATGTTTCTACATTTTAGATATTAAGTAATGAATGTTTGATATTTATATAGAAACATTTTTTAAATATTAACTATAATATGATTGTGTGTGTGTGGACATGATGGATTCTCCTATCAATTATCATGTGAGAGTCCAATAACTGAACTGTTAGATTATCTACATTGATGATTTATTCATAGATAGCAGTGGGGGTTTGTGAAGAACTAGCCACACTTTCTGATTAACATCAACAGTAAAGACTGCCTGAAATCTGCCACCATAAATCAGAAGATCTCGGCCTTTTATTTAAAAATTATCCATCTGTTATTCTGTGTGCCAATTATGGCCAAAGAGCAATCTATTTGCCCATGAAGTGAAGCAAAGCAAGCCAGACACCAACCTGGTATGTGTGTGTGTGTGTGTGTGTGTGTGTGTGTATATATATATATATATATATATATATATACACACACACTATACTACTTTTGCTCAGTCGTCTGAGGCTGTAGAATACACAGAGTGCACCTCTGCAGAGGAGTAAGACACCCTCCCTTTCAACAAGTGTCCTGGATATGACACTAAACAATCTGATGGTTAGGTTCCAGTGATGCTGCAGCTTTGGAGAATGTAGAGCACCCCTTCATTGCCATTGCCTCCAGGTCCACTCTGTCTCGGAATGGTAGTATTTGATCGGGCCCTATCTATGGGTTAAATAGAACTGCATACTTATGCTAAACTGAATTGCTTGAATTAGAACTGTTTGACTAAACTGAATTGCTTGAAATAGAAATGTTTTTGACAAACTGTGTACTTATGCTAAACTGAATTGTTTTAAATGGAACTGTTTTTGACATTGAAACTGTACTCACACTGAACTGAATTTTTTTAATATAGAGCTGTTTTGACATTTAACTGTGTGTAAACAAAATATATACTTATACTAAACTGAATTAGAACTGTTTAAATAAACTGAATAGCTTGAAATAGAAATTAGTTGTCTGAATTTCTGAGATGAAGCTTGATGATTATTTTTTTTTAACGTAATGGTTATAAGTATTGGTTCCTTAAGCTTCTAAGGAGACAATCATCTGGAGGTTGCAGGTTCAATCCTGACTGCAGGCGAGTAACACTACAGGAGTTCTTAACACTTGTACTCGGTTATGGTTAACAGAATCAGAACAGGCGGTCCTTGTGTATTCAATAAAGGACGTAGTTTGAAGTTCTGTGTAGGTTCCTGAGTTCGACAAACACCTGAAGAAGGCCGGAGGACATGTCGGCTGAAATGTTGTGGAAATAACAATAAAGATGAAGACAATAGTCCAAAAACCTTTAATGATAGAAATGTTTTTGACAATTAAACTGTGTACTCATGCTAAACTGAATTGATTGAAATAGAACTGATTATTTGTATAAAAATGGATTTGGCATTAAATAACCTACAAAAGTTGATATGCCATAAAACCAACCAACCAACCAACATTATACTACTGAATGAATAGCTTTACTTTTTTTTTCTGCTGAAAATGCATATAGACACATGTATTCTTTCTTTTTAACTGATCCTCTGACTGATGATGTCTTCATAGCTGTTTTGCTACTATTGTATAATGATGTCCTCAATGGCAAGTACCCATCTTCTATTTTTATCTCTTTTCTTTCTCTCCTAAAATAACTATCATTCTGATGATAGTTGACATGAGTTCTCTCTACTAGTATCAAGAGATATTAAACACCATTAACTTTTCTAAGGTATTACAACTATGCTCTTTAGTTGGAATATCTCAGTTTTTGAGTTGTATGTGTAATAATGGTTGGTAGAAATGACAAATATATACATGTGGGTGGGTTTTGTTTTTTTTTTTTGTTTTTAATGTATATTAGACATCTTTTTGTTCATTTATTGAAGCATGTACCAACTGCTACTCTTATAAGAATAATTTATTTGTTTAGTTGGTAGTTTTTTTTTGTTTTTTTTTTTCGTTACGTTAGGCATTTCTAAGGATTCTTTCATCTCTTTATGCAGAGAGGGAATATGTTAAGATATATACCTCTTGAATTGTTTATGGAATATTAGTACAAAGATATTTTATATTCTTATACAATTACTCTTTAACAAAATTAAGTTATGCTTTTCTTAAAAAAAAAAAAAAAAAAAAAAAAAAGATGGGGGAGAGAAAATAAAAGTAATCACACATGTCAAATGTTGGAATGGAATGAATTTTCTTAGTATTTGAAGTGTATATGTTGATTAGGTTTACATTAAGAATTTCTTCAATTAAGCACGATTTTTTTTATTCTAGCCGATCTTATACATACAACTTTAATGTTATCGATCCTACATGATGAACGAATAACCTTGTAACATTTTCTGTTTAAATGGTGCATGAAAGGTAGATGCACTTTTTCAGAATGTAATCACAGTGCATTTAGTACAGTTTTCAAAACATAGGATAAATAAAATTGTATAAATATTAGGTTGTTTTGAAAATGATAACTAATAACGTTTAAATATAAAACCAGCTATTAGTTTCTCCAATATAATTATATTTTATTAATAGATAACAACTTAGTGTTTCTTTTTCGCATTAGTTTAGTTACAAATGCTGCCAGGATTAAATTAGGGTTTTTAAATCCTAAACTTTTGCTAATAACTTTTAATAAAGTCTAATTTAGATGAATAACAAATTTCATATTCCTTGTTGGCAGGACTGAGAAGATGCAAAGGGCTAAACCTCTCCTTGCCCCCAAAAAGGTGTCCTTAACTAAATCTGATGGTGAGGTTTCAGTTCTGGGGATCTGAGGAGTATGAAGTACTTCTTTATTGCCATTATTCCCAGGTCCACTCTGACCTGAAGTGATAGTACCTATTAGGGTTCCAGTTATAGATCAAATGGATCTGTTTAAAAATTATTTGTATTTGATAGGACCATGTGTTTAAACCCTCTTCTGAAACAACTACACCAAAATGTAAATATGAACATGATTCTCTAACCTTTAGGCATAAAATAACCCTAAACAGGTTGACATGCTGTTAAAAAGAATTCATTTTATGTATTTTTTATTTTTTTGCCATAGCAATTCAATTTTTGATCTTTATTTCAAGACTTTAAATATCTCCAACCAGATTATCTTATAACAGATAAAAGGAAACTGATTTCTTCAATGGAAAAAAGTTGATGAAAATGAAATCACTGTCTAAAAACAAAATTGACAGCTTTTCCTTCAGTTAAAAAAAACAAATCTCATTTAGATTGTATTTTGTTGAATATTTTTCACTGGAAATGTTGATTTTTTTTTTTTTTTTTTTTTTTTTATTTAATGAATAAATCCTTTTATGATTACCAAGGAAATTGATGTACAAACCATGTAACTGCTTTTAATGTCAAAATGAAATTTTTTATTTGAATTTAAAGAGGAAAATCTGTAATCTAATGAAAAATCAAATTATTTTACCTCCAATTTGTTAATGAATATCAAAATAATTTTAACTCTTAGAACCCTAACCCATTCACAACCATAGGCTTCTCACCCGAGGCTCTTGCTTTGAAAAATATCAGAAAATATTAGTTGTTATCTAACTGCTTTACTGGTTATTAAATGTTACAGCATTCCATAGACAATCTAAGATATATTTAAAAAATACTAAAATCATATATAGAATTGCAACATTTTATTGACAATGGTGATGTAAATGTGGGGAATCTCTTTTAAAATTTTGGCTGCCCATATACCAGCCGCTCAGGTTCAAAGGATTGATCGACAAAATGCATTAAAGTAAGTCAGTAATAAAACCAAAAGTTCCTGCTTAAGTTGTGTGTACTAAAGAATAATTAATTCTTAAATTATCAGTTAATTAGAAAACTGAAATATTTTCGGCATGTCAGTGTTTCCATACTGTTTATATAAACAGTCACTCACATCTACAAACTACTCATCAAAAATTATGAAATTTAATCAGTAGAATTTTTTTCTCTTTCTCTCTCTTCCTCTTATTCATTAGAAAAACCTTGAAGCATACAACAATTTCTTGGTGGCTGCTGAATAATAAATTGACACTTCAATCCTTTTCTAAGTTAATAACTTGGTTGGCTGCACACAAGTTGTTTGTTTTCTTAGATTACAACATAATAAGTGTTAAAGAAATGTTTTCTCATTCATTTTCTCTGATATAATTATCTGTTATTGTTGTCTATTTAACAAATAAGAATGGACACTGTTGCCAACACTCACACAACTCAATCAAAATGTAGGAAGCTATGAAATTAATCTCATCTCTAAATTGATAACAGAAAAGACAGAGAAATATTTTTTGCTCATTGGCTTGAATAATAATGATAATAGGAATTTAGCAAAATTTTCTCTATGAACTGGTGCTGTAGAATATTAATGGCTTTGTTCAGTTATCTTAAATTGCAAAAGAAATTTTACCAAAGGATAGTTTATAAGCAATATTTAATGATATATATTTGTATGAATATGACAAATAATCCTTGAAAATTTAAAGAAATTTTTTATACTTCACAATTCAAAGAATTTTGTTGGCATTTAATGCAGATAGATTGGAGTTTTATTTATATATTTTGGCCTGAGTAAGTGGACCTGGAAGTTATGGTAATGAACTGGTACTCCACACTTCTCACATGCTAAGACAGGAGCATTACCATCAGATGCAGTTTTGTGTCATACCCAAGATACCCTGTTTTTGTAGAGGAGGATCTTGCTCCTCTGCCGGAGATAAAGTCGCTATATTCTAATTTACACCAGCAGTGCATGGTATGGGTAAGATTTGAAATAAAAGGCCAATATTATGCTAAAAAGGAAGACCCCACAGAAAATTAAATGGCTTTGCTTCACTGTGAAATATAATTTCATGAGGAAAACAAAAAAGAATTTTTGTATTATCTTCCTTTTCTCACCTCTTGGTCTATTTGAATGTTTGTATGAAGAGGTTGCTGACAAGTTCTCAAAGAAAGAAGGAAATAATTTTTTTTTTTTTTTTTTTAATAAAGAAAATTGAAAACTTATAGGCCAAATGTTTGGAATTTTAGGATTAATATGTATAATAGCATATGTATTGTATGAGTCTGAGTCATCCCCTCTTGTTAGGGTAACTCTTCAGCACTTTTATATAACAGAAATAAGCACAGACTTTTTTAACCACCCAACAAATCAAACTTTGATTTGTGTTTTTTATTAAATGACATATCAACCTTCATGGGTTATTTAATACCAAAGCTATCCTTGGAGAAGAACAATTGTGATACTATTTAATCTATAGCTGGTGTGTATAAGAAGTTCATGCTTTTTCCAAAGGTATTAATCAAAAAGTGAACATGATAGTGCGACTGGAGTTTTAACTTGCTTACTACAATGACATAGTCCAGCATGTTAACCATTACACCACAGGGATTCTCTCTAGTCAAACTTTGTGTATAACTATTAGATTTAGTTTTTAGTAGGATTTATCAATAGCAAAAAAATAAGGTAAAGTCTATTTCAGCAACTAATACTAAACTATTTTATTTTTTATGCAAGTTGTAAATAAATCTATGTTTATTGTTTTGCTTAGTTTTGTTTACTCTTTCACTTACTATTTTTATAAGCATTCAGTGTGTGTGTGATTCATGCAAATATAAGTGTGTTCAGAAATTATCAACTATTGAAACCACTCCCTTCAACTGTACTACTTTTTAAGATTGAAAAAGAATTGAATGAAGGAGAGATTTTTTTTTTTTAACCATTTGTCAACATCCTTCTACTATGTGACCAATTATATAAGAAGTACTTGATGTTACTAGTTGATAAAATGCTCAAGAGAAAATCAAATTGTGATAACAAATGATGCTCTCATGAAAACCATTTTTCATGAAAAAATATAAATTCTTTAGATTCATGAAAAAAAAATAGCCCAGTCGGCTTGGGCTATAGAATACACCAATTGCATCTCTGAAGAGAGATAAGACTCCCCTAACGAGTGTCCTAGATATGACACTAAATAATCTGATGGTGAGGCTCCAATAATACTGAAGCTTTGGGGAATGCAGAGTACCCCTTTATTGCCATTGCTCCCAGTTCCACTCTGGTCCAAAATGGTAGCACCTGATAGGGTCCTATCTATGGGTTAAATAGAACTAAACTGTGTACTTACACAACTGAATTGTTTGAAATTAACTGTTTTTACATTTAACTGTTTAAACTGTACTTATGTTAAACTGAATTGTTTGAAATAGAACTGTTTTTGTGGTATAGTGGGTTGAGTGTTCACCAATGGCCTGGGAGACTAGGGTTCAATCCCAGGTCAAGTCATACCAAAGACTCAAAAAATGGTACTTGAAGCTGACTTGCTTAACACTCAGTATCATAAGGTACAGATCAAGGGTAGAGTGGAGCAATCGAGGGAAAGGAGTAGCACCCTCCCCTACACCTCAGTGTAGCAGCTAATGAAAAGGGAGCCTTTGGGTTGCCCTTGATAACAGTCACCAACTATTACTACTTATGCTAAATTGAATTGTTTGAAATAGAACTGTTTTGACATTTAACTCTGTGTAAACAAAACTGTACTTATACTAAACTGAATTGTTTAAAACTTTTATCAAAATGACTTAATACAGTGTTAAATGACCCCAAAAGGGTTAATATGCTGTAAAACAACCATCCAACATAAAAGAAATTATCTGCCACTATTTTGTGGCACTTAAAGATACAAAATCTCTAAAGTCTAATGTTGAATGTGTCATTGTAATCTCTATCTTAACAGTATACTAACCTCTGCATGTAATTGATATTATGGTAAACAAAATCTTAGAAATGTAACTGATTGCTTGATATGTTTTAGCTGTAGTTTACTTGCTACTGCAAAAGGCATTATTTCTAGTTCAATGTACTTGCTGCTAAAGAATTTAATCATTTTTATTTGATGTTTTTGGTCAAGATCTGGTTATGACACAATGTTAAAAACTAAAAATATCACTTGTGTTTATGATACTTTGGGAAGGTTTTTGTAACTATGTTGACATCTTATCTGTCTATTTATTACTAAAAATTCTCATGATTTCATATATGTATTTACCAAACTCCTCTGTCTCATGCTGGATGTGACACCAGGTCAATTTTTAAATGGTGTCAAACTGTTTTAAATTTAGAGTTTTCTTTCTCTTAGACTGGTTGCCTAATCAAGGCTAAAGAACCCAGTATACTCAACTAGTTACTCATAGCTGGGAGAAGAATAGTTGGATTCATACCTTTCTCAACAATATTTGTGCTATGTTAAATTGTATATATGTAATTATAACCCAGGAAGTAGTTTTCATGAGAGCAATATAGTTAAATTATTCTTACAAATAAAGTACTTTCCAGGCCAATTCACAACATTTATGTTGAATGACATAGTTTGTTTGAAATTTATAAAAAGAAATAACTATAAAATACCAATTAGAATCCTTCATTCCTTCCATAATAGAAACATCAATATGTCAGGGACCCAACAGATCTTTTACTGTATAAAGATGGTCTCAAGAGATTTTTCATAACATTCTTTATTGTTAAATCTGCTCAGAAAAGCCCAGTAAAATCTTTTTTTTTTTTTTTTTTCTTTTTTTTTTTAATATTTTTATGGGTTTTGGTGATTCCATTCAGTTGGAGTGTATAGATACAATAATTATTTTCCTAGGATAATTTGCATGTCTATTGAGGCTCTATGAGTGTCACATGACAGTTCTAGAAACCCTTTCTCAACTTCTTTTTGCCTCTGTTCTGCTAGGAAACTGTAAAGACACATGGCTGTATTATCATAGTTGTCAAGTAAGTCTTTTTTTCATTTTGTATCTCTTATGTATATTGCCTGTTCATGGGACAATGTATGTATAATTCTGCCTAACATATGTAAACAACTCAGAGTTGTATGTGTCTAGTGTAAAGGAAAATAACAGCTTTTTTACTTCAAAATACACAACATACAGCTGCAGCATTATTTTTATGTAAAGCAAAATCATAGTTAAAATGATCTTGCTTTCATTTTTAAATGAAGCCACTTGCATTGATTGGCAAGTTGGCTGTGGCTTGGCATAATAAAAGGTTGGAGAGGGGTTGAGCAGCATCTTTTTGACACTTCAATTAGTGAGTTGGTCAAGTGTGCCTACATGAAAGATGGTGGATTAGAAAGTAATATTCAGTGTTGGACAAGAATTTATCTCTTTCAAACTAGTATTCTGACTTTTTAGTGTTGAACTAGTGGGGAGACTCATTTAGTTACAAATTCTACCATGGGACATGTTTGTGTATTCTTTCTTTTAGTACTACTTATATGTACATAAAAGGTTAAATGTTCTTGTTGGTGTAAATGAGCTGATGTCTTTCTTTCCATTGGGTTCACTGTTAGTATATCACAGATGTACTAATGCTAATATTGGTCCTTGGTGAGCAGAGACTCTAAGGAACCTGGGTGGGTTGTTAGGTCACATGATGATTTGTAGAAATTTTGTTTTACAAGCCTCCGATAATTTTGAAACATTCTTCACTCTTATCTTTCCATTTTGGTTGTAGAATTTTTAATGTCAGAAAAGCAATCAAGTTTCAAAATGAACATTTTTCTCATTTTGATAAGATGAAAACAAAACTTTATTGATCACTTTAATCAGTACATTTTGTGTTATTTGATGAGAAAATAAGAAAATACTGTATTTCCTGACTTATATGACATGGTTTACAGAGGTATTTAGGGGATAGCTCCTTTTTAAGCTCCATTATTGCCCAGTCAGCTGAGGCTGTAGAATACACCAATTGCATCTCTGCAGAGGGGTAAGACTCCCCCAACAAGTGTCCTGGATATAACACTAAACAATCTGATGGTGAGGTTCCAGTAATGCTGGAGCTTTGGGGAATGCAGGGCACCCCTTCATTGCCATTGCTCCCTGGTCCACTCTGGTCCAAAGTGGTAGCACCTGATAAGGTCCTATCTGTGGGTCAAATAGAACTAAACTGTGTACTTATGCTAAACTGAATTGCTTGAAATAGTACTGTTTTGACATTTAACTGTGTAAACAAAAACTATACTTTTACTAAACTGAATAGCTTGAAATAGAAATATTTTTGACAATTAAACTGTATTTATGTAAAACTAAATTGTTTGAAATAGAACTGTTTATTTGTATAAAAATGGGTTTGGCATTGAATAACCTAAAAAGGTTGATATGCCACAAAATCCAAACCAATAAACTCCATAGCTGTCAATTTGAAACTTCAGTAGATAACCCACTAGTTATAATACCAGTGAATGTGAAACTGTATGATATTGTCATAGTATTATTTACAAGTTCATTTTATATGCCCCAAAATATGTTATATTGAAAACTTTTTTTTTTTTTTTTTTTTTACAATATTGTTTGTGTGAGCCTGGTACTTGCCTTATTATAATCACAAGAGTTTTAACTAACATTATTCATTAGGCTTTGCTAAGGTCTGTTTTAAATGAGGCACTGACATCAACTTGTAATTTTTTTCTTATTTAACCAAAGGGCATTTAATTCTCTAATTCAAGCCAGTACACTACAAACAAATAGTTTTACTCCAGCCATTTTATTCTGCCTCTATCTGCCTTAATTGCTTAAATGGATGATGCAATTTTCTATATACAACTTTCGATTTTCTATTCAAACTGAAGATTTTATTTTTCATAGGAAAACAAGTAATTTTTATCAAATATTTCAAAGGAATTGAAAGATACCGTAATTTGCCTTTAAAAAAAAAATTGTACCCTGATTAATTATTAAGGTATTCTTGTTTTCTAGCTCTTTCTTTGGCAACTTCAAAATATCTGTATACTCTGTTATAGTTTGTATAAGTAGTTGGCGACCGTAGTTGAGGGTGACCCGAAGGCTCCCTTTTCGATGGCTACTACACCAAGGTGTAGGGGAGGGTGCTACTCCTTTCCCTGGATTGCTTCACTTTACCCTTAATCCTTACTTTATAATGCTGAGTGTTAAGGTAGCATCAAGTACCATTTTTTTTGAGTCTTTGGTATGACTCAACCTAGGATTGAACCCTGGTCTCCCAGGCCATTGGTGAACACTCTAACCATTATGCCAAAGTATATATCAATTTTAGCTTTTTTTTTTTTTTTTTTTTTAATTTTCTAGACTAGTGACTTTCAAACTTTGTTGTATGACAACACACTAAGAATTTGGCTTAGAAAGCATGCTAACTTCTTACTCCATTAAGATTTTTTAATATCTATTTAGATATAATACCAGTACTTATGGAGGCGTTTAGCTTAACAGTCATCACCTTAAGAAATAGACACAACGAGCCAAGTTTAAATTCTGGACTAGGCTGTTTTTGTCTCACTTTGTGTTGACCTTGGGAAAGGCATGAATCCATCTCATCTTACCCAGCTATGGGTAAATAGTAGAGCGGTCTGGGTTCTTTAACCTTGGTTTGGCAATCAATCTAGGAGAAGGAAAA
Source organism: Sepioteuthis lessoniana (assembly GCA_963585895.1). Taxonomy (NCBI): domain Eukaryota; kingdom Metazoa; phylum Mollusca; class Cephalopoda; order Myopsida; family Loliginidae; genus Sepioteuthis; species Sepioteuthis lessoniana. The sequence goes on from OY757934.1 coordinate 74,592,482, forward strand.
TTCTGAATTCAAACTAATACTACTCTGCTGAAAAATGAACTTGGTGTCACATCCTGCTTGTAGTGGAAGGATTTAGTTAATATAAATAATACCTGTATTTAACAAAACTCAGAATACATGTTTCTCTACTTAGAAATGGTTTAAGAACCACTACTTTAGACCATCATTATCTTAACCCACTAAAATTATTTGAGCAGAAAATATTTTTTAAATTTTGTAATTAGCATGGGAGTTGTACAAAATAAATGTATCTACAATTTAAGATACATAGAAATATTTATTATATGTTAAAAGTTCCAATTTGATTGAGATGTTGGCCGAATCTAAAATATAAATAAAGCATTTCTTTTTTTTTTTAATTTTATTGAATTTTTCTTTTTCTTCAGTTGATGTCTCATAAATAAGACATTGGTGCCTGTTGGGTTAATGTCTGAAGTTGACTAGGTTCTTCTTAGAAACAAGATATCTTTTACTAAAAGGAATCTGAATGTTTCTAAGAATTAAGGCAGAAAAAAGGAATGACCAAAATACTGATTTGATTTCATAGTCTCACAAATTGAACAATCCTCTGTTTTTGCTGAAAATTAGTCTTATTTATTAAGAAAAGTTGCTCTCACTTTCCTGACTGTTAATTTTAGCATTAATTTCTTATTTAATTGTGATATTTGTTTTGAAACAATTTTTATTTATCAAGAAAAAGAATTTAACTGGCAAATAAGAGGTTTTCAGTGCTCTAATAATATCTTCTGGCTGGGTAGGTTTAATCAACTTAAATCCAGCTATAATTACTGTATTTTGGCTTGCAAACCTCAAATATTATTATTCTGGAATAACTCCCAAGCATAATAAACCTATACATATAATGCCTCTCTTTTTTTTTTTCTTTTTTTTTTATTAAGTTTCCAAGTTATTTTTCTTTTATACAAGTTTCATTTACTGTTATTCAAATTTTCTGTTTTCATTTTTAAAGAATTTTTTTTATTTTTTATTTTTATGAACAGTGTGATTATAAAGAGTGTCTAAAAAGTCAGGGAAGGGTTTATAAATTCAACCTTATCTTTACTGAAATTGTTAGCCATTTTATTATTTTTCTTTACTCTCTGCAGAAGGGTTATACCTCCAATGAGTATCCTGAATATGACACAAAACAATCTGATGGTGAGGATCCAGTCCTAGAGCTCTGGAGAATGTGAAGTACCAATGCATTACCATTACTCCCAGGTCCACTCTGACCTGGAGTGGTAGTATCTGTGAGGGTCCCATCTACAAGTCAAATAGAACTGTTTAATCATTTACTACACTTGAAACTATTTGTGTGTAAACAAATGAGCTCTGGTTCATTTAAAATTAGCTACAAACTATTCACTTAAAAATCATAAATTTATAAACAGTATTTGGCATTAAAGAACCATGAAAGGTTGATATGCCATTAAACCAAATGACCTAACCTATTAGTCTTTATATTTAAAAATCCTGTCCATTTTGTTATGTACATTGATAAAAAATAAAGACATATTATAATTATTTGTGTATAACATATACCCCTAAGTTTGGACTATGAAAGAATTCTCGTGTATAATAATACACACTGATTCTTTAGAATTTCTTGCTGATAAATTTAACCAAAATTTATTTGTTCAAGTTTTTATTGGTTCATACAGACTAAAAATAAGAATTTATATAGTTGACATTTACGTTTAGAACACAAAATTTCCATTTAGGACAAATGGATGTTCATGCAAAAATGCAACAAGCTTGCAATGAAAATAAGCCCACATTAGGAGAAACAAAATTATAAACAAACACAATAGATATTTTTCTGTGATGATGTAAAATACATTAGTTTGGACTATAGATATAACTTACTTTTGGTCATCATGTATCAATTATGTTGAGACATGTGGATGAGAAAAAAATGAACTATATTTTTTTTTTTTTTTTTTTTTTTGTGCATAATACACACCCATAACTTTTGAGTTAAAAAAAAAAAAACTATAAAAATAGTGCATCTCACTTACAAATAATTATGTTAAAAAAGAAAAATATTTCCTTTTCAAAGACTAAACTTTCAGAATACTGTATTATTTTGCAAGTTAAGACTTTAATTATGAAATATTTTTCTTTTTAACATAATTTTTTGTGTTTGCGATACACTATTTTTCCCAATTTTTCATCTCAGTGTTTGGGGTGCATATTATACATAAGAATTATATAATTAACTTTTATATTTCATATTAAAGATAGATATTTGAAGGGATATTTTCCATATTGGTTATTACAAGTTCTTTTTCTTCTCTCTACCCTATAAAAACACTGTTTAGTAGTTTCTATGTCTACATTCATTTGAGGTGAAAAGCTTTCTCTTCTCTTGTAAACTTTTCAAAAGTCTAATAAGATTACTTATGCAATTGATTAATAAGAATTGAAGTAAATACTTTTTTTTTACCTTTTCAGTCTTAATGACTGTTTAAGACTGAAACCATAAAACAACAGGACAATTTTGCCTGAGCCAACTAATTTTCTTGCTGACTTAATAGGATGTTATTTTTGTAAATTGTCCTCTCTGATATCATTATACTAAGACAATGACTAAGCTAGCTAATGACCAAAAACAAAAAAAAGTATTGTTATTGTCTGAAAAGCAATATCTTTGCCAAATAAATGAAATAGCCATTTGTTTCAAAATATTGACTTTTGCAAAATTTGCGAGTGAGGGAAAATTTTGCAATGTTTTGGTAATCTGTAGATATTGTTGCCAAGGTTGTGAAGGTGATGAGTAACACTGGATTATGAGATGTCAAACTCATCTGATACTCTCAGCCTTGGAATCCACGGTTTTAGGTCTATCTGACCTTACCTGATCATTGATGTTCTTACAACCCAAGCAAAATTTCTTGAACCATCTGGTTACTGTACTCTGATCAATTATGCCTTCATCTTTTGCACAAAAAATTGCTTCTGTGGCATTATAGCCCAGTTTAAATTTGTGAAGCATAAGTTTCTAAATTATACTACATTGTACATTTACCTATGCAGGTTTGAAATCACAAAGTAATGTACATATCAGCTCACCAACTACAGCAATGACTTGAACTGCTTTGGTCTCATATGTGCTGCAAACTATAAATATTGCAAAACTTTTGACTTGTCCTTGTATCCCACTTTTCATCTTTAAACCTTAGCAAAAAACATATCCATTTTTTTTTTAATATGTTGGTTTTTGATATTGATATAAAGTGCAACAAACTACATAAAAGAGTTGTGCTTTCATAGGAAATGGAATTGGTGGCATATGTTCAAATCTTAGACTCGGCTCTTTGCATTTCACTTCATATTAATGCTCTTAGGAAAGGCATGAATCTAGAATGGACAAGGCAATCCATCAAAGAGAAGAAAAACTCTGAATTCAAATTAGCCTTACTCACTTAAAATTGACCTTGTATCACTGGTGTTGAGTAAATACATTAAAGAGATTTGATTTAATAGAGAAAAGTGTCGTGAATAACCTTTTTTTTTTTCTTTTTTTTTTTTTTTTTTTTATTATTAAAAAATTTCTCCTTTGTTTCTTATATTTTTTAAGTTCTATTTTTAAAACCATCATTAAAGTCTACAAATTATTTTAATTTTTATTCACTGCATTGTAATAAAAAAATATTTCATGTCTTAAACTAAATGAAAATACTGAGAAAGATTCAAATGAAAATGCCATCTCTACTGAAATTTACTTAAATCTTAAATTTACATTGATAAAAATAAATACATTGCAAAGAAAAATTTCATTTTTAAACTCTATATTAAAGATGAAAAATTGGTGAGTTTAATCAACTTAAATCTGAAAACTAGAAAATCTCAATACCTTGATGTTAATTTAAAAAAAATTTATTTTGCACAAAAAAATCTTTTATTTTATTTATTCATTTCTATTTTTTCAGGTTGTATTGTTGACATTATGTATAAATGCTGAAATAAATCTGATGTAATTGTTGTATGAGGATTGGAGTGAAAAATGCAGTCTTTACACAGCCAGATATGAATTTCTGGCAAATTGCCATATGTATGCTATCAAAACTACAATTATTACATTTACAAATAATAATTACTATTTTTATTAGACAAGAAAATCATTTATGTGGACCTAATGATACTTTTTTTTTTTTTTTTTTTTTTTTTTTTTTTTTTTTTTTTTTTTTTGGATTTAGTTTAATTTGATTTTTATACTTGATTTTTTTTTTTTCTTTTTCTTTCAACTTTATAAATAGTGTGTCCTACAAGCTATTTTTTATCATAAGCATAGAAAGTAAAACTGTCCTCAGTTTCATTCATAATTGTCATTTTTAAATCTGCTTCACTGCAATACTTTTGGATTATGAGATAGAGAATTAAGGTCAGCTGATTATACTGTGAAAAATTATTATAAAACCAACTGTTCATCTTTGCTTCACTTTTCATTAAAAGAGAATGTTGCATATTTTTACCGAGTTTAATACCTTAAAATTTCTTTCAGTATGATATCACTCAAATATTGACTTTTAAAATAATCTTCATGTTCTGTATCTTTTAATTAGTTTCATATTTAGATTTTTAGGTAGCAATTGATATATAATGGTTCCCTAATAACATTAATAATTTCTTTTTCTTTTCACTTTATATACTGTTATCTTGATTTTCATAGCTTATAAAATCATCCCCAATAAATGATATTACAAAATTAGCTGATTGCAATATAAATACTATTTTACCCAGCCTTCTGGCAACAATTAGAGTATAGTATTTGTTTTTTCTTCTTCAGCTATGTTTTTATCTTTACAGCAAGTCTGGTCCTGGACGTTCTGATATTGGTTGAAGGTACAAGGCAATGTTTGTCCTTGCCCATGTTAAACTGACCCTATGTCATATACTAAATTATACTCTTTAATTAAAGAGCATTTTATTCTCTAATTTAAGCCAAACAGTTTTACTCCAGCCATTTTCTTTCTGCTTCAATTGGTTAAATGAATGATGCAATTTTGTGGATAATTCTTAGGTTTTCTACTAAACATCAGAAGTATTTAAAAATTGTTCTTACAACTTTCACTATATTATACAAACATTTAGTTTTCTATTCAAACTGAACATTTTTATATCTAGATTTAATTTTTTTTAAAATTTTATTTATTTACTTTTTATATAGGAAAACCAGTACTTTTTTATCAAGTGTTTAAGAGGATTTAGAAGACATTGTAATTTACTTTAACCCTTCACCCACCCACCAAAAACATTAAATAATACTAAATTATACTATTTGATCATATTTGAATCAGTTTATTATAGTAAACTTTAAATTTAATCTTTTTAGTCTGGGAAATTGATATTAGTTCTGAAAATGGAAACGGGCTAATGAAATTTGCTTATAAGTGTTTGAGTCAAAGAAAATTTTTGTGGGGAAAATGTATAATAGACAATGAGTTGATAAAGCTTTATATTACAATTATAGACCAGAGAAAGGTAGATAAAAAATATATTTATAGTCTATAAGTTTATAGAAGACTATCTTGTACTTTTTGTTATTATACATTCACAGTAATAACACTAACTTTATGAGAAAATTATATTTGGTACTACTTGACCCGTAGGGGAAGTTCCTGTGATGTAATGGTTAACGTGTTGTTCTGTAGCCTCATAGTAAGTGAGTTTGAAATCCAGTTCCTGTATTATGTTCACTTTTGGACTAATAACTGAGGGAAAGGTATGAACCCACTTATCCCTCCCAACTATGGGTTAAAATTGCACCACTACTGTTCTTCTACAAGGATGACTTTGGCATTAAATAAACCATGAAGGCTGATATGCCATTAAACAAAGGAACTGAACCATTCTTAATCCTGTTAATTGTTAAAAGATCCTTTTTAGTTAGACATCAACTTATGAGAAATTGCATTGTCAAAATTCTTTCAAAACAAAATGATGTAGTTTTGTAATGAGTACTAAATGACCCACGTACACATTGAGTTGTAACTGTGGTCGATGGTTATATTGATATTTCTATTTAGGAAGGAGTTAAGGTTTCTAATTAACATTTCATAGTTATTTATATAAAAAAATTTGGATGATTTAAAAGAAAAAAGAATAGACATTCAATGAATGCAGACCCTACAAAATTAACATTCAGTTGTAAATTGCTTTATTCTTTAAGAGCATTTAATGTGTATTGCTCTTAATAAAAATCTTGCTAGAAGATGCAGTTTTTGCTGGGTCAAAATATATATATATATAGAAAGAGAGAGAGAGAGAGAGTTAGTATTTGTTGCCAAAAATATTGGTCTTCAATTTATCTCAACATCAGTATCATATTTCCAATTTTTTTCTGAAAGTTTCAACAGCTTTGTTTTTATATGGGGGAAAATAGTTTTAATACTTTGAACCTGTCAGCCAGATATTTCAGGCTAAATGCTATTTCACTATTCATTGTAAACCTATTACTTTAGACTTAAGCAGTATTTCATCATACAATCAGCCCAATATTCAGGCTCGGTGAGATCACATCAGATATTAATTTAAAAGGCTTGATATTGTGACCATTTAAAAGCTCTTTTCTTCTTTTTTTTTTTTCTTTTTTTTTTGATCATGAATTGTTTTCTGAAGTAAAATTTAAATGTGTTTTGTGGTTTATTTTAAATTTTTGTGAACTTGAGCAAAGAGTTAAAAAATAAACATTTAAAGCCAGTGATTTTGATTGTGTAATATGATTTTGTGTTCATTTTTTATTAGATTTTATTTGATTTTAAAAATGATGTGTTTATTTTATCTTGTAAGCAGTTTACTGATGGTGTGCATCTTCCCATCGTCTTATTCATGTATTTTTGTCTTTTTAGGGGGCACTGCTGCAGGCCGTGGTAAGAGAAGCCACAAAGGTCAAAGGAGAATATTTACAAATGAAGAAGAACTTGCTCAACAACATGAACAGGAAGAAAAGAAAAGAGCTTGGAGAGTAAGTGATCTTTCTTTCTTTCTTTCTTTTTCAATGTCTTAAAAAGACCTCTCTTCTTTTTGAAAAGAAACAAAAAGTAATTCTTATCAATAAGCATGTTATACCTTCAGTAGACATGAAGATGGAAAAACTTGGTAAAGTCAAATAAAATATTAATGTTTGGTATTCCCTCATTTTAATTTGTAATACTAATGTTAACTTATGTCTAATAACCTAGTTAAAATTTTTAAGATAATTAAGGAGCTTATATGCTATATGTTATTTATCTATTTGTTATGCCTCCTTGGGCATCTCTACTTTTTATTATCTTCTCACCTCAACCTTTTAAAAAAAATAATTTTTGTATAGAACATATACAATATTAATATTACAGATCAAATCCTGTTAAGTAATTTACCTGATAGTTCCTCAAAATTCCCTCTTAGAGTCTTAAAAAAGATTGGATGATTTCAGAAATGATTATTTACCATTGTTTCTGAAATCAAACAATTCAATCTTTATTTTTTTACATTATTACTGTTTAGGTAATTTGTTCCAAAAATATATTACTTTATTAAGAATTTAAAAAAATCCAGTTGGTTAATAGATTTAGTTTTTGAAATGCCTTGATTGTAAAACTCCAATTCTAGTTTTGCCCTGTCGGCATGGACTACAGAATACACCAACTGCACCTCTACCGAGGAGTATCCACCCCCACCCACGACCTGTAATGCTTGAAGACGGAAACCTGGTGGCTGACCAGTCATTAGCCTGGCAACCAAAGAGGTTGCATGACTTGCAATACTCCTCTTTGGCCCTTACTGGGCTAGACGAGCTGTTGGAGAGGCACAATCCAATCAATCAGCTGGTCATGTCAGCCCTCTTTCAGATTTTTGCAAAAATCTGAATTAGTGGGTGATGGCTGTTGGGTCAATCATGCTTAGGAAAGACCTATACTCCTTTCTGTCCTTAAGTGAGTAATTATCTTGGGAATGAAAACCCAGGGACAAAATTAAACTGTCGACCATCAGCATGAGTATACTGACTATGTAGCCCTGATGTTACTAGGCGAATGGGTTTCCTCCTAGGCATATCCCCATGTAGGGCTCTGGTGAGTGGGGAGCATAGTCAACAAAATTCATAGACTCTCTTTATGACTTGAGAAAATATAACCCAAGCAAAAAACAAAAAATAAAAAAACCCTCTCAGAATCCTCTTCAGAAAATGAACACAAAACTAATGAAAACTTCTATCAATTCATTGTATTTGAATCAATAGAGGAAAGCCCAATCACCAAATTATCCCCATTCATGATTAAAAAAAAAAAACACACAGCAAACCAATCAATATCAAAAAAGCTATGAATGACACCATTATTATACAAACAACAAATCAAAAACAATCAGAAAAGATAGTAAGATGGAAAGAATTTGGAAAACTAAACATAAAAACATCCCCTCACCCAACCCTAAACTTCTCAAAAGGAGTTATAAAATCCCCAGACCTTGCATCATGTTCCCTTGAAGAAATAAGACTACATCTTAAACTACAAGGTGTAACAGATGTGAGGAGAATCTCCATATGCAAAGAAACAAGAACCATAGACACAAACACATACATACTAACATTTAATAAAGTCACAACTCCAACTAGCATTAGAATAGGTTACATAAATGCAAAAAGAGAAACTTACATACCAAATCCTCTAAGATGCCAAAAATGCCGACATCCTATAGATAAATGCACTAGACCACCAATATGTCCAAAATCAAATCACACAAAATTGGAATATCAAAACCCCTTTAACTGCATCAACTGCACAGGAGAACACTCTGCATACTCATGGGAATGTGAAACCTGGAAAAAAAGAAAAAAGAATAACAAATAAAATACACAAGAAACATCTCCTTCCTTGAGGCCAGAAAAATAGTAGAACAAACAAAAAAAAAAAAAAAAAAAAAAACAACTCAGTTATGCATATGTAACCAAAAAAGGAAACAAAGAAAAGGAAGATGCAAAACAAAAACAGGAAGAACTGAACAAACTGATTAATGAAGTAAAAAAAATTGAATAGAAATACTAAAAAATCACAAAAGAGACAATCAAGGAACACATTTCAACAGTACCAGACGAATGTGAGAAACACAACCAAAATCAGGAAAAATCTCCTAAGCAAAGAAAGGAAAAAATCCAAACTAAACAAAAAATACTAATAAATAAACCAATCCCATTATTCAACAGTTTCAACCCAATTGACATAGAAGATCCTGTTGAAAAAAACACCCACATCAAAACAGACACAATAAATCTCCAAAAGAGACTTAATAAAAAAAAATAAATATCAAAGACAACCCAACAGAAAATGAAACAACAAATCCTACCAAAAAAATGAAACACAAACTACAAAAAGTAGACATAGATCAACTTCAAGGAAAAAGAAAAAAATTAAAAACCAACTCCAAACCCCCCTATAAAAACTAAAAACAAATTTAAAAATATGGGCAAATGAAAATTGAAATAGACTCGATGCCCACAATCAAAAAGCCAGGGCAACTAAAACAGAAAGCACAGTCCCCCATTGGCCAGGCTGGAAGAGTACCTACGAACATCAAAGTGATCCATGAAAGATCAGGAGGCACATTTGAACTGCCCCAGCCAAATTAAATGCAGTCCCTTCACCTTTGGGGATAAATAAATAGTGCAATACTCAGAGATTAACAAAATCCCTACAAAGATTCTATAGTATAGAAAGCATGGACAGCGACACAGACTGCATTGTTGCCAGCCTCAATCTGAAAGGTATAACAAATAATTACGATACTTGAAATCATTTAGCTGTGCGCAAACAAATGAGCTCAATCTCTTTTTTAAATGTTACTTACAAACCATCCACTTGAAAAGTAAAAATGAAATTACTGACAAACTAATTTTTTATATATCATGTATATTTATTTAAATGTGTGCAAATAGATGATGTTAAATTGTTGCTGGTGCATAGCAGTGTTCAAGACTGTTTGACTGTGCACAAACAAATGATTAAAAATGAATAGAATGATTTGTATTGGATGGAGAGACTTGAAATCATTTAGCTGTAAAGAAAAATAAGCTCAAACTTGTTGAAAAATATTATATTATATTCACTTACAAATTGTGTGTATAACTATTTAACTATGTGCAAACAAATTGTTGTTGGGTTGAATTAGTATTATGTAGCAGTGGTACTCGGAGCCATTTGATTGTGTGCAGGCAGGTGGACTCTGGCTTGTTTGGAATATTATCTAAGTATTCGTTTTGAAATCTGAGGTTTAATTTGTGTAAAAAAACGAATTTCGGCATTAAGTGGCCTGCAGGGGTTCTTTTGCCATAAAGCCAAACAAGCCCTCCAAATCAAACCAAAGTAGAGAACATCTTGAGTCTTCAAAAAAAAAAAAAAAAACCCTCTCCTTTTCACTGAAATATCAAGATTCTTTGAGGTGTACTTATTTATGGTTAATGCAATATGTATAAAATTTGCATCATTATGAGATATGTTATATTTGAATTAGCTATTTATTACAAGTTGTTTTGTTGATTTGGGATAGACAGGTTTGGTATAAGACTAACAAGTTTAAATTTCAAATCATTTTATGTTGCATTTAGATTTTAAAACTAAGAGAGGAAGTTCTAAGATTTCAAAACTAAGAACAAACTTTTTTTTTTTAATTTTATTTTATTGATGCACTAAATATAAAAAGGAGGTGTGCTTACTATAATGGTTATCATTCTTGAAAATAGAATTGGCAAAACTTGGACGAGGCTGTTAGTATTTTCACTTTATGGTAATGCTCTTAGGAAAGTTAGGAATCCATTTGTTCTTCTAAACCCCCACCTCACCCAAGCTATGGTTAAACAGTAAGGCAGACTGGAATCTTTAGCTATGATTACACAACCAGTCTAGGAGAAGGAAAACTCTGAATTCCAACCAGCTTTACTCTTCTTTAAAAAATATTGACCTTGTGTCACATCCTGCTCATGGTGGAGTGGTTGGGTAAATATATGCATTAATCATAAGATTTTTTTTGAGGGAAGTGGAATTGGTTAAGTGTTCATTTTGTTGATTGCTCATAAGTAATTGATTGGTTTCTTATTTTAAAAAAAAAAAAAAAAAAAAAAACTTCAAAGAAATTACATGTAAATTGTAATTGAAGTTTATTTCAACAGATTCATCAGTTGATTACTATGTCAATTGGAAACCTAGATTTTCTGTTATCATACACATAGCTAATCGGGAAATGTTAAGAAAGAATGTGTCCTAGGTATAACACTAAACAGTATTTGGTGATGAGGTTCTGTTTCTTGAGCTCTGTTAAGTCACTTTTTCATTGCCATTACTTCCAGGTCCACTCTGACCCAGAGTAATAGTCTCACTTATGGGTCAAATAGATCTGTTTATAGATTATTAATATTAGATTGGAATACTTGAAACCATATAACTATGTGCAAGCAAATGATTGTTAAATAAAATTATTAATGTTAGGAAGACTTGAAATAAAATGATTATTATTATTATTAGTTACTTGAAACCATAAAATTGCTGCAAATTATTAGTATTAAATAGGAATACTTGAAACAGTAAAACTGTGTGCAATCAAACTCAGGACACCCCTCTTTTTGGGAAGAGTTTTACCCCCTTTATAGGGGATAGAGTTAGCATGTTCTAACCCCCACCGATAGAGTGGTGTGAATTTTGAATATGATTTTTTTTTTTTTCTTTTCTTTTTTTTCTTTTTTAAATCATAGTGGGTGTGTGTATCTAAGGGAGGGTTGTATAAAGAATTTATATTTTCATCATGTATCAATGCAGATTCTGGTGAATTTTAAACTTTAAAAATAATTAAATATTGGACTTTTTTATTTCCTGCATTAAAAAGGCATTTGGTAATATTTTTTTTTTTTTTTTTTTTTTCCAGAAGCAAAAAGGAATTGAGAGTGATGATGAAGGAAACAGTGATGCAGGAAGCGGATCATCTTCTGAAGATTCTGATAGTGGAGAAGAAGTGAGTGCATCTCATTTTTAGTTTTAGCAAGAGAGAGATTATTAAAGGTGGGTTTAATGATAGAAGGAAAACAGTCAGTTTTAATTTTTTTCATGGCAAAAAAGACCTACCATATATACTCACATATGATACAACTTTCTGAGACCTCAATTTTTGCCTACTATTAGGGGTTGCACCATTCACAAAATACAGTCATTGTGTGTATGTGTAAATACTTGGCTGAGGCTCAGCCAAGGCCAACTGGTAGGCCTACAAATTTGTGCGGCCAAACTGACCTGAATGTGTCTTGCAAGTTTCATCCATATTCTTTGCAGAGAACACAGTCACCTCCAGGGCCATGCCTTTCCAAGAGGATTAGAAATACACATCCACATAATTATTATGACCTCATGGGCAAAGATATATTTGGCCACGCAATTACTATGACTTACTAATTTGGTGTCACTTGTGTGCAATATGGACTGTAGCTCAGTTGTAGAGTTTTGGCTCTGCAATCTGTGGTTGCTGGTTCAATCTCCAGTGGTGGAGATCACAGTATACACTGCTGATGAGACCTAATAAGGTCAAAACAGCTGTCTAGTGTTTCCATATGTCATGTGTAGATGTTTGCTAGATTTTCTGGTCATGGTAATTCAATTCACAAAATTCCTCTACTTAAAGAAAAATGTTGATCTATATCCTTGCCCTTGAGGTCATAATAATTATGTGGATGCATATTTCTAATCCTCTTGGGAAGACGTGGCCCTGGAGGTGACTGTGTCCTCTGCAAAGAGTACGGATGTAACTTGCAAGACACATTCAGGTCAATTTGGCTGCGCAATTACCATGACTTTTTAATTTGGCATCACTTGTGTGCAATATGGACTGTGGCTTCTACCTAAAATGGTCCTGTTGATGGTGTTCCCCACACCTTCCAAGACTTGAAGGTTGTGGTTTGAGTCCATCAAACATTAAAACTGAACTTTTTCACCCTTAGACATTTTTACACTGACCATGGTGGTCTTGAGCCCTTGGTGTTTAAGGTTTTACAGGTTCAAACATTTTCAACTCTTCAAACCCCCAACGGGTGTCCTGTTATGACACTAAACAGTTTGATGGTGAGGTCCCAGTAATGCTAGGGCCTTGGGGAATACGGAGCACCCCTTCATTGCCATTGCTCCCAGGTCCACTCCAGCGTGGTAGCACCTGATAGGGCCCTATCTATGGGTTAAATAGAACTAATGGCATACTTATGCTAAACTGAATTGTATGACTAAACTGAATAGATTAAACTAGAAATGTTTTTGACAATTAAACTGTACTTACATTTAAACTGTGTACTTATGATAAACTGAATTATTTCAAATAGAACTGTTTTGACATTGAAACTGTATTTACACTAAACTGAATTTGAATAAACTATTTGAATAAACTTAATAGTTTGAAATAGAAATGTTTTTGACAAACTGTATATTCATGCTAAACTGAATTGTTTTAAATAGAACTGAATATTTATATAAAAGTGGATTTGGCGTTAAATAACCTACAAAGGTTGATATGCCATAAAACCCAACCAACCAACTAAAACGGTCCTGACGTATTTGTCTTAGATGAAAATTGACGTGACTTAACTTGGAAACCAAGATGGGAGACAAATGACAACAAATCATGTAGTGTGTGATCATGTGTGGTGCACACTAGACAACAAGATGCAAGTTTAAATGACAAACGAAGCATGTTATGGGGAAAAATTAATTTATAGATATTTATATATACATGTAGATGAAAAAAAATCTTTATTCCAGAAAGGAAACCAGAGTCCATTTTGATGAGTCTTTAAGACAACAAACCTGTACTGTGTATGTTTCTGAGAAGGGAAAGAAGAATCATATTCCTTGTTTTCTTTGCTTCAAACCTACTTCTTTCTGCAAATGGACTCAGACTGAATGCAAGCAAAACAAGTCTACACTGCTGGCATTTCACTGGTGAGAAGTAAACACAATGACTTGTTTGCCTCTTGAACTCCTCTAGATTAGATTGTTTTTTTGTCTATTTTACATCCTACATTGTGCGACTGCTGCTTCCTTTTGAAGAATTTGTTTTACATTCAATTAAGCAAATTTTATAAAACATTCATAAAATTTTGAATTTCTAAGAAAACTTGCAAGGATGAGTCCTAAATTTTGCAATATTTTGGTATGTGCTAGTTTGTGATGCATATGTCATGTGACCAAAGCAATTCAAGCTGTGAAGAGTACCTTCTGTGGTTGGTAGTATCACTGTAGTTGGTGCACTGACATGTGCATTGCTTCATTTGGTGTGTGATTTGAAAGCCACACGAATGAACATGCAATGAAATCTAATTTGTGAACTTATGCTTAATGAGTTCAAACTGAGTGATAATAAAGCAGAAACAAACAAAAATTATTTGAGCCGAAGGTAAAGTTGGTCACTATACCTGATGATTTGAGAAATTTTGATCAGGTTGCAAGAGCCTTGATGATCAGGCAAGATTGGATAGGCCTGAAACTATGAATTCCAAGGCCATGCTCCAAGCTATAAAGGGAAATCTGGTGAGTGACACCTGGAGAGTATCAGGTAAATTTGATATCTCACGGTCTAGTATGGTTTGTCACCTTCACAACTTTGACAAAAGCATTCAGACCTGCTGAATTGTGATTCATGTTACTAAAATATTACAAAATATTTGACTCACCCTAGTATTATAAACCTTAAAAAGTTTCTAGAAATGGATGAAGCATTACTCTGCAATATAAGGTATGTATCAAGGGTAAAGTGGAGCAATCCAGGGAAAGGAGTAGCACCCTCCCCTACACCACGGTGTAGTAGCTATTGAAGAGGGAGCCTTCTGGTCGCCCTCGACTAAAGTCGCCAACTTTACTTTTACTTATATATGTTTTTTTTTTCTTTCTTTGAGAAGTTGCTATTCAACGAGATTAATATTTTAGTCACTTTCAACTGTAATGAAATATCTTTATATTTAGTTTTAAGACCTTAAAATGTTTGTCAAATATTTATTAGTTCATAAAATGGTTATTTTTTAGTTGGAGTTAGTATCATCTTTGTTATTAGTGGTTGTGTTGTTGTTAATGATAGTAATGTAATTTATTCATCTGAATGTTTTAGATCAGCCTTGATTATTCATATTATTTAGACTATTGTCCTCAAGTCTATTATCTATGCAATCTTTTAGCTGATGTGCCTTTCAACCTTCTTCAGGTGTTTCTTGTTGAAATAGGAAACCTTCACAGAACTTCAAACTGAACCCTTTATTTAATCCTCAGAGGTAGATTGTTCTAATTCCATTAACTATGACTGGGTATGAACATTAAGCTATGTGAAGTATTCTTTGTTATTTTTGCCTGTAGTCAAGATTGAACCTGCAACCTCAAATGATTTTGCTGAGAAATGTATAAACTGAATGACTATACCCATTATACCATGGGTCCTGCTAGACAATTCAGAGTGAATTTTTGGTATTTGTAAACCTAATTTTCTTTTTTTTTTTAATCAGACTTTATATTACTACTTATTACTATTATGTATTATTTTTTCTACTTTTGCTGATATTGTAATTTTTTAATCTAACCTAGCTTTTTAATTAATAGTTCCTTTATTGTATTCATCTCTATACTTAGGCTACTATGTCCTTTTCAATAGACCAACATATGCGCTACTTCTTTGAGATGTTTTATTCTCCTGTGTTCTTCCCTATCTTGACTTCATCCTATAAGAGCAGATGGTTTCTCTTTGTCTTCCATATATGATCAGCTATACCCAACATTTTGATTTCACCTCATAGTACTGCTTTTCAATGAGGTTCTTAAGTCCCAAAAATGCACTCTGAATTGTCCAGCAGATTCTTTGGCATAATAGATATAGGCGTTCATTTTAAAGATGAAGACAATAATCTGAATATTCTGAATGATATTAGTAATGCTGTTATCGGCTTGAATAATCTTTCTTATTAATAGAACTATGAATGACCAGTGGAAACTTCTGTATATAATGCAAAATATTTAGGTTGTTTTTTTTTTTTTTGTTTTTTTTAATTGTATTTCTTTGACTTGAAATTTTCAGACAAAATCCAAAGGTGTTAGTCATTTAATAGATATTGAGAATCCGAATCGAATGAATACAAACAAGAGCAAGAAAGTGGTAGATATCAACCTTGAAGGAGGTGCAAGTCAGAATCTGTCAAGGAGAGAGCGGTAAGTTCAGAACTTCTTTTTTTTTCCCCTTTTTCTTTTCACTTTTTCCTTTTCTTTTCTTTTTTTTTTTTTTTTTTTTTTTTTTTAATGACTATAATGGGTTAATTTTGAGAGGTATATCACTCCCCAAAGTTTTGGATTTGATAAGGAATCATATCTCCCAGATTAAAAATTGCAACCAAAAAATTGCTTTCATGCACAGTTGCCATTATATGAAGATATTTCAAGAACTTAAAATATTTAACATTTATAAATGCTATAGAAAAACACATAAAAGTTTTTCTGAGTTCAAAAACGATAACTCATTTTGATCCTTTATAATGACTAGTGACTGCTGAAAGCTTTCAGGAAGAAAATTTTGGACAATTTTTTGTGTACAAGATTTAACTTATGATATAATAGTCTTGCGTGAAAAATGAAAAAAAAATTGGTTTGAAGAATCTCTGGTTTTTAACTTATACAAATAAAACTGCTACCTAAATATAACATGTATTGTAGGTGTGTTATGAGTTTTCACTTACTTGAAGCAAAAAAATTGGGCTACTTTGTGTCTTTTTTGAAAGTGGCCATTTGTATGGTGAATCATGCACATGTGCAGGTTCAAGTCCTTATTTTATTATCACTTATGAATATACATAAATTATTATGTACATAAGGACTCCATGACAAACAGCAGTCTTTAGTCAATGATTGTTGGAAACAAACCAGAATGAGAGTGACACTTGGTTAGAGCTTATAGAGCCAACTTTTGTGAGCAAGAGAGTGAAGAAATGAACACTGTTGTCAAAAGAATCAGACTTCATTGTAAAGAAGAAAAACGAATTCCATCTGCCTTTATTGGTTAGAGGACTTCAGGAACAAGTCTCTTGGCTTTGTTCATTACAAGATGATAAAAATATTAGATAAGAATGTTGATTTTTGATCTAGAGTATTTTCTGTTATTTTGTTCTCTTGGGTATAAATAATAAACACTTTCCTGTCTGAAATATATGGCAATTTGATGTTGTATTCTGGGAAAAATCTTCCAATCACTATAAAATGCTAAATGGGTTGTAGCCATTTTAGATTTCCTAGTCTGCACACAAGAAAGATCTATTTCAAGGAATGGCTGTAAATGCTGGACTTTAGATATTAACCCGTAGACATTAACCAACCATTAGAGAGTTTATCCTTTGTATTGATTTTTGATGTCAAACCTATTAACATTTCCTTTCTTTTATAAGAGGTTTTTAATTTTTAGATTTGTGTGAAAGAGTGGTTAATGAAGGTGTTTGCAGCATTGTAATTGTTGTAGGAAGTAGACTCTACTATCAAATGAGGCTGTTTGCATTTCACTAACACCTTTAGGAAAAGTATAAATTCAACTATACTCCCTCCAGTTATGTGTAAATAGTAGGGCAGACTGGTGACTTTAACCTTGGTATTGCAACCAGTGTAGAAGAAGGAAAATTAAATTCAAATCAGTTATAGATCTGGAGTGGGATAGGCTTTACCTGGCTATTCCTGCTAAAAACACACTACATAAACAGTGTGCCCCATGACCAAACCAGGTTAGAAGATATATCATGATGTAAATTTTGTATTTATTTATTTTTAATGAGAAAAGCCTATTTGTTTTTCCAGGGAAGAAATTGAAAAGCAGCAAGCCAAGCATAGATATCAACAACTGCACATCCAAGGGAAGACGGATGAAGCCCGAGCTGATCTGGCAAGGTTGGCACTTATAAAGAAACAACGAGAAGAAGCGGCAAAGAAGAGGGAAGAAGACAAGAAAGGTAAATGAGATTTGGTATCTTTTTAACCTTTTACCCCCCCCCCCAGCTCACATAATTCATAAAACATTCAAATTTTGTGCCAGGGTGCAGACATTTTTGTTTAAAGCTGTCCTACTGATCTGTTAAAATGTCTGTGAATGGTCACTATATTAACTCTTGATGTGATCTCCAAAGCTCATAATATCAGGTTTACAATGTATAATAAAATATTGGGTGTATGAGTTTAAAGCAGGACTTCTCAAAATAGTTCATATAGACCTTTGGGGGGATAGGAGGCGCTTGTGGTGTAATGGTTATCATCATAGGAAAAGACACACTGACCTGAGTTCAACCCTGGATGAGGCTGTTTGCATTTCACCTAATACCATTCAGAAAGGTATGAATCCAACTTATTCTCCTTGTAGCTATAGGTAAATAGTAGAGCAGACTGGTCTCTTTAACTTTGATATGGCCACTGGTCTAGAAGAAAAGCTCTGAATTTAAACCTATAAAACTCTGCTTAAAAATTGACCTTGTGTCACATCCTGCTTGTGTGAAGGGGCTGGGTAGATGAATGTAGATTCCTGTGGGAGGGAAAATTGTTGGCAAGGTGAATAAAATCATCAGGGTCCACAGGGGAAGAATTTACTAGTTTGGATTTATAAATCCCTTTTTAACAGAACAAAAATCTGTGGATCATGTAAACTAGTTGCCAGATATTCATCTAGCAGAATGCCTGATTGATGATCACTCATGGTATGTCATTCATATAAGGTCTGTTCAAAACATTTGTTATTAAAATGAGTTAATGAGTTGGCGCTCTGATGTTGTTAAACCTTTTCAGCATTACAAATTTGCAACCTTATATTCATGATATCCTAAATATCCACAAAACTCATTCTTCTCATTAAAAAATAATTTAACAATTAAAGGTCTGTTTGCATTTAAAGTTATTGATTCTTTTCTCATGACAGGAAAAAACACTTTGATCATAGAATGTTGTGATTTGTGGCTCAAACTCCCAAATATGTAACTTGATATTTATAATCTCCACTGTGCCCACCAACCCATCCATCCCATTAAAAATAATTCAAGAATTAAAAGGTATATTTGTATTTATAGTTCACTGATTCTTTTCTCATGTAAATTATATTAAACACTGGTAAATGAGTTATAATGTAATATTTAATTTATTTGGAGATGAATGAAAATTGAATTTCGTTGTAAAGCAAGAGTACATCAAGTAGAAAGTTTGAGAAGCTCTGATTTAAAGGGTTAAATCAAGTTTAGTGATGAGAGAGAAAAAAATATTAGATTTGAAGTACAGATTTTTGCATTTATATTTCTGCATTTCTTGGCAAAAGGAAATTTATTTCTAACAGAAAAATATTTTTGTTATTTTAGTTGTTCAGTGTCAAATATTTTTCTATTGGCTGTTCATTGACCAATTCAATGTTTATGTATAGAAAATAATTTGCTCACTATACAAGGATTAAAAAAAAAAAAAGTGATTTACCTGCAAAAAAGGGTTATTTGCTGTTGCTTTGAGACTCATCCTCTCTCTCTATCCTACCCAAATGTTTTATTCGGCTTTTTTGTCCTGTTTTTCCAATCAATAAGGTATTGAATATTAATATCAACATTCTACTTTTGTTTTGAGACAAGATCAAAATGCTATTATTCAAAAGGTCATATCAGAAGCAAAATCAGTAATTCTTCTCCCTGTTGGAGTAAAAAAAAAAAAAAAAAAAAAAAAAAAATAGACCCTGCAAATTTCATTAAAGCTAATAATTGTGGCATATGTTATTGGCATGTTTGCTGACAGTAATAAAAAAAATTTTTTGAATCAATCTACTTATATAAAATTATATTGTGTGTGTGTGTGTGTGTGCGCATGTATATATTGAGATGTATCTAATGGCATGCAACCTGGTCTCATTAATGTGTTATAAGAGGTTCTTTTACAATAACATGAGACACCATGTTATGGACTCTTTTGGTGATGAAATAGAATTTTATGTCAAATTAGGTAAATAAAATTCCATAGTTAAAAAAAAAAATTATTTTAACCTGAAAAGTTAACAGCTATGTAAGCAAAAAACAACTCATTAAAACTTTTCTATAAATCTTTTTTGCTTGTGAAATTTAAACAAAAAATGCTTTTGATTTTGTATTGAACTCAAAACCATTTTGAAGGTTAATTTTTCCAATTTCAAATTCTTTTAATTTAAAATTTCTCCACTTTTATCTTCTAAATTTTTTAAGACTAATTTCAACATCGCATCTTTATTTCTTTATAATTATCATAAATTCTGCCTGACTCATTACATCACACCAGATGTCTCCTGTGTTATTTACTAAGCTTTGCTTAGTTTAACTCACAGCTTCAGGTTGCTTACAGTATTTTCTGTTCTTAAATGGTCACCCATCTAAATACTGAACAAGCTCATTGCTGCCTTAACTTCAGTCATCCGACACCTCATTGTAACATTGTCAAATGACTGAAGTTAAGGCAGCATTGAGCTTGTTCAGTACTTAGATGGGTGACCATTTAAGAACAGAAAATACTGTAAGCAACCTGAAGCTGTGAGTTTAACTAAGCAAAGCTTAGTAAATAACACACAAGGAGACATTGTAACAGATATACTTGCATAAATCCTTTTTAAACATAAGATAAGTATATCCTGAGCAACAACTTTTTTCAAATCATAGACTTTTCAAAAAATGATTTTTCTAATGAATTTAAAAAAAAATGTTAATGATTCTTGTTCTGAGGTTTGTATTAAATTCAAAACCATTTTGAAGGCAAATTTTTCTGATTTTTCAAATCTTTTAATATAAAATTTCTAAACTTTTAAATTCAAAATGTGTACTTTTATTGTTTCTTGGCTAATTTGAACCTTTCATTATTTTTATTTCTCCCTAATGATAATTATAAATCTTTTTTCTTTTCTTTTTTTTAGCAAAAGATACAGCAAAAGTATCCGCAAATAAACTTAAGGGCAAGTCTTGATATTAAACACAGCAAGATTAAGTGTATCCTGTGACTTGAAAGCTATGTGATTTCACAAGTAATTACTGGTGACTGGTTACTACTACACAACTATTGTTATGATTATTATTAAAATTATTATTACTATTAATACTGAAGTTATGAGTTGCGTGGGTAGAAAGGAAAAGTCAACTTTGGCTATCAGCCTACCAGCGTATCACCTCTACTACATCTATCTTTGTACCTGAGAATATCATTTAGGATGGATGGGATTATTGTTTCATTCTCATTCCTTTGCTCACATAGGCTCTGGGGGACAATGTTGAAAATTCTTTGACCTGTAATCTTGGTAAAGTTCTGTGGGTGGGGGTACTCTATTTTTACAGGTAAATGGATTCCTGCATGACAAGATTTATTCATTATCCCAATAGCCTTTCTTTTTTTTTTTTTTAATACAAAAATAAAGGGGACTTTAAAATAAAAGTGATTTTTTTATTTTATTTTATTTATTTTTGTTTAAAATTTTTAGCCTGGCCATTTTATACTAAGAATGTGAATGTTGGATATTTTTATCCAAAGCTTTTTAGTTTGTTAAGCAATTTTTGTTATTTATTTTATTCATTTATTTTTTAATCTAATGTATTTTCCTTTTTCATTTATTGTATATCATATCAGTTTAGTTAAGTTTTTGTTATTTTGTATTTTAACATACAAATTACATTTTAATTTTTTATCATTTTTTTTTTTTTACCTTTTAAGTGTATTCATATTTCACACACTTATTTCATTTTGTTCGGATTATTTTTATCAAGTTGAGTCAGGCAAAAAAAAAAGTTATCCTTTCTTTTCACATCTGTTTTAATTTATTGCAGTCCTGTTCTTGGCCAGTCTTTATTGTTCAGTTTTTAATTAAAAGGGGACATAAATCAAGTTAGTTTGTTTTTTTTACTGGTACTGAAGGGTGGAAGTGGAAGGTGTATACGGCCAGAGCTGAGGAAGAGATGCTATCACTTTTCTTTCCTTTTCTGCTCCATTTCTTAGGTCAGATAGTTTACCAGCCATTCATGATATATTTATATGTAAGCAAAGTAAAAAGGGGATTCTATTGTGTTGCTCTCAATTTTTACAAAATATTTTGCAGAAGCCTCAATCAAGCTGGTTCATGGTGACAATAGACAGTTTCATTTCTCAGGGATTTGTTTTCAGAATAAAAATTTCACTACTTAAACAGATAGGATGGCTGGTTGTCTTCAAGTCTAATTAATTTGTCTTTTGTTAATACAATTATTATTACACTGTGACTTTTATAGATAAGGATTCCTGGAAGGGAAGACAGCTCTTTTATTCTTATATCATGGCATGCTTTTTTTTCTCTTGATAATAACAATTTTAAGAATTAAAAAATCTGGATGTTATCACCAGAATTGATTCTTGGTAAATTCATCCTATCTGATTAATTGCTCTTATAGGATTTCCCTAACCCTTTAGGTTTTTTTAATTAACTTCTTAAAAGCAATGATTAAATTTTGAATTTAGCTAAAAATAATTTACCTGCAATAGATTTACCATGTACCAGCAGGATTACCAATTTTTAATAAAAATTGGTTTTCTGAGGACAATGAATTAAAATTCCCTAAATGTCCTTAACTGATGTTGATAGCTATCCTTATAAAACTCCTCTTGAAAATCCAACTAAAAATAAAGATTTTTTTTTTTCCTCATATTTTATCTTGTAAGATTTAAATTGGAGCAGATTATTATCTTGCATCTTCTACTTTTCCCTTCTTGATCTGAAAGGAGGAGGTGATCACTCAGTTCTTGTGAAAAGTATTTTCACTTTTGAGGAATTTTTGTCAGGGATGTGATGCTTCTTGAACCTTAAGATTGCCATGTGTGTCTCTTGGAAATATTTTCATTAAACATAACCTTTTAAACTAAAAGACAACAAAATAAAAAGAATTTGTTTCTTTATTGACTTTTTCAAGACTTGTTACCCTCACATCTTTTTCTCCAAAAAATAATTTCATGGCCTTGTAGAAATTTAACAAAAACAAAAAAAATGACTAAATAAGTTGATTGTTTGCTTGTAAAATTCCTATTTACTTAACTTAGTTTGGCACAGTATCCATAATAATGGGGCATTTAATATTTAGCCATAGGGTTTTGTGAGCCACACTGCTAAAACAAAACACCAGTGGAGATTGTCTTGTGAAGGGTAAAGGAACGGAAAAACAAACCTTGTTAAAAGTTAATCAAAATTTTATTTCTCTTATGAAGTCTAGGAGAGATGTATGAGCCAGGGACAACCTGCTTATTACCCTATTTACCGACCCCTCCGCTCGGGCAGAATATGACACAAGGTCAATTTTTTAAGCGGAGTTTAACAGGTTTGAATTCAGTTTTCCTTCTCCTAGACTAGTTGCCTCACCAAGGCTGAAGAACCCAGTCTGTCCTACTATTTACCCATAGCTGGAGGGAGAATAATTGGATTCATACCTTTCCCAAGGGTATTAGTGCTATGTGAAATGCAATCAGTCAGGTCCAGGATTTGAACTCATGTCCATTTCCTACGACAATAACCATTACACCACGGGCACCTGCTTATTACATACATTTGGTTTCTTTTTTTAATGTACGCTATTTAATGCCAAAGCCATCCATGTAGAACAGTAATGATACGATTTAAGCCATAGCTCGGTGGGGGGGTGCTCATACCTTTCTCAAGAGAATTACTCCAAAAGTAAATGTTATAAGATGACTGGAGTTCAAACTCTCTTACTATGATTTCGCAGTCCAGCATGGTAACCATTACACCCTTCTTTTTTAAAATAGTTATATTTGCTTGGTTTGATATCTTGGCAACTCTCTCACTCTCATAACAGCCTTCAGCCTTGTCTCTTCAGTGATATTGTTCTCATGCCTTCTTAGACATATTGTCAAACCAACATGTGGAGGTAGTCTCCATGATGATATAGTGGCTAATATGCTAGACTGCAACATCATAGTAAGCAAATTCAAATTCCAGTCACCCTATTAGGTTTACTTTCATACTAATACCCTTGGGAAAGGTATGAACCTCCTTATTCTCCCAGCTATGGGTTAAATAGTACCACTATTGTTCTTCTACAAGGATGGCTTTGGCATTTAAATAACCCACAAAGGTTGATATGTCATTAAACAAAGAAACCAAACCAAACAAACGTAGGGATCAAACATGCACATCAAGGGGGTCATGACTGATGACCAGCTATTCCCCAATTACAATAACCTGTTTGATTTATCACCCTATGGTAGGTGAACTTCATAAGATACAAATAGACTATCATGATAGGTTAAAAAAATTGTTTTTTCTTTTTGTAAAGATAAGCATCACTAAATCTATATATGATCCAATTTTTGTACATTACCATAACACAGTAAAAAAAAAAAAATGGAACATCATAGAACTTCTATTGGAGCATTTTAACTCTTGTGCAACCTATTTGTGTGGGGTCTGCAAAACCTGATAGTAATCCCTCAGAAAAAAATTATAATTATTAAATTCTGATTATAGAGTTTTGGTCCTTATTTGCAACTAATTGTAAAATAGTTTAACTGCTGTCTTTGGTTGTTAAGCAGATCTCTATCCTCAAAACCATCTTTTAATATTAATTTCTTGTTTTTATTACATCTTTTCCTAATGTCTCCAAATGCACCAAAATTGGATCTTACAAGTCTTTCACAAGGCTGTGTAATTACTGAAGATTATTTGTTACACATTTTTTTCTTTGTCATTTGGTTTAATAATTTTAACTAAACTCCTCCCTCATTTTGTGTTGTAAACACATATCGACCATTCTATTCAACAACTTTCCTCAAAAAAATTCTTTTAAATTAGCCAAGATGGTACCAGAAAATGGTTGCTAACATCAACCAATTTTGTTAATTCCAGCAACTATATGAGTTACTACCAAATGGATCAGCCACACAACACGAAGGATCTCAGATTAACAAAATTTAAGCAACAATGAGCCTGTTTATTTTTAAGATGAGTGACTACGTGGATTCTGAAAGCAGCATGAAGCCTTTTTATCAGTAAAGCTTAGTGAGTCTAGCAGAGCATTGTTAATAAGTTTCTCCTTGTCCTCCAGACTAAGCAAAGCTTTAGTAAATAGTAACACTAAAAAAATACACTTTTGCCAAGTTTGAAATATTAATGACAATTCTGATTTTCATTGGAACTGCTTCAAATAAAGGGTCCAGCAAATGATCTCTTGAGTATTGAAGGGAAGGGTTAAACAGATTCTATTAAAAATTTAATTTTAGTTTTTGTCATGGATATCAGTTTTTTGAAATTGTCTAAATGCTTACCTTGATGAGCTATGCACTCCTGAAGCCTCAACCTGATGTTAATACAGGATCCAGCAAAATGGTTCCTTGGGTTTGGGATGTAAATGAAAAAAGGCAACATAGATTCTATTCAAAAGTTAATTTTACCATAAGAAATAGCATTTGCACGTTTGTTTTTAAAGTGTCTATCATCCAAATACTTACTCTCACAGGTCTTATACTCCTGAAACCTCACTCTGAAGTTTTGCTGCACTTGCCTGGTCACTACTGTGATTTCATGATGGTTAAAATCTTTCAGTTTTCTGCAGCTTATGTTTAATGACTTAATATGCTTTTGGGTATCACTTGAGAAAGTAAATATAAGGTGTTAGAATTAAATAAACAACCAAGCTTATCAGATGTGACCATATAGTGAGAAATTGCAATTACAAATGCCTGATGTTCACCATTCCACACTATGATGGCAACTGAACTCCCACCTGCTTGCAACTATTGGCAGCAATTTTAAATCCAGAAGATTATTTTGCTAAACTGTATTTGTGTCTATCTGTAATTTATCCTCTGTGGATATATGGAAAAAATTATTTCCAAAATATCAAAAATTTTGAATTTGGCACTTGGATTAATTTCAAGGTTAATTTTTTTTAATGCTTTCAGCCAAGACCAATTAAATCAATATTAAGGTTTGATTTGGTTGTTTTATGGCATATTAATCCTTCTGGGTTATCTAATAAATCCTGTTCACACACACGCACAATTTTTAAATAAATAGTTTTCAGATAACAATTTTTAAATGAGCCAGAGCTCATTTGTTTGCACACAGTTAAATGATTTCAAGTATAAAAAAAAATGATTGAATATTTTTATTTGACCCATAGATCGAATCCTAACAGAGTGGACCTAGGAGTAATGGCCATGAAAAGGTACTCGGCATTCTCCAAAGCTCCAGAACTGGCACCCTACATTAACATGATGAGTTGCTTCTTCTATAGCAAGCCTGGACTACCTTCTTTTTTTTTTTTTAAAGCAGACTGCTTATCAGACATGACTCACAACTTGAAAAAAAATTCAAGGTAATTTTTTTTGTTGAAGATACCTCAATCATTTTCACTACAAAAAACCATAAAAGAAATTTTTTTTTCTCTCTCTCTCTTTGGTAAAACTTTTTCGTTAAAAAAAAATGAAATCTTAAGTTTGTCATTCAGAAAACACAGTAGGCTGCATGAGGTTCACATGTCTGTTCTATCAACTCAAGACTACATAGTTCTAACTATACTCACTTTAAGGAAAGAACACTTTTTTGTTTAAGTGGCCATTTGTAATGTTAGGAGTATGCATGTTCACGTTCAACTCTTTGTGTTACTATTGTATATAAGCATTCATGAGATTTTATATATATATATATATATATATAAAGGACTTGTCCAAAGCAATACAGTATTGGGTTTGTTGATGACCATTGAAAGAGAGAACCAGAACAACAGTTGGTCAAAACATCAAAAGTAGAATTTTGGGATAAAGAAGAAACAAATTCTACTTAGGAAATGCAGTTTTGACAAGTTAGAAAGATTTGACTTAAGAAACAGGCTTTTATTTTTAAACTTTGCTTGTTACATTTAATACATCCTTTA
The DNA here is from genome assembly GCA_963585895.1 of Sepioteuthis lessoniana. Taxonomy (NCBI): domain Eukaryota; kingdom Metazoa; phylum Mollusca; class Cephalopoda; order Myopsida; family Loliginidae; genus Sepioteuthis; species Sepioteuthis lessoniana. The sequence continues at coordinate 74,619,381 of OY757934.1, forward strand.
TTTCAATTCCAATACTGATTCAAGTTAACTTGCTCTGAAAACTCCTGGCATATTCAATTATATGTAATGAAAAAATGATCTTGACAATCTATGGAATAGATTCAATTTGGAATTGACTTTTCTCACACTTTTCACTGCAAATTTGACACCTGGTAGATAAGGAGTGATCAGAGAAGTTTGAGTAAATCAAGACATTAATTTGATCTACAAACATTAAAAGTTAAGGCACTCATTAAGGAAGATACTGACCAGCAATCCTAAAGGACTCAACTTGATGCATTATGGTCATTCAATAAATAAGGTGAATTTTGCTTAAGGAATTGGTCATAGGAAACTTTACAGTTGCTTTTTTTATTTTTTATTTTTTTAAAGGAAGTCAATAGTGATGGATCGTTTCATATCTCTGAAGACTTTCAAGTATTACCTTTACTGACTGTTGCCCCTGAAACTTTTTCTTTGCCTGAAAGTCAGTGTGTTTCTACTATTCGTTGTCTTCTCAATTCAGACTTGTCCTATCAAACTCATGTTTAGCACATTTTTAAAGATTTGACTAAAACTTGCTTCTCTGTACACATCACAATTTTCTGTAAATTTCTCATGATTTGCACTTCTCAGCCACCAAAAACTTGATGACAGACCTCTGTTCAAGCCTGGAATACTCTTTTGCTAGCATTTTGAATCATCTTAAAAACAAATAAAAAGAACAGCTGTCAAAAAATGATGCAGGATCTCAGAATGAAGAGAAATTTAAAAAAGGCAAATCTGTTTCACCAACATTGACAAAAGAGAGGGTCTGCTTAAAATCTGGCAAGACCTCAAAGAAAAACACAATGCTCTTAGCAAGGCAGAAGATCTGAGGAAGAGACAGTGAAACAAAGGAAAGAGCAAGAACATTTTTTCCAGAAACAATACAAATATGCGAGGAACATATTTGATCAACTGAAATCAGGCATGCTCAAGACAGAGAAAACAGTTTTGGAGAAACATTTAAAAGATACATACTCTGATCCAATCAACATATCCCTCGGGAACATAATAATTTGGTTTGGCTAGCCATCCCAAAGATGAAGTTTGACATGAAACCACCCACATGCGAAGAAATAAGGTGTATTGTCAGCAAGAGTAGGAATAAATCCACACCTGCCCCTAATGGAATAATCTTTCCTTTTATATAAAAAATGTCCTAAAGTTCTCAATTGGCTTCCTGCTAACCTAAAGTGAACATGGGAAAATTTTCACGTCAGCAACCAGTGGATGATAGCTGATGGTATGTACATTCTAAAGAAAAGAATTCAAAGGACATTGGCCATTTTTGTCTTCTCTCTCTCTCCTCAATGTAGGTGGAAAGATATTTTTTTGCTGTTTTTGTATCGAGATTAACCAGATACCGTCTCGTTAATGAGTATATGGATACTGCGATGCAGAAGGGTGGTGTTCCCGGAATAGCTGGTTGTTTGGAGTATGGAAATAGGAGCTGGGAAGCAATTCAAAAAGCTAAGACCAACAAAAGGGATTTGGATGTCATTTGGTTGGACTTGGCTAATGTCTATGGATTGGTGCTCCATCAGATGATACTATTATCTATACAGATGTACCATATTTCCAGAGGAAATATCCAAAATGCTAGGAACATACTTTGATGGTTTCCTCATGCGGTTCACCACAAAAGAATATACAACAAATTGGAACAGGCTTGAAGTTGGAATTGTGATGGGATGTTCAGTGTCACCAATACTTTTCGTTCTAGCCATGCCCCGCTAAAAGTGACTGAGAACAACAGTGAGATTGTCAAACTTGGTGGAGGGCTTCAAATGCCACAAGTGAAGGCATTCATGGACAACACTACAATCCTCTCATCCAAAGAATCTACTACTTGCAAGATACTAAGCCTGATGGACAAGCAGGTAATTCGGTGTAGAATGAAAGTCTTTCACTTAGAAAAAGAAAAGTGAATCAAAATAAAAATTTCATGGTAGGTGGTCAAAGAATCCCCATTGTGTCAGAAGAACTGGTGAAAAGTTTGGGACGTTGGTTTGATGAGTCTATGAAAGATAATAATCTAGCGAAAGAAACATTGAGATCATTATAAGAAGGCCTCCATAAGATTGATCACTGTCCTTTACAAGGAAAATTCAAGGTTTGGTGTCTTCAGCATATATTCATTCCAATATTGTTATGGCTGCTACTTGTATATGAAATTGCAACAACTATGGTTGAGTCAATGGAGGCTAAGATAAATAAATATACCCGAAAATGGTTGGGTTTACCTCCAGGCATGTCTGATGTTGCTTTGTTCTGCAGACAAAATCAAAATTACCATTCAAATCAATTTTGGAGGAATTCAGATCGGGGAAAATGAGACTCCGAATGATGCTTGATGGCTCAAAAGATGAAGTGATAAAATCACTAAAGTCTACATTGAAAACAGGAAAGAAGTGGAAAGTCAGGGACACCATAAGAAGTGCTAAAGACAACCTTGCTTTCAAGGAAATCATAGGACACACTCTAACTGGGAGACAAGGTTTTGAAATTAATGAAAAGCAATGATGGTCAAAAACTAGCAGCAAAAATTTCCAGGATATAGTTATTCAGGATGTAAGGAGCAAGGTTGACAATAAAAGATTCCTAAAAGTAGTTCAGCATTCCCAACAAGGGCAATGGACAAACAGAGGAGACCTTGCAAAAGTCTATTACATGGAAAGGCAGATGGCTCAACTCAGGTTGAGTTTTCTAATTCACTCTACATATGACCAGCTTTTTTCTAAAAACAATCTTTTTCAATGGAAGAAAGAAAGTAATCCAACCTGTCCTCTATGTAATGACAAACCACAAACATTGGAGCATATCCTCAGCTCCTGTAAGACAGCTCTTAGAAATGGGAGATACACCTGGAGGCACAACAGAGTATATTGGAAGAGTTGGTCAAATTTATAAAGAGTTATATGAAATCAGAACCAACTATTTCAACTCAGAAATTTGTTTCAGAGTGACAGAATATATACTGGCTCTAAGCAAACATTTAAGCATCAAGCTGTATCCAGTCAAAACCTTGGATCAAGTGGAGATTGGGAGGTATCCGCTGACCTACCAGGATGGCATAACAATTACACAAAAACAATATCCAGTGACCAGATATTGTTCTTTTGTCAAGGGTGAACCTTAAAATCATTGTGGTAGAATTATTAATACCATATGAAAGCCGGATGGATCTAAGCCATGAATATAAAACCAGCAAATATGAAGATCTTAAAAAAGAGCTAGAAAAGGAAGGGTACATCGTGATTGTGAAAACTGTAGAAATAGCAAGCACCCTGTACCAATTTCTGAGTCAACTTGGAATCAAAGGGCGTAATAGAGCCAAATGTATAAAACGTCTCATAGAAATGATGGAAATTAGTTCCATGTAGAACAAAAATATTCTGTGGAACAATTCAAAATGAATTTTAATTAACTGACACTCGATCATGAAAGCATAACGAGATTCACGTAATCTCATAATGCACGCAGTTAATTTTCAAATCACATTTCACTTATGAATCAACATCTAAGCTAAGCTTAGTAAATAACTAATAGGTCCTCAGTGATATATGCATTTATATTCAGTGAGGTGGGCCAATGTGCAAATAAAACCATTGAGAGGAAGGCCCCGAAACTGTGCCCATTCTCTCCTTATGACCCTAATATGATTTTCTGAAGACGAAGAAAATCCCATTATATAGAGTTATTCTGTGGAATGCCAATGGCAAGAGAAGCGTCTGTCCGCTCACTTTTTGGTGAGTATCAATTACATATTAAATAATTTCCTTCTGCAAGATTAAAATAATTTTTGCTTAAACCAATTCTGAATAATGCAGTTTACATTTATGGATAAAAAAGAAAATTCCCTTATTCATTGAATGAATAACCCAAGTATAAAGATTCTTGGAAAAATTATATTAAGTGACAACTTAGTGAGGTCAAATCATAAAAAGCATAGACGTATTTTGAAAGAAGGGTTGGGGTCATTGGACAATTTCAAAAGCAAAAGAAACCTATTTCTCCCCTGAAAAATCAAGGAAAGCTTAAATCTAACATGGTTACTGCTGCTGCCAAGTCTCTAAATAAAGGCAGTTATTTTACCTGAAGAATGTTTTTGACAATTAAAACTGTGTACTCATGCTAAATTGAATTGTTTTAAATAGAACTTATTATTTACATAAAAATGGATTTGGCGTTAAATAACCTACAAAGGTTGATATGCCATGAAACCCAACCAACTATACCTGAAGAACAGAATTTAATGATTTGAAAATGAATGTTAATTAGTTTTGAGAAGACTTAAGTAATTTTTATTGGACCCATTTGTGGCCCTTACACAATGTTCAGCATTTATATGAAGTTCAATTGTCCTTGTAAGTGTACGTATTAAAAATGGGATGGCCAAAAGCTTAAACTGTGTTAGATTAAAATATCTTATAGATTGATAAATCCATTTTTTTTTTCTTCCAGTGTCCAAGTTGTTATTACGAGTATATAATGTAAAGTTGGCACAAACAAAAATAGTGGTGTGGCCATTAAAAATAAATTAATTAAATTAAGAATTTTTTTTTTTTTTTTTTTTTTTTTTAAGTATTCAGAAGACCTCTCTACTGCAATTTGTCAGTTATGATAGATATTGATTTTTTACCAATTTTAAAAAGCTGGGATCCTCTTTACACAATAAATACAGTGATCTGACTTTACAACATCCAAATACACAAGTTACCTTTCTCTGTTATTTTTATTATTTCCTAAGAGGAGAAAATCCATCGCTGTTAGAACGAAAGTTTTAACATGTCAAAATTGATCTTTGTAAAAAAATCAAAGGAAAGATAACTAGATACATACATGTTGAAATGTCAGATGATTCCGATAGTATTTGCTGTACATTGTAAACAACCTTTCTCTTAAAATTGATAAAAACTAATATTTTTAGAAACTGAAAAATCACAAGATCTTCTGTATATGAGGCACCTCCCCCCATTCCCAAAGCGACGGAGGAAAAGAAAATGGATTAAATGAATAAAATAAAATGGAGCTGACTTAAGCAGGTAAGGGCGAATAACTCAGATCCTATAGTTAATTAAAAATAACTCGAGTATCTTCATCACAAAAAATTTTTTTAAACATAATTGCTAACAATGGCCCATTCTCGTCAGTAAAATTTGCTTGGCAACATTAACAGATTCTTGATGTTTATTGAATTGTCAAGTAAGTAAAATTAAGTAAACCTAATTTTTTTGAATTGGACTATTTACAGTTAATAAATTTATTACCTCTAATGTAAATTTCATACACAAAATATAACACTAATTATTATTATATTATATTATTATATGTTTATTACTAAAATTGTTTTGACGTTCAGTTCTCTTGTTTGAAGAGAATCAGATTAAGAGAATTTAAAAATTAACTTGTGTCCTAAATTTTTCATGAACAACTTTCTCAAGGAAGCTACAAAAGCATTGAAATAAAGTTCTCTCTTATCCTTTGATGACTGTTCCATGGAACATTTAAACTAGAATTTTTAGCATGAATTAGGTTCACAATTACATTAATCAAATACTCACTAGAATTATTAAAAAAATATATAACTATGGTAAGTGGGTTGTCCCATTTGGTCGACCCCACTCTCTAAAGGACACGTATAATATATAATTGGTTGGTACATCTTTCAAACTAACCAGTCGCTGGAGGTGCCCGTGTTGTAATGGTTATCGTCGCAGGAATTGGCATTAAATAGCGCACATTAAATAAAGAAACCAAATGTATGTAATAAGCAGGTGCCCATGGTGTAATGGTTATCGTCATAGGAAATGGACATGAGTTCAAATCCTGGACCTGACTGATTGCATTTCACATAGCACTAATACCCTTGAGAAAGGTATGAATCCAATTATTCTCCCTCCAGCTATGGGTAAATAGTAGGACAGACTGGGTTCTTCAGCCTTGGTGAGGCAACTAGTCTAGGAGAAGGAAAACTGAATTCAAACCTGTTAAACTCCGCTTAAAAAAATTGACCTTGTGTCATATCCTGCCCGAGCGGAGGGGTTGGGTAAATATGATAACCAGTTGCTGGCTTCCAAGACATATCTACCCCACTGTTTACACCCAAGTTCAGGGACAAGCAGACATTAAAATTGTCTGCTAAAATTCCAGCAGTGACTGGAGGCATCTGAAGTATGTTAAACTTTGGTATATATGTGTAATAAAAAAAGGGGGTTGGAACTCCTTCACGCCCACTATGCTGCTCGCACCAACTTTCAGAGTAACATGACTCTGCAACTCACACCAACTCCTCTTAACTCAATCTCTGCTCTCAGAATAACACGCCCCTGCCTCGCCAATTTGGTCTTTTTATAGCCTCTTCTCCTCATATGCAAATTACCGCTACTCGCATATAAGGAGTTCACAAACTCGCATTCCTCTTTTTTTCCTTTTCCTCGACTGTCAAATGCAGATGCGATGTGAGTTATCTATTCTATTACATTTTAGACCATAATATGACACAAGGCCTTCAGTCAAGTGGACTATTATGTTTATTTTGTATAATATTATATAGCTGCAAACAGAATAATGTGTTTGCAACAGAAACATAATATACTTTAAAATTCCCCGCCTGATACTAACTTTCTTCCGTTTTCAACGTAACTATTTTGTAGCACAAATTTCCAGTATATTTTAATATCTTGAATACAAATTGTATAAAATCTCATGTTTACTAAAGTATAAGATTTTTAGTTAAACCAGGAAAGTGCATGGGAGCAAGAACTGAAAACACATGTTTACTTGAAGTATAAGATTTTTAGTTAAACCAGGAAAAGTGCATGGGAGCAAGAACTGAAAACACATGTTTACTTGGAGTACATTTACAAAACTTTCAGCAGCACATGTAGTGAAATTCACATTAAAAAAAGTTAATTGCTGAATATCAATTTAAAAAATTGATTTCAACCACCCTTGGAGAAAGGAAAAACTTTCCAGTTGTACAGACAAGTGTTTTTTTAAAAAAAAAAAAAAAAAAAAAGCTGTAAATGCTGAATATCACACAGAAATTTAAAAGTCGTCAAGGTTCTTGTAGATGCTAGGGAAAAATCTCAGAAATAAAATTATTATTGTGGAAGTGTTAGAACAAACCAGAGGCTTAAAGAAAAAAAAAGCCCTGGAGAAAGAAGAGGCTTTTATTAAAGAAATGCTAAAGGGAATTCATTCCTTAAATGATAAAATTAAGAAATATATACCAAGGCAGAACTAAGTCTGGAGGAAAGTGGATTTGTGGATGAATGAAAGGAATTAATTTTTCAAATCTCTATAATAGACTTGCTGAAATGAAGGAACGCTTTGATTCAACTATTATTGAGAGATGTTAGAATTTTACCAAAACCTTCAAAGTGTTTGGTAATAGTCACACAGTAATCATACCCTGAACAACATTTGAAAATTATATGAAAATCCAAGCCTACCTACCCAGATATGTTTCCAGACACCTTTGAACTACATTCAGGGGAAAGAAAATAGGAAAAGATGTCCATTGTAGATTTGTGTTGCTTCTTTCTTGAAGGAAGAATTCAATCAATTTGACAAAAATAAAATAGATAAATTCAAAAAAATCTATTAAAGACGGTAGAATTATATAACATTGTTGCAAATATGAAAAAGTTTTAGGGTACAGTTACTCACTTTCCCATCTTTGCAAATACCTCAGTCAAGAAGAACATATTCACAGAGATATACTGGCTGAAGCACTAAAAATATTTAACCCTTTATCACTTTGTGCACCAGTTACAGTTAAAGCAAAGTTACTAGAATCACAAAGATTGTGGTCCCTTAAACTAGGTTGAGATGAAGAGCTGACATAAAGGGTTTCTGGCTTGTGCAATGTATCCTTTTCAAGACATTCTATTGATAGCAATAGCCCATTGAAATTGTATTTGCTTGGTAATGTGTCCTCTCGAGCATATGGCTTTTTTTTATAGAGTGCAAAATGGTACATCTAACACAATATTCTGCAAATTTAAAGTAACCCCTATGAAAACCAAAACATTACCCATGATGGAGTTGGTTGCTGTACATTCTGCATTCAGGGCTCTGACAACAATATTGACATCTTACTCAAACATGGAAAGCATCTGTATTTCTGTGGATGCACAAGTTGCACTATCATGGCTACTCACTGTTTTAAAAAAAAAAAAAAAAAGGGCAAGGCAAAATGTCTGTACACCAGGAAGAGGTTGAAGGATATCCAGGAAATGAAGGAGTAGTTGGGCCAAAAATACAAAGAAGGTATTCATTACAAGTACGTCCCATCTGCCGGCCATCTTTCTCAAAGCATCACTCTTGAAAAAAATCTATCAAGAATCTCGACTATTGGATATATGGACCTAGTTGGCTGGTCAAAGAACAAGAGAAAAGGCCAACAAGCAGTTTAAACCAAGAGAATAAGTGCCATGGGGAAAATGTTTTCCATTATATATTGGTTGAAATCGTTAATTCCCTTTGATAGGTTCTCGGATTTCAACAAGTTACATAAGGCAAACGCCTTCATATTCAAATTTATAAACAAGTGCAAATGTAAAAAAGAACTAACTGATCCCAAATATTCTGGATGAATTAAAAGAGTTGATGGATCAATGGAAACATACAGCCTCGGTCATTTATACCCACCGGATTTATTCTTTACACACATCTATTTTCTTGATACCCCAGCAGATGAAGATAACTTCCCTACAATCCCTTAAAGGGATTGAATTAACTCTATGGAATTGATAAATAAAGTGACTGGTATCAGGTCTAAAAGGAAAAAGAAATCCACATCAGACCCTGAATATCTTTATTAATTAAAAAACAATAGAATGGCCAGAATAATGCCAGAAACATCAGGGTAGTCTTACCATAAAAGGTTTCTTTAAAAAAAGTAAAAGGATCCAATTCCCTTTAAGATACAATAATTTCATCATTGCATGTTTTTCACTTGTTGGGAGAGTATAAAAAATATAACAATTGTAAGTGGGTTGTCCCCTATGGTCGACCCCACTCTCTAAAAGACGTATAACTCATAATTGGTCAGTACATCTTTCAAACTAACCAATCACTGGCTTCAAAGATGTTGGTGCCAGATGTCAAAGACATGTCTAGCCCTCTTTTTAAAACCAAGCTTTAAAATTCCAATGTTTTCATGCCCCCAACCCCCATACTAACTTTCTTCTGTTTTCAACTCAACACATTTGCATGTATTTTTTTTTTTATAGACTCAATACCCTGTTGACAGGGCTTACAACACACTGACTGTATCCCCCTGCAGAGAAAGGGGGTCTCCAGTATATGACAAACCACATCTGATGGCAAGTCTCCATTTCATGATATCTGGGGAGTGTGGAGTACCTTTTCATTACCATTACTCCTAGGTCCATTGACCTAGAGTAATAGTTCCTGTTAGAGTATCATTTATGGGTCAAATTAGATCTGTTTAAAAATTCTTTATATTCAAAAGAATAGTGTGAGAAAAAAAAAAAACCTCAAAGAAACTTCAAAAAATTATAAATGTACATTGAATACGATACCTTCACCCGTCTTGGCATAAAATAACCCTTGATGAGTTGACATGTCATTAATCAACTATTTGGAGGTGCCCGTGGTGTAATGGTTATCGTCGTAGGAAATGGACACGGCCACACGAGTTCAAATCCTGGACGAGACTGATTGCATTTCACATAGCACTAATACCCTTGGGAAAGGTATGAATCCAATTATCCTCCCTCCAGCTATGGGTAAATAGTAGGACAGACTAGGTTCTTCAGCCTTGGTGAGGCAGCTAGTCTAGGAGAAGGAAAACTCTGAATTCAAACCTGTTAAACTCCGCTTAAAAAATTGACCTTGTGTCATATCCTGCCCGAGCGGAGGGGTTGGTAAATATGATTAATCAACTAATCACTGGAATCATTTTACCCCCTCAAAAAAAAAAAAAAAAAAAAAAAAAAAAAAAAACCACCCACCTTTCAATTATTAGTTTTCAAGGAAGAAGAAAAAATATTTCTTACTCACCATTCTGTCTCCTGGATTCAGTTTCTCAGGAGGAGAACAAAGGAAGAAAGTGGGAGAAGTTAAAAAGAAAAGTAAGTAGTTTCTCACACCATTTCCTTTTCACAAGTCATGTTCGAAAATCTTTAAAGAAAAAAAGTGTCCCCTCCTCCCACACCTTCTTTGGTGGAGGGAAAGAGAGCAATGAACAGGAGCCTCACTATCAGTTAGAGTTTAGTTTCATACCCATGATACCTTTTTTTTTGGTGAGAAGTCTTACCACTCTGTAGGGAATACAGTCAGCATATTCTAAACCTCTATCAATAGAGTGATGAAGAGAATCAGATTAAAGAGGAAGAAAAAGTAAAAATATTTTTTTTATTTAGTTGTTGGATATTGAACTTAATAAGATTCATTTTTTCTTATTTTACTTCTAACAATAATTGAACTTTTTATCTGAAAATTATTTTGTTTCTCTTACTCCCTTTTTTTGATCAATGATCTAAAAAAGATCATAGGTTCTTAACATAGTCCATATAGACCCCTGGAAGTGAATAAAAGAATGGTGGGGGTCTACAAAGAGTGAATTTACTAGTTTTTGTTTATACTAGGATATGACTGGATAAAAAAAAAAATTACTCTTGCAAACTATCCCATGGTTTGTGCAACTGTTCAGCCCATTTTATTAGCTTTTCCAAGTTTGTATATGGTGGAATTTGGGTTTAACCATATGCATTATTTACTAAGCAAACAGAACATTGAGATTTGTGACTCATTGTGTTCATGATCTCCTTGGTGCCCACCAAACTCCATCCAATTAAAAATATTAAAAAAGGTGCATTTGTATTTATAGTTCACCGATTCTTTTTTCATGTAAATTGTATCAAAAACACTGGTAAATTATTCATATCCTATAATTAAATATTCCATTAATTTATTTACGGGTGAATGGAAATGAAATTTGGTTACAAGGAATTCATCAAGTAAAAAGTTTAAGAAGCCCTGGTTTCAAGGTTGTTTTGGTACTACATAAGAACTGCTTATCATAGCCCTTTACTAGTTAGTGACCAATTTGACCTTGCTTAGAGTCAATACAAGTAAAGGAAAGAAGTTTTTTTGAATATATGAAATGTTAATTTAAAAGAAACAAAACATTTTTCAATTTCTCCCAGGTTTTATTTTTTTTATTAAAAAAACAAAAAACACCAGCTTCTGAAGAAAGATTAGAATATAGGTATTATATACACAAATTTTATTTAGGAAAAAAAAAAAAAAAAAAAACAGAACTAAAAAACAACTTAAGTTAAAAATCAAACCAAGAATTGATTAAACTACACCATCCTGCTTTCTAAGGATAAAAATACATGCCTTTATTTTTATGGTAAATAAAATTTTTAAAAAATGCAGAAAAAATTATTTTTTATGACACGTAATTTTTTTTTCAAAACCGAGTTACTTAATTTTCAGTAATCACTAGGTAAAAAAAAAAAGCAAAAACTAAACTTCAGTTTTCAATACATACACAAAGTTTATCAAAAATACTTTTTTCTATACAATTAAAAGAACCTGATACAAACAATTCTTTATTTTCTCCCTTTCAAATTATTCCCCAAATCCTAAATGATTATGCCAATAGAAATTGTTCATTTCAATTGTAAAATAAACTCAATTGGCTTTTTAAAAAATTTTTTAAAAGTGTCATATTTACATCTATTTTGAAAATTGTTATATTTTCCATATATTTCATACCATAAATATAACAACTATTATGGAATAGTCACTTAAAAAAAAAAAAAAAAAAAAGAAAGATTCTGCTTATTTGAATATATTAGGGTCTCAAGTTTTGTTTTTAAAGTGAAGTGCAAATTTTTTTATTGGATTAGTTTATTGGAATTACACAATCTATGTCAAAATTTTTTTCAAATTATTTTATGCACTCAAAATGGAGAAGAGAAGGTGTTTAAACATAGAACTGTCCCTCCACCCCAAAAAAAGAATTAGTTTATAAACTTCAAACTTTGTTATTTTTGGCTAAGGGAGACTCAGATATACTTGTAATAAAAGACAATCTATTAAAAAAATATTTAAGTACAAATGAAGTTAGTTCTGAAATAATTTTTTTTTGGGGGAAGGGGAAAAATAGAATATTATTTTTATAGTTTAGCATACAGAAGACCTAACTCTACGACTGCAATTTATCAGGTTTGAAAAAATAACGATTTTAAATGGCGATGGGATCTTGATTACAATGTAATCCCTTTATCAAAAGGAACTGACTTTCCGATATCAATCTATACCAGTTATCTCCCCTTTGGCTTTTTCACAAAATGGTGAAACTTTGGTCTTCTTCCATTATGGTATTTGTGTGGTATCTTTGTTTAATGACAACCTTTGAAGATGATTTAATGCCAAAACTATCCTTATAGCAATGACATTATCTAACTCATAGAAGGTGGGGGATAAGGGGGTTCATACTTTTCCCAAGGGTATTTGTCTGAAAGGAAACTTAATAGTGTGGCTGGAGTTTGAACTCTCTTACTTCGAGGCTACAGTCCAGCCATTATGTCACGGAAGACTCCTCCCTACAATTATGGTTGGGCTTGGTTTTATGACACATAAACCATTGTTGGTTATTTAATGCCAAATCCTGTTTTTACATATATATGAAATATGATTTGTAAATAAATTTTGTAAAAATACATTTAGTAAAAAGTAAGTAAAGTTGGCGACCTTAGTCAAGGGCGACCAGGATGTTAAAAAAAAAAAAAAAAAAGAAAAAAAGCGTGCATCAAATTTCTTTAGATTTTAAATAAGGGTGAAATACACAAAATATCAAGGATAGCCATAGATCCTTTGGGCGGGGGGGTAGTTCTTTCTTTTAAGATTCTTAGATACTTGTATGAATCTAAAGAAATTTAACAACAATCAAAATTTTAAAGTAAAATAGAATAAATCCTCAATATTACTAAGTTCATGTAACAAAGAAACTTTTAAAAAATATGGAGGGAAAGTTGTTGAGTTATAACCCTTGAACCGATTCTTAAGAAAACATGTTTGGTTATCTGCCCTTGGCAGAATAACAAAAATATATAGATATGAAGGAAATATTTAGAATCTATGAACTAATTTATACAATGAGGTTTCAATGTTTATATAGAAAATGTGTAAAAATTGCTTGATCCCTATTTTTCGGTGTTCTTTTTAGCTAAAAACTATTTTTTTTATGGCCAATCAGAAAGGATAGGGATTTATTAGAATTACTTCTATTGACAATAGAAATTAAAACTTTTTTTATATCTTATATCTACACAGAAAATTTTTTCTGCATTCATCAAGTTTAACTAAGTTTGGCACAAGGCTACAAAAATGGAGCACTCAGTAAGAAGTAAGCAGTTTATCAAGAACAAATTTGTTCATTATCTGATGAGAAATGCTTACCTGATTTTCTTGTATTAAAATTGATGTCATATACTGCCAATTAAAAGCTTTAAAAATAAATCACAAGGTCTCTTTATCTGTTCAAATCAAGAACTATCTGAAATGAATTTTTCTCAAATCAAGGACAGATATATATATATATATTTTAGATCAAGGATTGTGTAATTCTTTAAAATTCAAGACCCTGTAGAAAAGATTTTTTTAAATCAAAAACTTTGCAAAAAAATTTATTAAAATCGATGACTAACAAAAAAAAAAAAATTTTAAAAGGTCATGGAGCCTTACCATCAGATGCAGTTCTAAGTCCCACCAACAACTGGGAAGTGACCATTACATAGCAAACGCTGAAGTCAATCTTTTTTTTTTCCAAATCACTTATATGGTTTAATGCAACTAAATAATTATTTATAAGCAATTTTACCTTCGAGTAAGAATTCTTGATGTCAGTAATTTATGCACAATTAAATGGTTTCAAATAAATATTAATTTTTAATCATTTTATTCAAATAACTTATAATCAATCATTTATAGTTTCAAGTAGTTCTGAATACAAATAATTTGCAGTTATATGGTTTCAAGTATTTCTTCCTAATACTAATAATTTTCAAACAGATTTATTTGACCCATAGATGGGACCCTAACAGGAACTACCATTTTGTGTCAGAGTGGATCTGGGAATAATGACAAAAAGGGTGACTCCAGGTCCTAGGAGTAAGAACAATGAAGAGGTGGCTTTACACTTTCCAAAGCTCTAGAAACAAGACACCACTGAATAAAGTTTAGGTTTGGTTTCTTTGTTTAATGGCATATCAACTCTTTTTAGGTTATTTAATGCCAAAGCCATTCTCGTAGAAGAACAGTAGTGGTACTATTTAACCCATAGCAGGGAGAATAAGGGGGTTCATACCTTTCCCAAGGGTATTTGTCCGAAAGTGAACGTAATAGCGCGACTGGAGTACGAACTCGCGTACTACGATTCCGCAGTCCATCGCTTTAACCATTACACCACGTGGACACCCCCCTGAATAAAGTTTAGTTTCATACTCAAGACAACCCTTTTTGACAAGGAGGGGTCTTACCCCTTGTGTAAGGGATGCAGTTGGTGTATTGTATACATTGATAACAGGATGGGCAACTAAGTAGAAGGCAAACTAAAAAATTTTATAAAATAAAATAAATCTCAAAGATGTTCATAAAGAAAGTCTAAGCAGAGGGAAGATACAAGATGCTGCACTGGCTTATTCAAAATGCAGAAAAATCCTTGTCCAACATTTCAACAGGAAAAAAAAAACAAAAAAAAAAAAAAACGTAGAATTTTTCAGTAAGGATTCAGCAAGATCATACAGTTACTCTAAACGGATTCAGTGACTGGTTAAAATACATTTAATAAAAGTTTTAAATTTCAATGTGTCATTTAAAACTTAAACAAGTCTATGATATCTTAATCTTCACCAGACAATTTTTTTTTTAACTAAGTGTTATTATAACACAATAAGAAAGGACAAGACGCCTTCTAAAGAAATAACTACCTTACAATATTATAATAGGAATTACCAGCAGATTAACAGATTTGGAAAATTATCAAAAACTGGTTACAAACATATTTCAAAAAAGCAGAGAAGAACCAGATGATCTGCAGTCCATATGAGAAAGATTCAGAAATGACTGTAAATTCAAAAACACTAATAAGCCATCCATTTATCTTTGTACATATATTTATAATTGGCTCTTAACTATTCAGAAATGGCTGTAAATTCAAAAACACTAATAAGCCATCCATTTATCTTTGTACATATATTTATAATTGGCTCTTAACTATTCAGAAATGGCTGTAAATTCAAAAACACTAATAAGCCATCCATTTATCTTTGTACATATATTTATAATTGGCTCTTAATTAATTAACTTGTCTTCAATCCAAAGTATAAATAAATTTTCTTGAGGTGCAGAAACTAGACTACACTTACACTTTGCTCAAAAAGGCTTATCATATAGAACAACATCTGAATTGAATGATTGATTTTAACTACATTTCAACCTGTTTGGGGTTATTTTATGCCTTGTGTTTAGGGGATTGTGTACATTTATATTTTTGTGTAGTTTCTTAGGAGTTTTTTGCACATGGTTATATGATAGCAAATATTTCAATGAATACACAATTTTTGAATAGATCTACTTGACCCATAGATCGGATCCTAACAAGTACTTCCACCGCATCAGAGTGGACCTGGGAGTAATGGCGATGAAGGAATATTTCACACTCCCTAGTTCTCCAGAACTAGAGCCTCACCTCAGATGCAGTTTAATGTCATATCTAGGATGACCTTTTAAGGAGGTCACACTCTTCAGCAGAGGATACAGTCAGTATATTCTAAATCTTGCTGACTGGATTATATAAGTGTGGTTATTTTGTTTAATGGCATACCAACTTTTCAAGGTTGTTTAATGCTTTTTTTGTATATATGATTTGTATGCAAATAGTTTTGGGTTTGTTGGGTTTTATGGTATATCAACCTTTGTAGGTTATTTAACACCAAATCCATTTTTATGTGAATAATCTGTTCTATTTAAAACAATTCAGTTAAGCATAAGTACACAGTTTGTCAAAAACATTTCTATTTCAAACTATTCAAGCAGTTATATGTAATAATTCAGTTAATTGTAAATACAGTTTTAATGTAAAAAAAAAAACAGTTCTATTTGAAATAATTCAGTTAAGCATAATCACATAGTTTAAATGTAAGTACGGTTTAATTGTCAAAAACATTTCCATTTCAAGCTATTCAGTTTACTCAAACTATTCATTTTAGCATAAGTATGCTGTTAGTTCTATTTAACCCATAGATAGGGCCCTGTCAGGTGCTACCACTCCGAGCCAGAGTGGACCTGGGAGCAATGGCAATGAAGGGATACTCCGCATTCCCCAAAGCTCCAGCACTGCTGGAACCTCACCATCAGATTGTTTAGTGTCATATCCAGGACACTTGTTTGGTGGGGTCTTACCCCTCTGCAGAGGTGCAGTCAGTGTATTCTACAGCCCCAGCTGACTTGGCAATGCAAATAGTTGGGTTGGTTGATTATTTAGTTATTTTGTTTAATGGCATATCAACCTTTATGGGTTATTAAATGCTAAATCTTTTGTATATATGATTTCTAAGCAAGTAGTTTGGACTGATAGCGCATGAGACAAAAGTTAGCAATCAACTTTGCCTCGCAAATGCATCTCCCCCCCCTTTTTTAATACATCCATTAAACTAAGGTTTGCAATTATGTTGTCAGTTTCAATATACATAGATTTTTTTTTACACTCTCAACAGGACTATTTAATAAATCAAAAGAAATTCACTGTATAGAAGTAATTTACTAAACTTTTTGTTTAGATGTGGCACAAGGCCATATGAATGGGGCAACCAATGAGACTTGAACTCACTTGTGTAGGTTTGTCAGTCTAGTTTGTGCTAACCATTACACCACCAGAGGTGCCCAATTCACTGTACAGAAGAAAAACAATGAATATATATATAAAAAAAAGGTTCAGAGTAAAAGTATTCAATTTTGTAATTTTACTGTTAGAAATCATTAAGAGTATGAGAAGTTATTCAATGATGGACTAAAAGGAAGAAAAAAAAAAGGGTTAAATCTCATAATCTCCACGTAAATCTTGAATAAGTCTTTCATACCTTAAATTCCACCATACATAATTTTAAAGAGGCTACAAAACTATTACAGTGCAACCAGCTATGATCATATAAGGATTTGCAATTGTTGGATTAATTGTCTTGATTTTAAGCCATAAGTTTGAAATAGATAACAATCAACATTGCATTCTGGGAAATTTCTAATTACTACACCCCCCACCCCCCCAAAAAAAACTAATTCGTGTAAGTTATTCAATGTGACATCTCTACATTAATAACATGGGTCTGCCTGGCATTCATTCCAGGTAAATGCAATTAACTTGAATTGCTTGGACCCAGGAAGCCATCCCCCTGGCAATACCTGCTTTGCAAGGGTGAGTTGATAGCTTGGCACATGAAGTGCCCCATTATGAGGAATGCTGAAGGGACCAAGCATTTTTTTAAATAGCCATGCACGAATCTTGATTTGTGTATTGCTCCCTATACTAAAATGACCTTGTATCATACATCAGCTTAATGAGAAGTCTGTTTAATCCCATTAATGTGACATCTTCTGCCAAGAAGAGAACATCTTGACAATGTTGGATTTACCTATTTGGAACTTTACTCTTTCTGGATCTAATACTAAACTGGATTATATAATCTTCATTGACAGATTATAAAGATTTTTTCTAAAAATAGAACAAACTGACCATGTGTGGCTTTTAACAGCAATTTTAGCCCTTTCAGAATGGATAAGGGTGAAGTGAGCGTAGACAATAAGGCACCAAAACTGTCTCCCTCCATTTCTCAGCAGCTACTACTAATGCTCAGTACAGAGGGGCTGGACTGTTAAAACAGAAAAAAAAAAAATAGCCAGCAGAAAGGTTTCATTACTCACTTCTTAAACCATTAAAAAAGTATCCAAATTGGCAAGGAGATATTAGAGAAATTCAACTGAACACCCAACCTGTGAGGCAGAAAAAAAGATAGCCAACAGAAAGGTTTTGTTATTCACTCTTAACCATTAAAAAAGGTAACTAAATTGGAAGAAGTTATCCAAGAAATTCAACTAAGCAGAAAACTTAACTAAAATTAAACGAAAACTAAAAATTCAAACAACATCTCAACAAAACCACAAAAACTACTTAAATTCAAAAAATTTTGTTTTCCGGAGACTCTCTTAGATAAGTTCTCACAAATTATACCACACTTGCAACATTTTATCCTATCTATTCTCTTAAAGGAAGAGAATAGATAGGATAAAATGTTGCAAGTGTGGTATAATTTGTGGGAACTTATCTAAGAGAGTCTCCAGAAAACAAAGTTTATGGTATATAAAATTTGTTTCTAAAACTTTGCTGTCTGTATCATCTTTTTAAATCAGTATCCAAACTGGAAAATTGTGGAACATAGTTAGAAATTAACTACTAATACTCCCTAAAAATATTATCCCCTTATATTGAAAATTTGTGGCTATTATTCCTCTATATTGCAAATTTGCCATTTCTTTTAAGACTTAACACCAATCATTTAGGTGAGCTAACTGGAACTAAACCCTTTTCACAAGTTTATTTTCTGTATTTCATATCATTGTATTATATATGTCACATCTTCCAACATCAATAAGAGAGAACAGACATCTATCAAAGTAATAAAAGGTCTCCATGTGATTTTTCTGTATTAGAATTGATAAAGAAAACAACCAAGAACTTTGAATCTAAGTCAAAAGTTTCTTTCCATATCAGTTCAAATTGATTTTAAGATTTTGAAAAAATTCCATTTTTTAGCAAAGGTGCCTCAAAAGAACTGCCAAAATTCAGAGAAAGAATTGCAAGAGTTGGCTGAAAAAGGACATAAGTGGACCAAGATACTCTCATGGAATTTAAACAAATGAGGTTTATTAGTCAAAACAGTCCTCCTTGTGGTCAACATACTTCTTCCATCAGTGTTACAGTACTTGGATCCCATCAGTCAAAAAAAGTCATCAACAGCAGATAAGATGAACTTTTTAACCTACCCTCATAAGTCTCCCTTGCTGTCTACACACTTCTTCCAGCTCATCCTTGTATAAATGAAGAAGTTTTAAGAAATGAGTAGAAATTGTTTGTTTACACCATCAGAGAGATGCATAAAACAAACTAGAGTCATTTTATGCCAGAAAAATGAAGTGCTTTTGTGGCAATGGGATGAAGTTCAAAAGATGAGAAGAAATAAAAGCACACACAAGAACAAAAAAACAATTGACTGGTGCACTGAACAAGGATGTTTAAATTTAAAAGGAATTTCAAAACTAACATGTATACTTATGTAACTTTCCAAGGTCCAAACTTTAGTTTAATGCTAAGAGGCTGAAACATATGCATGTATAGTGTGACCCCTTATATTAGACTAAAATTTAAGTCTTGAAGAGTCACGTGATACTTAGGTATATATGCTAAATCAGAAATAGCGTAGTTAAAAAAATATTAAGCTGGTACTAGATTACATCAGGGTAGTTGCAGATCAGACTTAGAGACAGATCAAGAGAGCTCTCCCGAAAAAAAAAAAAAAAAAAAAAAAAAAAAGTGGTCAAACAAAAGTTTGAAGAAGAAGACAAAGTCCCCAATGTAAAACAAAATAATATTCTTTAATAAATAATGATGCCACCTTTCTACCAATCTCTAAAAGAAATTCTAAGACACTAAACAAGGGTTCTGTATTTAAGAAGGCTGTTGTTCATTTTCCTCACCAGATAACCTCCCCTCACTCTGTAAGTTTTCTTTGTTTGGCATGTCAACCTTTATTTAGTCAGAAATGGACACAGCAACCCAAGTTCAAATCCTGGATGAGGCTGTTTGCATTTCACATAGCATTAATAATACCCTCAGGAAAGGTATGTATTCAACTATTCTCCCTTCAGCAATGAGTAAATAGCAGGACAGACTAAGCTAATTAACCTTGGTATGGCAACCAATTTATGAGAAAAATTCTGAATTCAAACCTGTTAAACTCCACTAAAAATGACCTTGTGTCATACTCTACTCATGTAGAGGTGTTGGTAAATACACAAACTTTCATGGGCTATTTAATGCCAAAACCATCCTTGAAGAACAGTAGTGGTATTATTCAACCCATACTGAGGGATAAGCGAGTTCATGCCTTTCCCAGGGGTATTAGCACAATAATGAATATTATAGCACAACTGGAGTTTGAACTTACTTACCATGATGTTGCAGACAAGCACATTAGCCACCATGTCAAAAGGATCTCACCCCACTATGTTTACTTCATCATTATAATCAGTGTCCTTTCTGAAACAATAAATGTGTATGGGGAAGGGAAATACATGCTCCTCAACTAATAAGTTCTACACTTCACAAACAACAGATACCTGAAGAAGGATAGAGAATAGTGCAAATAAAATATGATAGATAGGAAAAAAAGATTCGGGAATTTATCTGAATTGGATATATAATCCACAGATAATACATTACTAACATGATAAAATCCAATTGTAAAATAAGGAATAGTTGAACACTTAATATTAACAATCAGAATAAGTATAAGGGGTACTGAAAACTTCTTGGCCTAACCAAGAATGAAATGACAGAGCAATTCAACATATAGACTATACAATAAAATACGAGACATTTTTCTAAAGTCATTCCAGGATTTTGCCTGGAAGGACTGAAAAACAATAAAATATTTTAACTTTTATTGTGAGGATTTACTAATATCATAAAACACCATTGACTGATTTTGTGGCCTTAAGTATATTAAAAGGTTTAAGGTATTTACCCAACCCTTCCACCAGAATCAAGATGTAACACAAAGTCAGCTTTTAGGGAGAGTACAGCAGGTTTGAATTCAGAATTTTCCTTTTCATAGGCTGGTTGCTAAAGAATCTAGTTTGCTCAACTATTCCTGTATTTACCCAACCCTTCACCTACCATGGTTAGGATAGGACACAAAGGTCGATTTTTAAACTAACTACAACTGGTTTGAAATCAGTTTTCCTTCTAAATTGGTTGCAACAACAAAGCTAAAAGAACCCAGTCTGTTCAACTATTTACACATAGCTAGGGTGAGGAGAAGAAAAGGATTCATGTCTTTTACAAGGGCATTAGTACAAAGTGAAATGGAAACAGCCTTGTCCAAGATTTGAACTCTGGTCACTGATTCTATTTCCTACCATGATAACTGTTATACTGTGTGCCTCCTTTATAAAAACTTTTTTTTTAAATCTGAAAATTTACATGTAAACTTTGAGCAAGTCTTTCATACCTTGTACCTTTTGCTTCTCAGTTTTCATCATCATCTCATACTAATTCAAATTAGGAAAAAAATTGAGTTTAATCAATTTTTAACACAGCAACTTTACCTTAGGATGAGTGTAAAGTCTGAACAATCATCTTTCCATAGGACAATTTATAAATATACTTTTCAATTCAACCTCAGTTTGATATTTGGTTTGAAATCAACTAGACAGTTTTTTTTTATGTAGAATTTTGGAGAATGAGAAAAGCCCATTTACAAAACCTTTTTTCATCATGTCACCCTTATCTCACTTTTAACCAAGACAAATTTGGTTTACTCAGCAAACTGACAGTAAAAATGAAATGATTTAAGATTTTTTTAAATCATTACAATAGTAATAGAAAAAAATAGTTTAATTAATTTGAGCTTTCCTGTTAAAATCTTATGACTCCAAAATCCTATCCTAAAAATATTCCCCCAATGATACCTGTATTGAAAAAATAAGGTCCAGAAAAATTTGGCTTTGGATTACCCTTACCATTCTTTTAATCTGGATTAAGAATAATGATCTTAGAGTTGCAATAAAAAGCAACAAAGATAAATTTTCAAAGATTGAAATAGAAAAATTAATAATAATCAACAATGCTTATAAGTAACCTAGACAATTTAATTCTTTGGTTTTCAGATACCCTGTACCTGAGCTCACAAAAAAAAAAGAAACAAAATAAATCAACAAAAGACATTCAATCTTCATTCCAGAGTGCAGATATATTTTTTGTTTAAAACTATCCTATCATTCCATTAAAAGCCATGAAAAGTTGCTTGGCTAATCCTTTAATTATTAGTATTAAATGCAATCTCCTTCAGACTAAAATATTAGGCTTACCATGTATAGTAAAATAGTGCTCAGGTTGATCATTCAGGAGAAAAGAATTCTTTTAAGGATGAATCTGCTTTCAGTAGCTATTTTCAAATTTTGTACCTATAGAAAATTATTTTTTTTTTTACACAAGAATTCTAATATCCAAAGTGTTTCAGCCACACTAAGTTAAAAAAGTGACAAAATAAACAATCTATATATTAATATTGTTGTAACTACCTACCTTTGTTCTTAGCATGTGTCATCTTGGTTGGCCTGAGAACTTTTCAGCATCCACTTACACCCATATTATAATAGAGATTGTGTGTGTAACTGAAATGTCATAACCAATGTTACAATTCCCTTATTTATGTTATATTCTCAATGATTATTAGATAATCATAACTAAATCTTAATTAGCATCTTACTTATTGATGATGTCTATTAAAGTTTAGCTGAATTAGATTTCTTTCAAAACAGCCCATGTTATTAATGCATTTGGTATTTGTTCATTTCCCCACCAAGATGAAGTATGGCACAAGACCTTTTTTAAAGTGGGAGCCAGACATGAGCCAAAGCATGTATGACCAGCAGTGCCAGAAATTCTTGGCCCCATCAGCATTTCCCTACCAGGACACCTCAGACACCAAACAATGAACTTAGTCATATCAAAGCAGATAAAAACCTGGGGGATGGCCCCCTGAGATCAAGGAGTCACTCTGTCAGCCAATGAACAAGACCAAGTAAATGAAACTACACTAGCCAAACTGTAACACTCAGCTTACAGAAGGCCTCACAAGTTTGATTGAGAGTTAGATTATTAATGAATTCAAAATCTTGCAGTGTTTGTTATATATCATTAAGAAACAAAGGCTAACATAGGTGGATAATTTGCATATTAGTTTTAAGAAACAAAAAAAAAAAGAAAAAAAGTTTACCAAATAATTACTTGGTGTTATTGATTTCTAATATTATTGCTTTATTCTTAAATGTATTAAAAGAAACTATATATAATTTTATACATAGAAATCAGTTGAAATAATTTTAAAATAAGTAATCTTTTTATATGCATTCTTATCTAGTTAGTTTTTATAATATTATATTTGATTACATTAAAACTTCAATATTTGTGCTTGACAGAAAGCACATATTTTTACTAGTTTATATTAGAGTGTGAACATGTTTTAAACACAAGATAGAAATGGGTTTATTTGAAATTTAGAAAAAAACTTGATCCAATGTGCAACTCTTAAGAGAGTTGGAAATCCATCTGCATTCTTCTCAATTTGAATAATTTCTCATGGAAAATAATCAGCAAATTCTCATTAAAGTTTCTTCATCATCATCATACCCATGAATAAAAACAATCCAAATGATTTTTTTTTTAATAAAAAAGTTAATTTTCTTCTAAACCAAACATACCAGGATTTTATTATTCATTAATAAAAACATACAAAACTGATATTATTAGATATTATTTATTACCAACCTCTGCAACCCTGAAACTAATCAAAAAGTATGTTGCAGACCAAAATAAATACAACCCAATGCCAAATTCTAAATTATAAGTATATTTTCAAATTAAACTGGAATTTTTTGGTTACTAGGAAAATTTTCAGAGAAATCAGGTTTCCTTTAACTCTTTATAAGAAACAACATGGAAATAAAAAAAAATGATTTAATTGCTTTGGGGGGGGGTCTAGTTTGGTTTCTTTGATTAATGGCATACCAACCCTTGTGGGTTATTAATGCAAAATCCATCCTTGCAAAAGAATAGTGTTGGTATTATCTAACCTATTGCAGGGAGTGGGTAATAAGAGGATTCATACCTTTGTGGGATCTGGTTGGTCGTTGGGTTTTAAGGCATATCAACCTTTATAGGTTATTTAATGCCAAATCCATTTTTATATGAATAATCAGTTCTATTGAAAACAATTCAGATTAGCATGAGTACACAGTTTAATTGTCAAAAACATTTCTATTTCAAGCAATTCAGTTTAGTCAAACAGTTCTAATTCAAACAATTCAGTTTAGTGTAAGTATAGTTTCAATGTTAAAACAGTTCTCGTAAGTACAGTTTCAAAGTCAAAAACAGTTCGATACCAAACAATTCAGTTTAGCATAAGTATGAAGTTTAAATATCAAAACAGTCCAATTTCAAGTAATCTAGTTTAGAGTAAGTACGCAGATTAGTTCTATTTAACCCATAGATAGGGCCTTATCAGGTCCTACCACTCTGGGCCAGAGCGGACCTGGGAGTGATGGCAGTGAAAGGGCATTCCACATTCTCCAAACCTTCAGCATCACTGGAACCTCACCATCAGATTGTTTAGGGTCATCTTACCAGGACATTCATTTGGGGAGGGTTTACTCCTCTGCAGCTGACTGGGCTCTTGTGGGATCTGGATTATTAAGCAAGTTTCACAGACCATTACTAGAGTAGTGCATTTAATCCACTTTAAGGCTTGAACCATCTTTTAGTACCTTGCCATGGAATAACTAGGAGTAAGCTAGTTACAAACCATTACGACCAAAGAGATTTCAATTCTCATTGAAGGCGAGGGATTATACTCATGACATTGTACTAGACAATGACCGAGCTTACTAAATTATATGGGGAAGCCCCTCCCCACAGACACCAGCAGTCAGGTATTTGAGCCTAGGTCAAAGGATTTTAAGGGAAGGTAGATTCATTTCACAATTGATACAATACAGTCTTTCTATATCCATTTGGCTTTATGCTAAGATGAATTTAAGCAATTAAGCCTGAAAATTGCTTCAGAACATAAAATGGAGGAGCAATTTTAATACTTTGTGTTAACAGATTGTTGATATTTGTTGAAAAAAAAACTCACCAGACAAGTGAGAACAGGAAACTTTGGGCCAGAGCTAATCTGAGAGTAATGGCAGTGAAGTGTGTGTGTGTGTGTGTGGGGGGGGTACCCTACACTCCCAGCATATCAAAACCTGAGACTCACCAATAGATGCAGTTTAGTGTTATACTCAGGACACCCTCTTTTGGGAGATGGGGAGGTCTTACCCCTCTACAGAGGATACAGTCAGTTTATTCTAATTCTCACTGACAGGGTTTCAAACTTATCTTAACTAAAGATCAAATTAAAATCATAAAAACACAGCAAGTTGATCTTATTTCACAGTGAAGCAATGTGGATCAAAAAGAAGATTTATTGAAAGTTCAATGTAACTATGAATAATTATGATGGTGTTCAAGTTTTCAAATTGGTATTTACTTACAATTAAAGTTGGAGAAAATATTTAAGAAAAATATGGGCAACTCCATAGTTTGGTTATGTTTTATGGCATATCACCCTTTGAGGGTTATTTAATGCCAAATCCTGTTTTTGTATAAATAATTTGTAAGCAAATAGTTTGTACATAACATTTTGAATAAGCCAGAGATCATTTGCTTGCACACAATCAAATGGTTTCAAGTATAATAAATGATTACATATTTCTATTTGACCGATAGATACAACCCTAATAGGTATCATCACTCCAAATCAGAGTAGACCTGGGAATAATGGCAATAAAGCTGTACTTCACATTCCCCTAAGCTCCAGAACTGGAGATTCACCATCAGATACACTAAACCATGTCATACGCAAGACACTTGTAGGCAGGGGAGTCAGGGTCTTACCCCTTTGCAGAAAAGCAGTTGGCACATTCTATAAGCCCAGCTGACAGAGCAGAGGCAATTACAGAAATGATAGATTGATGATTTGAGATGTAATAATAGAGATATTGATGACACCAGGAATTTATAGTGCAAGGAAGACTGATTCCAAGTAGAAATCCATACTGATTTGAAAATACAATACATATTTTTTTTAAATTCTCTTAATCTGGAGAATAATATATATTATTCATACAGAAAACAAAATAATGCCCAAGTATAAATCAACAAGATTTCCAATCACCTAACAGTTACTTTTGAAACAGATTCCTAGATCTGTGTACAGCATATAATAAAGCAACCTCCTGCCTCTTGTTTTTGCATGGATATATTTCAATTACTTAAGATGGTTTGGTTGAGTTTTATGGCATATCAACCACTGTTGGGTATTTAATGCATATATATGCGTGATTTGTAAACATTTTGTAGATATACACAGTTAAATGATTAAACAGTTCTATTTCTAACAATTCAGTTTAGCTTAAGTCAAAGTTAAAATGGTTCCAAGTATCACTAACAATTCGCTTAAACATCAGTCATTTGTTTACACACAATTGAATGATCAAACAGTTCTATTTCAAATAAGTCAATTTAGCATAAGTCATTTGTTTACACTCAGTTTAAATGTCAAACAGTTCTGTTTGACTCATAGATAGGACCCTGTCTGGTGCTACTACTCCAGGCCAGAGTAGATCTGGGAGCAATTCCCAAAAGCTCCAGCATTATTGGATTCTTTAATGTCATGTCCAAGACACTTGCTGGGAAGGATCTTACCCCTCTACAGAGATGCAGTCAGTGTATTCTACAATCCCAGCCAAATGGGTTGGTTACTTGAGGTGATGAGGTGGGAAAAAAAAAAGAAAAAAAAAAAAAAAAAAAAGGGAAATATTGTAACAGTACTGATAAGACAGATTTTACAAGTATATGAACTATTTTGAGTATGCAATGATTCAATTATGAAAAACAAGCATTTTGTTCTTTATTAAAAATGAAGGACTGTTTTGAAGTAAGAAATCTTTAGATTCCACAGACATTTTGTGTCTGTATAGAATTCAAAGTACAAACATTTTATTATTTGTGTACTGGGATGTCTTCTGGCAGGCTAAAAAGTGAAGTTTTGGGCTTTTTAAAAAACACACAGGCATGGGAAATATTTCAACTTCAAAATTATTGATTAAAATTTTAAAAAACAATTTTTTGACCAAGGCCTGTTAAGCAATAAGAACATTAAACTAGAAATTATTTCAACTCAAATTTTATGATGGACATTTTAGGAAAAAGCCTTCTGACTATGGCTACGATTTGTATGTTACATAGTATCACGTTAGATTTGTGTGGGCTGAATTTAGTGTGTGTATATATATATATATATATATATATATATATATATATATATATATATATACATACATATATATATATATATATATATATATATATATATATATATATATATATATATACATACATATATATATATATATATATATATATATACATACATATATATATATATATATATATATATATATATATATATATACACACACACACACACACACACACACACACACACACACACACACACACACACACACACACACAGTTTACTTCTCATGAGAGTAGACATGAAGTGGCTGAAGGAAAGCATTGTTAGAATTCTCTGTGGTAATAATCAAAGATAGAAATTTGCCAAACTCATAGTTTGATTCCAATCCAATGACTCTTGTCATTCTAAATGAATGTATGTTACCATCTCCAGAAAAGATCACTTCTCTTCTTCAGTGAGAACACAACTAATACCAAAGTCCACTGGAAGATGTGACCAATAGACTGGGCATTGATTTCATAAGTCCAGTTTATCCTTGTAACCAATACAGATTGTTTCATAGGCTGGAGTCACCTTCCCAAATGACACATTAAAACTGCATGCTTGAGAGAATGGAAAAGATAGAAAGCAAGTCCATCCAACTGGTTATATTTGGGCCGTGATCATTATTAGTTTTAGATTGTTTGCTTATTTTTACAATGAAAATATTTTTAATCAAGCTAAAGTGGAAATATGGTGCCATTTTTAAAAAAAGTGGTTCCCCAGTATGTTCAATTGCATATAAAAAAAAAACAAAAACAAAAGGCAAAATGTAATATTGTTCAACCCTCAATACAACAGAATTGTGAAGACAAGAGTGGGAAACTCTTTTCAATTTATAATAACTCCCCAAATAGTAAATTATACAATATCTAATAGAAATTCAGTTAAAATCAATTATAGATGTACAGAAAATGTTAAATTTGATTTACATAAAACAAAAAAATAATTGTGATAAGACAACTAAGATCCAATTTTGAATTAATGTAACTACAGAAACTGACAAGTCTTCCCTTTAGCTAATAAGTAAGTTCCTGATACAAAGGAAAAAAAAAATCACCAAGCAACTGTAAAAAAGAAGAGAACCCAATGTCTACATTAGTGCTACAAATGTCAATTCACACAAAACAAAATATATGTGCTATAATCAAACAGGAGACATTTCCACACTAAATGGAAACCCTCTGAAACTGGTAGACAAGTTCACCTACCTAGGAAGCAGTGTCTCATCAACTGAGACAGACACTGACACGTGACTAACAAAGGCATGGACAGCTATCAATAGACTATCGGTCATATGGAAATCAGACCTGACCGATAAAACAAGACGCAGTTTCTTCCAAGCAGTTATCGTGTCAATACTGCTATACGGATGCACTACATGAACACTAACTAAACGGCTGGAGAAAAATCTTGACGGCAACTACACAAGAATGCTGCGAGCAATATTGAACAGGTCCTGGAGGCAACACCTCACAAAGCAGCAGCTATACGGCCACCTACTACCCATCATGAAAACTATTCAAATTAGACAAACCAGACATGCAGGACACTGTTGGAGAAGTAGGGACGAGCTCATAAGTGATGTACTCCTGTGGACCCCATCACATGGCTGAGCGAAAGCAGGGTGACCAGCTAGAACCTACATACAGCAGCTCTGTGAGGATACAGGGTGTAGCCCTGAGGACCTGCTGGAAGTGATGAACAATAGGGAAAGGTGGCAAGAAAGGGTCAGGGATATCCATGCCGATGGCATGAGATGACGATGATGTGAGAAGAATAATTACTCCTTCAGTCATTCCATTCATTTTGCTGCATGTCAAGATTTATGAAAATTTAGTCAGAAAATGTACATTTTAACATGCAATATTAATTGCATATTGCTCTATTTATAGAATTTTGAGTATTTTAGTTTTTACTTTGCAATTTGATTGTTTTAAAACACATAAGGAAAAAAAATTGACAACCACTTCCCACAAGGTGTGTTGCTGTATGGCCACTTACCTCCAATTTCATAAACTATTGAAGACAGACAGGCTAGACATTGCTGCAGAAGTAAAAGACAAACTCATAAGTAACATTCTCCAATGAATTCTTACAGATGGACACAGTAGTGTTGGCCAACCAGCAAAAACTTACATTCATCATCTCTGTGAAGACACTGGATGCCGTCAAGAGGACTTACCAATAGGAACAGATGGTGAGAGTGAGTTAAGAGAATCTATGCAATCAGCATGCCTGGAAGATGTTCAAAAAGTATCAAGAGTGAATTGTTAAATTTTAAGAATTCAAATGAAGATATGTGTATAGCTGAGCAACTTCTATAAGAAAGTGATGATATCTAGATATCTAAACTGCTGTGATGATATCTAGATTTCACTGCAATCAATACCAATTCTTGATACTTTGAATTTCATATTTAAGTGAAGTTGTGTACCCAGCTAAGCATCTTGTATAATAAAGTGATTATGTCTTGACAAGTTAGTGCCAATTAAAAAAAAATAAAAAAAATAAAAAAATTAGGAACCCTGTCTCAATACTTTTTAGAGTGGAATGTTTTTGGTAAAAGACAGGACAAAATGTTTTCTGGTTTCTTAAATTGAAAATTCATATGAAGGCTAAGATTTGAGGACGTGGGGGACATTAAAAGAATTATGAAGGCACATCTTCCCAACCCATAAAAGGAGTTTCAGAGGTGCTTTGACCAATGGAAAACTTGCTGGAATAAGTGAGTTGAATGCTAACAAGATTATTTTTGAAGAAAGTTTCACTTATTGTTTTCAACATAACTTGTACATAGTATTGATACATTCACTCTGACTCAAAAATATTTACATTCATAAAATTGAGTGATATAATAGTTCAGCTAGGCTAGCAGACCATTGTTAGTGAGTTAGTCTAACTGGATGGCTATTATTTCAGATCTGGTGACAAACTTAGTTGGTGAGACTCCAATTCTGGAGTTATCCCTTTGTTGTCATCACTCATTAGTCCACTGACACAGAGTGGTAGTATCAGCTATGGTCCCATCAAATATATCCAAGACAATGTTTAAAATAATTTTGAAATTATATTAATACATTGCCTCTTAAAACATTCATATTGTAACAAAGAATGAAGTGTTTATTTGTTTAAAATGATTGTGAAGTCATATCTTTGCATTTTATATAATCGGAGACAATGATTGTTAAAACAACTTTAGCAAAAAATAACCTAACAAGAACTGACATGCTGCAAAACCAGTCAACCAGATAATTGCTTGCATATTATTAGTATTAGATAGGAATAATCTATATCACAACTGTGTGCAAATTATATATATTAAGAATAATTACTTGAAGCTATAATTGCTTGCTATTTGTTAAGAAATAGAAATAGTTACTTGAAACCATATAATTGTATGAACAAAAAGTAAATAGATAAAATGAAAAAGTTTGTTAAATAATCCAACAAAGGTTGACATGCTACAAAAACCAAACAAGACAATTTACCTAAAACAAAACAAAAAATATTCACCTCTTTTCAGTTTTCACTTCCCAAAACTGATTAGTTTTGATTGAAATCCAATAAAATATAATTTAATTTTTTGTATGCATCAACATGTTATCTTAACACAGCAAAAATGGCAAATTAAAGGAAGATTTTTGTAAACACAATAGTATTAAAAGCCATTTCCAAACCAACAATAGTGTAAAGGATGGGGTCAGTATTCACACTCAACTTGATTGTTTTAATTACTTAAAAAGGAGACAAATAAATGCTAATTATAGAACATTCATTATTTATAATTAATGTATATACTAGAATAATAAATAAGCACTTTTTTTAATAAACATTTCTTATTTTATATATCATACTCCTCAAGTAATGAATTACCTCTGATTTTTATTCACAAAAAGGTTTATATATTGCATATAATGATTGACCCCTTAATTTTGGCTAGCTTACAAAAATATTTCTTCAATATCCAATGACATACAGAGAAAACATTCAAATACTTATTTATACTATTAAAACTGCTATAATGCAATCAAAATCAATGCAATCAAAATCAATGCAATACCATAAATAAACAATGTTAGTTGAGCTAATACCTAAACAAAAACTTTCAGTTAAGATAATTAAGTTTTTATGTGACTTTGTTTACTATTTATAATATTTGTACATATTATGTACACAGATGTTATAAATAGTAAATGATGTTAAGTAAAAACTATTATTTCAACTAATTGGCATTTGTTTATGTATAGGCCATGTAGGGGACACTTTGGACCAAACCTACTTTAAGGTCATGCCTAGAAACAAAGCTTCAATATTTTAAAAACTCATTTTAGGTGAAAAATCAGTCATAAAAAGTCATTCATTATGTGAGTATATATGGTAATTCTTTAAACCTGTAAGCTAGATATTTCCAGCTGAGTCCAATGTAAATTTATACCATAAATTCTCTATTTTGGGCTTAGATCACATTAAATACTAAAAATACAACTAATAAAAGACTTGATATAGCAATCATTTCAGTGGAAAGATAAGATAGTTTATTGTGCCCTGAAGGAAGTTTGGATTCATTCTGTGATAGATTTTGTTTTTTTATAAATTTGTAAAGTGCAAAATAGCATAACAGAAATTCAAACTCACTTACTACGATGTCAATGTCACAGTCCAGTATGTTAGCCACTACGCCACAACCCTAGCAATTTGTTTGGATAGGGGCATAAAAGAAAAAATTTGAAACCAAGATATTTCATGAAGTAACCAGTTAAACTTAGTGATTTGCAAGACCAGATTATAAAACAGTCAAGGGGAAATTGCATCCCATGTTTTTTGAATGGCTCACTTAAAACTTGATTTTTTTTCCCTGAAGAGAGAGAGAGAGGGAAAAAAAAAAAAAAAAAAAAAAAAAAAATCAATCTTTGCCAATTTCTAAGCCAGGCACTTAAGTTTTTCTGTAGTGAAAATGGTTGAAGTACCATCGATGCATAATTAGCTTGAATTTTTAAAAAGTATTGCAGCCATGTCTCATGCAGCTCACTTGTTAAAGATTACCTATACCTGTTATAGAACATGCTTTAACAATAGTTAATACCTAATAATTCACCCCTAAACTAGAGCCTAGTTAGCTGGGGCTGTAAAATATACAGACTACATCTCTGAAGAACGAGTGCTCCACGAGTGCCCTAGATATGAAAATAAACCATGTGATGGTGAGGCTCCAATTCAGGAGCTTTTGGAAATGTACAGTACCCTTTCATAGTCATGAATCCCAGGTCCACTCTAACCTAGAATAGTAGTACCTGTTAAGATCACATCTATGGGTCAAATAGAAATAAATCATTTTCTATAAACCATTTAATTGTGTACAAACAAATGACAGTTAAATTGAATTATTAGTATTACATAGCAATACTTAAAACCATTTAACTGTATACAAATGAATGAGTAATGTTGAAAAGAATGACTAGAGTTAAATAGCAATACTTGAAACCATTTAACTGTGCGCAAGTAAATGAGCTCTGGCTCATTTAAAAAAGATTACTGAAAAAACTATTCATTTACAAATATATATGACAGGATTTAGCATTAAATAACCTACAATGGTTGATATGCCATAAAACACATCTAACCAACAAACCTAATCTGGTTTAGCAATATTAATACCAGCTATAATTTGAGCATAGAAACTTAGTCACAAAATTCCAACAATATAAATTTCACTGTACTTGTTGCCATAGAAACTCTTAGTTATCTCGACAGCCAAAGAAGGTGAATAAAATCCAGCGAGTAACAAGCAAGATAAAGAGTGAAGAAAGGTAATAAATTTTAACAATATATATATATATATATATATATATATATATATATATATATATATATATATATATATATATATCTTCTTTTTAAACTCCAGTTCAAAACCAGAAGTAGCAGCCCACATGAATCAAATCAAACAAATTTTAGATAAAAATCATTTAAAATTTGCTTTTATTTTTTTAAACCATAAGTGCATATAACACCTTCCCCTGTCAACTTTGGACAAAAAAAAGTCAAAAACAGATGAAATAAAATAAATAAAATATGTATAAAACACTGACCTTTTAGAATTTGTAGCAGCAAAATTTAACCTAAATTCATCATTTGCTCAATTTTTTTATCAGTTCCTACAGGCTAATAGGAATTTATATAGTTTGCATTATGTCTTAAAATACAAAATTTATACAGTATTTAGAGCAAATTCATGGACATGTTCACACAGAAATACAAGCTTGCAGAAAAAATAAGTTCACATTAGGAGAAACAAAATTATATATATATATAAAAACAAAAAACAACACATTCCAATGGATATCAATCTGTAATGACAAAACATTAGTTTGGACAATAGATATAAACTTACTTTAGGTCATTCTGTCCTAAATATGGTGAGGTATGTGGCATAAAAAAATTAAAATTAAAGTTAATTATATAGTTATTGTGTATAATATACACCCCTAATTTTTAGGCAGAAAAAGAAAAACAAACTTATACACAAATGATTATAGTACCAGCCCAGCCATAAAAATGTCCAATTGTTGAAACTTATTACCTTTTATTTCTTTATCTTGCTAGTTACTGATCTATTCACTCACCAATCCTTCAATTAACAGAAATAACTAGCATTTCTATAGCAACAAGAGTACTGAAATTTACTTTATTCTAATTAGAAAAATTTACCAGTTACTTAATTTATCACCAACCCTGTTTAACAATATCAATACCAACTCCATAATTGTTAGTTATGAATTGTCTATGGCCATAAATGTTCTGTAATCTTTTCAGAACCAAAAGGTGTTTTTTGCTGAATAAAACTGACCTTTTTTTGGACATGACAACTGCATAAAGATTAATAATTTTCACTTATAGTATAAATAAAGATAAATAAAACTTTATTTTTTGTTGGTTCATTTAGTTGGTTGGTTGGTTTCATGGCATGTCAACCTTTGTTGGGTATTTTATGTAGAAGTCAGTTTAACAGTTATGGTGTCTAATTATATACAGTTTAAAAATCTATCATTTAAAAACTAGTCATTTGGGGCTGTAGAATACACTGACTGCATCTTAACAGATGGGTCAAACACCCTCCCCGAATGAGTGTCCTGGATATGACACTAAACAATCTGATGGTGAGGGTCCAGTAATGCTGGAGCTTGGGGGAATGCAGAGTACCACTTCTTTGCCATCACTCCCAGGTCAACTCTGGCCTGAAGTGGTATCACCAGATAGGGTCCTATCTTTGGGTTGAATAAAAGTATTTGATCATTTAATTGTGTGTAAACAAATGACTGATGTTTAATTGCATTGTTAGCAATACTTGGAACTATTCAACTATGTTGACATATACACACACACGATTTGGCATTAAATAACTAATAATGACTGATATGCGATAAAACCAAACCAAACTAAGTACTTCATACTTAGTTTGAGTATCAGTGTTTTAAGATTAAAAAATTATCTCAAAACAGATCTATAGAGTAGACATGGAAGTAATAACAATGAAGGATACAAGTAAAATATTTGGCATTAAATAACCAACCAACCAACCAACCATCATTTGTTACTGCTTTATTCATTCACCCACACAAGAACTACTACTCCTTCACTTGTGATTAGTAGCATTTCTATTGCAAAATGTTAAGAGAAATTTAGTTTATTACAAATGTAAGAATTTTATCAGTAACTTAATTCTGTAGCAGATTTAGTTAAAGTTGGCAATGAATTGTTAAGTATGAATTGTTAAGTATGAATTGTTGGCTATGAATATTACAAACGCCAATTTGAAAGTGAAAGAGGCAAGAGCCCATCAAACAAATAGGTTAA
Organism: Sepioteuthis lessoniana; assembly: GCA_963585895.1. Taxonomy (NCBI): domain Eukaryota; kingdom Metazoa; phylum Mollusca; class Cephalopoda; order Myopsida; family Loliginidae; genus Sepioteuthis; species Sepioteuthis lessoniana. The sequence continues at coordinate 74,654,489 of OY757934.1, forward strand.
AGATAAATAAAAAAAATACCTGTACAGTCATAAAAATGTACATTGTTAAAATTTATTTCATTCTTTGTTTTTTTTTTATTTTTCATTTTTTTTATTTTACTTGGTTCGTTCATATACTCATTCCTACTTGTTGGCTCATGATAAATGTTTAGGTAATCCACTATACCATAAATTATTTTGTAAACTTTGCTTAGTCTAGAACACGGGCCTCAAGTTGTTTATGGTACTAACTGATATTAAGTAGGTCACCCATTTCAAAACTGAACAGGTTCACCAATGCTTAACTTTGCGACCAGTATTTTCAGCAAGAAATTGTTAGTAATGAATTAGCCATTTCATTCACTCACACACAAAAATATAATGAAAAGTACAGCGTTTCAGAAAAATTGATATCATTTTATAATCTAATAACTTGACCAATTCTCATTCAAATCATCTCAGATTTTAAGAGTAACTCTAAATTTTATTTTCATGTTTTTTTCCAGGTATAAAAATGCCATTCACTAGAAAAAAAATTGGTGTTTAAAGATTAAACAGAATTTTGAGTTGTTTCTACACATGCTGTTAAAACTTGAGATTATTTGAATAGAGATTGGTCAAGTTATTAGATTAGGAAATGATATCAATATTTCTGAAACATCCTGTGCTACAGATTTTTTGGAAGGTGCTACAGATTTTTTAAAAATTCATTAAACCAAAGAGGTTTGTAAAAATTCTAGTTTTTCAAGTAAGAAAAGAATATGTAGTCAGGTGGTGTTAAATGAACTCAAAATTATGTGGCATTAACTTCATACACATAGAAAAATGGTTTTATTTTTGAGGCAGACAATTTTTTTTTTTTTTAAATAGAGCTTTAGTGTCACATATGGTTTATAAAACAATCATTGTTCAAATGGTCACAATCCTTTTTTATCACATTCTCTTCCAACCATATTGTAAAGGTTAGACAGCAACAGACAAAAGTGAAAGTGTATAAAAAAAAAAAAAATAAAACCACTGAACTTTATCTTTTTCCCTCTTTGCACACTAGTAACTACAGGTAAGGAAATTAACCAACAATAACCCCTACCATTAATTCATCCTCCTTTTGTCCCAGAATCAAACACAACCATCTAAATAAAAAGTATTACTCATAAAAAAATTGTTGTCTGCTTCTTCCATTTGCCAGTGACTACAATGTCATTACATTGGAACACATGATGACATTAACGATACTGATTTGTATATTCAACAGACTAATATTAAATAATTATTTTGGAAAAAGAAAAATAAGTTTAAGTAATACAACAGCAAGTATATCTAATGAATTAATATCAGAATATGATTTATACATACAGTGGAACCTTCACTGAAATTGTTTTTTTAGAGTAGTCATTTTGAAGACATTTTATTATGAATTGTTTTAATTCTCATTTCATAAGCCAGAAACGAAGAAAAATTACAGGATGTTTCAAAAAAATTTGAAATTACTTAAGATGTTCAGAGCATTTAAGAAAAACTGATATTATTTTGTAATCTAATAACTTGATAAAATTTTGATTAAATAATCTAAAATTTTAACAGCATGTTTAGAAACAACACAAAATCCTGTTTAAAAAGATTTTCTTGTGAATGGCATTTCTATATCTGAAAAGAAAATCAATTAAACATTAAATATAGAATTTTGAATTGTTTCTACACATACTGTTAAAATTTGAAATTATTTAGAAAAGAATTGGTCAAATTATTAGATTAGGAAATGATATCTATTTTTCTGAAAGATTAATTTAAATGGGAAAAATTGTCTTGATTTTCATCAGTTTTGATTAACAGTGCTCCACCCTCAGGAACAAGTTAGTGATACAAGTTAAGGTACTACTGTATATAAAATAGTTGTGTGGACGATATATAATGGTTAGTTGTATGGAAAATTTAATCAGTAAACCGAATTGAATTTCTGGCTGAAGTGGTATCAGTACAGAAAATGGAAACATCAATCCAAATAGGAATTCCAGCTAAGGTTGCTTGTGTTCAATACTAAAAACCTTGGAAAAGGCATGAAACCATCTTTTCTTTCTTCTAGTCAGTGTGGGACTAACCTAGAAGTTAAATAAGCTATAACTTTGGGCCATACACTCTCAGGGCCTAATTTTTAAAAACTATATTTTTATTCTATTAGTTCTTATTTTTGAATGCTAATTCATCTCATAAGTATATTTTTTTTCTTTATCATTAACATAAAAAAATTTTTTAAGAGCCTTAAATTCAAGGTTCAGTCCTGCCTCCAGCTATGGATAAATAGTAGGGCAGATGGAGCTATCTTTTTGATAAGGAATCCAATTAATGGGAAGAACAACTTAATTCAAACCCCCAATTAACAACATCATGGATCAGCATAGCAGGGTTTGGCTTTTGTTTAATGGCATATCAACATTCATGGGTTATTTAATGCCAAGGACATCCTTGTTGAAGAACATTGCCAGGGAGTTCTTTTTTCTTGGTTACTTTGTTTAACTGCATATCAACCAATGTGGCTTATTAATTACCAAAGCCATCCTTGTATAAAAACAGTAGTGGTATTATTTAACCCATAGTTGGCAGGGTGCATGAAGGGGTTCATACCTTTCCTCAAGAATATTTGTCCAAAAGTGAACATAATAGCCTAACTGGAGCTCAAACTCACTATGATGTCACAGTTCAACATGTTAGCCACTATGACAGAGAAACTCCCTTGCAGGGTTGGACCCATTATTCCTTATGTCTCAAACTTTTGGGAAGGCCAGAGTCCTGATAGAGTGGTAGTCGAGGGCAACCAGAAGGCTCCCTTTTCAATAGCTACTACACCGAGGTGTAGGGTAGGGCACTACTCCTTTCCCTGGATTGCTCCACTTTACCCTCGATACGTACTTTATACTGCTGAGTGTTAAGCAAGGAGGTATCAAGTACCATTTTTAAAGTCTTTGGTATGACATGACCTGGGATTGAACCCAGATCTCCTGGACCATTGGCAAACACTACCTACAAGGCCAGTGAGCTGTGGTAGATATGATATATAATGAAGAAGTTTTTACATAGTAATTAACATGTCACATGACTCTTCTGAAGAAGTGTTTATCGAAACGTTTGTTGTAGGAAATGGAATCAGCAACCTGAGTTCAAATCCTGGATGAGGCAGTTTGCATTTCACTTTATGCTAATGCCCTTGGGAAAGGCATTAATCCATCTCTTTTCCCACCATCTATGGGCAAATAGTAGGACAGGCTAGGTTCTTTAACCTTGGTTAGGCAACCAGTCAAAGAGAGAGAAAACTGCTTAAAAATTGAACCCGTGTCACATCCAACATGTGGTGGAAGGGGTGGGTAAAAAGATGTCTGAATCATCTGAATGAGTTTTTATAGATGACAGAACACCGAGTTCTAACACTGGCCTGTATATCAATGTTGTAAACTTGATAAACATGCAATTAATGGCTCTTATTCTCAGAAGACAGATCCTAATCTTTTAATTTCTTTAATAAGAAAGACTAATTAATTTCAAACATATACATTTGTTTTCCGCTGAACTGTATAGTTCAAAGCTTTTCCAAATATGTAAAACCATATTAATCAATAAAATATAACTCCTAAAACAGCCTAATAAAAGACATGTTAAAATAAAAAAAGTGATGGGGAGGTATTCAAATATGGCAGAAACATCCAATTTTTTTCTGTGATTTTGCAATACAGTAAAATGAGTACAAGTTGGTATAGCTCAGGTTAAAAGTACAGTAAGGATAACCTGAAGACAAAATTTTTTAGACCTTATTTTTCCAATGCAGGTATCATTGGGGAATGAGAAAAATTTTGGTAAATGGGCCAAAGTCAGAAAAAAAAAAAAAAATTAAGGTCTAAAAAACTTTAGCTCTACATTACCCTTACTGTGTTTTTCACCAGTTAAAAATTCTCATATTTTGTAAATGCAGCAGCTTTGACCAGTTTGCCAAAACTTCTCATTCCCCAATGATACCTGCATCAGAAAAATAGGGTTAATAATAATTATATATATATATGTGTGTGTGTGTGTTTACCCTTACCATGCTTTTAACCTGGACTAGTAATGTATGTACATGAAGTGTTGTGGAAAGTGAGTGGATATGTTAGATCATTGGGCTAATTCTTTCAATGTAGTTTTCTTGTCTGTCTTAGTTCTTTCATCATCAATATTTGTCTGAAGTGAGCTTGATATTTTTGCAGTCTCTGGTATAGAATAATTATCAGAAATTTCACAGCCACCTGAAGATGCACCATGTTCTTTATCTTTGCAATCCCTTTTGTCTGCTTCAGATTCCACCGAAGGATCTGCAGCACCTTTCACCTCGGTTGTTTCAGATGGTAACGAGTTTTGCGAAGATGAAGGTACATCTCCATTGGCAGCACCTGGTGTGTCGGTATCTGTCTGCTTTTCTTTACCCTTTTCTGGGGTCACAGATGAAGCAGATCCCTTTGACAGGGATTCACTGGTCTCGTTGGGGATATCCGACCCCACTGATTGATCCCCACCTTTCTGGTCATCACATGTTTCAGGTTTGCTTGCGTCACTACTTTTATGATTGCCTATCTCAGCATCCTTAGTTGCTTGAGCAGATTTAGAAGGGGAATATAATGTCTGCACAGGATTATACATGGGAATAGGAGGTATGGCTGGCAGAATGCACTCTACTTCTTCTCCAGATGTAGTTAATGCCAACATTTCCATCAGTTCAGAAAGTTTTTGTGCCTTCCTCATTTCATTCTGGTAGATTATTGTATAGAGATGTTCTGTTAGTTTCTCTTTTGTTTCAGCTCGACGATATAAATCCATTTTGGCCTCCACAAATTCTTTTTCTGCTTTTTCGTAACGCTTTCTGCAAAAAGAGAACAAAGACATTTATACATTTTCAAAAAAGGTATTTTGAAAGAAGTTTAGAGAAAAAAAAAAGTAACTACAATATATAAATTTTTTCTTATTTTTTAACTATGATAAATCACTATTAAAAAATCTTTGCTTTACCATATCACTAATGTACTATCTAGTTTTTCCACAAATTATTGCCTCTTAGGAGGACCGAGTCAATTAACAAGCAGAGGGACATAACCAAACAAGTTTTAAGAATTGTAAACATTTATAAATGTTCATAGTTCTTAAAACTTGTTTGGTTTATGTTTATCATAGTTACAAAATAAGCAAAAAGTTGAAGAAAAAGTAAAAAGAGAAAAAGAACAAAGGGAAAGGGGGGAAAAAAAAAAAAGGAAAACTTTCAGTAAAACACAAAGAGAAAAAGATACATACAAACACATTCATACCTGTACACAGACCCCCCCCCAAAAAGAAGAAAAACTATATTTAATCATTTTGTAATTGAAACAAAACTATACATAAAAACCTACTGAGATTCTGTATACTCCAAACTGGCTGTTTCGATCCTGTCTCGAATGATGGACACATCATTGGTCAGCAGGTTGTCTAATCTAGACAATTCTTTTTGAAGGTCAGTTAGCAAATGAGCCTCAGTTTCAGCTCTGGCCCGCCTACACACAAAAATAAATAGATAAATTTCCAAAAAATTTTCACTTCAACATCATCTAATAAAAAAAATAAATAAAAAATAAAATAAATCAAGATAATATTACTACTAATACTAGATAAAAAGGATATGAAATTCAGAAGAAATATTAGTAAAAAAATTAATTGACAATGCTTCATTAAATAAAAAACTCAAGAATGTTTCATTGCGAGTTTGTGAAGTCAAAAAAAAAAAAAAAAAAAAAAAAAAAAAAAAAAGAAGAAGTTACCTTTCTTTTATTGCTTGTGCAAGAAGGTTTTTGGTCTGTTTGTTCTTCTCTTCAATTAATTTCTGTTGGTGCTGAAATTTTTGTATTTGACTTAACTCCCGACTGTAAAAAAAAAAAAAAAAAAGATAAATCAGTGAAGTTTTTTCATTTTTATTTTCAATTGATTTTAACAACATGTCAACCTGTCTAGGGTTATTTTATGCCAAGAGGTTAGAAAATCACATTCATTGTATGTTCATATTTACATGTTTTTGTGCCGTTTCTTAAGAGTATTTTCTTTTGCAAAAAAATATGAATAACTTTTTAACCCATAGATCAGACTAACAGGTAATGAACAGGTATTTCACTCACCCCAGATCTCTAGAAGTGGAGCCTCACCATCAGATGCAGTTTAGTGTTATACCCAGAACAATGTAATTATTTACGAAATATAAAACGAGATGTATGGGGCACTCAGTGAGACTTAAGCTCACTAGCAATAGTCTGCTAATCTAGCTGGCACCATGCAAGGCACCCATGATAAGAAGAGGCTTACAATATCCTGTAGAGAATTGTATTCAAACAGTATGTCTAAAACAGGAGTGGCAAACCTTTTTGAGATCATATGCTACATGCGTAATTAAAAAAAAAAAAATCATTTTTATTATATTTCTATTTTAGAAATTATTTCCAATTTAGGGTTTATCACTTGGTTGATTGATTTTAAATGGCATGTCAACCTATTTAGGGTTATTTTATGCCGAAAGATTTGTGAATTGAATTCATTGTATATTAATTTTTACATTTTTTTGTGTAATTTATTTTTTAAGAGCTTTTTTTGCACACAGTTAATGATATGAAGTATTCCTATCTAATAAAAATAATTTTGCAACAGATCTATTTGACCCATAGAGAGAACACAAACAAGTACTACCACTCCAGGTCAGAGTGAACCTGGGAATAATAGCAATGAAGAGGAATTCTATACTCCCCAGATTTCCAGAACAGGAGCTTCCCTATCAGATGTAGTTTAGTTTTATACCTAGGACACCTCTTTGGGTAGGAGTTTAACTCCTCTGCTGGGATACAGTCAAACCCCAATGACAATGTTTTTTGGCTTGGATTGTCTTTAGTGGCATTTTAACCCTTTGTAAGATATTTAGTACCAAACAAGTTTAACTATAGTATTTATAAACACAGAGACTCAAAAAAGTACTACCACTTCAGGCTAGTGGACCTGGGAGTAATGGCAATGAAGAGGTACTCCATACTCCCCAGAACTGGAACCCATTAGATTATATGAGGAATAAGGTTTGGTTTGGTTATGTGTTTCATTGGTTGGTAGTGGTCATTGTTGGTCTATGGAGGATGATTTAAGGGTTTTTGGTATCAGACTCCTTTGTTCTTACCCTATTAACTTGTTTTCTTCTTTATCTGTGAAGGCTGCAAGAGAATAATGGAAGGAAGGAAAACAAAGAGATGAAGATACCTTTTAACTTCAATTTTATTTTAAAGTCTTAATGACTATTTTGTGGACAAGTAAATTTTTCCTGAAACCAGTAGAATTAGTCACAGTTCCCAGACAAGGCACTGAAATACAATAGTAATTTTGGTGGGTTACGAGTTTAAAATCTGTGGTTATGTACAGTGTGTTTTTTAGTGAGGTATATTAACACAGACGGTTGCTAACAGGAGGGTTTTTTGGCGAGTAAATTTGAAGGTCTGTCCTGTAGTCTACTAAATATGTTCAATGAAGGCTACTACTGGTGGGAGAACCAGACAGTAACTTAGCAGACATATGGTTCTTCCTCCACCAGCAGCAGGAGAAGTGGGTCCTTCAGTCAGAGTGGGCATTGCTTAACTGAGAGAATTTCTCTTTAGCACCTGGAAGCCCTTTTCCTTAGGCATGCACCATTCTTGCTTCCTGTTAGAGGGCTTTTGGGAACTGGCACATTTTTTTATTTATTTTATCATATTTATTTTATTTTACTTACGTTTTTAAAAAAAATTGAAATGGCAATTAAAATGCTAAAATAAAAGACTAACACATCTTGTTGATGTCAAAGATGACAACTGCCTCCTTGTCAGAAAGTAAACAGAAACTATTACTTCTCTTATCTTTGTTCACCATTGTTTGTTATAATTCAAGTTTGTGTGATGATCAGAAATTGGAAGTTTTCCTTAGATCAGGTACAGGATATCTGAACGTCAAAGGGTTATGGATTCAAAGGGCAAATGGTATACAAATGAGAATAATTTCCAAAGAATAAAGAATAATAAACCAAAATAAAATCTGAAGTTTAACATAATACATAATTTGTGAGCTGGAGATTTGGACATGGATTAAATCTGGATTTACCAATTTAATTCAGTAAGATCTAATAACATAACAGGTCAGCATTTATGACACAAGTTTTTTTTTTTTTTTTTAAATCAAGATGAAATGTCCAAGATTTGCAAAATTTCAGCTAAATGACATTTGTTTTCTCTATACAGCTTATAAAAATAGAAAAAGAGAAATGTCAATGTAATATAATTTAGGATGGTAATTATATTAGTTAATCCCTTTATTTGTGGTAATAAATTGAGAGCTAGGCTAACTTTGAGTTGAAGTGTAAGTTGCATTTGAAAGACCAAGCTGGTGGACCTTGGGTCCATTGGACATGAGCCCTATCATAAAGGTTGTTTTGAAATTGGTTGGGATGACATATAAAAATAAACATTTTGAATGCGATGTCAGCTGACTTAGCGATGATGAATTTATTGAAAGTTTCTAGTAATTACATAAGCAGCAAATAAGAGAAATATTAGAAAATATAAAAAGAAAATTTTAGAGTCAGGTTAGTCAGTCAGAGAGTCACAGTCAGAGTTGGGGAGCTGGAGAGGACAGCGGGATCAGACAAGACCTGAAGTAATTAACATACACAGAATTACAACCAAATCAATCGGGTCAGCAACAAAAAGACCAAGAGTTTTTTGGGGTTTTTTTTGGGGGGGGGTCTGCACAATCCCATCAAATATCAATTTTTAAAGAGATCTTTTTGACCCATAGATGGGACCCGAACAGGTACTACCACTCTGGGTCAGAGTGGACCTGGGAGTAATGGCAATGAAAAGGTGATTTCATACTCTTCAGATCTCCAGAATAGGAATCTCACCATCTGATGCAGTTTAGTAGTGTCATACCCAGAACACTTGTTTTTAGAGGGTCTTGCCCACCTATAGGCAATAACAGTGTATTCTAAGTCCTGCTGATAGGGCATAGGGGGGAGAAGAGAGAGGATTATGAATGAAAACATTTACATATTTACATTTTTTGTGTCATTCAAGTTATTACACACAGTTACATGATAATAAGTATTCTTATTTTAAACAAATAATTTGCACACAACTGTATGGTTTCACGTAATTATTTCTATATAATAACAGTCATCTGTTTGCATACAGTCAATTGGTTTCAACTAATAATAATCTTTAGTAAACAAGTTTCAAATAACAATTCTTAGAATAAATAATTAACACAGTTATATGGTATCAAGTATTCCCATCAAATACAAATAATTTTTCAATAGATTTATTTTACCCATAGATGGGGCTCTAACAAGTAGTACCACTCTGGGTCAGAGTTGATTTAGGCATAAGGGTACAGAGTACCTAACACTTTCCAGATTTCCAGAACTGGAGCCTTACCATCAGATGGAGTTTAGTATCATACCAAAGATACTCCTTTTCCAGGAGGTCTTACTCCTCACCAGGGGGATATACTATATTCTAAGCTGCACCAACAGAGCACTAGTGTCTTTTCATTCATGTGGAGAATAGCCAACGGTTATTGTACATTGGTTATTAATCCTTTACCAGGAGAATCCCCGTGGTGTAGTGGTTAATAATGCTAAACTGTGACATTGTAGTAAGTGTGTTCAAACTCCAGTTGGGCTATTGCATTCACTTTTGGGCTAATCTTGTAGGAATAGGTATGAACCCCTGTAACTATGGGTTAAATAGTACCTCTACTGTTCTTGTACAGGGATGATTTTGGCATTAAATAACCCACAGGAGTTGATATGCCATTAAACAAACCAAATTCTTTATCTACCTAGTGCAGAATGTGGCTTTCAGGTTACTCCCTACACAGGTCAGTTTATTCTAAAGATGCATTTTGCCACTACGTCAACACATTCTGAGTGTTGAACAGGCATAGAAATACCCCTAGCATATAGCATGAATACAGGTGTAAACTCGTGTATATAGCTCATAAGTAAGAGTAAAGCTGGCGACCTTAGTCGAGGGTGACCCGAAGGCTCCCTTTTCAATAACTACTACACCAAGGTGTAGGGGAGGGTGCAACTCTATTCCCTAGATTGCTCCACTTTATCATTGATCCTCACCTTACGATGTTGAATGCTAAGCAAGGCGGTATCAAGTACCATTTTTTTTAGTCTTTGGTATGACTCGACCTGGGATTGAACCCTAGTCTCCTGGACCATTGGCAAACACTCTACTTATTAGACCAATGGCTCGGTTATATAGCTTATAAATTGAATTCAAATTTAAGTTAATTTAAAACTGGTAAAAATTTTGAAATTTAAAATTCAGTCAGGAAAGGATTAAGCAGTCAAAAGAAAGAACCCATTGAGAATTTAAAGTAAAATTTAATTAAAATTTATGTAACATTATAAGCAAATAGTTGTGGAGTGCAAATAGATAAGTTATGAAAAAAGCCAGTAGCTGGAAGAAAGATGGTTTGTTTTCTTTGTTTAACTGCATAAAAACCTTTGTGGGTTATTTAATACCAAAAGTCATCCTTATAAAAGAACAGCAATGATATTATTTAACTCATGGCTAAAAGAATAAGGGGGGTTAATATCTTTCCCAAAGATATTATTCCAAAAGTGAATAGTGCAACTGGAGTTTGATCTTGCTTTCTTCAAGGCTGCAGTCTAGCACTTTAACCATTATACCATGAAGACTCCTTCCCTAAAAAGCTTGAAACCAACATTTTTATCCCCTAGGCCATTATCCCATCAGTCTGTGTTATATAATTAAGGAATGATTTTTTTTATATTAATCATTTTTCGTTAATTATATTCCATCATTCAGTTTGGTTGGGCTTTGAACTATTTGGGTTAAGAGTTCAGGTGCATAGTCATTGGGTACAGTTTTACGCTCGTGCGCAAAGATACGACAATCACCATTGTCATAATAAAGACAGAAAATGAGGCTGGAGTGTGGATGATGTCATGCTCAGAAGAGATGGTCCTGAGAATTTGAGGATTTTGAAAAAGAGAGTTGAGTTTCTATCGTTGAAAGATGTAGTTGGGGAGTTGAGATTGGACCATTGAGTCGAGTAGTTGGGGATTCGGCTATTGAGTCAAAGAGTTGAGTTTTTCGGGTCTCTACCAGCAAAGATGAATCGAGATCTTAAACACCACAAGATGTGCCAAATGTTGGGAGTGGGGTTAGCATAGTATGATTACGAAAGACTTTTAAGAATTGTGTCTTTCTCCTAGTGTTGAAGAACCAAAGTCAGAAGTTAATAAAACTGTTCATACCTGAAACAAAAGAGTCGCCTGTATTGTGTGTTTGTAATTGCCTGTTTTCGCCTGTGTTCTATGTTTGTATATGTATTGTATCACTGTTGTGATTGATATCATTATGGTTATACAACATCTGGAAGAGAGTTAAGTTCAAAATCTCATCCAGTAGTCCAAGTGCAACAAGATATGATTTACCTAGGACAGAAAACAGCAATAAACAAAAAGTTGCCAAAATCATAAGATTTAATCAACAGGGTGGTGGAGGCTGATCAGATGATACTGCCCATATGCAAGGTAAAAGTTGGTGTTCATTATTCTGTGAACTTTCATCAAAGAAGCTAGGTTTTTCAATTCTCTATCTTTGGTGGCTGGAGACTTAAGCAGGATATTTGAACAGAACAAAAATATGAGAAGAACTGGTTCTGATTAGAACAAAGAATCTACCTCCCTGCCCACACACACACACACACACACACACACACTGTATCTGTTAATTATATCCAAGGTATCAGAACAGAAACAACAGGGGGTTTTCACACATTTGAGGAGATCTGTGTATTTGTATTTCCCCTCCATCAGATGATCAGCCATCACCAACATAGCAATCATCAGAGAATATGCTACACTTACCTAAGAGCTTCTTTCTCATCCAATTCTCTGGAACCTTCAGTATTTTTTAAAGCAATATCATCAGGTACTTTCCCATCATTTCCATAAGAATTGGACCTTGAACCATGTCGTTCAATGGGTTTTGATGGTTTCAGTGCTGACTTGGGTGGGGTTGTTGTATTTTTGGGTTTTGTTGGGTTAGGTTTTACATCATTATTACCATCCACAGTCAGAGATCCTGCATCCCCATTTGATACACTTGCTGGATTTAGCATTTGATCAACTGGCATCACTTCGACCACATCAGAAAGGGTCACTCGTTTCTTCTGACCAAATGCTCGGTCTTTATTTGCATTTTTGCCCTTTTGCTTCCCAAAGTTAGCCTGTTTTTTGGGAGAGCCCCCAGGAGGCTTGCCTAAAAAATAAAAGAATTTGATATTTTAGTCAAGGAATACAAAACATCATAAAATGAGATTTGAACAGACTCTTATATTTTTCTCAGAGTTAAACAGAGATTGCAGTTAGTCACAAGAACAGACAGTAGAGTTAGGATAAACTAGAAGAGTAAATATAACAATACAAATATATTCTCAGGTTTGTTGTTGTTTTTATTTGTAGAGCTGATCCACAGCTTATATATTTTCAACCAAAACCTGAGGCAAATCAATCTTTTAAAAACAAACATAGAAAGAAGGTAGTTTGGCAGGTGAAATTGAGCAGGGCACAGATGATATTGCCACAATACTTCCACAAGTGGGAATTGAACCTAGAACTTTCAAATTGATTAAATGCTTTTATTACATTCTAATATTGCAATTAATTATCATCAGTGAACAAGTTTTCTTTGACAAGTTTATATATACAATTTCTTAAGCATATTAGAATGACACCCACCCTCACAAAAAAAGATTCTTAAAAAAAAAAAAAAAAAAAAGTGGAAGCATTGTCATTTTTATTCTTCAATCTATTCTCATTTTTATTGTTCTTAAAACAAAGTTGTAGCTATTGAGCACATAGCTGTGATTAGGTATATGTTATATTTGATAATCATTAAGTCATGCATTCACTCAGAGTTTATATGGCATGAAACTGTGTCACCAGAAAAAGACAAAACTTATATTTGTCAAAATTTCTGAGATGAAGCTTGATAATTTTTATCATTTTTTTGTAATTGGACTATTGTCTTCAACTTTGTTATTTTTACAAAGTTTCAGCTGATGTGGCCTTCAGCCTTCTTTAGGTGTTTCATGTCAAAATCAGGAGCCAACACAGAACTGCAAATCGAACCCTTTATTCAATCCATGGGGATAGATTGTTCTAATTCTGTTAACAATAACTGGGTACAAATATGTATTCCTTGTTATTTACTTGTTGTGGGAATTGAACCAACAACATTCAGATGATTTCACTTATGAGGTGTTTGGTTGAAGAGCTTCTATCTGTTACACCATATGTCCTGCTGGACAATTCAAAGTGAATTTTTGGGACTTATAAACCTAATTTCTTTATCAGCCTACGAGATATTACTTATGTTTACCTTAACTCATGCTGCAATGTTTTTTTAATTTAGCTTTTTTGATTATTGGTTCCCATATCATATTCAAAGTTCTGTATAGGCTACTGAGTTCGACATGAAACACCTGTAGAAGACCGAAGAATGCATCAACCAAAATGTCGTAAAAATAACACAGATGAAGACAATAGTATGAACATACTAAATGATAAGACATAGTCACGAAATATTAAGATGAAATTTTGATTACTTTTACTTTTTATATTGCTCTGTTTGACAGCAATTGAGTAATTTGATTCATCAAGCACTTTAAAGGATTATGTTGTATATTGAGCCTTGACAGAGCTGGATGTTCCAGCTGTGTAAACAAAGTGATTGCAGGACGCACCTGTGTAAACAGGAAGGCAGCGATGCATAGGTGTAAGCAGCACATGTGACGGAGCTGGAAGAACACTGCATAGGTGTTGTGAAATTATATCATATTATATTATATACACAGGTACTCACAGAGATACAGTGAGTCTCAATCTTGCAGCCAGAAGAGATGATTAGTTACAAAGAGTGGCCGGCAGGTGCCCCGTGGGGCAACAGCCTTAAATATAAATAAACCTCAAAATTAAAACTGGTAATTGAGTAATCATTGCATATCAATGCCATAATTATTTGTGTGTAACATTCACCCCTAAATTTGGACTGTGAAATTCTAGAGAAAAAAAAAAAAGAATCTTGTATATGATATTCAGAGTTTTTAGAATTTGTAGTAACTAAATTTAACATTAGCTTAACTTTTAATCTGGTTCATAGAGAATGAAAATAAAAATTTATTCAGTTTACTTCTACTTTGAAACAAAACATTTATGCAGTATTTAGAGCAAACATGGACAAACGTAACAAGCTCATGGCAAAAATAAGATCAGAGAAATAAGATTATAAACAAACACACATTTCAATAGCTATTTCTCTGTATCAGCATAAAACAGAATTATTTGTTTTACATTAGTTAGTTAGTTTGGATCATAGATATAATTTACATTTGGTTATACTGTACAGAATATTGTGATGTATGTATCTGGATATAAAGTTAATATTTAGTTTCAGTGTATAATATGCACTCCTAACTTTTAAGCTTAAAAATGTAGACAGAAAAAAAAAAAAAAACCCAAATAATTACAGTAACTAAAACTTTTCAGTATGTGCTGAACATAATAGGCCTCAGATCAGAAAAGTTTGGTAACCAGGGCAACACAAAACTTTCATTTTCAAGAAACTATTTCAGACAACCAGTATAGTGTAGCAGAGAGCATTATCTTCCTGACATCTAAGTGTCAACCTCCTCCTACCCCAGGATAACTATGCACCCATAAAATATTACCCATAAATAAGTACATCCCTACCAAATGATAGCAGGATTTTATTATTTCTTGTAGAACATTATACAATCAAAATGGATTATACTCAGTACAATATCACCCATGAATAAGTTAATTTTCTTCAAAACCAAAACATACTAGGAGTTTATTATTTCTCATAGAACATTATATAATAAAAACAAATATTTTAAAGTCTTATTTATTACAAAACTCAATAGCATTGAAACGAATAAAAAATGAAATTGCATAAATAATGACGGGGGTGGGAAAGGCATTTACTTTTAAGCATTAATATTGTTGAGTGGTTGCTTTTAATGGCATATCAACCCTTGTAGATAATTTAATGCCAAATCCTGTTTATACAGATATCTATTGAATATATATGATTTGTAAACAGTTTGTAGGTAACATCTTTAAAAAAGCAAGAGCTCATTTGTTTGCACACTGTTAAATGGTTTCAAGTATAGTAGTAATTAAATATTTCTATTCGACACTTAGATGGGACTAACAGGTACTACCACTCATGGACCTGGGAGTAATAACAATGAAGGGGTACTCCACATTCCCCCAAACTCCAGGACAAATCAGAGGGTTTTGTTATATCCAGGACACTTGGTGGTGGTGGTGGTGGGGGGTCTTACCCTGTCTGCAGAGATGCAGTTGGTGTAATCTACAGCTCCTGCTGATTGGGCCCTAATATTTTTGGTTACAGATTTTCAATGCTTTAGGATTTAGTAATAAATAATACTTAATACCCATTTTGGTTATATCATTTTTCACTTGAAATAAAATCTTGTTATCTTTGGTGGAGAGAAGGAAATTAACATCTTAAAAATATTGTAAGGGGGTATTTATGGGTAATACTGTAAGCTGCTGGTGTTCAATCACTGATACAAAACCTTGTTCCAGCACGCTTGTGCCTATTAAAAATTTTCAGTGATGAAACATTGGTTAGCATCGGTGCATGTAGGATAACCTGCTATTATAGAATTAGATTGGGTCAAGTAGACAAAGCCTGAGCAGAACAGACCAGTGTATTCCTATATACCATGGTGTGGATGTGGTTGACAACATAATGGCTACTATTAATGTCAATGAAAATATGGTGAACTCCAAAGAGTTCATGAGGGCATTCAACCTTCATTTTGGTGCATGCGAAAATCTCATTGCTGTACATGCAAAGTCGAGCAAGAGAACACAGAAGCCAGAGGAACCTATTGACATCTTCATACAAGACGACCTAATCATGTTGATAGAGGAATGTGAATACAGTCCTCTAAAAAGGAATTCAGGGACAGAATCATTGCAGAAAGAGAAATTTTCATCTTTGTACCTCCTTTCTAAACTTTATTGCAACTGCTATTGCTGTCATCTCTGAACATTTGACTCGATTTTTTCCTTATATTGCAGAAGTTCGGCTTGACTCACTTTTAAAATGAAGAAAGAATCGGTGAATTGTAATTGACTCTTTAATTGATTTGTCACATGACCCTGTCTTGACTACATCAGTGCACATTATTAGCAATCATAAAAATTTTTAAAAATTGGCTAGTGGTTATTTATTTTGTGCACCCAAACTTGACTTTTCAATGTAACAGTTTCCATAAGTATATACAAGTGTAGTAGTAACATCCACAATCCTGATAAGACTAATTTTCAGCCATTTGCTTTGCTTGTTTTTTTTAAACTGAAGAGTTAGGTTCCAAAATTACATCATCAACTTGATATAATTTGGCCATATTTTTTTTAGTCTTTCCCTTCTCCAACCACTAACTGTTAGTATGTCACATTTGTAATTATGGGACTGCCATGAGCAGAATTCCAAAACTCTTCAATAAAAAAAAAAAAAAAAAAAAAAGATAAAAAATAAAATAAAAAATAAACAAACAAATGACTAAAAATTAGTCTTCTACATTTGGAGATGTAATTATTACACACACACATATATATATATACTTTTTAGGTGAATTTGAATAAAATTAATGTAAATTTAATAATGGGGTGCTATTCACTTCTGGCACAAAAAAAAAATATGATGGTTATTTTTAAAACTAAAAAGATAAAATATGCAGATGAAAGTTATTTCAAATACTTCCTCAAAACTATGAAAGAAAGAAAAAAAAAAAAAGTTTTTTTTTTTTTAGGGGTGGGGTTGTAATATTTGATTAGATTAGCATGTGTACAGGTACTATATCCTTGTGTTGAGGAGCAACACATTGTTCCTAGGACCAATTGGACAGATAATACATTTTCATCCCAGTGAAAGTTAAACAAATAATTAACAAAGACAAAAAAAAAAAAAAAAAAAAAAAAAAAAAAATCACTGTTCATCTAGGAATGACAACAGCACAGACTCCTTTGATTTTCACTATCCATCTATCGGCCATATCTCTTGATATATCTTCTAGATGGCATCTAGTATCCACACAGCTGGTAAATGTAAGTTTTTGTTACTCATGGACATATCAGTGTTGGTCAACTATGTACTTACTAACCCCACCACTATGAGCAGGATGTGACACAAGGTCATTTTAAAGATTTTAACGGGTTTTAATTCAGAGTTTTCCTTCTTCTAGATTGGTTGCCATACCAAGGTTAAATAGCCTAGTCTACCCTACTATTTTACATATAGCTGGAGGGAAAATATGTGCATTCATACCTTTTCCAAAGGTATTAGTGCTACGTGAAATGAAAACAACCTTGTCCAGGATTTGAAATCGGGTCACTGTGTCCATTCTTATAACAATAACTGTTGAAGCATTAGTGCCTCCACGAGGAGGAGTCCACAGGAAAACGTTGCTTAGGAACTTGTCCTTCTCCAGCATGTCTTTATGGTGATGAGACATTGAAATTAAGGTCACCTTGGTTATTAGATATTACAGAGGAATATAGAAAGAAAACTAATGACGAACAACGTTATTCAACAAATAAGAATAACATTTTTAACAAACACAATTACTTTTTAAACTTAAGTAAGGGTTTTCTATTTTAATTTATTTTCCTTTTTGGAATTAATCAGTTCCATATTGAGTACAAAGTCATTTTGTATTTCATTTTTACTTACAGTTTATGATATTAGGAAAGTATTTAAACTTATTTGTTCATTTCCAAGATTCCTCTGTATTTTTTATCCTTTTTTGGCACAAACCTTAGTATCTATGAAAAATATAGTTTATCTCTTTAGTTGTTGATATCTTCAGAAGGGATAGAAGAGTATTCATCTGGTAATAATGAGTAAGTCAGAGACAATGATGGCGCTAAGTCAGACACAGTGAGGACACTGAGATAAATGTTTTCGCTGCATCAAAACAAAGAAGCCAACTGCAGACTAATCTGAATAGACGTCTTTATTGCATTATCAAGGCAGACATTGAATTAAGAATTATTGAACGCTTTGAAGTAAGTGTTACGGTCATTGGCTCAAGGAGTAAAGTGTTCGCCAATGGTCTGGGAGACCAGGGTTAATCCCAGGTCGAATCATACAAAATACTAAAAAAGGTACTTGATGCCACCTTGCTTAACACTCAGCATTATATGGTAAGGATCAAGGGTAAAGTGGAGCAGTCCAGGGAATGGAGTAGCGCCCTCCCCTACACCTTGGTGTAGTAGCTATTAAAAAGGGAGCCTTTGGGTTACCCTCGACTAAGGTTGCCAACTTTACTCACTGATTTAACATTCGTTCCCTCAAGTTGGAACACTTAACTGCTAAAAGGAATATGTTTAACAACTCTTTTCTCTTTCTCTCTGGACAAATCTATGTACAAAACTATATAAACGTGTTTTTAAACTAGTCCTGAAATGAGCTTTTTTTTTTTTTTTTTTACGAGGTATATGGAGAGTCAATAAAACTTTCATATATCTCTCACATAGCACACTGAGAGATTAAACATTTTTCTTTTTTTTCTAATGAATTATTTTATTTTTCCCTCACATCTCATTCATCTTATTTGGATGGTTTGTGTGATAGGTGGTATGTGGTTGTACAACTGCTGTTTTGAAGGTTTCAAACATTTGTAAAAAATTGTTAATAC
Organism: Sepioteuthis lessoniana; assembly: GCA_963585895.1. Taxonomy (NCBI): domain Eukaryota; kingdom Metazoa; phylum Mollusca; class Cephalopoda; order Myopsida; family Loliginidae; genus Sepioteuthis; species Sepioteuthis lessoniana. The sequence continues at coordinate 74,673,317 of OY757934.1, forward strand.
TAGCTAGCTTGAAGTAATCATCCATGCTAGATAAAAAGTCAAAGTCAAGACTTTAATTGAAGCTGTTTACCAATTTTGCCAATTTAAAATGTACATTTAATAATTGGTTACTATGAAATCCACATCACAGAAGAGAGATTTACTGATTATAATCTTTAAAAAAATTTATACAGTTAAATGAAAAAATTAATGGAATTTCATTAAGTTTCTTTTCTTTCTTAATTTGATGGTCCAGCAGACTAGGGTTCAATCCCAGGTAGAGACTCAGAAAATGTTACTTGAGACCACCTTGCTTAACACTTAGAATTATAAAAATATGGAGCAATCCAGGGAATGGAGTAGCACCCTCCCCTACACCTTGATGTAGTAGCTATTGAAAAGGGAGCCTTTGGGTCACCCTCGACTAAGGACTAATTGCTATGTATCACTATCAATTCAATTAAACATCAGTCATTTGTTTACACACAGTTAAATGATCAAACAGTTCCATTTCAAACAATTCGATTCAGCATAAGTTATTTGTTTGCACTCAGTTTACATGTCAAACAGTTCTATGTGACCCACAGATGAGACCTTATCAGGTGTTACCACTCTGGGCCAGAGTGGACCTGGGAGTAATCGAAATGAAGTGGTATTCCACATTTCTCAAAGCTCCAGTATTACTGGAACTTCACCATCAGATTGTTTAATGCCATATCCAGGACACTCGCTGGGAGAAGGGTTCTTACCCCTTTGCAGTATATTCTACAGCCCTAGCCAATTGGGCTGTCCTCTATTTGATTGATTTGGTTTCTTTCTTTTTAATGGCATATCAACTTTCATGGTTATTCAATGCCAAAGCCATCCTTGCTGAAGAATTGCAGTAGTACAATATAACCTATACCTGGCAGATGAGAGTTTGAATTGGCATAGTACAATATAGCAGAGTACAGTATGTTAAGCACTACTCCATGGGGTCTCCTCTCTTCAATTTGAGTGACAGAATGACTTATTTAAACTCTTTTGTTCACATTTTTAGTACTGTATATATCATCAAGTTGCACTGACAGCATGAAGTTTAGTGACTCTTGCCATCCATCTATTGGTCAGCCAATACTGTCATGTCCATGAGGAGTCCATAAGAGAACGTTGATCATGAGTTTATCCTTACTTTTGCAGCAGTGTCCCCTGTATATCTTGTTCATCTTACTTAGATGGTTTATGAGATGAGAGGCAGGTGGCCGTATGGATACAGTTTTGTGGGGTGTTGCTTACAGAATTTGTTCAAAACATCACAGTGTTCTATATCTTCAGCTTAAGAACATCCGGTAACCCGACTAATATTATCTAAATATGACTATTTTTAGTAAGAAATAATTTCGTTATTTTTTTTTTTTTCGTAGTTTGAAAATTAAGATTACGTATGGCAGAAATATAGAGTCCCTCATATTGGATGACACCCACTTTTTTTTAAGCTAAAAATTTTCCCTCAGTTTAATTGTATACATTATAGCCAAACTCGTAATTTTACATAATTGTGTGTGTGTGTGTGTGTGTGTATATATATATATATATATACACATACATACACACACACACACACACACACAAAAGACTTCAAAATTGATTCCGATTATAGTAAACAAAAATTAAAAAAAAATCAGCCCAGTGAAATTTCTAAGGAAATTCTTATGAGTGGAATATAATTGCGTTTCTAGTTTTACACGGCAGGAGAAAAGGCATGAATTTTCAAAATAAGTTGACAATAAATTTATCTAAAATCCCGAAACAATTCTAACTTTAAGGACAATACTGAAAGTAAGTTTGAGAAAGAGCTAGTAGTAATCTATTTTTTCTTTGATAAATGGATCTTTTCGTGTTCTTTAATATTGTAAAATTGATAGTGTTTTTGTCAACACAAAGTTTCGACCTAAGAAAACAATTGGCAGGAAAGAAATGGAATAGTGAAAATGTTACATATGCAAAGAAATTTTAAAAGAAAATTAACAGTTGAAAAAAAATAGGGGGGGGTATTTTCAAAGTATGTACAACTCGTTATGAATGGAATTTTTGGGGGGGGGTTGAAGTAGGGGTAAGTTTTGCATGAGTTTTACAAGTTTATTGATAATTTGTTTCATATTTCAGAAAAATTCATGCTAAGTGTTTGACTAAAAAAAAAAAAATTTTTTTTAAATAAAATAAATAAAAATAAATAAATAAAAATCCCCCCCCCTAAAAAGTAATAAAAAAATGATTTTTTGTGCATAATTGACAAACATTTTTGCTAAAACATTAACAAAAATCAAAAATGGTGAGTTATAAGACCAATTCAGGTGGGGCGGGAGAATTCATTCCTGTAAAGGAAAATCGATTTAAACTCGGGTTGTAATGCCTAATGTATGGCACAAATTAATCAATGATTAAATAAATAACAACCTACTTTTTTTTGTCTTGTGAGGTTTATCCATTTTGCGTATGTGGTTTTGTTTGTTTTTATTTGTTTTTTTAATCCCACAAAAAGACTTCTCTCCGCTAATGGTTATAGAGAGAAAGAAAGAAAGGAGAAAAAACGTCCTTGCATTGCCTCGTAGTATTATTACTTACCTATTTACTATGGCAGGGTAGAGAGAGTTATTAAGTAGCAGCAGATACGACCAACAACCAAAAATTCAAGCACTAAGTAGGGAACTGCAAGCAAATAGCATCGTCCAACTAGTAACAATAACAATTGCCATAAGAAGAGCAAGGAAAGTTAGTATATAAATAACCTGTGTTAGTGAATGTACAATGACAGTACTGTGATATTTATACACAAATGTGGGCATCACAGATTTTGAGGGTAACAGCAGGCTTAGGGGAGCAAGAACTTTAGTTCCTGTTTTGTTTTAAATCGCAAGATCTAGTTTAACTCTTAGACACAGAACTCTCCGGGGAAAAAAATGCAATGAAGGAAATATAGTTTACCGCTGCTAAAAAAATAATCATTTATGATAGTGATAGGGTAGATTTTACAAGTAACTAGTACCTCTGATAATGAAGCTTTTATGTTTGAAAATCAGTGTACTGGTTGCATTTCATAGCTATCAACAAAAACCTGGTTTCAGTCTAAAACTAAAATAGATGCCATCCACTACTAAGATTTCTGTTTGACTCATCATATAGTGGTGGGTGCTTCTCTTGATGTAATGATTAGCAAGCTAGACTAGCAAACTTTAGTTCGAGTCTCATTGGGTGCTCCATTCATACAGTCTTGTGCCACATTTAAGCAAAAAGCTTAGTAAATTACTAATCATTTAGTGTAATGGTTTGCAAGCTAAGCTAATGGACCATTATAGGCGAGTTTGATTCACACCGTGTGCCCTATACATCTGGCCTGAGCATAAACAATAATTCAAAATGTTAGGAAAGGTTCTGAAATGAATTTATTTTTAAAGTGAGAAAAGGAGAATGGAGGGACAGAGAAATGGTGATTTCAATAGTGGTGCATATTGTGAGTGTACAAAATTAATATTTGGTTTGTTTAATGGCATATCAACTACTTATGAAGTGAAGTTGGTGACCGTAGTCGAGGGCGACCAGAAGGTTCCCTTTTCAATAGCTACTACACCAAGATGTAGGGTAGAGCCCTACTCCTTTCCCTGGATTGCTTCACTTTACCCCTGATATGTGCCTTATATTGCTGAGTGTTAAGCAAGGAGGTTGTTAGAAATAAATATTCCTTCAATATAATTTTGCAATATAAAACAAAACTAATTATGAAATTTAAGTAAATAAATAATAATAAATAAATAAAATGAATAAAACTTATCGCAAGTCTAAAATTTTATGAATAGTTAAAAGGACGTTTTTTATAGGTTGAGAATAAAAAGCTGTCTTTGTGTATATATTAATTTTATAAATGAATAAGCAGACAATTTTTAAAAAGACGCAGTCAACAAAAACTTTTCAAAATGGAAAGAGAGCGCTTTTAAAGGATGTTGTTTCAATTAATCAACATTAGAAAAAAAAGAAAAAAAAAAAAAAAAAAAAGGGAATTAAACTTTGAAGTCAACTATTCTTCAAAAAGAGAACATGAAGACCTGAGCTAAGTGTTAATTTAATTGTGCTTTTGTTTGGGTTTATATACGTGTATAAGTACTTGAATATGTGCAATTGAAAATTGACTTGGCTACGTGTTCACTTTTCTTATAAAACGTTTACATAGAAGTAGGTATTAGGTTAGATTCAATATAATTTACCAATAAGGTATCAAGTACCTTTTTTTAAAGTCTTTGGTATGATGCGACCGGGGATTGAACCCAGGTCTCCTGGCCGGACCATTGGTGAACACTCTACCCACTAGACCAATGAGCCAGTTCAACCACTTATAGGTGATCTAATATCAAAATTTAATACAAATAATTTCCAGTAATATGGTTATAAGTATTCCATCTAATATAAAGTTTTCAAACTGACCAATTTAACTCACAACACTTACAGTGGACCTGAGAGTAACGGTAACAAAAAGGGAGATTCCACATTCCCCAGATTCTTAACTGGATGAAATTTAGTATCATATCCAGGATATCCTTTTCTTTTCGTGGAGGTGGTCTTACCCTTCTGCAGGGGACACAGCATATTCTAAGTCTTGTTGACAGAACTAAAATAAAAATTGTATGATCCTAAAATTGAGCATCTTTTTTATAAGCTAGACTATCAGCCATGGTTAGCAAGTTCAATTCTCAATGGATGCTTCACATTTATCACCAAGCTAAGTGAAAACATTTTCTCTTTTCTAAATTTTCAAGATGAAATGAAAATTTCTTCATTATCAATATTATAATGCTTCTAGGCAAATGAATAATAAAAAAAAAATAAAAAATAAAAAAATAGTGCAGTGCTTTTTCTTCTTGTGTAGAAAACATTAGAATTACATTTAAATAAAATGGAAAAGACTACTTATGTTCATCAAAGAGTAATCAACATTTGATGTCACAACCAGTATTTAGCCATGAACTACTGTAAATTTAGTTATTGTAGCTTCATGTTAGACTGACTTGCCAAGTGGTTGCGAGAGTTATGTATTCTTTTAAATGTGATCTAATGGTCAACATTTAAACAGAGATAAAGTTCAGTTTGGTTGTGTTTCATGGCATATCAACCCTTGTGGGTTATTTCATGCCAAATCCTATTTATATATGATTTGTAAACAAATTGTTTGTAGGCAACATTTTTAAACAAACCAGTGATCATGTGTTTTTACACAGTTAAATGGTTTTAAGTATCGTGATAGAATTTCAAGTATAGTATATTTAGCCGTGGTCAACAGGGTAGGAATATTTTAAAGATGGATTTTACAAGGCAGGTCTCTATTTAGCAAATGTATGCTATATAATATTCCTGCCAGATTAAGATAGGCTTTGGAAATATTTTTTATTGTAAAGTTACATGAAATTTAAGGATAAGTAATCTTCACAAATCTGTTGGATAAGCCATATGTATTTACCCAACTCTGCCATAATGAACAGGATGTGACAAAAAGTCAATTTTCAGAAGAGTATAGTTGGTTTGAATTCAGAGTTTTCTTTCTCCTAGACTGGTTGTCAAAGCAAGGTCAAAGCGTCCAATCTGCCTAACTGTTTAGTTGGATTCATACCTTTTCTAAGGGTATTAGCACTTCCAATGTATGTAGGATCTTATAATTGCGGGAATTCTCATGGCATAATAGCTAACATGCCTGACTGTGAGATCATAGTACATGAATTTAACTCCAGTAGTGCTATTATGTTCACTTTCAGACTAATATCCTTGGGAAAAGTACAAACCCTCATATGCCCCCCAGTTATGGGTTAAATAGTACCTCTACTGTTCTACAAGGATGGCTTTGACATTAAATAACCCACAGAAGTTGATATGCCATTAAAAAGAAACAGTCTTATAATTCACCAAATGTCCATCCTGCAAAGGTGCCGTCATTTTTGGTCAGATTTTAACTAAACCGTCAGGAATTATTACAGTAATTCCTGGAAAGGTTTCTAACTATACTTGAAGATCCAGCTCAGATTAGGTTAAAGCAAAATCTGTCCCTTACTCTTTCTCCATATCTTACTCTCCCTCTCAATGTAAAAGAGGATCTGCTGAATGTATTACAAATGTTTGCAGTGGTAAATTGTTTGCTTTTTGCATACAATCATGGCTAATGGGTACTACTCTTGAACCTGACAACTATTGGAGAGTGGAAGCCTGCTTGGGAGCCCTAGAAGGGCAGGTTCCATATATTTTCTATAAATTGGCCTAGTGGGTAGAGTGTTCACCAATGGCTCAGGAGATAGGAGTTCAATCCCAGGTAAAGTCAAAAGAAAAAAGTACTTGATACCTTGTTAAATACTCAGCATTATAAGGTACATATCAAGGGTAAAGTAGAGCAATCCAGGGAAAGAAGTGGTGTCCTCCCCTACACCTCATTGTAGTAGGTATTGAAAAGGGAGCCTTTGAAATGCCCTCGACTACAATCGCCAACTTTACTTCTCATAAAATTTGACACACAGTAAAGTGGGAAAGCCCCATATTAGATCTGAGGTGGGAGGCATAAGACCCTAGCACTGGCCTTGTATGCACTGGAGACAGTTTCCAGTTTGAGTATTTTGAATTGACAAAACTATACATAGAGACAAACAGTCCTAGATTGGCATTTACCTAAAAAATGACTTCTAACATGGCCAGCTCAATGTCATGTGCAGAGTTAGAATTCCTGAGGAGTTTCAAGTAGACACCAAAAGGTCAAAGAAGAACAACACATCAGCAATGTTGTCTATCCAGAGGTTCTTTCATAATGAAAATATTTGTGATATCAGATTTTGAAAGTGACACGCATTTCAGGCATGAATAAATGAAAGACTAACACAAAATGTATCATGAACATCAATAACAATCTTAAAACCCATGAGTAATACTGGTAATACTGCTAGTAATAATAATAATGATGTGATGAATACATCGAGACCATTTATTTTGTGGTTGGCTGTTCTATATAAACATTGAATGAATACTTAAACATAAAAGAGTTGGTCAATGTTTGAATTGGAATATTTGTAGACACTTATAAAAATATAATTGAGAACACACACACACACACACATATATAAAAGAGAGAGAGAGAGAGAGAGAGAGAGAGAGAAAGAGAGTTATGTATACTTGATGCACCAATAGTAAATTACTCTCTGGTGGGAAGTTCAATTGGCTTAAGAATTTATTACATTTCTCAGGGAATTAGTTGTCTAAATTTCTGAGACAAAGCTTCAAGATTTTTATCATAAAGGGTTTTCAGACTATTGTCTTCACCTTTGTTATTTCCACTAGGACACAGTGTAACAGTTATTGGCATTGGTTCCCTAAGCTTCTAAGCAAAAAATCATCTGGAGGTTGCAGATTCAATCCTGACTGCAGGTGAGTAACAATACAAGAATACTTAACACTTGTACCCGGTTATGGCTAATGGAATCAGAACAGGCAACCCTGTGGATTCAATAAAAGATGTAGTTCGAAGTTCCATGAAGGTTCCCAAGTTTAACAAACACTTGAAGATGGCCAGAGGACATAACATTGTGGAAATAACAATAAAGATGAAGACAATATTCTGAAAACCCTTAATGATAAAAAACATTTTCTGGGACTTCCCAATCCACACCAATAAAAGAATAAATGTTACTACCTTCTGACAACAGTGTAAGAATGAAAGAATTTGAAAATATCTTCAGATAAAGAGACCTAGAAATAGAAATACAAAAAAAAAAAATGTGGAAATTGAAAACTAACACAATACCTGTTATTGTTGAAATTCTAGGAGTTATCAAGAAAGATGCATTTATGAAAAAAAAACTTCTGGAAGCCAAAGCCATCAAGAGCTTAAGAAAATTTTATCAATAATCAAAATCCATATTTTTCACTAAGTACTGGTTTAAGTAAAAATTTAATGTCTCTTAAAATAAGATATATATCTTGGGGAAAAAATTGGAAATAAATCCAACAATATAATAACTTAAACGCCCTGATGAAGGTCTAAAAACCAAAACATTTAAGTTGGCAAATATTTCTACAAATAAAATCATCTGAAAACATTGTGTGTGTATATGTGCGTCCCCCCCCCACTGTTTAGTGTCTTATGTGCAGTTGGTGTATTCTACAGCCCCAGCTGACAAGGTGGGCTATTTTTGGTCATACTTGTTTAAGCATTACCTAATAAGGGTCTTCAGAAAATTTTATATATATATATATATATATATATATATATATATATATATATATATATATATATATATATATAAATCAAGAGTAGAGATGTTGACAACTTGGATACCTCAAAGTGCTTTCTTTAATTCAAAAAGTGAAGTTCTCAACTTAAGGAAGAAAAATTAAATTGTATACAGAGTTTGCTAAAATCTATGGTAAGAAAAAAAATCTATTCATCACATAGCTTATGTAAAGACCTAGGATAGTTGTATATTTTGTTGAAGGTTTTGGGAAAAATTGTACAATTCAAGTTTTGTTGCTGGAACAAACTAAATAAAAATGTAATACAAAAATGACTAAATGAAGATGTATATGTAAAAAGGCATATACATGTGTGAAGTTTCTAAGAGCTATGATAGTTTGTGAGAGACTTATATATTTGAGTTGTTGGTTTGGTTTCTTTGTTTAATGGCGTATCAACCTTTTGTGGGTTTTTTTATGCCAAAGCCATTCTTGTAAAAGGACAGTAGTGATACTATTTAAGCCATACCTGGGAGAGGGAGGGGAGCTTCATACCTTTCCCAAGTCTGTGAGCCTAGAAGCGAATGTGCTTACTATAGTGTGAACATGATAGCACATCTGGAATTTTAACTCGCTTACAATGACGTTGCAATCTAGCATGTTAAAACGACTATGCTACAGGGACTCTTCTCTGACAGGACAAGCGATTATTTAATGTTCTTTAGCTATATAGCAAAGATATACCATGAAATATATGCAGATCCAAGAAATCATGAAGAATAAGCTTTATTTTCATTATGCTATATACATCAGGAAGAAGACCCTATCTACTTATATGATTATAGTAAAACTTTTAGGATTGGTAGAAAAGTGATGATTAGTCATATAATCCCGTAGTGAAGGTTTGTGTGTTATTTACTATACTTAGCTTAAAGGTTATTGAAGGTTTTGTGCTACTTAGATACTGTATCCCAAGTAAGTCATTTCAAAGCAATAAATGATAAGATTAAAATAAGTATGAAAGCAGGATAAAGAAACAAAACACCTATTGACCAAGAGAACAAAAAGTATTGATGAAAGAGAGTCAGAGGCAGGAGAAAGAGAGAAATATATATGCATAATTTATACAGTAGGTATAGCAGAGTAACTAATAATGAAATAATATAAAAATAGAACAATTATGACAATACCACCATAGTATCCATAACAAAATTATTATTTACACACAATGATTTTTCTGTTATCCAAGAGATACTTTCAAGTACTTTTGGTGAGGATCAGAGTGTAGTATTTGTGAAGTCAATGAAAAATATTACACAAATTATAATAAAAAGGTACCTTCTCACGATACAATAAGTTAGGAATCTTGTCTCACAGACCAATTGAAAATTGAGTTTGATCCTCACTTGGTGCTTATAGTTTATTCAAAATCTAAGCTGTACTTAGTTTTTAGGTGCCTTGCATAGTTTTTTAGTTGCTAAACTAGGCTAGGAGACCATCATTCATAGATTTTTAGTGTGTCCCCTTATTTCTAGGGTTATGTCAGAACTAAGCTAAGTATAGTAAATAACACACAACTTTTATAACAGAGCGATTCTTAAAATCTATATTAATAACTTTATAAAAATTAAAAAAGGAATAAAAAAATATTCCATTTGTCTTATTACTTTTTCATCTCATATATATATATATATATATATATATATATATATATCATCATCAAGTCGTGCCACCAGCACGGATATCCTTGACCATCTCTCGCCACTTTTCCCTATCGTTCATCGCCTCCAGCAGGTCTTCTGGGTTACATCCTGTGTCCTCACACAGCTGCTGTATGTAAGTTCGGGCTGGTCGTCCTGCTTTTGCTTGGCCATATGTGGGGGTCCATAGTAGTACGTCACTTACGAGCTCGTCTTTGCTTCTCCAGCAGTGTCCGGCGTGTCTGGCTCGTCTGACCTGTATAGTTTTCATGATGGGAGGCAGGTGGCCGTACAGTTGGCGTCTCGTGGGGTGTTGTCGCCAGGACTTGTTCAATATTGCTCTCAACATTCTTGTGTAGTTGCCGTCAAGTTTCTTCTCCAGCCGTTTGGTTAGCGTCCATGTAGTGCATCCATATAGCAGTATCGATACAACTGCTGCCTGGAAGAAACTGCGCTTCATTTCATCGGTCAGGTCTGATTTCCATATTATTGAGAGCCTATCTATAGCCGTCCATGCTTTCGTCAGCCGTGTGTCGATGTCGTTTTCTGTTGATGAGACACTACTTCCTAGGGAGGTGAATTTGTCCACTAGCCTTAGAGAGGCTCCGTCTAGAGTGATAATGTTGCCCGTTTGGTTGTAACACATATATTCAGTTTTGTGCGCATTGACATGGAGGCCAATGCCTGCTGCAGCTCGTTCCAAACTATGCAATAGTGTCTCTGCTTGATTAGGCATATTCGCCAGTAACGCTAAGTCATCAGTGTAGTCAGCGTCTGTGATTGTTTTTGCGGGGTACCTTTTGCTTCTTTTCTTAGTCAGCTCGAAGCCATTTTCTCTGATTTTGTCGATCGAAGTTCTAAGCACGTAGTCTAGACAGATGATAAAGAGGTATGGGGCTAGTGTGTCTCCTTGTAGTACTCCTGCAACAATGTCGAAGTATTCCGTGTCTCCATCTGGTGAACGTACCTTTACTTTTGTGTTTTTGTAGAGGATCATTATTGCTGCTACGGTTTCTTTTGGTAGGCCGTATTGCTAGTAGGATTAGTTCCATTTTCCCTCTGTGGATGGAATCGAAGGCCTTGGTAAAGTCGACAAATAATAATGTCGCCTGAAGGTTTTTTTGCCCGGACGCCTTCAAGGATTCTGCAGATGGTCAATATTTGTGAGGTTGTGGATCTATTTCTCCGGAAGCCATTTTGGTTTTTCCTAAGGATGTTGTCTATTTTGGGTTCTTATATATATATATATATATATATATATATATATATATATATATATATATGTGCTCTCTTTTCAGTAACTACTACACAAAGGTGAAGGGGAAGACACTACTCCATTCTCTGGATTGCTCCACTTTACCCTTGATCCTTACCTTATAATGCTGAGTGTTAAGCAAAGCAGCATCAAGTATCATTTTTTTAGTCTTTGGTATGACTCGATCTGGGATTGAACCCCGGTCTCCAAGACCATTGGCAACACTTAACTCATTAGGCCAATACTCTAGGTTTATTAAACATATATGGAGGTTTATTCAATAAGAGGATATAAAACATTTTTAGAAGTTTTTTCTATAAATGTAAACTATATTCTTTGGAATAGGTTTATAGTAAAAATTATTCTAATCTCAATGAAATATTTGATTTGAGGCGATTCAAAATGGTAGCAAATAAAACAGAGCTTCTGACTTCAACAGGGGTCTGTCATTAAATTTTGGTGGCTGAGAACAACAAACTATGCAAAAATTACAGAAGAATGTGTGATGCATACGGAGAAGCATGTTTTAGTTAAAAGATTGACAAATTTGCAAAAATACATTTGGCTCTACAAGCCCAAATCAAAAAAACAGTCCATGAAGTGGAAACACATTCTGGTAAATAAAAGGTGCCAGGTACATCAGTCAATAAAGAAGGTCATACTGACAGTCTTCTGGAACATGAAAGGATTCATCACTATTGATTTCTTTGAAAACGGTCCAATCATAAACAGTGTTTCCTATTGTCAACTTTTTATGCAAAAGTCATCTTATTTATTGACTCACCCCTGTGAGCGTGTGTGTATACATATGAAGTTTAATTTATAAATTAGGCACTAAGAGATTAATAAAGATGGAAAAATAAAAATATACTGTATTAAGTGAAGAACTTTATCTTTTCACTTTTTGACTTCTCTTTAAGAATTTGAATTGCCAGCATCACTACTCGTGTTTTGAGACGATTATTAATTAAAACTTGTGAATTGTTCATTTTTGTGGTTGAAACTGAAGAGAGAAGAACCACTATACTTCCATTTTAACAATACAAATCTGTTGCTTTCATCTGAGAGAAAGAAAAGCTAAGAGCAGAGTACTGAAATAGAGAAACTAAATTCAATAAACTGATTTTCTGTTTTTACGTAACATTATACTTGGAAAAATGACCATATTTTGACAAGTAATAAGGGAGTCACAAAAAAGAAAGATATAAAAATAAAATATAACCTTAGACAACAAATTCTTACAAATACTATGACAAAGAATTGATAAGATATTGATTTAGCCAAATCAAGAGCAATCATAGATATAAAGGATCTAACAACATATACAAACTCAAAGTGTTTATGTTCATTTTATTACAACTTATGCTAACAATACTTAGGAGTGATTTTTCTCACCAGAAAACATCTGCATTTCTACAGCACCTAATCAACAAATATCATGTTCTCTATGGTAGTACATTTTGTGGATGGTTGGTTGATGGATTTTAATGGCATGTCAGACCATCTGAGGTTATTTTATGCCCAGAAATTAAGGAATGATTTATAGTTGATAATTTTTAAACAAGCCAGAGCTCATTTGTATATACACAGTTAAATGATTTAAAGTATTGCTATCTAACACTAGTAGTTTTATTTGTACACAGTTTCAAGTATTGCTATTTAACACTAGTAATTTTATTTAACATTATTCATTTGTTTGTAAAGAGTTATATAATTTCAAGTTTAGTAATGATTAAATATTTCTATTTTATCCATAAATAGGACCCTACCAGATGGTACTAGAGTGGAATTAGAAGTAATGGTAATGAAGGGTTACTCCACATTCCCCAAAGCTGCAGAACTTGAGCTTTGCCATTCGATGGTTTAGTGTCATATCCAGGATACTCATTAGGGGTAGAGTCCTACTCTACTGCAGAGATGCAGTCTATGTATTCTACAGCTCCAGCTGACTGGCTGGTACATTTTGTGGAGTAGAGTTGTTGATTACATATTGGAAAACTGGAGCCTCTAATTGGGAAATTATCAACACATGTTTTTAAATATCTCATGTTCACTGAGAAACTCTGGTAACTTCCTGAGGTATGTATTTATCCAACTTCTCCACCACAGACAGGATGTTACATTAAGTCAATTTTAAGCAGAGAAAAGCTGGTTTGAATTCATTTTTTTTTTTTTAACCATCTTCAATTTTTAGTTACTTTTCATCGAAAAAAATCACTTGGGTCATCATTTTACAAGAAAAGTGTGGACTAGAAATAAAAGATTTGTACACATGTTTACTAGCAATACTAAAAGAACCAACTTCTGTTCAATATTAAAACTTGAACAAGAAGGAGATAACTTTGTTTGCGATAAAACTTAAGTCAAGCATGTTAAAATTAACATAATAGAACAATGAGTTTTCTTATATATAAGTAAAATCGTATTTAGCTTCAAGAAATGAAGATAAGATAAACAAGCAGACCAGATTTTTTTTTTCCAAACTATATTAGTCATGTCTGAAATTACTTGAGTGTCTCACACTACTTAAAAAAAAAAAAAAAGGAAATGCAAACCTAATTGAAACTCGTTTCTCCTTGAAAAACAAAAGCAATATCACTGAGAGTCAAAAGTGTTTATTTAAACAAGATTTCTTCCCATTCACAGAAGGTGAGAAACTAAAAAACACATCTCATGTTAACTTGTCAGCACTAAGATGACCCAAGTCAAAAAACAATAAATAGATTATCCTTACTATTAAGCATGTGCAAAAGTTTAGAGTTTTTGTTCTTTTAAGTTTCTAGTTTTTTAGAAAAAAAAAAAAAAACCCTCAAAAACTTAGATTATAAAAAATAGTCACGTTTTTATATAGGGCACATTTTGCAGGTTATTTCAAATACACTTGTTTGGAGATGTTTCAGTATATCTCCCCTTCTTTCATAATTTAAATGGGCAGGGGATTCCCCCATGGTAGACTGGCAAACATACTGCTGGACCACCATATTGTAGTATGTGAGTGAACTCCAGGTGTGGTATCACTTTCATTTTTGGACAAATACTCATGGGAAAGATATGAACGACTTTATCTCCCTATGGGTTAAAAAGTATCACTACTGTCCTCCTGGAAAGATGTTTTTGGTATTAGATAACCCAAGGAAAGTTGATATGCCATTAAACAAGGAAAGCATAATCCATTATTTAAACATACAATTAAAAAATTTTTGAGTTGCTTGTTATATGAATACCCAGAGCTTTTAAATTTCAATTTTTTTTTGTCCAGTTTGTGAGTAATACTAAAATCCTCATTTATATGTATGCATAAAAGTTTTCATTTAAATTTTTAAATAAAGTTAGATTCAATTTTAATACTTTTTTGATCAAATCTGATACATTTGTGACTCAAGTGGCCACTTTAATTTTTATTAGATACTCTCTGAGGGTTTGTGTCAAAGTAAATAAAGCTTAATAAATATCTGTTTAGAGGAATCAGCTAGAAGACCACTGCTATTGAATTCAGTCCTGACAGGAAGCTCACTATTGTAACCCCTTTTCCTAAAAAACAAACTTTGTAAATATCTACACAAGAAAAAAAAATAATATGTGCAAAAGGTTTAAAACATTTTTTCCAGGTATAATCAACCATTTGTTTATTTGTTAGTTATTTGATGGCATATTAACCTTCTCAGGTTATTTAATGCCAAATCTATCCTTTTAGAAAGACAATAGTGGTACTATTTAACCCATAGCTGGTAGGATAAGAGGGTTCATACCTTTTCCAAGAGGATTTGTCTGAAAGTGAATGTAATAGCGCAACTGAAGTTCAAACCCACATATGATTCTGCAGTCCATTTGACTTAACCATTTGACAAAACCTAAAAGAACAAGTGGCCATTAATAACAGATATATACATGTATATAATAAATAAGAAAGAGGAACTAACAAAAATCTTCATGTAATCTGAACAAATTTATCAATTTGTTCATCTGTCAAGTTACTCAGTTACCCGTATCTCTCTAAACCTTTCACACAACTCTTAAGATCACTTTGCTAAAAAAAAAAAAAAAAAAAAAAAAAAAAGAAAGAAATTTTTCAATAATTTTTTTTTTTTTCTTCAAAAAAGTTATTTTGCACCTAAAGTATACTGAGCTTTTCAATATCATTGTGTGTATAATATATATAACACAGCAGAATAAACAAGTATTTAAAAATTTTTTGGATAAATCAAAAAGTACTCAAATGCTAGCCAGCAGAGCAATATAAAGACTAAAAAGAAATTCAAATCACACCTTATTCTCATTTCATTATTGTAAGTTTCATCATATATCTTCTATAGAATAGAAGACAATCATCAAATGAATCTTTAATAAATAAAAGTGAAGAAAAAAAAAGTTGGTTGGTTGGTTGGTTGGGTTTTATGACATAACAACCTTTGTAGGTCATTTAATGTCAAATTCATCTTTATACAAATAGTTCTATTTCAAACAATTTAGTTTAGCATGAGTACAAATGAGTAGAAATGTTTTTGACAATTAAACTAATAGTCAAAAACATTTCTATTTCAAGCTATTCAGTTTAGTCAAACAGTTCTTGTTCAAACAATTCAGTTTAGTATAAGCATAGTTTTTTGGTTGGTTGGTTGTTATGGAGAGAGGTAGGAGAAAGTGAGATATATGACATTGACAAAGTGTATAGAGAAAAAGCTAGACGGGAATTGCCCAAAATGCTATGAGTTATATTGAACAAATCCTGGAACCATCCCTAAAACCATCCAAATAAGACAGGCAAAAAATGCGGGACACTGATGGAAAAGTAAGAACAAATTCATCAGGGACGTTCTGATGGATTTATTCACATGCAAGTGTTAGACGAACAACTAGAACTTACCAACAATAGTCCTGTATAGACACAGGATGTAGTCTAGAGGACCTGGCAGAAGTGATGGATGATAGAGATAAATGGCAAGAGAGAGTCAGGGAAATCTGTACTTGCAGCATGATCTGATTACATCATACACACACACACATATATATTTACTAATCTAATATCTACCAGCATTCATGGTACCAGAAAAAAACCGAAAAAAAAAACCGCCAGGAATAAGAGATAAAAGTATCTCAAATCACTGCCCGGGGGAAAAAGAAAAAAATTATAGGTCAAAAAGAAAGAAAAGGCCAACCTCGTCCGACCCCTTAAAAAAAAAAAAAAAAAAAAAAAAAAAAAAAAAAAAAAAATCAAGGGATACGCAGTCAGTTGGTCAAAAGAAAACTAAAACCTTCCATGAATCCTGCAATGCTACAATTACAAAAGTGCTCAACACAAGTGGAGCCAGTTATAAAATTAACTTAAATCGCGAGTCGGAAATCTACTAAAGTTTCACCTTATTGGATCATCAGGAAGCCTAACTCCAACCTTTAGAAGATTTCCGACTCGTGATTTAAGTTAATTTTATATATTTTTTTTTGTTTGGTGCAAATATGTTACACTTCAAAATAAATTTCAAACATTAATTACATCAGTTTGGAAATAGAATGCTAAAAGTTTTCTTTTTTTTTTTTCTATTTTGTTTCATTTTGAAATTAGATATAATTCAGAAAATACAAAAATCATTAACTATCCTGATGATGGTTTAACGTAAAAAAACAAAATGTTTAATGTAAGCAAATAATTCAACTACAAATAAAAATATCCTCTGAATATTTTATATATGATTGAACATTATACACATTTTTTGTCTACATATTTTTTTGTTAAATCCTTTTGAATTGCCGAATCGATTTTATGATATTCAGCGGGAATTGGTTGATAAATCTTCCATAATTATTTCTTTCTGGGCCATCATCAGGGGAGGATGTATTACAAAAGTGATGCAACTTTTGTATGTACATTACTACTTTGTAAGGATGAGTGTTTATACTGTTGTATTGTGTAGTGTTTACTTTTCAAATTTGTTTCTATAAATAGCATCAGTAGCTAAAGACATTTAAGTACATTAGCACTGGTGACAAAATTAATTCAATAAAGTTTGGGTTGTATATTGGCCTAGTGAGTAGAGTGTTTGCCAATGATTCGGGACAATGGGGTTCAATCCCAGCTTGAGTCATACCAAAAACTCAAAAATGGTACTTGATGCCTCCTTGCTTAACACTCAGCATTATAAGGTAAGGATCAAGGGTAAAGTGGAGCAATCCAGGGAATGGAGTAGCACCCTCCCCTACACCTTGGTGTAGTAGCTATTGAAAAGGGAGCCTTCGGGTCACCCTTGACTATGGTCGCAAACTTTACTTTACTATTCCTAGAGAATCTGTAGTTTTTGTTATTTTGTTCTAATAGTGTTGTGTTTTAGTAAGAATTTCCCGAAATTCAGTTGTTGGGCATGAATGTTTTTTAGATGTTGTGCTATGGAACTGGTAACAGAAAGGTTCATTGTAAGTCTCCTCGATAGGGTAGTTGAGGTCAAACCAATGTATATATTGTTGTTTTCAGAGATACAATCTCGTAAAAGGACATTTTAATTGATATATAACGTTAGTTTTTTGCAAAACTCCAATCGAGGGAGAGGAATTCTTTTTATTGACAAAGTTGGAAGTTTTAAATCTATTATAGTGTATAAGTCTTTTTTTCTTTAAATTAGGATCAGTGGGGAGTATGTTTCTTTGAATCAATGTTTTTAATATATTTTTATCTAATTTATAATTGTAGTGCATTTGGTTACAGTAAAAAAAGTTTGATAACTGCTTGTTTAATTGGTGGAGTGTTACAGTGTTTATTTTGTTGGCTAACATTTTTAATTATACTTTTAATTTGTTCAATAATATAGCTAGGTAACCCATTATTGATGAGAGTTTGTTTTGTTTTTATTTCTTTATAAAATATTGTTTTGGAGGAGGAGATTAGTTTGGCACGGGATATTAGGTTATTAATAATTGCCTCTTTTTATATTGGGAGGGCATTCACTTTTAAAGTTGAGAGTACAGGAGTTATTATTAGAGGGTTTTTTTTTATAAGTAGAGGTGGTAAAGTTACTATTATTGTTGTTAGTGTGTATATATATATATAATTTAAAAAAAACAAAAAAAAAAAACACAGGGTAATATTTTTTTTAAATGTTAACTCTTCTATAGATGTACCTTAATGATATGATTTGAAAGTTTTCACAATACCTATCTTCCAAAACTTCTGAATTACTTCAGATAAATTATTGCTCCATACTTAACATGAAGATGACAAAAATTTATAAATTATCTTTATGACATTCCAAAACATTAATGCAAAGAAATTTGATAAAGTATAGAATAAGATTGATTCATGTCAAATGTGTAAAGTTCACTTCAGATGTTCCACTAATTGAGAAACTACTGCATAACCTTACAAGATGAAACGGTACATAAAACTATGCACAAAAGTACATCATATGTTTTCTTGGTTACAAATTAAAGGTCAACATCTTTGTATAGATGGAAATTTTTATAAGCAGTAAGTAAGTAAAGTTAGCGACCATAGTCGAGGGTGACCCGAAGGCTCCCTTTTCGATAGCTACTACACCAAGGTGTAGGGGAGGGCGCTACTCCATTCCCAGGATTGCTCCACTTTACCCTTGAACTGTACCTTATAATGCTGAGTGTTAAGCAAGGTGGTATCAAGTTCCATTTTTAAAGTCTTTGGTATGACTCGACCTGGGATTGAACCCAGGTCTCCCGGGCCATTGGCGAACACTCTAACCGCTGGGCCAATGTCCCGGTTTATAAGCAGTAAACAAACCTAAAAGAAAGATATCTGGGATGAGTTATTGTTATTTCCTACACATTGTAGACAACTATACTCATCTTGGTTGCTATACTCATTTTCTGGCGGCTGTATTCTCCTACCTTCTTCAGGTACCTTTTGTCATACTCATGAAAAAGGTAAAAGTAGCTGATGCGAGTTATCCTCATAGCATGGTCAGTGGAATGAAAACAGTCTACTCTCAGGATTCAAATAAAGGGTTAAGTTTGGAATTCCTGGAAGGTTATCAAGTATGATAAAAGGCACCTGAAAGTGGGAGAGTTCAGCAGACAAAACACGAATATTGTAACCAAGATAAGTATAGCAGTCTGCAATGTGTAAAGAATAAAGAAAGATATTATCTTACTATCAATAGCAATTGTTCCAATAAAAGAAAAAAAGTGTTATTCTTAGATGTTAACTTTTGTTTAAAGAATTGAACTTTTTTGTAGTGTTGATGATATACAAGTTTGGCTGAAACATTTTACAGCCTTTTTCAAGTGTACAACTCAAAGAAAAAAAAAAAGCAGTTCAATCATTTTAACAAATCTTGGAATGGTTTGGTTAGGTTTGATGGCATATGAAGCATTGTAGGTTATTTAATGCCAAATCCTCTTATACATATGTATTCAATATATATGATTTGTAAAAATGTTATCTACAAAATGTGTTTAAACTAACTACGTCATTTTTTTTTGCACACAGTTAAATGGCTTCAAGTATTGCTATATAACAGTCACAGTTTAACATCAGTCATTTGTTTACACAGTTAAATGACTCCAAGTATTGCTATGTATCACTAACAATTCAATTATACATTCATTTGTTTACATACAATTAAATGGTCAAATAGTTCTATTTCAAATGATTTAACGTAAATCATTTGTTTGTACATGGTTTAAACGTCAGTTTTATTTGAACCATAGATAGGACACTATCAGATGCTACCACTCCAAGTCAGAGTGAACCTGGGAGCAATAGCAATGAAGGGGTACTCTATATTCTTCAGAACCCCAAGGCTGGAGCCTTGCAGAGGTTTAATATCATAGCCAGGACACTCATTGACCAGGGTGTTACCCCTGAAGAGATGCAATCAGTGTATTCTTGTACAGCTCCAGCTGGCTGAGCGGAGCTTATAACATTAAAATTATATATCTAAGATACTTTACTGTACAGCAATGGTTAAGTTTGGTTTCTTTGTTTAATTAACTTATAAAGGTTGGTTTGAAATCACTGTCAACACAGTCTAGTTCATTAGCGACTACATCAGGACTCTCCCACTTTTCAGCAATGGTTAGCAAAGTAATTTTGCAAGTCATTAGTACAGAGTTCAAATTTTGATGGAGACACATGTGGTGTAATAGTTATCAAGCTAAGTTCAAATCTTGGGTAAGACTGTTCTCCACTTTGCACTAATGCTTTGAGAAAGGCATCTCTCTCTCACGATGAGTATGAAGAGATACCTGCAGTAGCTTTCTATCAAATTATTTTCCATTGCTTACTGTCAGTCATTCTTTACTTGAAGATTATTTTCATTAATTTTTGTCATTGACAAACTAAATGATGCAGATGTAACATCAAAGTTAAAATAGGAGAAGGTTGAAATGAACTTTTCTCTGTAAAGACAGGAAGAAAAAAAAAAAAAAAAAAAAAAAAACACTTGCTTCCAGTGAACACATTTCTATTCTTTCCTTTTTTCTTTTCTCTTTGTAAATGGGTTATTTAATGCCAAAGTTATCTTTGTAGAAGGACAGTAGTGTTACAATTTAACCCATAGCTAGGTAGAGTAAGAGGGTTCTCAAGGATATTAGTCCAAAATTGAAACATAACAGAATGACTGGAGTTTCAACTTGCTTATTACGTCACAGTCCAGTATGTTAGACACTATGTCATGTAGACTCCCCACATTTCTATTTAATTGATACTGTAGTCATTTACTAAGCTTAGTTTATCACACGATCAAAAATATGCAGCATCCAGTGAGAATCAAACTCCATGATCTACCAGCCTAGCTCACTATTACTGATACTTACTGTCAATTATCTCCCTTGGTTATTTGTATGAAGGAGAGAGAAGTTTGGTTAAAATCATTTTCAAATTTAAAAAAAAAAAAAAAAAAAAGTGTTAGCCAAAACTTTTGTTACTGGGAGTTTCATGAATTTTTTTGTTTTTGTTTTGTTATTACAAATTGAAGAGATACCTTTACCTTCACATACCATTATTAGATGGTTTAGTGTCATATCTAGGACACATGTTGGTGAGGAGTTCTTACCTCTTCAGCAGAGATGCAGTCAGCATATTCTACACCTCCAGCCATCTGACTACCACTCTGGTTCAGAGTGGACCCAAGAGAAATGGCAATGAAAGGGTACTTCACTCTTCTCTGAGCTACAGAACTAGAGTCTTACTACTAGAAGTAGGTGAGCATCATACCCAGGATAATCCTTTTAAGGTAATCTTACCCCTCCTGCTTGTAAAACATTACAGACATCGTCTAAACTCTTTCAACAAGGCTGTCCAGTAATAGAGAAATCTGCTTACATCTATAATGGTGGTCCAAGCAGACTATAGCAGGAGGAATGTGCTTACGGTCAAGTCACCTACAAGATCAATCAAGTTAAGCAGAGATAACTGTGACAGACTAAGCAAAGCTTAGTATGTAATTACCCAACCCTTCTGTCGTGATCAATGTGACACAAGGTCAGTTTTGGATTCAGTTTTTCCTTCTTAGACTGGTTGTTTAAGCAAGGCTGAAGAAATCAGTCTATCCTACTATTTACCAATAGCTGAGGGAGAACAGATGGATTCATACCTTTCCCAAGGGCATAAAGTGAAACAAACAGTCCTCATCTAGGATTTGACCAACAGTCACAGATTTCATTTCCTATGATGATAACCATTATACTAAGCCAGCAAAGCTAAGTAAATAACAACCATTAGAGTACCATAAAATTTACTAAGCTTTACTTCGTCAATGACGTGAACTTATGGCACTTGTCATTCCAAAGTGGATCACTCATTTAAGTACCAAACATGCTCATTACTGCTTAACTTCAGTGATTTAGTGGGAAACTAGTACAACTTTATTATAAGTTCTTAAAAAAAAAAAAAAAAAAAAAAAAAAAGCAAAGCTTAGATTTGACATAAGGCAGCAAGTGAGGATCAAGCTCATTACTCAGTAGTAAAGGGTTCAAGAGAGTAGTTTGCTAACTATTACAGCAAACAAAAAATGTTTGGTTACTTGAACTGTATCTCATATCCTATGTATCACTCACAAACAGGAAGTAACATCAAAGTCGTAGTGAGAATAGTCCTCATTGAACTTATCTAAAAAGGGACCTTACAAATGACTTGTTTCAGTATTTGAAAATAAAAACATTACATTTTTTTTTATACTGAAATTTAATCCAGTGGACAGTAAAAGAAATCAATTTTTTTTTCTATTTAGGAAACAACCCAAATACATTTTTTCTTGTCATAAAACTTTCAAGCTGGTGGATTTCATAGGAGATAAATTGACAAATCTTTTCAATACTTTAGCTGATATTAGCAATGCTTTCATTTGGACAGATCTTCCTTGGATTTTTCAAGTCTAAGTTTTTGTTTTTTTTAATAAAGTTACTTGGGATGATTCCAAGCATTTCAATAGAAATTTGGTACAACTGTCATCTTAGTATTACTTTCATAGTTTGAATGTTTGGTTTGGTTTAATGGCATATCAACCTTTGTAGGTTATTTAATGCCAAGCCACTCTCATAGAAGAACAGTAGTGGTACTATTTAACCCATAGCTGGGAGGATAAGGGGGTTCATACCTTTCCCAAGGGTATTTGCCCAAAAGTGAACGTAATAGCGCGACTGGAGTACGGACTCGCTTACTACGATTCCGCAGTCCATCGCTTTAACCATTACACCAAGAGGACCCCCCCCCCCCAGTTTGAATGTTGTGTTCTACCATCTTACTATGTTATTCATGTAAATGTCTTGTTCAATAACAACATATCATGTAACTAAATACAGATGCTTGACTAACTACTTTTACCACATGACCATCTGAAGATTGTGGAAAACACATTAAACTTAATAGACTTTTTATATCCATAATTGTAATATTTTTAGGTTTATATCTGCTCTGCTATTATAGCATTGGGCACTCTTTTCACACAACTTTTATTTGCTGCTGTTATATAATGTGAGACAATTTGATCTCCAGTGAACTGTGAGAAGCCAAGCTCAAGTGCTACTCTCTGGTTTTGCCTCTATGGTCTGGAGCACAGCTTCAGAATCCAGTTTTAGGCTCACATGACTTTGCCAGTTAATCAAGGTTCTTGCAACACAAGGAAAACTTCTAGAGCCATCTGGTTACTGTAATGTGATCAATTGTGCATTCATTTTTCACACAACAAATGTTTTTGGTTGCTTTCATGGCACCATAGCTCAGTTCCAACTTGAAAAGCTTAGTTCCTGAATTAGACTGTGTTGCACATTCATCTGTGAGGATTTCAAATCACACACACAGTGAAGAAATGTACAAAGTACCAGCATACCAACTACTATGATACTACCTTCCACAATTTGAACCGCTTCGGTCATGTAATGTGCGTGTTGGAGAAGTACCAAAACATTGCAAACTTGACTCACCCTAGTATTTGTGCACTTTGTCTATGGCCAAAAGGGTAGTTAGCAGTTATTATACATATATATATTTAAACCTTGGTTGGTTGTTTGGGTTTTATGGCATATCAACCTTTGTAGGTTATGTAACACCAAATCCATTTTTATACACATAGTTGTATTTCAAATAATTCAGTCTATCATGAATACAGTTTAATTGTCAAAATATTTCTATTTCAAACTATTCAGTTTATTCAAACAGTTCTAATTCAGTTAATTTTGTTTACACACAGTTAAATGACAAAACAGTTCTATATATAACAATTCAGTTTAGTGTAAGTACAGTTTCAATATCAAAAAATAGTTCAATTTCAAATAATTCCTTTTAGCATAAATACAGTTTAAATGCAAAAATCAATATAGTGAAGGAAGCATGGTTTAGTTCTATTCAACCCATCAGGTGCTACCACTCAGGGCCAGAGTAGACCTGGGAGCGATGGCAATGAAGGGGTACTCTGCATTCCCCAAAGCTCCAATATCACTGGAACCTCACCATCAGATTGTTTAGTGTCATATCCAGGACACTCGTTGGGGGTGGGGTCTTACCCCTCTGCAGAGAAGCAGTCGGTGTATTCTACAGCTCCAGCCGATTGGGCAAATTTAACCTTGATCTTCATTCTGTTGCAGTTATTCTTTTAATATAAAAGTAACATAACTTTGCTCTAAATCCAATAAATTGTTATAAATCATTGGCATCTGTTTATAGTAAACTTATGAGTAATGAATAATGTTATTTGTAAGCCCTTCTCATTAACTTTTTTTGTTGTCTTCTTTCACCAAAAACTGCTCCCATCTGATTTCCACATAACTCTTTGTACTCCTGAAGCTACAAATATAAATAGCACTCATTCTTTTACTATTTTGTGGTTTTCAGGGTTTTGTATTTAGAAAAAGTAGACAGCTGTGTCAAGAAAGTGTCAGAGTAAGACACCAAAGTAACAATGCAGATGAAGGAATGTTACTAGTTTTTCCCAGATACGAGAGAAAAAACAATTTTTATTATTCAGTAAGGAAAAAAAAAAAAAAGGTCTTGTGAAAAAATAAAAATGTCCGTGTGGATAGATAGATAGATAGATAGATAGATAGATAACACACACACACACACACACACAAAAAAAAAAAGGTCACTTTGTAGTTTACCTTTGTTGCCAAAAAGACAATGTTTAAGTAATTTTGCTATAAGATTTGATAAAATCTATCACTTTTCATTTTCTTATTTACAGTTCATATTTCCTGAATAAACATTAAAATTTTCATTCAAGTTTAAAATAACTTTATTAAATTATATAGAAATGGGACATCAAGAAAAAAAAAAAATAAACAAGAGATGAACCAACAATAAAAGAATTATTATTTCTTTAATCTTAATTTGTTATGTTTTATCACATCTTAAGAAGAATTTCAACAAACAGTACAGATAAAGAATAAAGTTCCAATTTTGACACAAGGTCATTTTATTGTGCATGGGGGGGGGAGACGCATAAACCAAGACTCATGCACAGTTGTCACAAAAAAGAATGCTTGATCTTGTCAGTATTTTCTATTTTTTGGGGCACCTCAAGTACCAAGCCATGAACTCAGCCCTGCAAAGCAGCTATTACCTGAGGTGGGGAAAAGAGCCCCTTGGGACCAGATGATCAATTTTTCACAAGGCTCCAAAAGAAAACAGGTAGAGAAACTTAAATTTAGCCATATAGTGTTTATCTTTTTCTTTAATTTCTCCATCTCTGAACATCAGATTCACTGCTGGAGTTTTGAATGTTTATGCACAACAGTAATAGGAGTAGCACTATTACCTTGAATTATTATCAGATAAAGATAAATATCAGGAGAAAAAAAAATCCTAGATTTTAAACCCTAAATGCTTGTGGGTTGGTTTCATGGCATATCAACCCTTATTGGATTATTTAATGCTGAAGTCAGATTTGGTTCTTAGCAAGCAATTATGTTGTTTCAAGTAATTAATGATAATCATTTACAAACAATTATAGCTTCAGGTGACTTTTCTTAATACAAATAATTTGTACACAGTTATATAGTTAAATGAATAAATTATTGGTACACGTGAATTTAAAGAGGCAAATACTAAGAGACATATGCAAAATTGGGAGATTACAATATGTGGAATTTATTGAAATTACAAGAGCTCTTTCATCTGACATTTGTCAAGCAACAGCCATCAGAAGTTGTTTAAAAACAATGTAAATAAGATTAATTAAAAAATGGGGGGGGGATGAGAATGATAAGACCTCGGAGGAGGAGAGAAAATTTTTTTTTTTAAAAACCGTCCTGAGTCAAGATCCTTACCTTATAATGCTGAGTGTTAAGCAAGGTGGCATCAAGTACCATTTTTTGAGTCTTTGGTATGCCTCGACCTGGGATTGAGCCCTGGTCTCCAAGACCATTGGCAAACACTCTCATTTGGCCAATGGCAGGCCACTGTATAAGTGAGAATTGGTAAATATAAATTTTAAAAAATTCTTTAGGTGATATGTAAAAAATAAAATGAATATTAATCTTTAAAAACAAAAAGGTTCCAATGATTGATTTTAATGGCATGTCAACTCATCTGGGGTTATTTTATGCCTAGATGTTATGGCCTTATGTTTACATTTTTGTGTAGTTTAAGATTTTTGCACAAAGTTATTATGGCATTAAGTATTCCTATCAAATACAAGTAATTTGAAAATGAATCAATTTGACTCGGAGATAGGAACCTACTATTATGGGTCAGAGTAGACCTGGTAGTAATGGCAATGAAGGAGTATGACATCTTCTCCAGAGTTCTATAACTAGATTCTCTCAAGAAGATGCAGATGCAGTTGAGTACCAGGATACCCCTTTTTGTTGGGAGGGGTCTAACTCCTCAGCAGATTGATACAAGAAGCAGGAGGTGGGGTCTGGTAGTTAAGTCTTACAGAGTTTATAGTACTGAGTGTGGAAGGTCAGAAAGTAGACGTTTTCAATCTTTCTTTCCCTCTTCTTATGTATCATCTCCTTTCTAGTAACACACACTTTACAGTCATAAGTAGATAAATCCTAAAGAATTAATACATAAAGCATTTACCTTGCAATCTTCTGAGACCCCCCCCAAAAAAAAAGAAACGAAAAAAACCAACAAAAAAACAAAAAGACAAAGCTGTATTTATTTGGCTCCTATGAGGAGAAAATATAAGGTTGAACAAGCAACCCACCGACAGGGCTGGTTCAAAAGTTAACCAGTTCTATCAATATTCACCTTCAGAAGCACTGGACATTAATCCTAGCCCCCCCCCACTTGGAACTAAGCTGTTTATTTCTTACACTCTTGGCATGACTCAACAAAGCTGTATATGACTAAATACAGTATTCAACATTTTCAAGCTTTGGGAAAAAAAACAAAAAACGGTTGGACATGATTCTTATTATAGTTGAATAGCACTGAAGTTTTGTATCCCAATAGAATAGGGGACCTGAATGAAACTTAGACAATTTTTTTTTTTTTTAAGAAAAAGTTACTCTTTTCAAATATTAAAAACAATACAAGAGGTACAAATCACAAATAAGTTGGTTATTAAGATAATCTTCAGTAGCAGAATCTTTATTTTGAGGTCATACAGAAAGTATTATGAACACAAGATATGCAGCTAAGTGTAAACAAGAGTATCTACTTATATATAAAATACAATGTGGCATATATCTCGGTCATGTAACCTGTGAAATTCTATTGTTATGGTAACACAAAACATTCATTGCCACCTGAAGCAAATATATAAAGTTTGTTGAGCTCTAATAAGAACTAGAATAATATATTTTTCACATAGAATTAGATAGAAATTTCCCTAAAAGGTAAACCATTTAATTTTGAGTAATACACTAACAATCTTTAAGAGAGAGAGAAAAAAATGATGAGACTACTAATAATAAATGAAAAATTTTTGAAAAAAATTGTATAGCACACCAAAATTTGATTAGCACAGTTAATCAAAGGCTAATTCAAAATCTATTTTGCTACCAAATTTGCTTTAATGTGGAAGGGGTTCACAGTCTTATTTAAAAAAAAAAAAAAAAAAAAAAAAAGCCTACTTATTCTAAGTAAAATTTTATTAGAATGAATTTAAAAAATAAATAAAAATAAAGTTCCCTTCCTTTCAATTAATACAGGAGTCCAAAAGTTTCCCTTTTTTATGACAAATTTGAAATTAAACATAAAAAATGTGGAGGTAAGAGTGATTACATCATTTCCCAGATTTCTAATATTGTTTAACATTTCAATTCGTGTTGTACTTTTTGAAGATGAATTAACCATGTCAATTGGTGGTTTCTTGCATATAAAATGAGCAGCATGACTTTTTCTTTGCTCATTCAACTGTAACTTTGGCAAGGATCAGAGCATAGTATATGTATTTATGTAAATAACACACACTCACACAAACACACGGCTCCACCACCAAACTTATCTAATGAGGAGAGTAGGTAGTTACCTAGCAAGACAAAAACAAGACTTGTTGAAGGGTGAATGAACCATCTTTTGGGATCAACAGACATCTAGCACATGTTTATAGCCACTGCATAGCACACAGTGTATATGTACAGACAATGTTAGAGAGTGTGTGCATCAAGTAGCAAAAGTAATAACTACTTAAAATAATTCATAAGTGCAGGTTATTGAGAAGTATGTACATACATTGGTTCCAGCTTGAGATATTGCATGACTTACAGATAATAAAATCCCATGATGAGGAAGACCAAGAAAAGAGTGACCTAAAGTCATGAAAGGTACATGCTGTGCAATATATTAATTCCAAATGTAACACACTTATAGTTTTTCAAGTTTTTATAACCCTAGCAATAAACTAAGTTTAAAAACAAATAATTTTAAAATTCAACAAATTCCAAAATGGCCATTTCCAACTTGATTGAGCCAAAATTTTTTCAGTCCTTCTCTTGTATAATTTATTAAATATCCAAAAGGATACACAATTACATCAGATTTAAGACTTAAATTATGAACACTAGTTGGGTTAATCCAAGTATGTGCTAACCCACCCCCTCCAGCAAGAGCAGGATGTGACACAAAGTTGATTTTTAAGGTAAGTAAAGCTGGTTTGAATTTAGAGTTTTCCTTCTCCGAGACTGGCTCCCACACCAAGACTAAAGAAACCAGTATACATAACTATTTGCCTATAGCCAGGGAGGTGAAGAGAACAGATGCTTTTCCCAAGGGCATTAACACAAAGTGAAACACAGTCTCATCTTGAATTTGAACATGGGATGCTAACTTCATTTCCAACTGTTGGATATTGACTGGAAGATTCTTTTGACATGCTGCATAAGTTGTGTGGGTAGCATAATAGGAAGTGCACCTGTTTGCTAAAGTAAACAGGATGCAGGTTGTTCCTAGTGGAAGTAACATGTAAATTGACTGGGTGGTATACTAAGAGGTGGCGTGTCCACAGGTAACATGTAGATGGGAGATATGACCATGAGGATTTGTGCGAGTGTCTGGAAAATTATATAAACCAGGGAAGATTTCAGCCTGTGCAGAACAAGCCAGAAAGGCAGTGGGAGACACTGTCGCCCATGTGTGTGCATCTCAGGTGTCTGACTCTCTCTCCCCATACGTACATTTCAGGTCATAAAAGGAAAAGAAAAATAGATTATACTTTTATACATCAGCGTTGCTGTCTTTCTCTGCTTTACAATACAACAGCAATAACAATTAATCAAAGCATGCCTTTGTATACATATATTGGTGCATTGTGGGTCTTTGCAAAGCAGGTTGTATTCTCAAAAATGTGTCGAGATGAAGATGACAATAAAAATGTTGAGATAAAGAGGTTATCACTTGATTCTAGTGATAAAAAAATAAAAAATTTTTAAAAAAAGACAAAAATGCATTTAAAGTTTGGTTCCCATATTTAATAATGTGTAAATGATTCAAGCAGGCCATCTCCAAGTTGTTGATTCCATTTTTGACATTGATAAACCATACCAAGAGTGCCATGGTTAATCAAGTTATGACACAAAGTCACAGTAGTGAAAGCCCTAAGAGAAGTAGGAAAACTCAATACTTAGAATATCTAACAAAACAACTGCAACACAATAAGTATCTTTAAGAAAGACATAAAATGTTCCATTTATGTATTTATCCAACCTTCTTTACCACAGGTAGAATGTGACAAAGTCAATTTTTATATGGAGTAAAGCTGGTTTGAATTCAAATTTTTTTTCTAGATTGATTGCCTAACCACAGCTAAAGAACCCAGTATGCCTTACTATTAACCCATACCTGTGAGGAAAGCAAACAGTTTGGTTCCTTTGTTTAATGGCATATCAACCTTTGTGGGTTATTTAATCCAAAAATTATCCTTGTAGAAGAATAGCAAGAATTCTATCTAACCCATAGCTGGAGGAATAAAAGGGTTCTATACCTTTCCAAAGGGTATTAGTCTCAAAGAAAATTTAATAGTATGACTGAGGTTCAAATTTGTTTACTTCGGGACCACAGTCCAGCACTTTAGCCATTACACTATGTTGATTCCCTTGAGAACAGATGGATTCATACCTTTCCCCAAGGGCATTAGTGCAGTTTGAACTTGGGTCAAATATTCCATTTCCTATAATGATGGATTAACCATGATGTCATGGTTAATCCAAGTATAGCACAAGGCTTCAATAGTGAAAGCATTAATTGAGGCAGAAAATTCAATACCTGGATTAACTCACAAACAATTGCAGCCCAATATATCTTAAAGAAAGAAAAAAAAAATCATTACATTTAATTCCTGAAGAAAAATTCAAAATTGGGTGAAGTACAAAAAATCTAAAGAAAGAAAGAAAAAAAAAACAAAAAAACAAAAACAAAAAAGACCTTCACAAGTAAGAGATCAAGGACATGACTAAAGTTGAGAGCAGATGAAAAAAAAAAGCAATAAAACTTTTTTCCTTTTTTCTTTTCCAGATGTTTACTGAAGTGTCACAACCATGTTTATCTTGACAGTCTGTGATATAAAGAAGACAGGTAAAACCAGTTTTGAAATTCTGAAAGAAAAGTTCAGCATACAAAACAACTAAGTTACACTTTAAAATTCCCACAAAATCAAAGTAAAATACATGAAAAACAATAAAAAAGACCCTAACTTAGAAAATAGACACAAAGTATAAGAGACTTTGTATGCCATAATGCAACTGCCCTTCAGTGCATATACAGAACATTCTAAAACTTGCAGCAAAAATTTTTCAGTCAGAAGTTAATGCCACAAGACATGAATGTTTCAATTGACTATGTCAAGTGTATTATTTTAACAGAGAAAATTGAGTTTCTCAAATATACTTGATGTGTGAAGGTGAGATGCAACTTTAGTCAATATTCCTTAAAAATTTTGGACCTTGTGTGATAACACATTAAAAGTGCCTTTTGTTCAATATACCCCAGTCCTTAAGAAAAAAAAAAAAAATTACTTCTAAAATTTTAGTAAAACAGTCATTTTTAGAGGCATCAGTAAATATGTAAGTTAAGTTGGTGATCTTAGTCAAGGATGACCCAAAGGCTCCCTTTTCAATAGCTACTACACCAAGGTGTAGGGGAGAGCACTACTCCATTCCCTGGATTGCTCCACCTTATCCTTGATCCATACATTATAATGCTGAGTGTTAAGCAAGGTGGCATCAAGTACCATTTTTTTTTTTTTTTTTTTTTTTTTTTTTTTAATTCTTTGGTATGACTCAACCTGGGATTGAACCCAGGTCTCCCTGACTATTGGCAAACACTTTACTCATTAGGCCAATGGCCCGAAAAGTAGCACCCTCCCCTACACCTCAGTGTAGTAGCTATTGTAAAGGGAGCCTTCTAGTCGCCCTCGACTACAGTTGCCAACTTTACTTATCAGTAAATAAAAAAAAATCTTTTATAAACACACTTGTGAGATTAAGAGTGTTTTTTAACATGATAATCATGAAATCCCAATAACTTTTTTTTTTTTAATCATTTTCTAGCTTTATTTAATGATCAAAAGTGTATTCAAACCATTTAATCAGTAACCAAATGCATCACACCAAAAGGGTTAATTTTATCATCATTCGCTATTTATGAATTGCACCTATATTAATCTGATCTTCTACAGAAAGTCAAATGGTTTGATTGATTTTAACAGCATGTCAACCTGTCTAGGGTTATTTTATACTTAGAGGTTAAGAAATCATGTTGATTGTACATTCATATTTACCCTTTTTTGATTAGTTGCTTCTTAAGAGATTTTTTTTTTGCTTATCGTCCTATCAAACATAATTATTGAATAGATCTATTTGCTCTATAGATGAGACTCTAAAAGGTACTAATGCTATGGGTCAAAGTGGACCTGAGAGTAATGGCAATGAAGGAGTATACCACTCTCCCAAAATCATCCCCAACACCAGATCCAGTTTCCTATCATATCCAGGACACCAGGAAGGGGGGGAATTCCTATTGTGTAGTGGCTAACATGCTTAATACAATGTTGCAGTTAAGCAAATTCAAACTCCAGTCACACTATTATGTTCATTTCTGGACTAATACCCTGCGGAAAGGCATGAGCCCCCCTTATCTGCCTAACTAGCTGGAAATAACCCATAAAGTTGATATGCCATTAAAACAAAAAAAACCAAACTAACCAGGACACCAAATGGTTTAATGTTGAGTTAATTAATTTGATATACATAAACTTAACAATATTACACAAAAGGTAGTAATGTCATTATTAGAAAAAGCAGAGTTGGTATGCCATTAATTAAAGAAACCAAATATAATCACTTACTACAGTATCTTTGATTAATGGCATACCAACCTTCGTAGGTTATTTAATGCCAATGCCATCCTTGGAGGTCAGTAGTAGTTCTATTTAAACCACTACACCACGAGTATATTCCCTATATCTATTGGACAATCTCGATTAGTGTATAATTGTTACATAAACAAAATGACTACAAGTATGAGAAATTGATTTAATCTGACCCGATTCGAACATGGTTTCTTTGTTTAATGGTATATCAATCTT
The DNA here is from genome assembly GCA_963585895.1 of Sepioteuthis lessoniana. Lineage (NCBI taxonomy): Eukaryota > Metazoa > Mollusca > Cephalopoda > Myopsida > Loliginidae > Sepioteuthis > Sepioteuthis lessoniana. The sequence continues at coordinate 74,705,908 of OY757934.1, forward strand.
TGTGGGTTATTTAATGCCAAAACCATCCTTTTAGAAAACCAGTAGTGATATTATTTAACCCATAGTTTGGAGGATAAGGGAATTCATATAATTCCCAAGAATATTAGACTAAAAGTGTGACTGAATTTTGAACTCACTATGATGTTGCTATTTAGCACATTAACCACAGGAACTCTCCCTTCACTTATTACAGGTTACTGCAATGTTTACAATGTTTACTGCCATGTTTACAATGGTTACAAGTACAATTTATGGAAGATGGCATTGGAAATATCAGATAGCCTTAAAAATAAATCAATATTTAAGTTTATTATTTTTCAGGCTTGAAACGATAGTATTAATCTTAAGGGGGTGGGTGAAAACATACACAAAGAAAAAAAAAAAGGAGGTAGTGGTGGCATAATGGTTGTGTAGAAAAATGAAACTTGTGAACAGTTCAAATTTTGGCTAAAGCAGTTTGCATTCACTTCAGATTAATGCCCTTGGAAAAGTCACTAATCCAATTCCTTCCTATGATTATTGATTAAATAAAGCAGACAAGGTTATCACTTAGAATATTCGGACTACTGACCTCATCTTTGTTATACTCCCAATGTTTCAGCTGATATGTCCTTTGACCTTCTTCAGAGGTTTCATGTCTAACTCTGGAGCCCACAGAGAATTTCCAACTGAACCCTTTATTTCATCCACAGGATGAAACTGCTCCAATTCAGTTAACCATGATTGGGTATAAGTGTTAAATCATAGTAAGTATTCCTTGTTATTCTGGGATTTGAACCTGCAACCTCGAGATGATTTTACTCAGAAGCACTTTCCAACCAAATGCACCGTGTGTCCTTAATAGACAATTCAGGATAAATTGTTGGGACTTATAAACCTAATGTCTACATTAACCCATGAGATATTCATTTCCACTATCATCAGATGTTTTTTACCCAAGCTCATATTGCAACTTCTTTATATTGAGCTGAACATGTGCACAGCTTCTTTCAGATGTCTTATCCTCCAGTGTTCTTCCCTGTCAATTATTTGATGATTTCTCTTCTCTTTCCATATATGGTCAGTCATAACAGATATTTTTTTTAACCTCTCCTTGACATACTGCCTTTCGATGTTCCTCTAGCCTTATTACATGAGATGGAGTACATGCAATTCTTGGTCATGCTATATTCTGTTGGGGGCTTGACTCAGCAGAGATATTTTCGAAGAGTCATACTGCTGATGAATACTGTTCTCATGTAATATGGACTGCATAACTTTCAATTTTTTTTGACTAAGCATTTGACATAGGGCAGACAGACTGTGGTGAGTTTTTTTTGTGGGGGGGGTATCATTTTCTGATTGATCTCAATTTCTTGGAGTTGATGTTATGCTCTCTGGGTAGTTGTTGTGATGGAGGTTGTCTCTTAAAGTCTTTATTTTGTCTTAATATACATCACTGTCACTACTGATGGCTTTTGCTCGATGTTGCAAGCAATGAACGATTCTTCTCTTTACATTATATGGATGGCAGAAGTTTAGGAACTGTCCAGGGAAGGTTGGCTTTCAATACAGAGAACTCTAAACCAGAATCCAATGTCATTTTCAAAAAGAAAAACAATGTTATGAAGTGAAGATAACATAATCATTAAAGAAAAATGACCATTGCAAATATGTACAACCACAACAGACACAAAGCATCCAAGTGAGTACAATAGTCAATGAGTTAAGCAAGCAAATCATAGCGAGTTCAATTCTGAGAGTCCACCATATTTTTTAGTTATGGAACAGACACAATGAAGATTAAAAATTAAGCAAATAATGGTTTTATAGGGAACAAAATTGTGCTTTAGTCAAGACTGATGCATTCTTGCCTGGAGAATATAGAGCAGACAAAAAAAAAAAAAAAGAAAGAAAGAAAAGCGAGGGTCTTAAGAGTTGTTACATTTGTATATATATATTTCATACAGTAAATGCTTGGTTTAGCTATCCTTTTGATACCTCTATACAAACACATCCATGTACAGATTCATATGCAATGCCTATGCTCAAACCCACATGCATATACATACATACTCATTTAAATATGCTTACACCAACACACATGCAAATATGTTCATCTTGGAACAGAAGAGTTTAATATCACAATTACCTAAAGGAAAAGAAAGTGGCATAAAGAGAAGGGTTAAGGTGTATTTGTGGTATGTCTCAGTTTTGCCAGCTAAAACACTCAACCTATGAGTTTGTTTATTAAAAAAAAAAAAAAAAAAAAAAAAAAAGAAAGAAAGAGAGAGAGAGAGAAGTCAGTTGCCAGTTTGGGTTGAAACTTAAGTTTTAGATCAGCTTCAAAAAGGCAAAAGAAACAAAATGAACCAGAACAAAATTGTATGGCCATCTTCATTGATGACAATTTCTTTTCATCCAACCATGATGAGGCCTATCTAACACTTAGCTCTTCAGCCTATGTCAAGCAAACCCTAACTATAATGGACAGATGGCAGACAAAGATTTGGTCAGTTTTTGATCCAATTCTGTCTAAACTGCTGTCTATGGAACTGCCACTACTCCTGACAACCCACTGCTGCTTGCTACCCTTGGCTCAATCTCTTTCAGTTCTGTCTGCAACTGATGTGGATGGTGGGGAAGGGAGGGGAGGGACTGTAATCTAGCTCAGCAGCCCAACCACCACTGTTCTTGGTTACAACTCATCTGCCTAACTCCTGACCACTAACTTGAATATATTGGGTCCTGACTTCTGGCAAAGAAAACTGGCATTCTTGCATGGACCACCTATAATTAAAATACCAAAAATATTTTTTAAATAAAAATACGATTTTCTACTAACCTTTCCTTGTACTAGTAGTGAAGGCTTCAGTTTGTTAGACATACAACACACACACACCTTTCATCCCCATTGACAAAACCTTCTGTCTACTTAATCATCTTTTAAAATCTGTTAAACTAACTCATTTAACTATCCTTTACATACTTCTATACAAACACATCCATATACACACAATCCCCACATTCATACAAGTATGCTCACACACACACACACACACACACACACATATATGCGCACAGCTTATGCCTCATATAAACATACTAACACCTGCATGCAAATATATTCACTCAGGAACAGAAGAGCTAATAATGTCGCATTTTATCTAAATGATCAAACAAGATAAATAAATTACAAATTCAAGTCACCAGAAAGTCTTGAACAGTGTGCACAGATTTTCATACAAATTTCACATTCTTTCTGTCGATTATGTCAAAATAATGATGAAGACTTGCGAGAGAAAGTAATTTTTGTATGTTCAAATTGTTTTAACCTTTGATTACCACCTCATTTTTTTTTTTATTAAAAGAATTAAGTGTATCAATTAAACAATTTATGTAATTTGAGCAGTAACAGGCAGTAATCCAAAAAGAATTACTAATATTTTAAATGAAGCAACTTTGAAGAAGAAAAAAAAAATCTACCAGTCTCAAAAGCTGCTACATTGGCTTATATATTTCGTATACTAAATCTTTGGTTTGGTTTCTTCTGTTTAATGGTATATCAACCTTCACAAGTTATCTAATGCCAAAGCAATTCTTGCAGAAAAACAGTAGTGGTACTATTTAACCTATAATGGAGGGGGTTAGTTAAGGACGGTTCATACCTTTCCCAAGAGTATTAGTCTGAAAGTAAGTAATCATGCAACTGGAGTTCTTACTATTATGTCACAGTCCAGCATTTTAGTCACTAAGCCTGAGGACTCCTCCAACACTAAATTTAACTATTATTATGTAACCATCCACTAAGAAATTATGCATTAATACTGTTTTAAGATTCCAAGACAACGTATTCACTTGATGGAAACTACACAAGGATGCTATGTACTCTTTTGAACAAATCCTGGAAGCAGCAATCCACAAAATAACAGCTGTATGGCCACCTGCCGCCCATCACACAAACCATCCAAGCAAGATGAACAAGACATGCAGGGCACTGCTGGAAAAGCAGAGACAAACTCATCATGAACACACCAGTGTTGACCAATCAGCAAAGATTTACATTCATTAGTTCTTTGCAAATACTAGATGCAGTCTGGAGGACTTGCTAAGAGCAATGTCTGATAGGGATGGATGGCAAGAGAGAGTCAAAGAAAAAAATTTTTTTTTTTCAATTCTTTCCTGCTGATATGTGGAATATTCAATATCTGCTGTCTAGAACAACAGTATGGGAACTCATTATAATCTGGATTTTAAATTGTGTCCAGGTAGAGAGAAAAAAAAACAAGAACAAAAAAAATATTATAAGTTTCTAGATATCATAGCATAATGATTGGTTGGTTTTACAGCATGTCAACCTTTCTAGGTTATTCAATGCTGTTAGTACATAATTAAGATGCTGTCTATAATTCAACATTACAGACAGTATCACCCATAAATACAACTATCAATTTAAAAAATAAATAAAAAGTTAATTTTTTACTAAACCACCAGGATTTTATTTCTAGTGAAATGACATACAATCATGGCACTTGGTTATTCCCTTCTTAGTCTGGTTGAGAACTTTTCAGTACCCCCGCATATGTGCGAGTGAGTGAAAGAAAGAAAGAGATATGATTTAAAAAAAAAAAATAAATAAATAAATAAATAAATAAACAAATAAATAAAATAAAATCATTCAAAGACATTTTGTGTCTCCTTTTATCATCAGGAGAGCAGTAGTCACAACCAATCATATGAGAGAAAGACTACAATTAAAAGATTTTAAAAGGCCCTCAGCAAAATCTTAACAGACAGGAAGCAATTAAGATTACAAGAGGAACCAGTAAGTAGCTAAGAACAGAAAGGCTCATAAAAACGATGATGGCAATGTGTCCAGACAAAAAACTAAATGCTTTACAAGCTCATCCAGGATACAGATTTATTTTTCCTTCCTGACCACCAAAAATTTTACAATCTATTCACCTATAGTTTCTTATAGATTATCGCTTTTTTTCTTTTTCTCCAATTATTTGAAAATGGATGAGTAGTTAGTTTGACACAAGGCCAGGCAGTATTGAACATCTAGTGAAGAATAAGCTCATTAATAATAGTCTGCTAATCCTAGCTTTATAACCATTATACTATGAAAGACACCCTTAAAACTAAACATAGCTTAGATTTAGCCCAGTGTAAAACCATTTCAGGGGTTATTTAATGCCAAGGCCATCTTTATAGGAAAATAGTAGTGGTACTATTTAACCTATAGCTGGAGGACAAGGGATTCACACTTTTTGCAAGGGTATTAATCCAAAAGTGAACATAATAGTGAGACTGGATTTTGAACTCATTAATATTAATGTCGCAGTCCAGTACATTAGCCATTATGCCATGAGGACTTCCTCAAAACCATTTGAGAGGACGTAAGCAACAGCAATATGGACCGATTAATGATCCCCACATTTGAGACAAGGAAAGATCAACAATTAAAGTAAATTTCTTTATATGAATAAATCAAGCTCTTCAAAATTTTAATTTCTTTCCATTTTCATACAACCAAAAGGCCTTAATATTAAATCCTGTGAATCTGTTTATTTATGGTATTCTTGCTAAAAAAAAAAAAAAAAAAAAAAAAAGAAAAAAAAAAGGTTTTGGTTTGGTTTCTTTGTTTAACAGCATATCAACTTTCATGGGTTATTTAATGCTAAAACCATCCCTGGAGAAGAATAGTAATGATACTATTTAACTCATAGCCTGAAGAATAACGGAGGTTCATACTTTTCCCCAAGGGCATTAGTTCAAAAGTGAGTGTAACATGACTGGCGTTCAAACTCGCTTACTATGATGTTGCTCTCCAGTATGTTAACTACTATACCATATATACATATTTTTACTCCAGTGTGAGTGCATCAAACAAAATTATCCTTCAGTTACTAATTGGACTTGAAATTTCTTTTTTCTATTGAAGCATTTTAACTGGTAGGTTGGTTTTATGGTCTGGGCTATTTCATTCCAAGGTCAGTTTCATAATTATAGTCTCCAATTTTGTACAGTAGAAAAATATAACATTTGAAACAAGTAAACACTTCATAGTTAGTTACACTACTAATGTTTTAAATGATTTAGAACTATATCTTAAACAGGTCAGTTTAATTCATAGATGGGACTCAAACAGGTACTACCACTCCAGGTAAGTGTGTCACAATCACCAGATCTGAGGAGTCAACAAACACTATTTTTTTTAACACTGAATACAACTGGCTCCTTTTTTTTTTTAATTAAAAAAAATAAATAAATAAATAAATAAATTTAAGGCATAACTGTTTAGATATCAGGACAATTTTTAGCACCCTCCATTACTGGGAGACTTGCTTCCAATGGGATCTACACATTAAACTGACCTTGTATCACTTACCAGCACCAGTGGGTTGGTGTCCTTAGATAGTGAGACTTGGTGATCTCAAAAGAAGCTAACAAATATTTTTACAAATTTACTTTTGTTGTTTAGTTTATATATATTACACACACCTTTAAGAAAAATAAAAACCGGTCACATTAGGATTATAAATTTATTTCCATCCTGTTATGGGTATTGATATGAATCAATAACACCAAAAATAACAGGACTTCTTCAGATCTAACGGATACAATAATTATAATAAATACACAGGTTACATGTAAACATTCCTAATTAGTTGAATGTTTTTTTGTCCTGGCGGAATTATTCCCGACTCTAGTTTAACTAGACTGAATAATACATATACATAAATAAAAAACAAAAACAAACACATATATATATATATATATATATATATATATATATATATATAATAAATAAAGCAGCTTATTCTGTCAGGGGAAATTTTATAACTGTTTCTCTAAATGACCTAGTTATTTACAGTTAATGGATAAATAAAAAAAAAAGGGTGATGCATAAAAGATATCAGGAATAATAATAGGTAAAGGTTATACCATTATGCAATATATGTGAATCTGTAATAATTAACATATATTTTGTAGAAAGTAAGATGTAAGTGCTTTAAAGTAAAAGAGGGATAATGGGTTACAGGTAAAAATCTGGCTGATGCAGACCAAACAAACATGCCTTGGTAACTCAAACCTATAGTACCAATCCTTTTTGATCGAGTCTTGAATATAGAGAAACAAAATGTAATTTTTTTTGAGGTTAAAATACCAGGCATGCTTTTTCACATTTTATAAAGAGACAATGTTTATGAGATTATTTGAGGATATTTCAAATAGTGAGATTGTGAAGAGCTTGCTGTACTCACAAAATAGATAAAAGGTGCGAGTGTAGTGAGCTTGTCATGAAGCAACCAAGCTGCCTGCAGGGCTTGTTGTAAAGCTGCACTACACATGATGACTTCACAAATTAATTATCATCCTAATTGTTTTGGATGTGCTGGAGATGACTTTAATGTCTATTTCTTTTTTGGGGAAATTTTGTCAGTTATGTTTGTAGAGGAGTTCAATATCTTATGCCATTCAGATGTTTTGGGGTTAGTGCAGTCGTTAGTCAAAGTTTTATTAAATATACTCGCACTGATCAATTCATATATCTGATTTTTGTTTTTCTGTGAAACTGGATATCAACAAGCGAAAAGTGGAGTTAACCCCTTACCTACCAATTTCAAGTATATTCAACTTTTGTGCATTAGTGAAAAATCTGTTAAAAAGATGTCTGCTGCTGTACCTGTTTTCAATGAAACTACTGTTGTATTATTCACAATTTGAAGTATCATGTTGCTTCTAATGTCCTGGAATGCAAAGGATGCAGAGCATATTTTTCAGCCTTCATGTCAAGGCTTTTGAGGCATATTTAATATCCTTGCATCTGGGTGCACCTAGTATGTAAAGGTTTAGAGAGGTGAAAGCTATTTTCTTTTTATCATAACTGTAAATAAGGAAGTAAAAAATAAAATACGACAACATAAAAAAACTGCTTTTATTTGACTATTCCCAACATGATCAGAAACAGTAAACATTCTTTTTATAAAGATATTACCTATATTCAGTTTAAAGCTGAATGTTTAAAAAAATGAAAAATGAATAAAAAAGTTTTCTGAGTGTAAACTTCTATGTTATGATTCTATAATGCAGCCCAAAAATCTCAAATGTTTGGGATGTAATAACTTCCTACCACCCTAGGCACTCTGGATTGTGGTTGTATCAAACATTTATTAGTTGAATGACTTCAATGGCATGTCAAACAAACCCATCTAGACTCATTTTAGTTTGTTTGGGTTTTATGGCATATCAACCTTTGTAGGTTATTTAATGCCAAATCCATTTTTATACAAATAATCAGTTCTATTTTAAGCAAGTCAGTTTAGCATGAGTACATAGTTTGTGAAAAACATTCTTATTTCAAGCTATTCAGTTTAGTATAAGTATAGCTTTTGTCCACACACAGTTGAATATCAAAAAACTGTTCTATTTAAAGTAATTCAGTTTAGCATAAGTATGCATTTTAGTTCTATTTGGCTCACAGATAGGTCCCTATCAGTTGGTTGGTTGGGTTTTATGGCATATCAACTTTTGTAGGTTATTTAATGCTGAATTTATTTTTATACAAATAATTAATTCTATTTCAAGAAATTCAATTTAGCATGAGTTTACAGTTTGTCAAAAACATTTCTATTTCAAGCTATTCAGTTTTGTCAAACAGTTCTAATTCAACCAATTCAGTTTAGTATAAGTATACATTTTGTTTACACACAGTTAAATATCAAAACAGTTCTATATTAAACAATTCAGTTTAGTGTAAGTACAGTATCCTATATCGGGTTGCACTTCGGTTGGCCGTGTTTACTGCTGCACGGATCCGGCCGAGTGTATCTCGGCACCTGGAGATTTCCTTCAGCCTCAGGGGGCCTTCCCCCCAGGCTTTTACTCCCTTCGGGGAGGTTGGGTTAATCGCCCGGCACCTGAGGCGCCCCTAATAAGGGGAATGCTGATGTGGCCGTAGGCATTTTTGGGAAATGCCAGGCGCGTGTGGGCTATGGCCCTGCGCCTGGACCCACCAAAAAAAAAAAAAAAAAAAAAAAAAAAAAAAAAGGCCTTTTGTCACACTTGCCCATTAGGTGGGGCGTGCAACAAATACCAAAGTACAGTTTCAATGTTTGAAACAGTTCCATTTCAAACAATTCAGTCTAGCATAAGTACGCAAGTTAAATGTAGGTACACAGTTTAACTGTCAAAAACATTAATTTCAAGCTATTCAATTTAGTCAAAGAGTTCTAATTCAAATAATTCAGTTTAGTATAAGTATGCAGTTCTATTTAACCCATAGATAGGGCCCTATCAGGTGCTACCATTCTGGGCCAGAGTGGACCTGGGAGCAATGACAATGAAGGGGAGTTCCACATTCACTAAACCTCCAGTATCACTGAAAACTCACCACCAGATTGTTTAGAGTCATATCCAGGAAACTCGTTTGGGGAGGGGCATTACCCCTCTTCAGAGGTGCAGTCAGTGTATTCTACAGCTCCAGCTGACTGGGCAAAAGAATCATTTTATGCCAAGATGTTAAGAATTGTGTTCATCATATTTACTTTTTCTTTTTTTAGTGTAGTTTCTTTAAGAGTATTTTTGTGCATAGTTATTCCTATCTCGTACAAATAATATGGTTTCAAGTAATTATTTCTATTCAATAATAGTTATTTCTTCATTCAAATAGTCATAACCATATTATCAGTTACTTGAAATCATATGGTTTCAAGTAACTAATAATAATCCTTAGTAAACAATAACTTCAAGTAACTATTCTTACTACAAATAATTTACAGTTATACAGCATCAAGTATTCCTATCAAATACAAATAATTTTTACATAGATCTATCTTATTGTAGTGCATCCCTTCATCACCAGTCCATTGGCCTAGCGGTTAGAGTGTTTTCCAATGGCCCGGAAGACCGGAGTGTGGATGACGTCATGCCCAGAAGAGATGGTCCTGAAAAAGAGTCGAGATTGGACCAAGGTTGCAGAGTGTTGAGTTTCTGCCATTGAGGCATAGAGTTGGGTATTCGGCCGTGGTGAGTTGGATTTTGACCGTTGAAAGATGTAGTTGAGTTTTGCAGATCTCTACCGACAGAGATCTTAAACACCATGAGATATGCCGCACCTTGTGGGTTTGGGTCAGCATAGTAAGAATTGTGTCTCTCCTGGTGTCGAAGAACTGAAGTCAGGAATTAATAAACCCGTTCATATCTGAAACAACAGAGTCTGCCTATATTTGCATATGCCTGTATTACATATGTGTTTGTATATGTATTGTATTACTGTTGTGATTGATATCATTATGGTTATGGCATACAACAAAAGTACTTGATGCTTCCTTGTTTAACACTCAAAATTATAAGGTATGGATCAAGAGTAAAGTAGAGTAATCCAGGGAAAGGAGTAGCATCCTTCCATACACGTTGGTGTAGCAGCTATTGAAAAAAAGATTTTGGGTCACCCTCGATTATGGTTGCCTACTCATCCCTTCATTGCCATTACTATCAAGTTCTGTCTTGGAGTGGTGATATCTTTTAGGGTCCCATCAATAGTGCAAATAGATCTGTTCAAATAACTATGCAAATCATTTGTATTGATAGTTAGTTGAAACTATGATTATGTACTAAGGATTATTACTCGTTACTTGAAACCATATAACTACTTACAAATTATTACTGTTAGAAAGGAATACTTTAAAAACATCTGTGCAAACAAGCCATTATCAAATAGTAATAGTTACTCTATACCATAAAGTGTATAAATTATTACTATTAGATAAGAATATTCTATATCATGTAACTGTATGCAAACAAATAATTACTGATACACACACAAAAAAAAAAAAAAAAAAAAAAAAAAAGAGAAATAACATTTTTTAATCTAAAAATGCAATGGAACATTGAAAACAGTTATGATTACAAACAAACATCTACAAATGAATAAAATTTCAGCATTAAATAACCCATAAGAAATTGATATGCTATCAAACAGCTAAACTAAAGCCAACTAAATTAATGGATTTAATAGATATCATGATCTTTTGCCAAACTTAGCTTCAACAAGTTCACCTTTCAAATTAAAATTAGATACCACCATTTCAGAACCTGATATCCCAATGCTTTCTTGAGAAAAGCAATCTCAAAAAGTCATTAAAAAGATTAGTTTTCCATTTCTTTTTAGTATGTAGTATTTGTTTTCTTTGTTTAATGACATATCAATCTTTAAAGCCATTCTTGTAGAAGAACAGTAGCCAGCTATTTCACCCATTTAGTAGGCCACACTATTAAAAAAATTCAAGGTAATTTTACTTTAAAAGTACCTCAACCATTTTCATTACTTTTAAAGTAAAATTACCTTGAATTTTTGGCAAAAAGATCTTTTCTATTAAAAAAAAAAAAAAAAAAAAAAAAAAAAGGTCTTGGATGGTCTATTTAGAAAGCACTGCAGGCTACAGTTTAAACAATGAAAGGGAAGAGTTTTTGACAAGCATATTCATCCCCATTTTCATCATATTTCAACAGTTAATTCTTAGGATCAAGGGTAAAGTGAAGCAATCCAGGGAAAGGAGTAGTGCCCTCCTCTACACTTAAGTGTAGTAGCTATTGAAAAGGGAGCCTTTAGGTCACTCTTGACTACGGTTGCCAACTATACTTTTTTTTACTGAGGAACAATAACAATTATTTGTGTATATGACTATTTTTTCCAGACTTTTCAGCCAAAAAGTTAGAGATGTGTATGAAACACAGGAACTAAATATTAACTCTCCCACCCACTTCCACATGTCACCATATTTGGAAGAGCATAACCATAAGTTATATCTATGGTTCAAAATAACCAATTTTTTTAAAAACACTTGTTTTATACTACTACAGAGAATAAGCCACTAGAATGCATGTTTATAATTTGTTCTATTATTTTAAGTTTTTTTTTAAACATTTTCATGTGAACATGCCCTTAATACTGTGTAAATTTTGTGTTTTGAAACATTATATAAGCTAAATAAATTCTTATTTTTAGTCAATACAAACTGGATAAAAAAATTGAACAAATGTTAAATTTAGTAGCTATAGTAAAGTAAAGTGGGTGACCAGAAGGCTCCCTTTTTGATAGCTACTACACCGAGGTGTAGGGGAGGACACTACTCCTTTCCCTAGATTACTCCACTTTACCCTCAATACGTACCTTATATTGCCGAGTGTTAAGCAAGGAGGTATCAAGTACCATTTTTAAAGTCTTTGGTATAACGCAACCTAGGATAGAACCCAGGTATCCCGTATCATTGGCGAATACTCTACCCATTAGGCCAATTAGCTGCTATAAGTTACAAAAGGCAATGCATATCATGAGATTCCACCCCCCCAAGGATTTCTTAGCTGAAATTGGTGCATATTATTGATAAATATGCATTATATACAGCTACTAACTGTACAAATTAATGATAGACTTTATTTTTCAGGTCAGCAACCCACAGTGAAAATCAGCTAATTAATGTTAACCTTGTGAAAACATTTAGTTTATGTATCAGAATTCAGAATTACTACAAATGTGTTTAGTTAAGAGTGTCATAAAAACAAAACAAGAATACTGAGCATTGGTATACAATCAAATTCTGCGAGAAAAAAAAAAAAAAAAAAATTCTGAGATACCCCAGCCTCTTACTTTTCTAATCAAAATTCTTGTGACTATTTTCTATTCTCCAAAACAAAGACCAAGTTCTGTGGTTGCTATTTGGAGACTTGAGAACACACAACAGGTTGTAATGAACCAACTGACATATCTCAGTTGAAGACTTACAGCCCTTTCCAGGTGTAGGAACATCTTTACTGTTCTTTGGCTTCTCCAAAGGAACCATTCTTCAGTTAATTTGTAATTAAATAATTAGATAAATACATAATTCAATTATCAACTTAACACAATCAGTTTCTTTATTTTTTAGAGAGACCTTAAACTTCATCTCAGAAAATAAGGCAGATATTTTTATAGGTTTCACAAGATTATAAAAATACCAAAATTATATAGATTATGAGAGTGTGTGTCACCAAAACTATGAAACCACCAACATCAATTCCCTTAGTTATTTACACTATATTCTCAATAATTATTAAATACTCATTATTTAATCTGAATTAGCATCTTATTTATTAATATCTATTAAAGTCTAGCGGAGTTAGATTTGCCTCAAAACAGGATTTGACAGTTATTTTATAGTGCTTGGCTGGTTGTTTCGTTTTACAGTGTATCAACCCTTTTTGGGTCATTTAACACTGAATTAAATTTCAAACAATTCAGTTTAGTATAAGTATAGTTTTGGTTTACAAACAGTTAAATGTTAAAACAGTTTTATTTCAAACAATTTAATTTAGCATAAGTATACAGTTTAGTTCTATTTAAAAACAGTTTTATTTTAAACAGTTCAGCTTAGCATAAGTACACAGTTTAGTTCTACTTAACCCATTGATAGGACCCTATAAGGAGCTACCACTCTGGGCCAGAGTGAACCTGGGAACGATGGCAATAAAAGGGTACTCCACATTCCCCAAAGATCCAACATTACTGAAACTTCACAATCAGATTTAGTGTCATATCCAGGACACTCATTGGGAGAGGTTTTACCCCTCTGCAGAGAAGCAACCAGTGTATTCTACAGCCCCAGCCAATTGGGCAACTTTTTATAGTGGGGAGCCAAACAGAAATCAAGATTCATGCATGGTTATTACAAAAAATGCTTGGGCCTGATAACATTCTTTTTTGTGAGTATATCAGAACAGACATGCAAATGGTTAATCTTCCCTCATACCAATAAAAGAATAATTAATACGGTGGGTGAGGGGGTGTAAGCTCATGTTATTAATGCATTTGAAATTCATCAGACTTCCCACTAAGATTTAACAAAGGTCATTTTATAGTGTGTGTGTGGGGGGAGGTGACACACACACACACACACACACACACAAAGTGAGACTTGTGTGGCTCTCACAAAAATGCTTGAACTCCTCAGCATTCTTCATTTTGGGGTGTCTTAGGTGCCAAACAAACTCAGCCCTACAGAGCAGGTACTGCCAAGAGGGAAGGCCCTTTGGAACCAGGCAATCAGCTTGGTAACACCAACCTGACATGAATGCCAGAAAACCAAGTTAGGGGAGGCAAGCCTGTGTTATTAACATTTAAAATCCTGCAATATGTCATATCATGAAGATATAAAGGTTTACATAGTATATGGTGTTGATAATTTGTATACTGGTTTTAACAAAACCATGTTTAATAAAAATGAAGAATGCTGAGGATTTCAAGCATTTTTTGTGAGAGCCACACAAGTCTCATTTTGTGTGTGTCACCCCTCCCCACTATAAAATGACCTTTGTCAAATCTTGAACTTGCATACTTCAAGGATGCAGTTCAGTATGTTATCCATTACACCACAGGAACTCTCTAATTCCTTTCTAATATATTATTTTATCAAGTTAAAACTTAAATGTTTACATCAAGCAGAAGGTGCATATTTTTGCAAGTATACTATAAAAATAAAAAATGCAAAATAAGATTTTGATAAAAGTATAAGTCTTTAAATAAAATTATAACTATTTTAGCATATACAGCTTCAAACTGATAACATTTGAACCAAAGATTAATAATACAAAAAAAAAAAAAATGTTTTAAAACTTCATTATTAACTTGTGAGACCAGGTAACAAATACATTGCAAAAACCTTGTGTACAACCAACAAGTGTGAGTATATCAGAACAGACATGCAAATGGTTAATCTTCCCTCATACCAATAAAAGAATAAGATTTCTTATTAATCTATAGTGAGAGCAGGCTTTCATAACCAATATATACCAACCAATGTATGAATGTGTGTTATAAGACAAAGTGAAATTTTACAGTGTTCAAAACTAACTACAGGCAACCCGCACTGTTCAAAAACTTAAGCTTCATCTAGATATTAGTCAAATATCTCACCTGCACAGAAATTAAAACAAACATCTGAATTAGTTTTTCTAGTTTTATAAGTGTTCGTGTGTTGCCACAACAAAAACGTTCAGCTATAGCTCTTCTTTCAGAGTGAAGCTTAGAACTTTTTGAACGACCCTTGTTTGTGTGTTTATATATAAGCTATACAAAATAAAAATAGTTAAGACATGTTAAAGTCATTGTTTGACAGAGAAAAGACTGGTCAATGGTAAGATAATTACAGATTGCATTTTTCTACATGTTGATTACAGCCACTATGTTTTGTCACATATCCAGTAAACAGTGTTTTTGTGTAAACTTGAAATAAATTACTGTTAAAGCAAATCATTTATTTCTTTATTATTAATTATATATGTGAGCTTTCTGAATTAAACTTACATAAGAAAATATCAAAGCAACTTAGCAAGTGAATGTATTTATTCAACCCTTCCATCATGGGTAGGATGCAACAAATAACTTGACAATGAATAAATGCATTCATAGGAAGGAGGGATTTATGCAAGTCACATGACTTAAAATATATACTTTGAGTGACTGCATAGACTTTCAACAATTCTGAATTTTAATAAAAATAGACAGCAGCATTATTGTGCAATATCAAATGTTTTTGTACACTTTAACATCTCACCTGCAAAGGCTTTCTTGTATTTGTGAAAAACCTGTGGGAAAGAGATCTGCTATGTCTGACTTCAATCAAACTATCTTTAGATTATTCATAAATTTAGTTCAAACAAGACAACTCATGAATCTGTTAGGTTCTCATTCTAATGGCAGTTCATGATGAAAATGGTTCTACTTAAGAGAAAGTGAACAATTCTATCTCTAATACAATGAAAACTTAGATAATTAAAAAGTGAAGATCAGAGTGAATTCAGAGCATGAAAAAAATCATCCTTCAATTGCAAATTGGACTGGGAATAGCTTTATTCTCTAAGTGCATTGCCCAAAATAAAAATTTTGCTACAGTGAGTCACTTTTGCTGTGTTATCTATCCCAGAACAATTCAAACTTTTAATGTTTAGAGTTGAATTAATTATTGAAAGCGACAGAATTTTTTATATCTGATCTGTCAATCCTTGTTTGGTTTGGAATCAATTTCGTGGCTCAAATGCTTGTTTACAACTGTTCATAGTACTGCAAATATCTTACAAATTTGCGAGTGTCTGTAACCAAATTGAGAAAACAAGACATTTTAGTGTAAGCATTTCTATGATAAAATGCCCTGAGATTTGCCCAACAACCAAAGTAAAATTGGTTTTAGCAACTGGGAGCCAAATTATACATGTTTTGATATCCAAACGGGTAAAATTTTCAGATTTCGATACACTATTACTGATCTTTCTGCATGGGAAAATATATTATAAAAGATAAATTCTCAGAAAATTTAGATTTTATGTTTTGTTTAATGGCATATCAACCCTTAATGGTTATTCAATGACAAATCCTACTATACATTATTTTTATGTAAATAATCTGTATGTAACATTTTTTAAACAAGCCAGAGTTAATTTATTCACACACAGTTAAATGGTTTCAAGTATTGCTACCTAATACTAATAATTCAATTTAATATTAACCATTTATTTGCACACAGTTAAGTGGTTAAACAGTTCTATTTGACCCATAGATAGGACCCTAACAAGTACTACCCCTCCAGGTCAGGGTGAACCAGGGAGTAATGGCAATAAAAGAGTACTCCATATTCCCCAGAGCTGCAGGACTGGTGTCTTACTATTGGTGGGTGGGTCTTACCTCACTGCAGAGATGTAGTCAGCATACTGTACAGCTGACTGAACAATCAGCGAATTCAAATTGTTAAAAAATTTTGAAAAGTGACCTTGAATCATAAAATGAAAATTGCATTAAAAACAGAAATATTTCTAATTTGGAAAACTATATTCTTATTTTTGTTTGAGGTGGGTGGGGGGGAACTAGAAAAATTTTAATTTAATTTAAGTTTTTTTAAAAGAAATTCTGCTTTGGAAAATATAACTGATTAACATTTTGTTCATTTAGCTAGTATTTAGAAGGTTAGATCCAAGTTTTAATTAAATAGAATAGTCAGTAATCGACAATCTTAGACCAAAACCCTATTGAGGAGGAAGAAGCAGGCAATAATGATTATGGAAATTGTTGTGCTTTTAGTTATTTTCCTAAATATTTCTGTATTTATCATCTGGAGGAAATGTCTGTGGTGATGTACAAAAAAAAAAAAAAAAAAAAAAAAAAGTTATATAGGAATCTAATACTTACATTTCATCATCCAGATAGGAATATGTTCAATCATTATCTTCATTTAAAATAAACTTTTTTTTACTGAACATTTAAAAACCAGTCTTCAGTTCAATTCACCAACCCATTGAATTTATTTAGTCTTTTCCTCCTCCTTTAATGACTAACATAATGGCAATAACTATTTAGTTAAAGACAAACTTTAATCTGGATAGTAAATAGAATTATTACATTTCTATATGAATTTTTTTGTATATTGCAATAAACATTTCCTAAGCAGGATATTTCTGGTTTGTTTTTTAATGGCATATCAACTCTTTACAGGTTATTTAATGCCAAAATCTGATTAAAAATTTCTTCTTCTAAATTGTACTTTTTTTGGTCTATAATCATTTGTTTGCACAGTTATGATATCAAGTATTTCTATCTAATACAAATAATTTGCAAAAATATCATTTCAAGTATTCCTATCTAATACTAATAATTCAAGCAATAATATAGTTTTGAGTGACTATTCTATTTTCAAAATAATAACCACTTGTTTGCACAGTTACATGGCTTTAAGTATTCCAATCCAATATTAATAATGCCCTGTCAGCTGAGGGGAGAGCTGTAGAAAACATTGACTACACCTCTGCAGAAAGGTAAGACCCCTAATGAGTGTTCTGGATATGACACTAAACTGCATCAGATGGCGAGGCTCCAGTCATGGAACCTTCGCAAATGTTGAGTACCCCTTCATTAGAACTGTTCAATCATTTACTAAGGATTGTTATAATTGATAATTTGCAACCCTACAGCAGTGTGTAAATTATTTATATTACATAGGAATACTTGATAAATAGAATTACTAGTGTTAAAAAGGAATATTTGAGATCATTTCACTGTGTGAAAACAAATGAGCTTAAACAACTCATTTAAAAGTGAAGTTACCTATGAACTTACTCACAAATTATATAACAAGAATTGACAAATAATCTACAAGGGTTGATATGCCATGAAATACCAACCAACCAACCAATTTTAATAATTATAAAAAACAGATCTATTTGATTCATATATGGAATACCAACTGGGTGAAGGATATTCTTATCAAATAATAGGTGTATTTTATGTAGTGGGGAACATGTTATATTGTTTAAATAGGCGAGTTCCTTTTTATACAAAGAATTCATAAACATAGTTATGACCAGCAATTCTAAATAATAGTGCTAAATAAAGAGGAAGATTTTGCTAGCTTTCTCCATCCACTCTGAGGAATCCAGAGAGTTGACCCCTCAAAATTGCCCATAAAGTCACAAATTAAACATCAATACAACACTTAAAAAAAAAAAAAAAAAAAAAAAATGTCAGTTTCACAAACTTATTTAGTTTTACCAAAAGAAATGTATTTAATAAAATCCAAGATACAGCCAGGTCATAGTTATTGTTCTTTGCATTTTTTTTAATATGCAGACTTTCAAGTTCCAAGATATATCATTGTAATGAGGATTACATCAAAATAGGAGAAGAAAAATCTTTTTTTTTTCCTTCTCTAGTTAAAAATTGACTGTGTCACATCCTGTCAGGCAGAAGGGTTGGGTAAATACATAGATAAAAATATTTATTTTCATACACTTCTAATCTGAGGAATGTCCCTCTCAAAAATAAAAATAAATAAAATAAGGTATAAACTTTTGCTTCAAATTTATGTTGACAATATTACTTGGTGAAAACCGATATGGTTGAGGAACTTGATTATGGAAGGGTAGCATAGTAGTACTGGTAACATATGTTCAGTATTTTATTTGTATAGTAATAAACATGTTAAATAAATCAATATTTGTACCTAACTTTTTGGACATCCCCATAGACATGTTACAGTTGTCCATATGCACATTTACAAACAAAAAAGAAAAAAAAAGAAAAAAAAAAAGAAACAAACAAAGCTGTTAGACTAACTTGTAAGGTTAGAAAAAAAAAAAAACCTTGTTTTCATTTGGCATATATTTTGAAAACACTTTGGGGTGAGAATTTTTTCTTTGTCAACTTCACTAGTATTATTGTTTTCCGACATTTCTTTCAAGTGTGCTGATAACATTTTTGAAACATCATTAAAATTTACATTAAAGCTTCCAGGACTATATTTTATACAATGACATTTTAAAAATGTCCTTAGAGTTTACAAAACTCTTTATTGGTTGTGCAATGTCCTTTACAAGGAAAGCCTTGTAAAGGACTTATTTTCTAGATGCAGGGGCCATGATCACTGAAGAAAATATAGAATGTTGATTCATCACTGAAGATAACCTGGTTCTACTGATCAACAGATTAATTTTGATAATCTCTACCCAATATTGAATGCTTTTGTTTCTGTTAAAATGTTAGTAGTAGCTTTGAAATCAGTATTCTGCCATTATATTCAAACTGAAGAAGTTTCCAGAGTGTTGTGGATTAAGAAACTACTACACCAGCATCATTTCAGGCTTTGGAAATTTCACAATTGTCTCAGGTTTGGAACTACAGTCGGAACATTTTGAATAAGTTCATCTTGTTATCTTCGAGATGGCAGATTGAGAGCATCCTACTTGGACAAATATCTCGTTTTGAGTTTTGCCAGCTTCCCACAACAAATGAATGATGGTTTTTTTTTTGTGCCTCTGACATTTCCTTAACTCTTGCCATTTGTGATACTGGGTGATAATATACTTAACACTGAAGATTTCACTCTTTAAAACCAATACTTTGACACTGAGAATACTCATGAAATTATCTCATATGTAAATTACTAAATAAATCTAAATTACCTAAGAGGAAATGCTAGATTATTTACATATATCTAATTGATATACTGTTAGAGTAAGCTGTCCAATTTTAAACAAATTCAAGCAAGAAATATGAAAGTTATTCACCCCCCCTCCAGAATATTCCATTTCAGTGAATTGGTGCAGTAAAATATAGAAATTACATTTCGGTATTGCAAATATATACTATGGAATTTTTACAGATCAAACTAGTATTGTATGTAAAAAGTTAAAGAAAGAATGCTTCACATACTATCAGTTCTACTTTCTATAACCTTTTACCTACACATTCAGAGTATATTATTATTTCATACATAAATTCATTACCATCTAACCTGACCATTGACCACAACTTATTCACAACAGATTGAATTGCAAAGTTTGATAAAATAAAATTTTAAATTAAAATAAAAAAATAAAATAAAATTGGTCCCTAATTTTTTTTTTTCTGTCACCATAAATATTCGCTTTGTTAGTGCAGAAATAAGGAGGAATAATTGGAGGCGGAGTGAACGGCGAAATTAGTGATTAGAAACGAATGAATAAATTTTTTTAAAAATCAAAGTGTTTCCTAAATTTGCAAATTCAATTTAAGGCAGCCAAATTAGAAACCTGATCCTCAGATTAACTCAGGAGTGCAGAACCTTTCCATATTTATAGACGTGCTCATGGCGTGATTGTTATCATTGTTGAAAATTGACCCAGTAACCAGAATTCAAATCCTGGTCGCCACCCTGTCAACAGGGCTTGGAATACACTGATTTTATCCCTCACCCTCTTGTGAGGGTGGGGTTCTGGATATGAAACTAAGCTACATCTGATGGTGAGGCTCCATTTCTGGAGCTCTGAGGAGTGTGGAGTACCTCTTCATTGCCATTACTATACAGGTCCACTCTGACCACCTGTTAGGGTCCCATCCATGGGTCAAATAGATCTGTTAGAAAATTATTTTATTAGATAGGAATACTTGATATCATATAAATGTGAGCAAAATACTTAAACTACAAGAAAAGGAAATATGAATATACAATGTACATGATTCCCTAACCACTAGGCATAAAATAATCCTAAAAGAGTTGACATGCCATTAAAATAAATCAAAATTCTGGACTAGGCCATTTGCATTTTATATCACACTAACACCCTTGGAAAAGGGTATGAATCCAACTATTCTCCTGACCAGCCAAGGAGTAAAATAGTGAAGCAGACAAGGGTCTTTAATTCTGATATAGTCTACTCTAGAAGAAAACTTTGAATTCAAATTGGTTATACTCCTTAAAAACTGACCTTATGTTGTATCCTGCTGGTGAGGGAAGGGTTGGACAAATACAATCTTACCATATTTAAAGGCAACATAGGAATTCACTATCAATAACACAGCACTTGATAAATTTATGGCTCATTCCATGGAAAGTGGTCCAAAATCAGAGAATTTTAAATCCAATATTTTCTAGCACTTATGTTTTTTTTTGAAAGACAACACCATAAACTACAAAAAAATAAAAAATTCCAATTCTGATCTTTTCTGTGTTGTCTGTGCTGAGGCTATAAACATCAGCTATTTATTGAAGTCAGAAAATGAAAGAATTGCTTATTTTTCAGGCATTCATTTTTACTAATAAATAACATAGAATTATGTTTAATTATATTTTTCATGATTGATACATATATAGATTTCAAAATAATTGAGGTCCTCAGTTTCTGTTGTTCATCATTTTTACATGAAAATTTCATAAAGTTAGCCCTGCGTCCATGTAACACATGTGACGTTTAATCAACATTTTTTTTGCTCATTCTTCAATAAAACCTCTGAGGAAAAAATCTTTTCTGTTTATAAGCTAGTATATTACTGCAAACAAAATAACAGCAAAAAAAAAAAAAATCTAGCTATTGTGATATGGCATAAAATATTTATTCCAGGATGGGAGTTTATTTTTCGCCCGTGTGAAGTCGGGGCAGTCTGGCACTTGATCTCTCCCAGAATAAGTCCTAGTTAAGAGTCCTTTCTCAGGCATATGGGAACTGGCAGATAATGTGGGGGTTAACTTGGGGCAAGACTAACCGCCGCTGGCAAGGGGTTTCCAAATTTCACGTTACACACACCCACCAGACCACTTCGTCTTCCTACCCCAAGGATAATGGAAAATATAGGCCTCTAGGTTTAGATATATTATTACTTATTGAAGTCGACAATTCCAATTTCCCGTGTAATATTTTTAAAGGTGAATAGGACATTTAGCGAGAAAAAATTGAGGCGAAAATGAAGCTGAAAAGGAACATGCAAAAGAAGGCAATTTGATAGGCAAACAACACAATAAATAAATTTCGACACGAGGGGACATCTAAAATATAACAAGGTTTTAATACGTGCAGACACAAGCAAATAATTAAGGTGCCGGCTATATTACTAGCAGACAAGACTTAAACACAATGTCTTCCTTTCCTTTTCTCTCGAACCTTGAGATGGTAGCCAAATCCATTTAGATGTTTAGAGTTTGTGAAATGAATCTTTTCATTCTATTTCTATTCTTCATGCATATAATTCTTTATGCTTCTTTCTTTAAATTGAGAAGAAGAGCATACAATTGCAATACTTAGGAAGGGTGGAGGGAGAAAACGGTTTTAAGGTTTACTTAGCTTCTTCGATGGGCTTCTGAGATTTCTTTTCTTTCACAGGCTAGCGGGATTCTGTGGAGCTTGGCTTGAAGGCACCAGTTATCTTCTTGTCCAAAGTTCTTTCCGGTTTTCCTCGGAGTTTCAGCGACAGTTTCAGTACATCTGGTCACGCCAACTGCTGTCCTGAAACTCCGCTCCGCTTCTTCACCCGGAATTGTGGCATCAGATTACCTGTCCTCTCACGGCGATCTCTGTCCTAAAACTGAATTCTTCATCCCTATTTCCTTTGACGAAAAGGGTGCTACTTCCGGCTTTAGAGTTCTGGCCAATCATTTGGCCTCTTTCTTCTTTCTCACCCTGTCAGGTGATTCATTCGGGCTACTATCATGATCTCTATACCCCCCTTCTCTGTCAACCAACTTAGGGTTAGGGAGTGCAGATAGCTTGACCTCGATTCGTTACTTGGTTCAACAGGCAGGCCGAGGAGTTGACTTAGATTCCTTATTCCTCCTTTTAAAGATCAGTCTTTGAGGCCTGTTTATTCAAACACAGAAGGGTAGGGGAAATTTCTTATTTCTCTCCTCTCAGTGGGAGACCACGTGACACTATGTTTACAATCTAAGGTTTAAACTTAGTTTTTCATTTCTTTCAAGTAGTGAATTTGAACTAACCTTTTAACGATATCTTTTTTTTTATCTTAAAAAAAAAAAAAAAAAAAAAAAAAAAAAGTTTAGTTTGGTGGCACAACAACCATTGTAGGTTATTATTTATAAAATCCATTTTTAAACATAAGCAGTTCTATTTCAAACAATTCAGCTTAGCTAACAAGGAAAGAAGCAGAAGATACCCTGCACAAACAATTACAGATGCAGTCTATATCAATGACATAGCACTTCTCGCAAATACACCCACCCAAGCCGAAACTCTGCTACATAGTCTGGAATGAGCAGCTTCAGGCATAGGCCTCCATGTTAACGCACACAAGACAGAATACATGTGTTTTAATCAAAGAAGCAACATCTCCACACTAAACCGTAGTTCTCTGAAACTAGTGGACAAGTTCACCTACCTAGGAAGCAGTGTCTCATCGACCGAGAAAGACATCAACACGCAAAGACATGGATAGCTATTAATAGGCTATCAGTCATATGGAAGTCAGACCTGACCGATAAAATAAAACAGTTTCTTCCAAGCAGCGGTCATGTTGATACTGCTATATGGATGCAGTACATAGACGCTAACTAAACATATGGAGAAAAAGCATGACAGCAATTATACAAGAATACTGCAAGCAATATTGAACAGGTCCTGGAGGCAACACCCGACAAAACAGCAGCTATACGGCCACCTACCACCCATCACAAAAACTATCCAAGTTAGATGAACCAGACATGCAAGCCACTGTTAGAGAAGTAAGGATGAGCTCATAAGCGACACTCCTGTAGAACCTTTCACATGGACGAGCAAAGGCAGGACAACCAGCTCGAACCTACATACAGCAGCTGTGCCGATACAGGTTGTAGCCTGAAAGACCTCCTGTGAGAATGGACAATAGACATGAGTGGCGAGAGAAGGTCAGGGAGATCCAAGCTGGCAGTGCAACATGATGATAATAAGTATGCAGTTTAGTTCTATTTGACCCACAGATTGGACCCTATCAGGTGCTACCACTCAGGACCAGAATGTACCTGGGAGTGATGTCACTGAAGGGGGTACTCAGCATTCCCCAAAGCTTCAGCATTACTGGAACCTCACCATCAAATTGTTTAGTATCATATCCAAGACAGAGAAGCAGTTGGTGTATTCTACAGTCCCAGCTTACTGGGCAAAAAACATTGAGATATCAAGTGCTAAAATAGAGCTACACAATTTTAACTGAACTTTCACTAAGGCTATACTCAGTGGTTAAGAAGGCTGGATGTTCCCTACTCCTAGTTTAACATCTTCTCTACAACTGGAATTTATCATATTGCTCTTAGATGTGATATTCCAAAATTTAGGAAATTTCATTGATTTGTTTAACAGTATAAGCAAAGATGAACACATAAGTGACCTATGGAACCAAACACATGGACATGCCAATATTAGCTGATTAGCAAGAACTTATTTACATCAACTCTATACAGATGCATGATGAAGTGGGGAAGATCTGCTGGAAGTGATGGACGAAAGGGACAGATAGAGAGAGGGAGACACACACATGCAGAGAGTCAGGGAAATTTATGCTATCAGCACAACTTGATGATATCAATTCCTTATGGGTTATTTAATGCCAAAATTTGATTCAATTGTAAATGTTCGATGATAATCATAACTGTGAATTAAATTACCATGACCAGAAAATCCACCGAACACCTATGCACAATATACGGGAACACTGGACAGCTGTTTTGACCTTATTAGGTCTCATCAGCAGTGTACTTCAATTCACAATTTTAATTCCTCTACTTAAAAAAAAATAAAAATATGTACATAATCATAACTATTCATATTGTCAAATGTTTCATCATATACAGATGTCAATGAATTTGTTATCTTTATATAAAGTGAAGAACAATTATCCTTTTTTCATGACTTACTCATCCAACAGAAATGTCTAACAATGAATACACCTTTATAATTAACAACTCAAAATTTTCAATAGAAATTTAAAGAATTGGGCTAAATGCATAACAGGAGAGAATTCTACCAACTTATGAAAAAAGTGTAAGCCAAGCACCTCAAAATCACATTCTCACACACTTAAAGATAGAGGATTCATAGTACAAGAAACTTTACCTTTAAACTTTAAAAATACTTATAAAAATATAAGACGAATATGGTTCAAATATCTAGACATAACCATGTGAATTAAACACGAGACAAATTTTTCTTTCCTTTGATTACCTGATAACAGAACAAGATCTAACTTGCTTTAAAAGCCATTCAAATAGATGTTCTTAAAAAATTGATAAAATGAAAAAATTTTTTTTCGTTAAACTTTGTTTAATCTATTGCAAAAACATCATAAGATTTTAATGGCAAGCTATTCAGTTTAGTCAAACAGTTCTAATTCAACAAAATCAGTTTAGTTTAAGTATAGATTTTATTTACACACAGTTAAATATCAAAACAGTTCTATTTAAAAAAAAATTCAGTTTAGTGTAAGTACAGTTTCAATGTCAAAAACTGTTCTATTTCAGACAATTCAGTTTAGAATAAGTACATAGTTTAAATATTAAAAAAGTTCTCTTTCAAGTAATTTAGTTTAGCATAAGTACACAGATGAGTTCTATTTAATCCATAGATAGGGCCCTATCAGGTGCTACCACTCTAGGCCAGAATGGACCTCGGAGCAATGGCAATGAAGGGGTGCTCTGCATTCCCCAAGGCTCCAGCATTACTGGAACCTTACCATCAGATTGTTGAGTGTCATATCAGGACACTCGTGTGTGTGTGTGTGTGTGTGTGTGTGTGTGTGTGTGTGTGTGTGTGTGTGTGTGTGTGTGTTGAGGGGTCTTACTCTTCTGCAGAGGTGCAGTTAGTGTATTCTACAGCCCCAGTTGACTGGGCAAACAACTGTAAGGTTTCAAGTATTCCTATCTAATATCAATAAGATTTCAAGTGATTCTTTCTATCTGATAATAGCCATTTAATTTTCACAGTTATAAGGTTCCAGACAAGTTCACCTACCTAGGAAGCAGTGTCACCGACAGAGACAGGCATGGACAGCTATCAATAGGCTATCAGTCATATGGAAGTCAGACCTGACCAATAAAATGAAACGCAGTTTCTTCCAAGTAGTGATTGTGTCGGTACTGCTAAATGGATGCACTACATGGACGCTAACTAAACGGCTGGAGAAAAAGAATGACAGCAACTACAAAAGAAGCCTGCAAGCAATATTGAACAGGTCCTGAAGGCAACACCTCACAAAGCAGCAGCTGTACGGCAACCTACCACGAAAACTATCCAAATTAGACGAACCAGACATGCAGGACACTACTGGAGAAGTAGGGATGAGCTCAGAAGCGATGTACTCCTATGGACCCCTTCACATAGCCAAGCAAAAGCAGGGCGACCAGCTCGAACCTACATACAACAGCTCTGTGAGGATACGGGGTGTAGCCCTGTGGACCTGCCGGAAGTGATGAATGATAGGGAGAGGTAGCGAGAAAGAGTCAGGGATATCTGTGCTGATGGCACGACAAGATGATGATGAGATGATAAGGTTCCAAGTAACTAATGATAATCCTTAGTAAAGAATTATAGCTTCAAGTAACTATTATTAATTCAAATAATTTACAGTTATATGACATATCAGCTAATGGTTAAAATAAACTAGAGAAAATAACCCTAATTACTAAGCCAACAATGCTAGGCAATGTTCATGTATATTTGGTCTGTTGATTATTCAAAATTACATATTACATAAAATACTAAACTCACATTGAAGAAGAGAAAAGAAAAATAGAAAAGTGAGGGTGATAAAGAAATTGTTTTTTTTGGGGGGGGGAAACTCCCAGTGGTGTAATAGCTAACTTGGTGTAATGCAACATCATAGTAAGCATTATCAAATTCCAGTCATATTTTGTTACATTCACTTTCAGATTAATACCATTGGCAAAGGTATCAATCCCCTTATCCCCCCAGATATGGTTCATATAGTATCACTACTGTCCTTATACAAGGATAGCATTGGTATTAAATTAACCACAAAGATTGATATGCCATTAAAACAAAAAAATTGTTACATATTGAGAGAGAAACAATTGTTTTGATTATTACAGAACTAGTATAATTCTCATTAAAAAAAATATATACAAAAAAAAATTTTTTTTAATTGTTTACTTATGTATGAACATTTGATTATAATAATAATAGCCCCAGGGTGCCAGGGCAGTAGAATACACAGACTGCATCTCTGCAGAGGGGTAACATCCCTCCAATGAATGTTCTATATTTGACACTAAACCATTTGAGAGACTAGCCCTAGAGCTTTGGAAAATATGTAGTGCCTTTTCATTGTCATTATTCACATTTACACTCTGACCTGGAGTGGTAGTACCTGTTAGAGTCCCATCTTTGGGTCAAATAGGACTATTTAACCATATAACTATGTGCAAACAATAAATAGCAATACTCGAAACTATTTAACTGTGCAAACAAATGAGTTCCAGCTCATTAATAAAATGTTACCTACAAACTATTCACTTAAAAATCAAGTATTAATATGATTTGGCATTAAATAACCTACAATAATTGATATGCCATAAAAAAACCAACCAACTTTTGACAATGGTCAAGGGGTAGTATCTGTGTACCTTACACATCAACTAAGTACCAGTACCTAGATCTTTGGTTGAAATTCAAGTATAGTCTGTTCCTTCTCAGTCATGTTCACATCTTCAGGTGGGACAAAAAAACACACAAATCTGGTCCATGGCAACCCCCACATCTCTGAAGGGATCAGAGTAGTCTGACTTCTTTGTAACACAGGTCAGGGTGATTAGGTAATTTTTGTCCTTAACAATCATAGATCATGTGTCAACACAGATTGTCAAAAAGAACTAGCCCTAAAACAATCAGTATATAATGTAATAACATCTCATTTCAGAAAAATAAGACACTGGTAGGGGTATTTGATTTTAGCCTTTATCATTAGCCTATCCAATACTTTCTTGAAGAAATGATCCCAAGTGGTGTGTGGTGACTTATATGCTGACGCCACACAAGAATATCCCGACTTAGTTTTTACATTTTGAACAGTACTCGGATAATAAAATGGAAAATTCAGAATTCAATCCATGGAAATAATGATTAATCAAAATTTTGAAATTTGTTCAAGAAATTACTGTGGACTGTTAGAAATTTTTTATTTTAGAATATTAAAAATGCTTTAGAGACTATATCATTCATTATCGGCATCACTGATTAATCAACTATTAGATAAATACCTTTAATTATTGAAATAATTTCAGCAGTTCGCCAAACTTATTTAACAAATTTTGGAATTTTATTTATGTAATCTTGATTATGAATTTTTTTGTCACTGTACATGCAGTCTGATAAGAAAAATTTGACCTCACAATATTCTATTCTGGACTATCTTTTCTGGCATTTTTTTTATCATGGGAGAGAAAAATAATATCAAATGGAAGGCGGGTTAACTGATTTTAAAAAATATTTTCGGAGGAAAAAAGTTTGCAAAACCAATTCCTTTAGTGATAGAGAAGAACAGAAAAATTCGTTAAAAATCTAATATGGAGTTAATTTTTAAGAATACCTTGTGCCTTCAATAAGTTTACAGACTTTTTTTGTACAGGCATTTAAAATTGTCGTAGACTCTTGAAAATTCACTATGTTATTGCTATACATCTTATGAGATGACTGACCAATTTTTAGGATTTCAGCTTCAAATCAACAGCTACAGCAGCAATTGGAATATACCCTACTAAAGCCTGATTGTCACAGCTGGTGAATTTCAAAAATGCAATTTGGACGTGAGGACACTTTAGAAGAACTATATGCAATAAAATTCTGTTTTAAACTTGGAAAAAAATGCCATAGAAACGTATGGAATGCTTCAGACTGCTTTTCGACCATCTGGCATGAATCGAGCATCAGTTTTTGAGTGGCATAACAGATTCAAGGAAGGCAGGGAATCTGTGAGGGATGATGAGAGGTGTGGGAGGAGCAAGGAAGTTAATACACCAGAGTTGATTGGCCAAAGGGTTAGGGTTACTATGTTGAGGCAGTTGAGGAGATGAAAGAGGCTGTGACGAAGGTCATTGCCACGCTCACACAAGAGGACTTCCATAGGGCCTTCCATAAGTTGTTGGAATGGTACAAGTGCATTGCAGCCGGAGGAGATTACTTCGAAGGGGACTAGAGTTTTATGTGTGTACTATCAATAAAAGTGCTCATACGAAAAAAGTCTGGAAACTTATTTAATAATCCTCGTATTTGGGGGGGGGGTGTATGTAATTTGGTTATTTCAGTAGATTGCTCTCTAAATTATTCCCACCACAAATACAACACAAAAATTTACAATCGCGTGAAAGAAATGGAATAGAACACAACGAACATTAAACAACAAACAATTTAATATGCATATAACAGAATATGAAAACAAACAAAATACATGTGTAAATGGCCTTTTGGAAAATAAAGTTTGACAAGAAGAAAATAAATTTGTTTAAAGATGTGTGTATGTTCATGTTAACGGAGTCCGTAAATAAGTCGTTCTTACTTACATTAAGTTCATAGCGGGTTTTATGATTGTGGCGACAGCGTGTTGTGTTGATGAAAGAAAGTTTGTCGGGTTTTTCTTTTGAATGTGATTCTCGGCCATTTGAAGAGAGGTCATGAACTTTAGTTGAGAAAGGAAAGGAATTTGCCGGACATAGTATCGGCTACTGCTTTACTGGCTTGTCTGCGTGTAAGCTGTGTTGGTCTGCGTGTCATGGCTCCCTAACTCTGTGTTATTTATATCCTACAGGTGGATCAAAGATTCGCCCAAAAATTTTGGCATGTAGACATTTATTGACCAATCAGATTTGTATTTTACTATTTTATTTTCGAGCCTAAATATTTTCTGTAAGTTGACTTCCGATCCTATTTTCTAGAATGTTCTATTCTATGTTTTTAGCTGATTGGTTGAAAAATATAAAAATGTAACTTAAATGCTAATACGGTTTTGATCCTAAATTTCTAGAATGTTCTTAATTATGTTTTTATTGCTTATTTTAAGACTAGAAAAATGTGTATCCCATATATTTATAATTAAAAACATTTTTTGGGCCTGAAAACTTTCAATGCAAATTCTTAAGGGTACAGACTATAACAAGTGTAAACAACTTTTCAAACCCAGCTATGTCCAGTTTATTGGATTTTAAAATAAAGTTTGTTTTGTTGGCATATCAACCTATGCGGGTTATTTAATACCAAAGCCATCCAAGTAGAAAAACTTATTTTAAAATAAGGAAAAATACTTTTCTTCGGTATTTTCTTTAACTAATTTTGCAAAGATTTTGACAATAATAAATGTCCAGTATATATTTTTTTCCATAAAAGTCCATGTACGTACCTATTTAAACTAAACTAATAGTAGCCAAACATTTTAACCGTCATCCCCCTTCATATGGAATCTTTAATCTCTCATAAGACCACCAAACATGTAGAATACATAGCGAATCACCTTGAATGTCTTAGTGAAGATAAGTGTATGCAAAAAAAAAAAACAAAAAAAACTATAAACATCTCTGGTAATATACCCCCCCACACACACACACCTTAGTGGAAACCATATGTGTATGTGTTCAACCTTATCGAAAAAGAGAATCTGTTTGCCGTCAGTAATCAATCTATTTTCAATTATGTCGTAATATCAGTTTTGGTTTGGTTTCTTTGTTTAAGGGCATATCAACCTTCGTGGGTTATTCAATGCCAAAGCCATTAAAGTAGAAAAACAGCAGTGGTACTATTTAACCCATAACTGTGGGATAAGGGAGTTCATACCTTTTTCAAGGGTTTTACTCCGAAAGTGAACGTAATAGCGCGACTGGAGTTCGAACTCGCTTACTACGATTTTGCAATTCAGCACTTTAGCCGCCATGAGGACTCACCAGAGACCACCGCTCACCCCAACATCAGCTTCTGATAGACACACAGGAGCTAAAAATTGAATTATGTCCTTTTAATGTGGAAGTATGTATTCATATGGCTCTTACGAGGCCAAAATGATACACCAAGTTGGTTTAGTGAGGAAGAGAACTACTTTAAGAATTCTTATCAACACCTGTTTCTTGAAACTCGTTCGTTGAACTTTTTCGCCTTTCAAATTCTAAAACGGTCCAACTGATTTGTCGAACAATGTGGCCTTAAAAGTAACTATTTTCCTTTTTCACCTAACCACTTTAGAAATATTTCCAGTGAAATCGTTTTAATTTTGGAAAAAAAGAAAAGAAAATTCGCTCTCTTGTCTTTTATAATGTGTCAATAATGTTGCTTCCATTTATACAATCTGAGACTTTTACAAACATGGTGGGTGTTTTTATAAAACAACAAAGCGATCCCATAAAAATGAAACCTTTATTTATTTTGTTGAAAGGACCAAGCTGTCAGGGCAACAAGTTAATAACAACAACAGGGGTGGGCAGTAAAAATCATTCAAGAACAGAACAGAAAGCTGCAGTGACAACAATTTTCGGTTTGTTTAATTATAAGTCATTTTTTTTTTTTTTACAGCATCAAATATTTATTTTCTTATGATATAAAATCTATATCGTTGAAAAGGATATTCTAATTAAACAAAAAGTGATATTAATTTAAAAGTATTATTTAACTAAAACTAATCAAAAGAATTTTGGATATTTTTTAAAACTAATTTTCTTAAAAGGAAAATAACAATTAAAATGGGCCCTGCATCTTGTCCGGAGCGTTAAATATTTCCCACGATCAACCAGTGTTCGAACCCAACTAAAAGCCAGGATTGCGAATGTATTTTTTCCAAGCAAGCAGTCTTCCTCGGCTTCTTTTTGGCCTTAAGTTATACTAAACAAGTTCTCTTCCCATTCCTTACGTAAGGGGGGGAAAAAAGTTTCATAAGGGCTAAAGCGAAATAAAGTGTTGACCCACGACCAACTTATATATAAAGCAGCAACATGGCTTCAGCTATTATCTTTCTTCATTAAGCAAAATTACTATTCATTTACCAAATGCGAAAACAATGGAAACACTAACACAATCGAGCGATAACTAATTAAATTCAAGTTTGACAATTATTTTATGAAACTCAAGAGTAATGGTTTACAGAAAGAGTAAACAAATTGAAGAGAAAATGATGAACAACAACAAAAATCTGTTTTAACTTTTTGCCTGCCTACAGTAACGAAGGGAATTTTTGGAGAAAGATTTTTCAGTATATTAACTTTTTTTTCCCTGTTGGGAGAGGGCAAGGTTTGGCCCACACCCACACAGGTAGATCAGCTAATAGAGGTCAACAGGCTGGTTAAAAAGAAAGTTAACATAAAAATAAAAAATTGGGGGTGGGAGTGAAAAGAGTGAATAAAAAAAATTACCCAATAATAGCAAATCATATTCAATAATTCACATTAGATTTTTATTTTAGGTCTCGTAAAAGTATTTTTTTGAATTATTTGACAAGTGTACATTTTCTTGTTTTAAGTAGTGGAGTTACAATTTACAATATTTGACAAGTGCTTTAAATAAAATAAAAATCAAACCCTTGTGTTAATTAGAACCCAACCAGTTACTAATGTTTAGCAATACGTGATTTATTCTTTAAAAGAATTTAAAAAAAACGTTTCATGCAAGTCACATTGAAAAAGAAATACTCGAGTAAAATAGACAAATAAAATAAAGAAAAGTTTTCATTAGAAACGGACTTTTCTCTTTATCAAAAAAAAAAAAAAAAAAAAATGCACGTCTTTGACAGTTTGACAATCAAAACTAGTTTCCGGCTTGTAAAAGAGGATTACGAAAACGAAAAAAAAAAAACTTTTACGATTGAATTATGTAGACTTCTAAGCAACTAAAATTTTAAATGAATTCCTTTCTTTTAATTAATTAACTTTTTAGAAGAATTTTTTGACGCACACCCGACATGGCCGCAGTTTATACAAAAGAGAAGACTAACACCAGTTGCTAAGACAAACTGTTGCACAGTAGTTTCTTTTTTATAAAGAAAAAAAAAGATTATTTTCCCCCCTCACTAATCTATCACAAATGAAGCCATAAAATATCTTTCAGGAATACTTGCTCTTATTCTTTAACTTAAAACTCAAAGACAAAAGTTTCGTCAAGTAGATAAACAGTAAACACGAACGAAAAAGTTTTAGTGTGGATCCTAACACGATATTTATTTATTTACTCACGCAACTAAGACGACAAATACTTAAAACAAATAAAATTTAGAAAGACACCGACAACATCTTCATTTATTTTCAGACGAAAAGTTAGAAAAAAGATTTTTTAAGCAGAAAGATACTATAACTTCAAACATTAACACGGAATAGTAGGACCGAAGCGGTCCTAGATGAAGAAAGTTGAAATAAGTATCTATTTCCTTGAAAATAAAAACTTATTTCAGTGTTTAAAACAAAAGCTATTATCCGAATAAATGGTTGAACCCTGTTCAATAAAAGTGAATATATTTTTCATTCGTCTTACCCATGATTATTTTGCCAGGATAGGCAAGTTCCCTGAGATCTTCTTCGGTAAATCCTCCCCAATCAGCCATCTTCTAGCATCCGTAGTTATGCCACGTTGACGATTCCGCCTTTTTAGTACAACCACTAATTCGTACCCTCCCTTTCTTTAAGTTTCTTTTTCACTCTTAAATTGTTTTTTCTTTGTTTTTTGTTTTAAGAAAATATTTTAATAACTGTGTTTATATTGAGAACAATATTGATATTAAAAAAATGTCATCATTATGAGTTGAAAACTATTACAGATCAGAGCTTATAAAAGCAGACGATTTTTTAGATCAACTTTCAAACATTATTGTGTGCTCATTATTAAACACTTCCCAAGACTATCTATCTATCTATCTATCTATCTATATATATATATATATATATATATATATATATATATATGCGTGAGTGTCTTTATGTATACAGAGAGAGAGAGAGAGTGAGAGAGAGATTATTAACCATAAGTACACCCTAAACAATTAAAAAAAAAAGTTAATTTTCCTTTAAAAATATAAACTCGGATCTTATTATTGGAACATTATACAATTAAAACGGATATTATTATTACCAAACTACAATAATCAACACATAGGGATGCAAAAATTAATCGACTTCTTAGATATATATCCATACAATTTGCTTTTGGTTCCAGTTTCACCACTGTAGAGTTTGTTAATCAATAGAACCTAATAATATTAGTTTATAGTGTATTTTTCCAGTAAAAATAATAAAATCCAGATATCTTTGTTTTGGAAGAAAATTAACTTTCTGTAAAAAAACTATTTCAAGTACACTTATTTATAGCTAAGAATTTATAATTCTGTTGGTGTAAAAAAAAAAAAACAGATTGTACAATTGCAAATTCTACAAACTGATATCAGGGGAAAAAATAATTCAGTAAATTCAGGTAGTCTCACTCTTGGCCATGTAGGAATTAAATTATATATATATATATATAATAATTAAATTAGTAATATATTATACTAGTAAATTGATATCAGTACTAGTAAATTAGTACTTGTAAATTAGTATTTATATTGTACGAGTATTAATACTACTACAAATAAATTATTATTATTATTATTATTATTATTATTATTATTATTCTAATTAAATTAATTAAATACATATATATATATATATATATATATATATATATATATATATATATATATGTTTGTTTAAAAAAACAAGAAATTTAGAAATAGTACATATATTTATATATGTAGGTTTCTTTGTTTAATGGCATATCAACCTTTTTGTGGGTTACTTAATGCTGAAGTCATCCTTGTAGAAGAACCTCAGTAATACTATTTAACCCATAATAGGGGAGATAAGGAGTACATACCTTTTCCTAGGGTATTAGTTTGAAAGTGAATCTAATAGTATGACTCACTTATTTCAAAGCTGCAGTCTATCACTTTAGACATTACACCCTTAGGACTCCCTCCTATATATATATATATATGTCAGTGTGTGTGTGTGTGTGTGTGTGTGTATTCAGGTATGCAGAGGTTGTTCAAAAAGTTCTAAACCTAGTCCAGATTTGAGATTTAGCACACCTCTCACCTTTGGTTGGGTCTCACCTGCACAGAAATTAAGACAGAAATCTGAATTAGTTTTATAAGAAATGGTAGTGTCTAACCCCAATAGGAATATTCAGGTAAGACTCTTCCTTCTGGGTGGGACTTCGAACTTTTTTAATGTTTTCCGATATATATATATATATATATATATGAAAACATTAAAAAAGTTTAATATATATATATATATATATATATATATTCAAGAGTGGGCTGAAAAGTTCATAACCTTAAAAGTTAATATGATGATGTCAGTCTGCTGTTGATGACTTTTTTGATTAATGGGATCCAAGCACTGCGACACTGATTGAAGAAGGGTGTAGACAGCAGGGTTGAAGTATACTATGTTGAAAAATAATCCACATTTCGTTACATTCTATGAGAGTTTCTTGGTTAGCCTATGAGATTTTCAATCAACCCTTGTATATCAGTGGCATGTCTTCCTAAAAAGCAAAGTATGCTTACACTAAAAAAATTGTTCCATACAAAATTCAAAATATCTTTGTTTAATAAGTCTAATATATTTCAGATGTATCATACATCAATTTTAGGAGATTTAGCAAATTTATACCAATAGTAATGAAAGCTAGAAACTTATAAGCAAACATTTGTCTTTTGAAATTTGTACCATTGGTGTGCAAAATTCAATTGCAGTAAACTCTTTCCATGATAAAATGATATGATACTTCCTGATGAAACATGGAGTAAATTTGAGCGAAGTCTTTAGTAAGTGAGTATGCAAAGCATTCAGCTCCTGATGGTTTGGTAAAAGGGAAAGTTGGCATATATGCATAACATTTTTTGAAATTTTTTGTCCACAGTAAATATCTTTTTTTTTCTTATTTTGTTTATGTTGAATTCATTATTCATTTTTATAGTTCCTAAATAATAACATATACCTTAATAAGTTGATAATGCAAACTGAAATTATTATAATTCAATTGTATAAGCTTTTTCGAATCTGATTTTGTTTTCAAAGTTACTCTTAGAGGTTAACAATTGTAAATACAAACAGTTCTGATTTATATGTTAAATTGATAAAAATTATTCCTTTTCATCTAAGATCATAACACAGCCCAGTTATTGATTGAATCTCCGCAGAAGAGTAAGACTCCCCCCACCTCCAACAAATGTGCTGGATATGACACTAAACTATCTGATGGAAACGCTCCAGCTCTGGAGCTTTGAGGGAATGTGGAGTGTGTCTTCATTGCCATTACTCCCAGGTCCACTTTGTTAGTGGTCCCATCTATGGATCAAATAGAAATATGTAATTATTTTTTAAACTTGAAACCATTTAACTTTGTGCTAACAAATGAGTGATACTAAATTGAATTATTTGTATTAAATAGCAAGTCTTGGAAACATTTAACTGTATGAAATAAAATTGTTTGTGTTAGATAGTCATACTTGAAATCATTTAACTGCATGCAAACAAATGAGCTCTGGCTTGTTTAAAAATAACGTTACCAACAACCTCTTCATTTACAAATCATATATTTGATATATATGTATAAACACTATTTGGCATTAAAAAACCCACTAGGGTTGATATGCCATAAAACCAACCAACCAACCATAACTGTTTGTCTGGTTGCCCTAACATATTTTTCAAGACAATCCACTGATATATATATATATATATATATATATATATATATATATATATATTAAATAATAGCCCTTACAGTAAAAAAAAACGGCAAGTGATTTGAAGATGAAAATATACAATGAATCACTGTCAAGGGAAAAAAATATATATTGGAAAAAAAAGAAAAGGCCAACCTTGTCATACCAAATGAAATCGAAAGACACACAATTGGTTGGTCAAAAGAAAAAAACACTGTTAGGGCTGCTAAACTACAATGCAAAAAGTGCTCAATACTAAGTAGAGCAAAATATTAACAATAATTACTTAGTGAGTCAGTAATTATCAATACTATATATATATATATATATATATATAATGTTTGGTTTGGTTTGGTTTGGTTTCTTTGTTTAATGGGATATTAACTTTTGTGGGTTATTTAATGCTAAATTCATCCTTATAGAAGAACAGCAATGATACTATTTAACCCATAACTGGTAGAATTGGAGTTTCATACCTTTCCAAAGAGAATAAATATGAAAGTGAAACTAATAGCACAACTAGAATTCAAACTCACTCTAAGGCTGTAGTTGAGCACTTTAGCCATGATACCACAGAGACTCCCCTCTATATATGTGATATGTGATATATATATATATATATATATATATATAACCTTTGAACCTATTTTAGCTGCACTCCATGATGATATTGATGCTTCTATTTAGGAAGTAGTGAAGCATTTCACTGTCATCTCCATTATATAAAGATTATGGATGATAAAAAAAATCATGCTCAGTATGAATGCAGACCCCATAAAATACATTTAAAATCTGTTAAGAGAATGAAGGAATGTCCTGTCCAATTTGCTGCTGAATTACCATTCAGCAGCAAATTGGACAGGACATTGGTTTATTTTCTTAATAGATTTTAAATGTATTGATCTAATGATAATCTCACTATGGTGCATTGTTTGTGTTAGTCCGGTTTGGTTTAATTTTTTTGTTTAATGGTATATCAACCTTAATGGGTTATTCAATGCCAAAGCCATCCTTGTAGAAGAATAGTAGTGGTGCTAGTAGTAAGTAGGACTCCACAGTTTGTATTGGGTTATGTTTGCATACAAATATAATGAGAATATTTGTAACAGAAAGAAATATGAAAAATGTTCTTGAGCACAAAATTATTGTTCAGTTGCAAATTAGACTGGAAGTTGCTTTATTCTCTAATTTAGAGTATTTTAGTATAGTGATCTAATAAAAATTATACTAAGATATACCATTTTTACTTGGTTACAAGATTGAGAATTTTAGTAAAGTATGTGTATATGGATAGATATGTATATATGGATAGATATGTATACATGTATCTAATATATTTGAAGTTACTGTGTCTATTCATCTATTTGTTTGGGCCTAAGTTCTACAAAAAATTGTTTTGCCAAAAAAACCCAGTTCTTCCTGCCTAAAAGTTGTTTATGAGTAGCCAGCTTGATAACAAGACAAAGATATAAATTTTTTCCAAATGAACTTAGCTAATTTCTATATTAATAATTGTTTATTCAAAAAAAGTTTATTAGAAAAAACAAGACTGAAAAGTGTTTTATAATTCATTTTCAATGTTACTTTTTCTAATTCAATGTTACTTTTTCTAATATATATATATGGCCGTGTCTGCTGTAGGGATAAAACGTACCTTCAAGACACATCAGGTTAAGTGGTTGCGCATTTATCATGACTGGTTAACTTGGCATCGCTTCTGTGTGATATGGACCAGTGGCTCAATGGTAGAGTTTCGGCTCTGCAGTCTGTAGTTGCTGGTTCAATCTCCAGGAGTGGAGATCATGGTATGCACTGCTGATGAGACCTAATAAGGTCGAAACAGCTGTCCAGTGTTCTGTATAGAAGTGCTTGCTAGATTTTCTAGTCATGGTAATTCAATTGATATATATATATGTGTGTGTGTGTGAAAGTAAATAAAGGATTGTAATCTGACAATATGTAGAAAAATTGATAACAAGGTAATCCAAGTGGAAGGAGAGATTTATTGAGAAGTTGACACTATAGCGTTTCAGTTCTACCAAACCATCATCAGGACCATGAGGGGTGATATTAGCTATGTTAAGTCAATGATGGATGTTTAAAAATGCAAAATACTTGGAAGATTTGTGAGATGAAAAGTAAGAGGCCGTGGAATGCTGCTTTCAGGATTTGTTCAAAACAACATGTAGCATTCTTGTGTAGTTCCTATATATATATATATATACATATATATATATATATATGTAGTGACATGCATAAGTATTGGATACATGTTATTTTCTGTTATAACTCTAATTTATGTTCCCCATTTTGTCTGATATTTGGTAAGTAATATCTCGTAAAGTTGTTTTAGTTGTATGTGGAAGGAAAATTAAAAATTCATGGTTTGAATCCATTTTTTTTATCAAAGTTCAAAATTACCCTATGCAAAAGTATTGGATACATCAATTTAATATTTTGTTGCCTAGCCTCTGTTTTGTTTCGCTGCTTCCAGTCACTTTCTATAGTTGGCCCCAAGTTTTCCACACTGATCCAGCATTACTTTACCCCATTTTTCCTTGCTTAATTCCTCTAATTACTTGATATTTTGTGGATTCTGCTTATGAACTTTAACCTTCAAAGTATTCCACGAATTCTCAATTGGATTCAAGTCATGAGACTGACTTGGCCAATTGAGAGTACGAATACCATTATTTTCAAACCATTCCTTCGTAAGTTTTGCCGTATGTTTGGGATCATTGTCGTATTGAAGCCCGAAATTCCGACCATGTCCTAAAGAAGTTGCAGATTTCTGAAAGTTCTTCTCTAGAATCTCCCTGTACATGCTACTATTCATTCTATCATGGATAACTTGTAACTCACCAGTGCCCTTGGATGAAAAGCATCCCCATATCATAATGGAACCATCCCTAAACTTAACTGTGGGAATGGTATTGTGCTTCTTGAAGGCAGTGCCATTTTTTCGCCAAACACTTGTTGCTGTGTTCCTTCCGAATAGTTCAACTTTCGTTTCATCCGACCTGATTACCTTTTCCCAAAACTGCATACCTTTCTTTTCATAAGTTTTGACAAACTTTAATTGGTCTTTGACATGTTTGGTTTTCAGTAAAGACACTCTTCTTGGTGATCTTGAATGAAAGCCTGTACGATATAGAGCTCTGCTAATGGTATCCTTACTTACATTAATTCCAGCACCCTCAAGATCAGTTTTAATTTCAGAATGAGTAATGAAGAGGTCTATTTGCACAGTTCTGCTGATCCACCTTGAAGTACATTCATTTATTTTTCTTGGTCTTTCATTTCTTGGAAGGTTTGCTGTACCATCGTCATACTTCTTATACTTTCTGATGATATTTCCTCCTGCACTTAGTGCTAGATTCATTTCTTTGCTAATTTTTCGGTAACCTTGTCCTCCTTTGTGATATTCAATGATTCTATCTTGCATATCTCTCAATAATTCTTTAGTTTCTGCCATTTTTAATCCTTGAATTGCAAAATGCACATCAAAGAGTTCGATGATTAGTAGCACTATCTTGTAAAAAATTGTGTGCTTCTCTGATTGGTCAGAGATAACATTCCAATACTATCGAAAATATTTAAAGTCTTTTAAAATACAAATTTTTGATTGGAAATTTGAAAAAAGTGTCATGTAAAAAAACAACAAATAATATGACTGATAAAAATCAATGAAAAAAATTCGAACTAAATACTTTAAATTTTGTATGAATGTTTTTTTTATATATTTTAAACTTTTTAACATGGGTTTTTCCTGTTTTAGAAATGCAAAAATAGATCCAGTTTAGTTAAAATTTTTTAAAATTGGTAATTCAATTTTGAATTTATAAACTGAAAAAATACTCAGAAG
Organism: Sepioteuthis lessoniana; assembly: GCA_963585895.1. Lineage (NCBI taxonomy): Eukaryota > Metazoa > Mollusca > Cephalopoda > Myopsida > Loliginidae > Sepioteuthis > Sepioteuthis lessoniana. The sequence continues at coordinate 74,746,764 of OY757934.1, forward strand.
GAACTATAAATCTCATCAAAGAAAAGCTGATTGTCATTTCTTAAATTTCATTTTCACACATACATGTAAATAATATGAAGTGTTGGATATGTTTTTCTTCTCTCACTTTATGGTTTTATAGATTGGTCTGGACTTAAGGTTGAAGCATAAAGGAAAATTTATTACTCATTTTAAACTCAAATAATGTGTGTGTGTGTGTGTGTGTGTGTGTGTGCGTGCGCGTGTGTGTACATTATATGTGACAGCACTTATAATTTCCAGCACATATATTTACATGCATACACAAGCAAACTCATATGCAAAGAAACTGTGCTATAGATAAAGTTGGCTACTTTTAAGCAAAAAAAAAAAGAACATAACTTATTTACAAAGGGTTTAATTTTCATTCATTTTTTTTTTAACCAAAATTTAACACAAGCAAGATTTTTCTGGCTTTGTTTAAAATTAATTACTTCTTGAAATTCAATACTAATATTTTAATTGTCACAACAGGCACAATACCATAACAGCTTTATTCAATATAAACTTCATGTGTAAATGCCCAAATTTTTGGAGAATTATTCTTTGGGGCTATTTTTTTGTTTTTTAAAACTACACTTTTAGACCAATGAAAAAAAAAATGCCCTAAAATTATATAAAAATATACAAAAATTTTTCATCCTTTGATATTTGGTTCTACTTATTTTAATAAAAAAAGGTTGATTCTTTCATTGGCTGTCTCTGATGAGTCCACAAAAAACATTCTAGCAATCCTCAAGACAATAAGACACTATTAATTTTTAACCTTGATACACACACACACACACACACATGTATATATACACACATATGTATACATACACACACACACACACAATATATATATATATATATATATATATATATATATATTGTGGCTGGCAGTTTTCACTGGATGTGAGTATACTTTAAGAAGCTACACATGGAGACATAACAAAGTCCTTGAGAATTTAGCTGAGGCTGTGAAGATATGTTGTGAAACTGCCAATAAAGCTCTAAATGATATCACCAATAGAACGATTCATTTCTTTAAAGAAGGAAACATTTTGAAACCTTTGTGTAAAAATAAGTGCAGATCATCATAGTTTGATGACTGCATGGACTTGCATGTCACAACTGATTTAGAACATCATTTCATATTTCCAACAGAAAAAGCATTAATGACCCAGTGACCAGATATTGTCATTGTTTTGTTAAATTAAAAAAGTTTTTGTTATTGAGATAAGAAGAAAATTTTGACTGGGCACATCAGTGTAAGACGGAAAAATATGCAGATCTGCCAGAAAAATGTGTCATAAATGGCTGGATAACCAATGTATTTTCTATGGAGGTCAGATGCTGAGGTTTCATTACCAACTCAACCTCTGTATTCTTGACTAATCTTGGACTTTCTCCATCAGACAAGAGAAAATACATAAAAAAGATTTAAGATAAGGCTCTAACTGCATCAGCATGGATATGGCAATCCCACAGAGTGACATTAATGCAACAAAGTCTGGTAATGATGCTTCAGCCCTGAAACCATGCCTGGACAGGCATCATCTGATGAAGGCTTTGTTGAAAGCACTGCTGCTGTATAAACATCAGTCATTGTATGATAACTATATATATATATATATATATACATAAATACATATATATATATATATATATATATATATATATATATATATATATATATATATATATATATATATTACAACAGTAGATGGTTGTTATTGTCTCACTTGGTGGGTTTGTGGCAGACCAAATGCGGTATAATTTGGGGAGTGCTCAATATCAGTGATCGAGCTATTATACAATATAATAATAAATAAATATATATTAGTTTTAATATATATTTAATTGCATGGATGCTTATCTCTGACCACTGATTTCATGCCATCTTCTATACAACAATCATCAGACAGAAAAACATTTTTCTGCCTGATGATTGTCATATAAAAGACAGCATGAAACCAGTGGTCACAGATAAGCATCTATGTTATCAAATATATATAAAAACTAATATATATTCATTTATTATATATATATATATATATATATATATATATATATATATATATATATATATATATATATATATATCTCAGAGAGGAAGAAAAAAGAAAAACAAAAACTGGATTTACATTGAATAAATATCAATACATTCTCTTATACATTCAACTTGGAGAGGAAGAAAGAGAAAGGAAAAAACAATTGAAAGTTCATGCATGTATATGAATGTATACACACACAAACACACAAAGTATGTACTTGTTGATATGGGAAAAAAAAGTTGAATTAAAAAGAACCACACCACAGTCAAAATAAACACATTATTAGTCTTTTAAAAAGGACCACAAAGTCTGAAACACATGTTGAGCATACTTATATGAAATAAAACCCTAAAGTACCTCATTGAAATTCATTTGTAAACCTATTTATTTTAAAACACACACACACACACACACACACACACACACACACACACACACACACACATATATATATATATATATATATATATATATATTAGGATAGAAGAAATGCAAATAAAAAACTTTTTGCATAAAAAGTGTACTTAACACTATTTATAGCAGAGCAGAATAAAACTTAAGAATAATAAAATTATGGAGACTATAAATCTGTTAGATTAAGTTTCCTGTATTTTACATACACTTCCACAGATTGTGTAAAATACATGAGACTTAAAGTAATGGATTTACAGTGCCCATAATTTTACTTTTTTACAGGTTTTATATATATATATATATATATATATATATATAGTGGTACCTTGAGGGTGTTTTTCTGGTTAGTACTGAATGATAAAATTAATTTTCCCTTAGTTTCCTGTCTTTTTCTTTAAGTTTCTCATAAAATAAGAAGAAAAAAAACGAACTTACATTAAGCCACTTCAGCAAATTATACAAAAATATTTTAAAATCATGCCTGGTAATTATAGCTTCCGCATTTTCTCAAGAGGTTAATATTTCATACACGATTTACATTCAGATCGAAAATTTATTTGAAAAATAATAGTATAATAAAGAGCTCCCCCTCTGCATGCACATATATATGCCCACCTACACCTATTTAAATGAAAAATAAGAAATGCTGTCAAACTCTATGATTATTTTACTAATACTTTTTGGATTATATAAGATCTCTCTGTCTCTCTCTCATTATATATATATATATGTGTGTGTGTGTGTGTGTGTGTGTATGTGTGTGTGTGTGTATGTGTGTGTGTGTATGTGTAAGTACTCATGGTTACAATCATAGGAAATGAACATAGTGAGTTAAATTTGTATCCCCATCCTTTGTTCTAGGGAAGATCTGACATGAAAGTAAATTTTTTAAGCAGAGTACAGCTGGTTTGAATAAAGAGTTTCTTTCTCCTAGACTGGTTGTCTTACCAAAGCTAAAAAACACAGTCTAACCTACTGTTTACTCATAGCTAAGGGAAGAAAAGATGGATTCATGCCTTTTTCAAGGTCATTAGCACGATGTGAAATGCAAACAGCTTTCATCCAGAATTTGCACTCTGGTTGGAACTATTATATTGTGGTATTTGCTTTTGTTATTTTTCTTTCAGATAAAATTTTATGGTTTATTCAAAAATCAAGTTACTTTGGACACACCCTGTACACACACACATACACACATGCTCACACTCACATTAAGTGTGCACACACACACACACACACATACATATATATTCTGCCCCTGAAACTAATTTTGTTGCATACTCTCCCCCTTCACTCAAAGTGTTTACTTCTTGGGTGTCACTTTCTTTTGCTTTCTTCTTCTTCTTCTTCTTCTTTTACTTTCTTGGGTGGTGTCACTCTCTTTGCTCTCTTTTCTTCTTCAAATCATTCCAGTGCTAACAATTAAAAAAAAAACAAAAAATAAATTGCTTTCTTAGTTACTAGTTGCATCTGCAGGAAACTTCAAGTGGGAGGAGTTAATATTTTAATAGTTTCATTATTATTATTATTATTATACCTCTGTCTCTCTGTTTTTGTTAGTCCAGTTGGCTGGGGTTGTAGAATTCATCAATTGCATCCCTACTTTTGGGTAAGACCCTGCTCCCCAACGAGTGTTCTGGGTATGACAATAAACTATTTGATGGTGAGGCTCCAGTCCTGGAACTTTGGGCAATGAGCAGTACCCCTTCAAGACAGTTCCTCACCCTCCCCATAGTATAGACCTTGCTCCCTGTGACTTTTGCTTATTTCCTAAACTCAGAGGTTGCCGTTATGAGACAATTGAGGAGATGAAAGAGGCTGTAACGAAGGTCATTGACACGCTCACACAAGGGGACTTTCATGGGGCCTTCCAGAAGTTGTTGGAACGGTACAACAAGTGCATTGCAGCCAGAGGAGATTACTTCGAAGGGGACTAAGTCTGGAAACTTATCTAATGATTCTCATATATATATATATATATATATATATATACATACATTTTAAATAGAAAAATTATATATTATAAATTGAACTACAATGACTAGAAAATCTGGCAAGCACTCCATGCGACATATGGAACACTAAATACCTGTTTCGACCTTATTAAGTCTCACCAGCAGCGTATATTGTGATTTCCACAACTGGAGATTGAACCAGTGACCACAGAAGGCAGAGCTGAAACTCTACCACTGAGCCATCAACCCACCTCGCACACAACCGATGCCAAATTAACTAGTCATAGTAAATGCACAACCACTTAACCTAATGTGTCTTATAGGTACATTTTTACGCTACAGAGGACGTGGTCACCTCCAAGACTACGTCTTCCCAAGTCAGCATGATGCATTCACATAAGCTCAACTTCATGGGCTATGAAATAGATATACATTTTTAAATAGAGGAATTATATATTATAAATGGAATTACCATGACTTGAAAATCTGGCAAGCACTCCATGTAAGCTTAACCTCATGGGCTAGTAGTCATGAGGTTAAGCTTACGTGGATGCGTTACGCCGACTTGGGAAGATGTGGCCTTTGAGAATGTTTGCCAGATTTTCTAGTCATGGTAATTCAATATATATATATATATATATATAATCCAAGGAAAAAATCCAAGAGGTAGATGTATCTAATATGAGTTCTCAATGCCAATGTCTATTGGTGTATAATTAATTTGGGATTAAGAATACATCAAAACTCAACATGCAGTGCTAAAAAGATTTGTTCTATATAAAAAAAAAATTCACTTTTTTGGTGTTATTATAAATTTATGTCAGGTCTATGATGACCATCAACAGATGTTGAAAGAAAAAAATTATTTGGGTGTTCTTACATTGCCTCCGGCAAGAAGAACACACAAATAATTTTATCATTCAACATCTGATAATGGTCATCATAGACCTGAAATAAATTTATAATGACACCAGAAAGCTGAAATTTTTCTATATATATATATATATATATATATGTATATATATAGCCTGTTCAGAAAACACTGTCTGATTTTAGAATAAATTTTCATTCCTGTATTTCACTGTTTTCATCAATCAAAATATGATCCCTGAACATCTATGCATTTTTGCCATCAATCAACAAAGTTATTTATTATGCCTGTACAACAAAACTAAAATACATTTTGATGTCAAGAAATCTCTTAAAACTTTTTCTATTTCTTGTTTGGAATAGAATGTTTTTTGGTGTAAAAAAGTGTCCAGATGCTCAAAAAAATTGTAGTCAGTGGGTGGGAGATCAGGAGAATATGGTAGATGTAGGAAAGTTTCATATCTCAAATCAGTGAGCTTCACCAGTATCATCCAAGCATTGTCATGAAGAAAAATTATGACCAAGCTTGAAAAGTAAACCCATGACTTCTTTTTTTCATGATTAGGGACACATAACCTTCAAAATGAAAGTCTAAGAGAAGTGACAGAAAATTAACAAAGAGGACAATTTAATCATTTGGAATGTGAATTTTCTATACTACGACTATTAGAATAATATATTAGATCAGAATTTAAAAGGTTTATACTAAAATTAGACAGTATTTTCTGAACAATCTAATATATATATATATATATATATATATATTTGTTGTGTTCTGGTTAGTGAACACAAGTAGTAGTAATAATAAGACAAACCATGATATGTGTGGAAAATAGTTATATTTACAGGAAAGAGTATTTACAAGAGAGAGACTGTAAGTAATAAGAACACAGGATTAGTGATAAAGTAAGGATATAGTTCAACAATAGGAACGGCTCTTCTGGTCTGACTCGTAGGCTTATTCTTCCCAGACTGATCTCCGCTACTGCCATATATGGCAGATGGAACAGCTCATTATGCTGAAAAGGTAGGTGATACCCAACAATATTCATGAGAAAAATGGAAATAAATTCAATGGTATGTAAATATAAAAAAAACAATATATTCAAAAGATGTATGTATTTATATATGGATAATATACTAAAGTTAAACTTTTTTTCAACTGGCCTAGTCGGCTGGGACTGTAGAATACACCGACTGTATCTCTGCAGAGGGGATAAGACTCCCCCAATGAGGGCACCTCTGGTGGTGTAACGGTTAGCAAGCTAGACTAGCAGACCTACACGAGTGAGTTTGAGTCTCATTGGGCGCCCCATTCATTCGGCCTTGTGCCACATCAAAGCAAAGCGCTTTGTATAGTACATAAGACTCCCCCAATGAGTGTCCTGGTATGACACTAAACAATCTGATGGTTGGGGTTCCAGTAATGCTGGAGATTTGGGGAATGCAGAGTACCCTTTTATTGCCATCGCTCCCAGGTCCACTCTGGCCTGGAGTGGTAGCACCTGATAGGGTCCTATTTATGGGTCAAATTGAACTAAACTGTGTGCCTATGCTTGAAATAGAACTGTTTTCACATTTAAACAGTGTACTTATGCTAAACTGAATTGCTTGAAATAGAACTATTTTTATATTTAACTGTGTGTAAATAAATGACTGATGTTTAATTGAATTGTTAGTGATTCATAGCAATACTTGGAACCATTTAACTTGGTTAACTAAACTGAATTGTTTGAAATAGAACTGTTTTTACATTTAGCTGTATGTAAACAAAAAAAGTATTTATGCTAAGCTGAATTGTTTGAAATAGAACAGTTCATTTGTATAAAAATAGATTTGGCTTTAAATAACCATCTATGGATGATATGCCATAAAACCAAACCAAATCAAACCAAACAAATTTTTAAAACCATTTTCAGTATTATGTTGTTATATGATGTTGTTTTATCAAAAAAGCATTTGAAAATTATTTTTGGTCAAGACCACGTGCAGACATATGACTGTTTTAAAAGAATGAAGCCTTTGCTAAAAGTGAAATGCAATAAAATATATGAGATATTGCAGAAAAGTTCTTTGCCCAACCAAAGGAAAGACTATTTTTGGTGGTTTTTATTGAATTTTCTTTTTCTGAAGGATTAAAGAAACTTTTATGTTCTGAGTAGGACACTAAACTGCATCCAGTGGTGAGGCTCCAATTCTGGAGATCTGGGGAATGAAGAGTTACCTATTTGTTACCATCATTAATAATAACTGTTAGGATCCCATCTATGGGTCAAGTAGATCTGAAAATTATTAGTATTAGATAGGAATACTTGAAACCATATAACTATGTTCAAACAAATGATTAAACTGGTTTAGAAAAAAAAATTTTTGGTCAGAGGCAAGAATGGGGATAGGTGTTTTTTGTTAATTTGGGTGTGCTGAATTCAAATTTATAAATAGTTTTGCTCTATCACCTCTAGTTTTCTGGCTTTTAAATAGTCTCATTTTAGTATAAACAAAGAATATATGTGCATATTTCAAGAGTTGCAGCAGCTTATAACAGATAAAACAGGATAGATAAAGAACATTGATTGAAACAATATACTTGGATGACACAATTACACAATTCATAGTACCACAGACAGTCAAAAGTGTGTTTTCTTAGATCTGGTGTATTTTGCCTCCAGGATGTCATGCAAGAGCATCCAGCAGAAGTCTCCCATCATGCCGGGGTTCCATTTGCCTTGATAGTTGCTCTCCATCTTCATAATGTCTTGGTGGAATCTTTCTCCATGCTTATCACTCACTGCTCCAAGGTTTGGCGAGAAGAAGTTGAGGTGGGAATGGAGAAAATGAATCTTGAGTGACATTTGGCACCCCATATCCTCGTAAGACTTTAGCAACTTCTCAATACAGGCTTGGTAATCTGGTATGCATGTGTTACCAAGGAAGCCACTACAGACTGACTTGAATGCTTCCCATGCTCTCAGTTCCTTTAAGTTAAGAAGCTCCTCAAAATCAGTATCCTTCAGCACTTCTCAGATCTGAGGTCCAACAAAGATGCCCTCTTTGAGCTTAGCAGCACTAAGACCTGGGAACACAGTAGACAAGTGTTGGAAGGCCATACCATTTTTGTGCAACGCCTTCACGAAATTCTTCATCAAACCAAGCTTGATGTGAAGAGGAGGAAGAAGCACCTTATTCATGTCCACCAGAGGATTCTCCTTGAGGCTGAGTTCGCCAGGAACAAAAGTGCTTCTAGACTCCCAGTCTTTCTGCTTGTAATGCTGGGATACAGCTCGACTACCCCAGAGACAGAGAAAACAACAGTACTTTGTGAAGCCCGCTTGCATACCCATAAGAAGACCAGTGACCTTATTTATTCTGATTCCTGAAACTGGTGATCCTTACATCTTCCTGGACTAGGTTCCACTGTTTAAGCCGAGAAGCCAACAGCTCTGACTGCTGTTTTGACAGATACAAATCACGAGCAAGATCATTCAGGTCTTCTTGCGTGATCCAGTGTGGCTCATTGCCACTTGTTCCTGAATATGTAAACTCAATATCTTCCAAAGATATTGACTCGGCAGAATCCTCCCTTGAAGGCATTTCTTCATCTGATGAGGAAAGAAGATCCTTATTTACTGGAGGTGTGGGTACAGGAAGATCATCTGAATGGGGAACGGGTCTCATAGCAGATCGAAGGTTGGGATATTTGATCTTTTTCCTAGAAGAAGCATTGAAACCAGTTATATTAGTTAAACAAAAATAACAATCATCTGCGTGGTTTCGCGGCTCTCTCCAAACCATCGGGACTGCAAAGTTGAAAGCCACTTTCTTGCCATTAAACCATGCAGTTAGTCCATTGTAACAGGGTTTACAATAGATGTGTGGAGCCCAAGACTTGTCCTGATCACCAATTTTATAGTCAAAATAGTGAAAGTAGGCGGTTCTGAGGAGGGAAGTAATAGTTTGATGCTGTGCAACTGTTGTGAAGTCCCCACACACATAGCAGAAAGAATTGGCTTTGTTGAGGCATCCTTGACATTTTGACATGCTTGAAACCATTGGGGAATCTGAAAATATAACAAAGTAAAATGAAATGTGCATTTGAAAATGTAATACTAATATTTAGTAACCCAAAAGATGTGTAACATGATAGTTGTGGGGGCACCAACCTCCTACACTGCCTGCGAGACAACCTCTTCCAATGACTGCCAGAGTGTGAATTGAGACCTGCTGCCTTAACTGTCAAAATCCATCTTGATATATAACTATATATATATATATATATATATATAATGTAATGCTATCACTTACATTTAGTGCATAATAACTAAAAAATAAGCCATAAGTCTCACAATACTAGAATTAACCCTGAATTCATATATGCCTTTATGTACCGTATATGCACAAAATGCACACTATGCATATCTAAAAAACTAGAGGTGATGAGTAAAAACGGATTTCAAATTTGAATTCAGCACCCTCAAATTAGGTAAAAATGGGCATTTTTGTGCTTGCCTCAATTTCTTTGTAAACCAGTGTTATTATTATCAAATTGGAATCGTTGCTTAAAATCATATGTCTTTGCAAATTATTTGTATTAGATAGGAATACTTGAAACCATATAATTACTTGCAAAAAAAGCCTGACTTTAAAACAACCTATTAAAGAAACTTTTGAAAGAAGAGCTAAGTATGTTAAACTGTGGGATAAATACAAGGTTAATCTAATAATGTAATGAGACTGTCATTTTTTTATTTTTCAGGTTGGCAACTGTGATTGAAAATCAGCTGATCAATGTGGACCTTGAACATATTCAAAATAATTCATTTCGTATTTGCTTCTCAGAATTCATCTTTAGCTGAGAAATCTTAGATTATTACAAAGAGAGATTAAGTTCTATCTCAAATGATGGTTTTTCAGTGGCACAAGAGTTATCATACCAGCCAACCACAAAGGAGATCGCAGGTTTCAGCTATCATCATCAGCAGCAGCTGCAGCAAGTCATGCAAATATCACAGATTTGCTTGACTCTTTCTCACCAACCATCTCTATAAGCTATTACTCTTGGTAAGTCATTTAGAAAGCGTCCAGTGTTTACACAAAGCTGAAGTTTTTAATGGAGTGTCCATGTGTAGGAGTCTATAGGAGAACATTGCTTATGAGTTAATCCTTGCTTCCTCATTTCAGCAATGTCCAGAATGTCTAGCCTATCTTACTAAGATGGCTTGTGAGATGGGGGGGGGGTTTAAGTGTCCATACAGCTGCTGTTTTTTAGGGTGCTGCTTCCAGGATATGTTCAAAACAGCATGCAATATTTTTGTGTAGCTTCCATCTACCTTTTTCTTCAGGCATTTATTTCAAGTCTAAGTGGTGTAACTATACAATAGTACTGACATGGCTACAGCTCAGAAAGATTCCAGTTTTGTTTTACCCGACATAGATGTATATAAAAGCATAGAACACAAAATTCAAGGCTGGGGCTGTAATATATGCTGACTTGCACCCCTGCAGAGGGGTAAGACCTCTCACAACCTCTAGTCCAGGAGTTTTGAGAAATGTGGAGTACCTCTTCATTGCCATTACTCCTAGGTTGACTCTGACTTTGATTGGCAGTACCTGTTAGAGTCCCATCTATGGGTCAAATAGAATTGTTCAATCATTTACTAAGGATTATTAGTTATTTAAAGCTATACAGCAGTGTGCAAAATATTCATATTAACTAGTTATACTTGATAAATAGAATTAACCCTCTCCTCATGAGTGTCCTGGATATGACAATAAACCATCTGATGGCAAAGCTGCAGTCCTGAAGCTTTGGGAATGTGGAGAACTTCCAGTTCCACTCTGACCGGGAGTTTTAGTACCTGTTAGGATCTCATCTATGGGCAAATAAAGATATTTAATTATTTTCTTATTTGAAACTATTTAACAAATGACTGTTAAATTGAATTATTTGTATTACTTAGCAATACCTAGAACCATTTAACAGTGTGCAAACAAATGAACTCTGACTTATTTAAAAATTGTTACTTACAAACTATTCATTTACAAGTCACATATATTTAATATATATGCATAAACACAATTTGGGATTAAATAACCTACAAGGGTTGATGAGCCATAAAACACAACCAACCGACCATTGTTTTAAATGCAATACTTGAAACCTTTAACTGTTTTAAAGGTTTAGTTTTTTATTTTAATGGCATATCAACTATTGTGGGTTATATAATGTCAAAACTGTTCTTGTAGGAGAACAGTAGTGCTACTATTTAACCTATAAATGGGCAGGACAAGGGAGCTCATACTTTTTCCGATGGTATTAGTCAGTAAGTGAATGTATTAGCATGATAGGAGTTGTTTGAACTCACTTTCTACAATGTCACAGTTCAGCATATTAACCACTACACCCCATTTAAACTGGGCATATTAGATGCACCCCCATTTTAACAAGGTATGTTAGATACACACCCATTTCAACAGGGTATATTAGATGCACTCTCATTTTAACAAGGTATATTAGACATACCCCATTTCAATAGGCCATATAAGGTGCCACTCCATTTCAATGGGGCATATTAGATATACCCCCATTTCAACAGGTCATAGTTAATGCACCCCCATTTCAACAGGCTATATTAAATGCACCCCATCTTAACAGAGTATAAATTGTATTAAACCCTGTTAAATTAGTTATGTTTTGCAATTTAGTATTTTATCAATTTATTTGGAGGTGAATTGAAATTCAATTTGGTTACAAGGGGTGCAACATCAAGTAAAAAGTGTGAGAAGTTCTGATATAACATATTTTTTTGTATTACAGGAAGTGTTGTGATGAGGAAATATGACACCCTCATACATTTGCCACGTTATGGGGAAAGGAGCTGTGACACACTGGCCATCGGCCGACTATGGTGGTAAGCAAGAATAAGCAGTGGAAAGAGAGGCTGTCTCTCTTCAACCCTCCTGTAGTAATAACACAGACTATTTCTCTACGTGCAAGATTACAACCCCTTGGCGTAGGAGTACATACACACACTCTGGATTTAGAACAACAATATATTACACCTCCCTATTAGTACAAGCTGACATGGGCATGAGAAAAACTCACTCTCTATAAGCCATGTATGCATCAGCGGAGAGAAGCAGACCTGTGACTATGATTGGTTTGGAGGAATAAACTGCCAAAAAGCCAGCACGTGGTAAATTTTCAAACCACGGAAACTAAGCAGTTGCTGTTTATTCGTTGAAGTGTGAAGACACATAAACTGTTGCCGTTTATTCGTTGAAGGGTGAAGACACATAAGTAGTTGCCGTTTCTTTGTCGGAGAGTGAAGTCACATAATTTGGGATACGGAAGAAACCCAAATTCCAAAGTCATGCCACGCAGAGAACACTGAGAGAAAAGAAAAGACTTCTCATTTGAATGAATTCAAACTCCAAGGTATGGTGAGTCTCGTTAAACAAATACCCAAAGAAAAGACTTGTCCACGAAGAAAGAGACAATAATTAATCTTGGTCTTATCTGAAATAAGATGTACATCTCTCTATCAACGTGTTATAGCTGCCCAGTAATGAAAATATAAAAAGGTGGAAAGAAAAGATTCAACAAAATCCCAAGTAAGTGAACATACAATTAAAGTATATTCAAATTTATCTTGCTGTATTCATGCTGACGTGAATGAAAGACAAATTACGGGAGGAAAGAATAACTCTGATTAGATAGAGGAGAAAGGAGGAGGGAATATCCCCCTAATGATAAACTTGAGATTTGGAGCACGAGCTCAACTGTTAAATCCCAAAGTCCAAAAGAAAGCAGAACATGTCTACTGCTGATGAACTATATCCTTACCTTCCACCATTTAGAAGAAAGACTTTTTTGCTCCTGACTTTTACCGGAATTGTTTTTTTTTGCTTTGTTTCGTTCTTTTATTCAATAAAAGAATATTGTTATTAATCTCGTTAACCCAAACATGGCAGTTCAGAGTCCTTTTTATTGTTGTGGAAGTATTGTATTTGTCGAAGACCTTGTGTTTGAGGGGGAAAGCTTGCCAGTTAACTGTGTTGAATTTAAATAATTCACCTAGAACTCACCTAGTGGCTTTAAAATGTGGTTCAGCTAGGGAGTTGGTGATATCTGTAATATTAAATAGTGTCGGCAAACCACAGCCAATGTGTGTGCCCTGCTTTGACTGGTGGACTTGGCGGGAACGAATAGCACCCTGCAAGCCCGCTGGGCACATGGCAGCATAAAAGTGTATTTAAAAAAAAATTTGGTACTAATTACCCCCATAAAAAAACAGATTTTTTAAATGTACAAGGGTCATTCAATAGATTAGATAAATTTTGTCTCAGGAGTTGACAAATGGAAGCATTGTTTTTTCAAAGAAATCATTACTGATGGGTCCTTTCATATCCCAGTAGACTGTCAGCATCAACTTCTTTACTGACTGCTGTGCCCAGAACGTTTTCTTTACAGGAGAGTCAGTGCATTTCCACTCCATGCAGATTTTACATTTATGGAAAAAATTCTGAAAAAAAAATATTTTGCTTTTTTCAAAAAAATTTCCCTTATTTATTGAATGACCTTTGTATTTCTTAAATGAGATATGGTTAAAGAATCAGTTGGAGGATAAACCATAGCAACCTCAATTATCTCATTTTTGCCAAAAACTTCTGTTGCTGGAAGTTAACAGAAGAAGCAGCATCTCTTCAAATCTTCTAACTCAAATTTCCTGAGTTTGCCAAATTCACCCAAGCAATATTTAGTAAACATTTTTTCCAAAGAAAACAGCTATATTTACAAGTCATAGCAAGCTTTTAATTTGACATTTAACATCATAAAAAAGAAAAAACACCCACTGCATTGTGATATCTTTTTTACATTTTGAACTGACTTATTCCAAGTTCATATCAAGTAAAAGCCTGGAAACCATGCAACTGGAGTCATTGACAGAAACTGAACTTATGGTTGCCTAAATTACTACTAACCTACAATTATCGAGAAAAAATTTTTGCAAGGAGTTGTTAGAGATATTGCTGTATAGCAGAGAAAGACAACAATGCTGATGTATAAAAAAAATATAATCTGCTTCTTTTCTTTTCCTTTTGTTACCCAAAATGTATGGACAGGTAAAGTAAAAGAGAGTTAAAGACAGCTGAACTGCATACACACAGGGGCAGACAGTACGGATCTTTATTGAATAGCCTTCCTCTTTGTTCTGCTTTTCAGGTTGAAATCTCCCTGGTTATGTAATATTCTGGAAATTCACTCAAATTCTCTTGGTCACATCTCCTCCAAATTGCTGCTTCAACATTGCATGTGGACACACCTCTTTCTTGCATGACACTTGTTATATTTTGACCTTCGACCCGGCCCAAAAATATTATTCCAAGGTGATACACCGGAAGGAAGTGACACATTCCAATGGCCAGTAATCGAAAGAGATCGCTTGGGCGGATTAAGGCTTATGATATGGGACAAGGTGAAGGTCCCATTGTGCCACTACAGTGATGCACTGGAAGAGAGTAACCTCTGAACTGCATGACAGTTATTTCCGCTTGATGACGATTAAACATTCGATTTCAAAGATCCAGTGGGCGATCGTGTGGGCGTTGAATTATTATATAATTGAGTTGAGTTCGGTGCCAGAGCAGTTGCCAGTAGAATTCCAGACAGCTAGAGACCAGATGTGGTAGTGAAAGCCACACCCGACTGAGGGGGGCCTCGGAACCCCCCGATGGAGTAGACCCCAACATCAGGAGAACAAGAAAGACACAACGTGATGGTCATAACAGTGGGGTCAAAATATGAAGTTTATGTTCGGTCTCCAGCATCCTCTCACATGCAAACCTTGAACAACCCTTTCGAACCCTTGCAATAAAGACAGAGAGGTAAAAAATGTTGTTAAAGAAGTCTTCATGCATCTTTATTCCTGCGTCTTTCTGTGTGCGTCTGTCTTTACTATTATTGAGTCGTTATGATACGGCAAATGAGTATATAACACACTCACACAATTTCCATGGCATTTTCACTGGGGAACACCTGTGTCATGTTTACATTTAGTATCAGGTGCATTTATTGTTATTTCTGTTCCCAATGTCCAACTTCCGTCACCACATGATTAAGTCAAAGGGATCTTCAAGTCAATATCTAACAGTATCTAATATTTACTTAATGGGTTTTGTTGAGTTAAAACTTGCTGGTATCATGTCTGATTGAAGAATATCTTATTTATTGACATAACCTATCTACAAATAAATAAGTTTAGTTTAACTAAACCTGATCAATATAGCAGCAGTAGTCGTGTATGAGAAAGAAATGGTTGGTAATATCTCTTATGCTTCTACTGTCTACTTTGAGTGGGCTTTCAAAGGATTGTTGCAGATAAAGGATGAGTAGTAAAATTTGAATGAACAGATACTTATATATATATGAACATAACAGGAATTATACTTCAATATGTTAAAATTATAGAATAATGATTGCATATATCATAATTAGCAAGTAAAGGCCAGTCATATTCTAAAGCCTTACCTGATTATTTCTTATTCCTGTGTAGGAATTCTTCCAAGCTGTAGCCATGTCAGTACAACTATATTGCACCATTTGAACTTTAACAAAATACCTGGAGAAAAAGCTAGATGAGAACTATACAAGGATGCTGTGTGCCATTTTGAACAAATCCTGGAAACAGTACTCTACAAAACAGCAACTGTACGACCACTTACCTTCTATCTCACAAACCATCCAAGTAAGACAAGCAAGGCACTGTTGGAGAAATAAGAAAAAACTCATAAGCAACATTCTCCAATAGACTACTACGTATGGACACACCAGTGTCGGCCAGCTGGCAAAAATTTACATTTACCAGCTCTGTGAAGACACTCGATACCATCTGGAGGACTAACAAAGTATGATGGCTGATAGGGACAGATGACAAGGATAAAAGGAATCTGTGCTGTTTTCATACCTTGATGATGATAATGATGTTAATGTTGAAGTTCTTTTTTTTTTTTTAGGTTTAATGAGTATTGTGGATGTATATGGCTCTTTTTGATAGAATAAAATTTAGAATCTGAGAATATAAAGGAAACATGAATTAAAGAAAGGGTCTAAGTATTTTGACTTATTGTCAGGTCACATTTAAAACACCAATTCCTGTTTCATCATTAAAGTAAAGCAGTGATAAGCTTGCTAAGTACTTAGATGGGTGACCAGTAATAGAAAATGCAAGTACCGTAAGCAATCTGCAGATTGTGTGTCTGACTAAAGTTTTTCATTTCTAAACTTAAGGCTCTGACGTGTCTGTCTTATATTTATAGGCAGCTGAGGGATGAGACGAAAGGTTTTTGGTTGTCTTTTTATTTAGTGAATTTTGATTACTTGGAAAACCTGCTCTTGTGTCACATGACACGTTCACCATTAAATTCGAAGTGTTAAAAAATCTTTTGAAAGCAGCTTTATAGACTATCTATACCATCAAAGACATGGAGATTATAATTTTATTTTTATTGGGAAATTTGTGAAGGTCCATAAAAGTAATATGTTTTATAGCTTGGATTTAAATTTTGGAATATTGAGTCATTTTTAGCCAAGTCAAAGAAAATATTATTTTTTAAATAGCGCTAAAATATTGACTTTTTAAAATACTGTTAAGTAAAATTAATTTGTATAATTAAAAAAAATCTATGAACTTGAAAAGATTATAAATACACTCCCTTCAACTCCGAATAAAAAAAATAAAAGATAATGAATTGAATAAATAAAATTTTCCTACCAAAACCTAAGCAATTAAAAAAATTTCACATAAAAAAGACTCCATGATAGAAAATTAAATTGAATCAATCGTTCGACTTTGGAGTTTGTTGAAATTTACTTGTTGATATTAATAACAAAGAACAAATTAGATTTAAATATATTATAAAAATATATTTCCGTAATTCCTTCTTTTGCGTTAATTTTCATTAAATATTCTTATCTAAAAAAAAAAAGTTGAAATTACCCATCAACCCTTCTTCCATTTTTATCTAGTTGTCTGCATGTCCGACTGTTTGACGCCAAAGAAATTTCATTCTCTGGTAAATTGATTGCTATTATTTATTCATTGTTAATCAAAGATAAAATCAATGAAATTTATATGCTCTTCTTTTCTGTGTAATTTTGTTTTTCGGTTGAATTGTATTGATAAAATTTATCAGAATTTTTATTTTTATTAAAATAAGAAAGAAATTCAATGAAAATCTAATTGAATTTTTTTGTATTACTTCTAATTCATTATTAATTTTTTCGTTTAAAAATTTTGCCCTTTCAAAGGAAAAAAAAATTCCCTTTAAATGTTTGTTTTTATCATTAAATAAATAACACATAGTCTTAAGAATTAAGAAAACTTAGAACTTATTCACAAAAACCGGCGAAAATATATTTGTTTGGCTTCATATTTCAAATGTACATTGAACAACTATTAACAATTATTAGTTCATAATTGCTTGTAAATTTAAGTTAATGTATTTAATTTAATTTGACTATCGAAGTGTTACAAAGCGGCAGTGGATTCAGGAGTAGAGCCCTTGGTTGTAGATTAAGTGGTTAAGCCTTCAAATTATTTTACCCTTTTATTAATGATTAAAGTCTTTATACCACTGAATGATGGCTTCTGATTGCTTTTGGGAAATATTCCGTGGACAAAGTAATTATAAATAATATCATTGTTGAGAGGAGAAATAAAAAAAAAGCCCCCCACCACCTTAAAAACAAAACAACAAACAAAAATCTGAGAATTAATTTTTATTTATTGCGGACTTTTTGTCCTCATCTTGGTAGTTTTTTTTTGTGTGTGTGTTGTTTCTTCTTTCACTACGTTTCGGCCAAATTTCACCTCTGGCCTTCTTCAGGTGATTTACCGCGACCTCGGATAGGAATGCTGAATCTTGTAAAAAAAAAAGTCCGCAATAAATAAAAATTAATTCTCAGATTAAGAAGCCTCATCTCAAAATGATTCCAATTAAAGACAACAACAAACAAAAACGTTCATTTCACTGAATGATTTATTGGAAAATATGAACAGATCTTGTTAAAATGATGGTTGGGCTATTTAATCCTTAAGGGGTATTTTTGTGGAGGTTGCCAGCAATAATATGGTTTTTGAAACCATATTATAACTCAAAAATTGTAGCTTCATGCAACTACGTGTATTCTTAATTCAAATAATTTGCACACATGATTTTAATCTTAATATGGAGATTACGTATCTGTCTGACCCAACGTACGTCACCATCAATGTCTCAAATCCCTTCTGCATGATTTTATTTATTTAAATCTCAGTTATTCGGGAAATGTTTAATATTATTAATACCGTTGGCCTTATTTACATTCTAATAGCATGAAATTGTATTTATATATACAACGAAATAGTGATTTACAGTTTGAATAGGAAGGCTAATTTGCACATTGATCCTAACAATTTGATTTTAATTAATATGCTTGCTATTATTGATTTTTAATTGTTTAATTTATTTCAATAAATGTTAGCAAAAATCCTGTCTTAAAAGAAATCGATTAAGAAATAATTGAAATTTTATCCTTTATTGTCTAATTTTGTAAAAGAAGGAAAATATAGCAATGAAAACTGGGAGTGATTTGTAGAGCTAGCATCCAATCTGTTCTATTCTTTGATTATAACCCCTTTGTTTCAAATAAGTTTTATGTAATAATTCAATTTTAGATAATATTAAATGCTATTTTTATTTTATCAATTTTTTTGTTTTGCCCAATATCAATATTTTGAAAATAATTTGCTCACACATACACCCGTTGTAGTACCGTGCAAAAAACATTCCCCTCTGTGCACACAGACAAACTGGATGTAACAAAACTGGCTTCCACATCTACTAGAATAAATGTGTTATCGACAAACTCTGTTATTGGCTCTGTTATTACCTATTATTACAAACACATTACTTTATGGTGGCAGTGGTGAAACACAGAATGCCCTAAGAGATTACCATATTGCCTAGAATCAGTAAGAAAAACTTCCTAGCTGAAGATGTGAAAAAAAAGTAAACCAAAAAAAGAATTACAACACATGTGTGATGAGAAAATATTGACGCCGTATTGCCAACTGAGACAACTGTGAGTAAAAAACCTTGTACTGACGAATTTTCTCTCAATATTGTTTAAAGTATACCTTTCTGTCGGAAAATAGCAAATGCCAGTATTTGCTAAAAAAAAAAAAAATGGAGACTATATTATTATTTCTTCTCTACCAACAACACAGTCTCTAACAATCACGTCATGGCACATTATCTACCAACTATGAACTGGTCTGACCCAGACTTGAATGAATCAATGTCACTTTTCAAGCAGAAAATGACCCTATACATTGAGGATGAAGAAATTATGGACAAAACTAAACAAGCTAGGAAAATTTGCCTTGGTATAGGGGACCAAGGATTAAGACGTTGCAATGCCAGTGGCCTCACTGAACAGCAGAAAAGGTCACCAGAAAACCTGTGGAATTTTTTTGAAAGCCAGCTAAGGGTGAACATAAACTTTAGGATTCACAGACTTCACCTCATGTAGTATTGACAGAAATCTATTGAATCCTTAGATGACTTCATTACCAGAGCCAGGACACTCGCACAAAAGTGTGACTTTACAGACAAGAAGTTGAGTGAAAGACTAATAGAGCTCATCATATTTTTTACACCATATGATACATTCCACAATGAAGCTCTACAGTAAACCAAAAGGCTACAGCATAGCAAATGTTTTCACTGAAGGCAGAAAATACAAAACTCTTACAGTAGGAAATGAGTGACTGAACCAACTTGGTATGCTCAAAGCTGAAAAAATGTACAGCAGTAACTGAAGCAGAAAGTCTGGAAATTGCAACACCAACCATGAGTCATCACAGTACCCAGCATACAATGATGAATACTCTGCATGTGGAAGCAAGATGCTACCGAAAAATAAAACACCTTAACAAAGCCAAAGCAGACATCATAGAAGCAAGTACCATAACTATCAGCATCATAATTAAAGAGTTGAGCACAGGAGACTAAGGGGTAAAGAAAACATTACATCGATGTCGGGAGTGACAAAGAAGGCTACTCACAGCATTTCCACTCCATAACTGTCCATGCAAAATACATGGACAATGTAATTGTACAGCCCAAAGATGAAGCCTATACAACCCTGAACATTAGATCACGTCATCTAAAGTACAGGATACACTAGACATTCCACATGAAAATTGATTCTGGTGCATCAGGTAACACACTCCTATTTAGGACATTCCAACAGATGTATGAAACCTCACCAAAGGCTCTTACTGTCCTACACCCCACCCCACATGTAAAACTCACCTCATATAGTGGTGAACTATCAACATCCCATGCCACTTCAGTGGATAGGCACAACCTTCTACCTGGACCAGCTATAATAGGTCTCCCAACAAGTGAGAGGTTAGGACTAATAACCATACTTGTGGTTGTTCTAAAAAACAATCTAACAAAATCAACAATGCCCATTTCCTCTATCAACCAACAGGAATTCCAGAATGCATACAGACAAGAATCACTAGAGCTGTTTGACATTCCATCCCAACCCTGGAAACTAATAGCATCAGACCTATTTGAGATTGATGGACAGCAATACTTACACACCATTGACAGATAATCAAAATACCCAGTCGTTGATGAGATGTTCATACCAGTAAGCAGCAAGGCAGTGGCAGTAGCCCAAAATCAAAAGTGATGCATCACTGTTCAGTTACCCAGATGAAATAATGATGGACAATGGCCCACAGTACTCAGGACAAGCTTTTCAAAGCTTTGTCAAATCCTGGGAAATCAAGCTCACCCCAGTATGCCAGAAGCAATAGTTTTATCGAGAAATATGTGTGACACATCAAGTCTACGATAAAAAATTTTTTAAGGGAAATTAATGACGTCCAGCTTGCTCTGCTAGAGATCAGAGTGACACTATTAGACAGCAGACTTCCATCACCTTTTAAACTACTATTGAGATGACCATTAACAACTACCCTATCCAGCCAGGTGGAGCCAGGAAAGGAGGAACATTTGGAATGACTTGAAGAGAGATCAGCAAACATGAAAACACATTATGACCTCAGCAGCCAAAACAAGGAACTACCATCACTATATCCTGGCCAGTGTGTGCAGATATTAAGTAGACCTAACAACACAAGGCACCTTGGGACTATCATCCAGAAGGTAGAAAACCCCAGAAGCTACATTGTGGAAACACCAAATGGGGCAAGACTCTGTCGTAATTACATACACACTGTACCAATCCCAGTGGCGAAGATAGTCCACTTTGCTGATACAGAACCAGACACCACACAGACCACCAGTGGACCAAGTGAAAACAGCATAGATGACAAAACCACCAATACCAATATCACAAGACTCATACTTGGAAAAGATAATAACCAGTAGGTCCCACTCCAAACCAAATCCGGCAGAACCATATGAGCACCATCCCAGTACAAGAACTCTATAAATAGCATAACCTATTTACTAAACACTAGAAAACAACAGAGACTTAACCCTAGAACATACACAGATATACAAACTATCTATATACATTACATAATTAAACAAAGGGGGTGTTGTAGTACTGCACAAAAAATGTTCACTTCTTCACATGCAGACAAATCGGATGTAACATACTGGCTTCCATATCTACCAGAATAAATGTGTTATCAACAACTTCCGTTGTCGACTCTGTTATTACCTATTATTACCAACTCATATCACTTCAACATCCACCCACAAAATCAATATGTAGGGCATTGAAATAAAGAAATAACTGCAGATGTTTTGTTAGATTTTCTAATTTTCATATTTTATTCATCAAAACTTAGATACTTGCACTCAGAGGGCACATATAATAATTTTTGAACAGATTCATTTGAAAATTTAAGAAAGTCTAAATTACTGAGTCACATGAATATAAGATTATGCTATTGTGATTTAGTGGAAAACTTATTTTTTTGTTGTGTGGTTAGTAGTATATGCACAGACCTCCCCTCCATTTTGCATAGTGGAATTGGGGACATTTTTGGTAAATGATCAAAATTGTTAAAAACTTTTGGCATAATATTTCAGAAACTAATTATGAGTCCAATGGCAGAAATCAAGACCAGTCTAATGTCAGCTCTACTATATTAATTGGATGAAGGCTTAGGTGTACTTAGATCCCAGTATCTTTGCCCTTGTTGCTCCCTTCAACTTTCAGAGAGGCTTGATATCGAATTTTGGGTTGAATAAGAAATGTAAACTAGTGTCTCAATGCTTAGTATTGTATAAGGAATCAAAAATAATTATTTCCCTTAGAGAATCAGTATGTTCATTTGGGTGTCACATGACACTCTCAGAAACTCCATGACTTCTTTTGGTCTCTATTCTTTTTAGCAGTAAAGACGTCTTTGACTCTACCAGGGGATGGTGTAGTCACATAACTATATTATCTGCACTTATTAAGTAATCCTTTTTTTCATTTTATACCTTTTTATGGAACAATATGTGTATAGTTTTAGCTGTTATAATGCCACTGGTATGTTTATTGTATATATTAAATGTTAAATCTTCTTGTATGTGTAATGGGGAGTCCCTGTAGTGTAATGGCTATAGCACTGGACAGTGGATTTGAAGTGAGTTTGAACTCCAGTCACTCTATTATGTTCACTTTCACTTTGGAAAAGGTATGAATCTTCTTATCCCTTTAGCTATGGTTTAAATAGTATCATTGGTGTCCTCCTAAAAGGATGGCTTTGGCATTAAATAACCCACAAACATTGATATGCTATTAAACAAAGAAACCAAACTATTGTATGTGTAAATGAGTTTATTTTGTCATTCCTATTGCTTTATACAGTGTTGTTATATTATGGATATACTGATGTTAATATTGGTCCTTGGAGAGTGGGGACCTGACTGAATATCTTCCCAACCACCTAACATTTCAATAATTGTAAGGTAAAATGTGAACTAAAGAATGCTTTACTTTAGCCTAGTCTGGCCACAAATTTAATAAAAAATATGAATCATTTCAGAGAGACTTGTGATTAACATTTTTTGGAAATTTAAATTCTGTATGATTAGTTATGTCTTGTAGCGATGTTTTCCTACTGATTATCAATGAGAGCTTCTCCTTTCCCCATGAGAAACATTTTTTTTTGACATTAAAACCTTTTTTTCTTAGGGTTCAATAAGTAAGTATGCATACCAAATTTGGTAGCTTTACATTAAAACATGTATTCTATAGAGGCAATACAAACAAATTCTTCCCAATTATAAGTTTTCTTGTTCACTGTAATCTTAGGTTTTATAATGTAAGATGATGTCAAAATATGTTATTAGAAACTAAGTGAAGTACTAGCGTGAGTCAAAACTTTTGCAATATTTTGGTAATGTAAAGCCCAATTCAGCAGCTCGGGATACTTTTGCCAAGGTCATGAAACTGATGAACCACATTAGTCTGTAAGATGCCAAGCTTGCCTGGTACTCTCCAAGAGCTACTTGTTGGAATTACCACTATGGCTTTGAAAATGGCTTTGGAAACTATGATTTTATGAATACCTAACCTTGCCTGATTGTTGAGATTCTTGCAACTCTAGTGAAATTTCTTGAACCATCTGTTTACTGTTCTGTGATCAACTGCACCTTCACCTTTTGTACACTGCCCTGTCGGCTGGGGCTGTAGAATATGCCGACTGCACCTCTGCAGAGGGGTAAGACCCCGCCAATGAGGCTACCTGTTGGGCATGGGTGGCGACTCTTAAGGCGCTAGGACGGAACCCTGGTGGTTGAGCAGTCATTGATCTGGCGACAGAGTGGTCAATGGCTTGCAACACACCACTTTGGCTCTTACTTGGTCTAACAGGCGGTCGGATTGGGCCCGATCCAATCAATCGGCTGGTCATGTCAAGATCTAGCACCTATATATTTTATCCTGACCGTACTTTTAAATCTACACTTGCAAGTTCCCAACCCTTATCTGTTAGTTGCTAGAAGGCAGTGGCTGAGGGTCAATTGTATTGAGAATAGGAATTTGACCAGTGCTGAGAACTTGAAATTGGCAATGGCTCGGAAGCCTACCCTCAACTCAAGTATACTGGTTGCGTATCCCCATCTCAACCAAGGCGAATGGGTTACCCCCTTAGTTCATTCCCAACACAAGTTGGACTCTGTGGTGGGTGGTGGAGCGCAGGGCCAGTGAAAAATATACAGCATATATGGCATCTTCACTCAAAAATCTAAATGAAACCTCTCGGAATCAGACTCGGAGAATGAGGCAGCAGACTTCCCCAGATTCATTGTTTTGGAATCTCTGGAGGAGGTATGCCTAGCCAAATTCTCGCCTTTCCTCATAGAAAAAGTAATATCTACAAGGGCTACTCTGAAAACTGTTAAAAAAACAAGGAACGGCAACTTCCTTGTCAAGGTAGACTGCTGGAGATAGGCAGAAAACATATTAAAAGTAAAAACATTTCATTCGACGAAATGCAGAGCCTACCCGCATGAGAAATTCAACACTTCCAAGGGAGTTATCAGGAGTAGAGAGTTGGCATTGGCTACAGAAGACGAGATAACATCATCCCTGGCAAAACAGGGAGTTACAAATATAAAAAGAATCTCCACCAGAAAGGGTGAACAACGAATTCAGACCAACACTTACATCCTAACATTTAATAAGCCCTGCACTCCCAACGAGGTGAAGATTGGCTATTGTCTTGAGAGAGTTGAGCAGTATGTCCCAGCTCCCCTGAGGTCCTTCAAGTGCCAAAAATATGAACACCACAGGGAAGCCTGCAGAGGATGACAGACATGTGCCAAATACAGTGAAAAGGACCTGGACCATATTGAGGAAGATTGCATGAAAGAAATCACTTGTGCAAACTGCCAACAAGATCATCCACTTACACGAGATCTTGTGCTGTTTACCAAAAAGAAAAAGAAATAATTAAGATTAAGCACAAGCGAAATGTGTCCTTCCTGGAAGCAAAAAGAATTGTAAGGAGCTATATGGGAGAAAGCAGCTACGCCTCCGTTGCACAGAGGGTGGATAGAACCAATGACGACAACAAATATAGAATACTCATGGAGAAATTGATCAAGTTGGAAGCCAATGATTGGCCAAAGTTTCAGGAGGATCTGAAAAAACTACACTCGGTCGAATTTTACCAAGCACCAGCTCAGCAACAAGTTGCGAGTGGGGAGAGGTCCAATGTTATAGTCAAAATAAAAACACACGTAGGATCTATCACTCCAACACAAACTACTCCTAAAAGTGCAAAATCTCCATCAAAACATCCGTTATATAAATCACCAATCCACCCCCAAAAAGCATTTAAGATAGACTAAAAAACCTGTGTCCCATAAGATCTGAACAACTTAAACAAAAATCACAACTCCCCATTATCCAAACTGCGAAAATACAGATGAACACCAAAGTGAATAAGGAGAGACCAGGAAGTACATTCAAAATACCCGCAACAACAAAGTCGCCTATAAGAACCAAACAATCCAATGCTCAACAACCCACAAAACCTCTACAATGAATGTGTAGTTTAGGGAGTATGGATAGCGACACAGACCGCGTAGTTGCTGTTGAAATTGTGATGGCAAAATTATTAAAATCCCAAGATGGAAATTTATTTTTTCACACATGTGAAGACGGGGCGGCCTGGCACTTGATCCCTCGTAGAATAAGTTCCAGTTAAGATTCCCCTTTTGGGCGTAGGGAAACTGGCATATTATGTTGGGGTTAATTTGGGGCTAGACTGACCGCCGCTGGCAAGGGGTTTCCAAACTTCATGTTAACACACACATCCACCAGGCCACTAGCTCTTCCTACCCCTAGAATAATGGAAGATATGAGCCTCTAGGTTTTGATATAATAATATTAACTATAGTAGTTGACAACTCCGGTTTCCTGTATAATATTTTTAAAGGAAAGAATAGCACAATTCAGGCGAGAATAATATAAGGTGAACGAAGCTGAGAACAAACATGAAATAGACAACTTGACAGGCAGACAACACAATGAATAAACTTCAACACGTGGGGACATTAAAATATGACAAGGTTTTTATATATACGCGGACACACATATTCACCGTGTCGGCTATATTATCAGCGGATAATACATAAATATAAATGTCTTTCTTCCTTTTTGTTTTCTTTCTTCTTTCTTTAAATTGAGAGAGATAGAGAATATGTAATTGCAGTACTTAGCTTTTTGACGGGTTCCTTTGGTGAGTATTTTCTCTTTTACGGGCTGGCGGAATTTTGTATATATATATATATATATATATATATAGCTCTGGCTTGAAGGCATAGGTTCTTCTTGTCCAAGATTCTTTCCGCTTTCCCCGGTAATTTCGGCGGCAGTTTCAATATATGTTATCGCTTTAACTACTGTCCTGAAAATCCTGGTTCTGGTTCTTCGCCCAGAGTCTGGCACGAGATTCGCCCTATCTGTTCACGGCGACATCTCTCTTCAAAACTGATTTTCTTTATCCCTATTTCCGCCGACGGAAGAAGGTGCCACTTACGCTTTAGGGTTCTGGCCAATCATTTAGCCTCTATCTTCTTCCCTCCGGTCACAGAGTGCAAACATCTGTTGGCTTTCATTCTGTAGGCGATCCGTTCGGACTACTATCTCTTTTACCCGAGTGAGGTTACGGAGTACAGATAGCCTGACCCACATTCTTTACTTTCTCCGACAGGCTGGCCGAAGTTGACCTACATTCTTTATTTCTCTTTTAATGGTCAGTCTTTGGCGGCCTGTTATTTCAAACATGGAGGGGTAGTAGTAATTCCTTATTTCTCTCCTCTCAGTGGTAGACCATATGACAAAATTCACTTTTGTCATAACTAGTTAATACCTACAGACTCTAATACAGTGAGCTAGAGGTTATCTGTCCGAAAGCATTTTTGTAGGGGTGAGTTACCTGCCCTTAGACTTTTGTTTTGTTAGTTGTTGTTGTTATAGAATAAATGAAACACCTTGTGTATTGATAGCAGTCCTGATATGTTGCTTCTTTATTTGACTGGAAGTTATCTCATGTCTAAATGACTAACTGCGCTTGCCAGAAAGAAAAAGGTATGTCTCCTTAATTTTTAAGGGTTTAAGTCAACAAATTCCAACAGTTGCCAGTCTTAATCTTGAAGAAACAAATCAAAAACTACAATACTTGAAACCACTTAATTGTCGGCAAACTTGTAAGCTTAATCACTTTTTTTTTATTATTAATCTCTTACATATCATACGTATCTATTTAAATATGTGCTAACAAATGACTGATGTTAAATTTTATTGTTACTTAGCAACTCTTGTAATAATTTAACTGTGTGCAAACAAACGAGGAAAAGTAAATAGAATGATTTATACTGCCTGCATACTTATGCCAAACTGAATTGTTTGAACTAGAACTGTTTGACTAAATTGAATAGTTTGAAATAGAATTTTTTGCCAATTAAACTGTACTTACATTTAAACTGTGTGCTTATGCTAAACTGAATTATTTGAAATAGAACTGTTTTTTGACACTGAAACTATATTTACACTAAACCGAATTGTTTAACATAGAACTCTTTTGACATTTAACTGTGTTTAAACAAAATCTGTACTTATACTAAACTGAATTAGCTGAATTAGAACTGCTTGACTAAACTGAATAGCTAGAAATGTTTTTCATAATTAAACTGTATTTACATTTAAACTGCATGCTTATGCTAATCTGAATTGTTTGAAATTGAACTGTTTTTGACAATTAACTGTGTACTCAAGCTAAACTAAATTGTTTTAAATCATCATCATCATATCGCGCTGGTAGCACGGATAGAACTGATTATTTACATAAAAATGGATTTGGCATTAAATAACCTACAAAGGTTGATATGCCATAAAACCCAACCAACCAACAACCTTTTGTACAATGAATGTTTTTGGTTGCTTTTGTGGTGTTATGCCCAGTTTGACCTTGTAAAGCATAAGTTTTCAAATTATACTACATTGCATGTTCATTTTTTCAATTTTCAAATCGTACAAGAAGTGAAGCAATGTACATTGTGTCAGCATGCTAACTACTATGATACGATCAACCACAGTGGGTACCTTCTATGGCTTGAACTGCTTTTGTCATTTGATAAACACACTACAAACTACTGCTGAATATTGACTGGATGACCCCTTTTGACTAGCTGCATAAATTATGTAGGTGGCATAATAGGAAATAAACCTGTTTCCTAAAGTAAACATAACACAAGTGCTTCTTCAGTGGAAGTGCTGTGGGTGGCATGCTAGACAGGAGGCATGTTCTCATGTGAGGACGTGTGACCATAGGGATTGTGTGGGCATCTGGGAAATTATATAAACCAGGGAAGATTTTGACCCCAGCAGGGACAAGTAAGAAAAAAAAAGAAGACCAGCAGAGGAGTTATGAGACATTATGCTGCTCTGAGCACTGGCTTTTTGCCAGACTGCCCAAAGTTGAGAAGTAGATACAAGCTTGAGCTGTACCAGATTCGTGAGAGCAGAGAAGCAAGTAGAAATGGTGCTTTGAGATGGTCCTGACACAACTTGCAAAAGAAGAGAGTGGGTAGAAACTAAGATGATTCTGTGCTTTGAGATAAACGTATACCAGTCTCTTGAAAGCAGAACAAAGAAGAAGTGGTTCACAGAAGATTTGTATCTCGCCCTGTGTGTCCATCTCAGCTATCTTCATCTCTCTCTCTCACTCTATCATCTTGTATATTTTGGGTAATAAAAGAAAAAGTAAAGAGGCAGATTATATTTTTATACATCAGCATTATTGTTGTTCTTCCTTGTATACAACACTAGTATGTACCAAAATATTGTAAAATATTTGACTTACTTTTGTATAATATTTAATTGCTTTTAAATGTTAACATCAGTAAAATCAGGTTTTATATGAACTCAAACTTCTTTATTAGCCTTTGAATCAATAAAAGTGGTAATGCAAATACTTAGTCCAGTTATATATGTATTTGAAAGATTTTATATGCCATCCAGTTTTCCACAGACATAAATATGTCTTAGTAACTTGCTGAAATAATTCTCAGATTGACCCCAAGACATCTGACATATTAGTATTTATAAATGTTAGTTTATAGATGTCTACTCTAAAAGTGGGACACATTTACTTGGAAATAAGCTGTTATGAAAGAGGAGAAAAGCTATTCTGAACCATTCTTAGTTGTGTTCAGTCTGATATCTTGCATCCTGGCCTGAATTTATTATCAACAACAGTCAGGGTTAACATGTCTATTTTAGAAATTTGTTCTCTCTGAAGTCTTTTTTTTTCTGTTGCTATTTTTGTTTTTGAAATGTTAAATAATCCTTCTTCTTTTGCAATGCACTTGGAACTATCTGTTTGTTTGGTCAAATGTTCAACTCTTTTCATATCTTATCAGTTTAACAAGTGTCCTGGGTATAACATTAAACTTCATCTGATGGTAAGGCTCCTGGATTTCTGGGAAGTACAGAGATACTCCATCATTGCTATTATTCCCAGATCTACTCTGACTTAAAGTGGTAGTACTTGTTAGGCTTCCATCTGTTAATCGAATAGATCTGTTTGAAAACTATTAGTATTAGAATGGAATACTTAAAAACTATATGTGTATAAAATTATTTGGATTTTTTTACCCATTAATAAATAATTCATAAAGATAATAAATAATTGTCTCTTTTTGACTTGGTGGGTGTGTCCATTGGATATGTGACAATCCCATGATTCATATCTGTTCTTTTTTGTCCATGTACTTTGAATAGTTAAGACATGCCTTTTTATCTCTGTTCATTGAACTGAATAGAGCCTTTGTCTCACCACCATTTCAGGTTAAGTTTCAAAGCAATCTAAGCATTAAATGGTGTATGAATTTACCTAACCCCTCTGCAACAAGCAGAATATGACACAAGGTCAATTTTAACAGGTTTGAATTCAGTTTTCCTTCTCCTAAGCCAGTTGCCATACCAATGTTAAAGAGTCCAGTCTGCTCTACTATTTACCCATAGTTGGAGAAAGAATAGTTGGATTCATATCTTTCCTAAGGGTATTAATGCTATGTGAAATGCGGACTACCTCATACAGGATCATACTAATGTATGTGTATATTTTTTTCATTGATGCTTTTATGAGGTTAAACTTACATTGTCTGCAGATAGCATTAATTAATGTTTTGATTTAAATTTTAGTTATATTTGGAAATGAATCTGTTTCTGAGCGCTCAGATATAAGGTATCTGAAGGCTTTGGGTCTAAGTGTTCAAAACTAAAATAACAAAAATCAAATACAGGAGTTTTTATCTACTCTATAATAGAAATGAAACATTACAGTTTTTTAGCATGCTTTCATTTCATGGTTGTTTGATTTCTAATAGGATTTATGAACATATGTTAGTGTGGAAGTCCATATAATTGGATTATCTAAGCTTTTTTTTTTTTCATTCTTTTATTGGGTGATCAAAAACTTTATTTGTTTTTTTTTGTTTTGATTTTTAAATAAAAATAGAATACAAGTATTTTATTTTCAACATTTTCTTAAACAATGTATTTACTATTTTGTACCACTATTTTCTGTCATGTTTGAGACAATTTCATAATTCCATCATCCTATCTTTTGAAGAACTATTGAATGCCAGCCCAAACAATAGCAATAATTGTGTGTAAACAAATTATCTCTTATTCATTTAAAATTAAGATTATCTACAAACTATTCATTAAATCATTTGTATAACCATTTTACTGTGAGGAAACAGATGAACTCTTACTCATTTAAAAATGTTAAACTATTTGTTTAAAAATCATATCTATTTAATATATGTATGAAAAGGATTTGTCATTAAATAACCTGCAAGAGTTAATATGTCATGAAACCCAACCAACCTAACCCTTTCAACTGTGTGCAAACAAATGAGCTCTGGCTTGTTTAAAAATGTTATCTATAAAATATGCATTTACAAATCATATTTCTTATATATATATATATATATATATATATATATATACAAAAACAGTATTTGGCATTGAATAACCTATAAGTGTTGATATGCCATAAAACCCAACCAACCTAACCCAAGTACTGGATGTACCTTTTGTCGTCTTCTAGGATATTGAAATATTTTTCATTAAGATGATTAAATAAAGATGAGAATAAATGGTAATCTGAAGGTGCAAATATCTGTCGAATATAATGGATGAATAACAACTTCCCAGCTAAACTGTAATAATTTTTATATTGTCACCAAAGAAATAGAAAAAATTATTTCAATGGATGATAACGCTATTTCTTTTAAAAGTTTGAATATCTTTCATTGATTGCTTTTTTTTCTATTAGTGTGAGAGATGTACTTGTTTGAATCAAATGTGCTTTTGTTTTTTGAAAATGCTTATAGTATATATATTCTAATCTCATCATATACATAACATCACCAATAGCATTTGTTTGTGTTTCACTTAGTATGGCAACTGGTCTAGAAGATAAACTCTGAATTTAAACCAGCTGTACTCTACTTAAAAATTAATATTGTGTTGCATCCTGCCTGTTGTGGAGAGGTTGAGTAAAAATATATACATCACTTTAAGATGAAGAAACTTATATTTGTACATGTTGATTGAAG
Organism: Sepioteuthis lessoniana; assembly: GCA_963585895.1. NCBI lineage: Eukaryota > Metazoa > Mollusca > Cephalopoda > Myopsida > Loliginidae > Sepioteuthis > Sepioteuthis lessoniana. The sequence continues at coordinate 74,778,727 of OY757934.1, forward strand.
TATATACATAGATACATTTGTGATAATATGATAATGTAAGATATATAACTTTAAAAGCTATGGGACCTGAAAATTTACATTTATTTCAGTTGAGACTATTGGTTTAAGGTAATATTTGGTTATATTTTTATGTTGGAATGATTTTAATTACACTGAATTATTTGACATTGAATCATGTTCAAGGTTATTTTATATTTATATAATGTTTTGGGATAAGATAAAACTAGAGTTCTGGGTATTACACTAAATTGCATTTGATGGTGAGACTCCAGTCCTAGACCTTTGGGGAATGTGGAGTACCTCTCAGGTCTACTCTGACCCAGAGTTGAAGTACCAGTTAGGGTCCGCTTTATGGGTCAAATAGAACTGTTTGTGTGCAAAAAAAAAAAACAACTGATGTTAAATTGAAGTGTTAGTGTTTGATAGCAATAATTGAAACCATTTATTTGTGTGCAAACAAATGAGCTCTGGTTAATTTAAAATGTTACCTACAAACTATTGGTTTACAAATCATATTTAATATATATGCATAAACAAGATTTGGCATTAAATAACCTACAAGGGTTGATATGCTTTACAAACCTACTAACTAATATTATATACTTTGTTATAGATTAAACATGTCGTTATGAAGGTGTTAGGTAGGGTCATAATTATCAGCACGGAAAATGGAATCTGAAAACAAAATTTGAATTTCAGCTGTATTCACTTAGTAGTTATGTTCTTGAGAAAGGAATGAATTCACTTTTCCCTCTATTCTATCCTATTATGGACTTCTTTTATGGAATGTTTATTCATTAAGGCCATAAATTATTGCTACATAAGTTATAAAGTATGAATCTCATTTTGGGAGGCTGAGAAACACATCTATTCCAGCCCAGTTGGCTTGAGTTTTAGAATATATTGATTGCATCTCAGCAGAGGGTTTAATAAGTGTGCTAGATATAACATTAAACCATCTGATAGTGAGGTTTTACTTCTGAAGCTTTTGGAAATGTGGAATACATTGCCACTACTCCCAAGTCCACTTTTACCTGGAGTTGTAGTACCTGTTAGGATTCCATCTATGAGTCAAATAGAACTACTTAATCATTTACTATACTGGAAGCCATTTAACTGTGTGCAAATCAATAAACTCTAACCTGTTTAAAAATGATGTTACTGACAATCTATTTATTTACAAATCATTATAGATAAACAGGATTGGCATTAAATAACTCACTAAGGTTGATATGCCATAAAACACAACCAAACCAAAAAGATGTCTCTTCAATGGGTTGGCAAGGCCTGAAGAGACTGTTCATTCAACAGAAGTGGAATTGTGTGATATTCTATTTTTGTATTTCATTATTTGTTTTATTTTTTTTAAAAACTTTATTAATTTATTAATCCCCACACTATCACCAGATATCTTAACAAAAGATTTCTTCATCTCAAGCATGTCATAGGGATTGACAAAGAGAATGGGTGAGTAAGCATTTGGGCTAATCATTCTCCCCAAAACTAGTAACATTAAATTACTGTTACTCCCACTGACAACCTTTACAAAGGGCAATCAGACTGGCTGATGTTGTATTTCATGTCAGTTTTATCTTTTCATTCTTGCTTGAATTTAAATTCATTGGTATTTTTTTTTTTTAGTTTTTTTACTTGTAGGTTTTACTCTCTTATTGAAAATGTTTAATGCCAATTAGATTTTGCATGCTTGGTGAGGGTCCTTATTATAAATGAATTTATAAGAAAGAAAACCTTTTTAGCTCAACTCAAAAGTCTCCTTTCTTAGAAAAATTGATTTGAATTAGCAACTGATTAGTTATAAAATCAAACTCTATACATAGTATTTGTAAAACGTTTTGAGTTATATTTGTATTGAACTTATTGTATTTTAACTTTACATCTGTGTATCTTTTGAAAATAATTTCATGAAATTTCTTTCAAAATCTTGTCATCTCATCTATCATGGATGTGTTATATTTCTGATAGATGTACATATTATTATTATTGAAGTTATATATTATTATACAAATATTATACAAATGAAGACAATCAAATACAATCTATTTTTATCTGTTATTCAAAGCTTGAGTCTTCTTTTTTTAGTTTTATATTCATTATTAATTTTGTATATAATGATTCTTGTAAAAAAAAAGCCAACTTCTCCAGGATTTGGGCTAGGAAAGAGTGAGGATCCAAGTTGTCTTACATCTGTTTAACAGTGGTCATTGGGGCTGATGCTACTTTTGGCTTTGTTCATGCATGGGTCTCCTCATTTAACTAACCATGTGTTGAATACTACACTTAAGAGGATATAGTTAAATGACTTTTGAAATGTTTCTTTATTTTCCATTTTCATACAGTTATTGTCAGTTTCTTATAATACATAGATCTATTATTGTTTATTATTTTTCTATATTTTGAGGAATTTATTTTTATAACACTTAGTATTCTCAAGCTGACTGATTTAAGTATTGGCCCAAATGATAATTCCTTAGCTTGTACTTAGAAAAAATTGATTTTCAAGTTTTCTGATATGTGGAGGGGAATGGAAAGTAATGTGAACTTATGCTGTTTTAAAGTAATACAGGTTTTATGATTATTTACTTTATATGCAGAGTAATTTAATAACTATGAATCTTATGAAGGGTAGTGAGGTATAATAAGTTAACTTTAATGTTTCTTATGAAAGATACATTAATGCACATATTTTGTATATGGTTTCAATTTCCTGGGCTGTTGATCAAATTATATTATTTTATATCCTGTTGAATTGACATGATTACTTGTATTTGCCCTGGAGGGGTAAGAACCCCCCACAAAACTGCATCTGGTGGTGAAACTAGAGATTTGGGGAGTATGGAGTACTACTTCATTGCTATTATTCCCATGTCCACTCTGACCTGGAGTTGTAGTACCTGTTAGGGTCCCATCTAATAGCCAAATAGATCTGTTTACAAATTATTCGATTCAATAGGGCTGTGTGAAAACCCCCCATAAGAAACAACTACACAAAAAATGTAAATATGAATGTATATTGAATGTAATTCTTTAATCTAGGCATAAAATAACCCTAGATGGATTGACATGCCATTAAAATCAATCACTCAATTGCAATATAATTAAGGATGATTATTATATTAGGCAGTTATTTTATTTGTATTGGTAAAATTGTAAGTTGGCGAGAAACTTCAGGTGGAAGTGTACGTCACATCAAAAGGTCATATGCTTGCACGTTTCCCAGGATGAGATGACAGTTGGCCTATCATAATAAGAGTTTTGTTTTTGAAATCGTAGGTTAAAAAGCCAGATATTGGAAAAGTAAACTTGATTTAGCTGTCAGCTTTATGAAAACTTTTTAATGATGTGTTACTATCATGATTGGCTGATGAAATAATTAAGATATATAAGAAAAAAAATATTTTAAGTCACTCTAGAGTTGAAGTTTGCAGTTTGGTCAATTCAGAACTGAGAGGCAGATGGTGGAGTTTATTGCCCTCAGGGTGAGAAGGTAAGCCGACTAGAGAAATTGGAGTCAGGTGTGTATGTTCATCTGTCTTGCATGCACGAGACTCTTACTGTTTCTATGAAACAACACTTATTCTGGCTCTCTCGTGTTTCAACAGCTCTTGTATGAAATGTATTGTCAGAAATAAACTCCTTTGTATTTTGAAACAACTAGGTTCACCTTGTATTTGAGAAGTGTGATGCCTATTAATATTCGAGATAGTACCAGGTCAGTGAGGCAGTGTTACACTAGTCTATCCGGTCTCTCTAGTGTTACATGTTTCCATTTTGTGCCATGATGTTACACATTTCTATTTGGTCCTGTAATATTCTGATTGGGTGCTGCAATGTTACACAATGATCACTTAAGGTATAAAAAATATAAAAAAGAGATGTTGTCTTTTTAATCATGTCTGGTATTTAAAAACAGCTGATATACTTTATAAGATTTAAACATAAGAAAATAATCAATGTTTATTGAATATGAGAGGGATGACACATTTACTTGACATCATGCAGAAAGTAAAGACTTAAATATCTTTAAAGAAATTTGGATAATTCAGTTTTAAGGGCAGAACTACCAGAATGAAAATGCCAGAAAAGAGATATTTTGAAAAAGGTGTCACGTGATGGCTCACGAAAACGAGGAGGTGGGAATGATACTCTCTCCCTGTTGAACTAAAATTATCTAGCAGTCAAAAAGTGACCGTTAGAAATGATTGTGGGTCACACAGATGTTTGCACCTAAGTGACCTTGGGTCGCCGGACATCGGAAGGGGAAGGAGAAAATGAAGCCAAATGATTGGTGGGGGGACCCCAAACGGAAGTAGGGTTCCCTTCCCCTCAACGGAAGTAAATACAAAAAAAGGTAGTTTTTGGACAAGTCTCGTGGCAGACGGACGATAGCCATTTCACTCCGGGCTAAAGACAAAAGACTGAGACTTGAGAGACCTGAGTCTCTCAAGCCAGCATTAAAAACAGTACCAAGTCTACTAGCCCGTGAAAGAAGAGAAATTCTCCAGTGGAACCCCGTCAAAAAAATAAGATAAGTAACTTTGGGACATTTTCCCTTTACACCCAAATTTTGTTTACCACTCTCTCTCTCAATTTGAAAAAGGATAAAAGCCAAGAAAAGACATTTATATTCATGGACTATCCTATTATATATCTTTGACATTTTGAACATATATATGTATATAACCGTAGTAAAGAACTTATGTATTTTCATTTTACCATGTGGTCTATGTTATTATTCCATGCTTTCCTTTCAGCTTCTATTCGCCTTACATTATCTTGCTTAAAACTGTCCTATTAATTCCTAAAGTATCATACGGGAAATTGAGTTGCCGACTGTAGCAATATTAATATTATTACAACTAAGACCTATAGGCCCGTATTCTTCTATTATCGGAAGGGGAAGAAGTTTAGCGGCCTGGTGGGTGTGTGATAGTGTGAAATTTTGGACCCCTTTGCCAGCGGTGGCCAGTCTGGCCCTAAATCATTCCCTCACGTAATATGCCAGTTCTTATCTGCCTGAGAAAAGAACTCTGAACAGGACTTATTTCTGTAGGGGATCAAGTGCCAACCTGCCCCGTCTTCACACGTGCGAAAATAAAGTCCCGTTTAGGGATTTTAGACAATTTGCCGTCACAGACCTAAAATGGGGGCTCGTCCGGGATATTTTAATCTTTTATTCCCGACCCCAGACTAAAATGGGGGCTCGTTTCCGGAATGATTATTATTAATAATATTTATTGCTAGTAGTCGTGTGACAATTCCTGCCGTCTAAACCTACCCTGGGAGACCGTGAAAGAAAAAAAGGAATATTGTTGAAACAGTCAAATTACTTGTTGATATCACTGTTTGGAAAAATTAAAAAAAAAAAAAAATGGACAAAATAGAGAACTTTTTAAAAGAACCCTCCATGGAAAAGTTGGAGAGGCTGAGAAAAAGCGAGATAATAAAAATTGGCGAGAAGCTTGAATTAAATGTTCAGAATTCTATGAGAAAGCATGAACTCGTGAGAGAAATAGCAAGGCACATGGTCGACGAAAATGTTTTCGAGGAAGCAGTATTAGAAGAGCTACCAACGGAAATGATAAGAATGACTCCAGAAGAAATTGAACTGGAGAAAATTAAAATACAAGCACAAATGGAACTACAGAGAAATAAAATGGAACTGGAGAAAATAAAAATTCAGCAAGAAACAAGGCTGCGAGAAGTCGACTTGGCAATAAGAGGACGCAAAGAGAGCCATGACAGTTTCGAAGTAACGAAGCAAGCGAGGCTAGTCCCAAAATTTGAAGAAGCCAACGTGGACGGATACTTCGCACATTTTGAGCGAACCGCGCTAAATCTTGGATGGCCGAAAGAATGCTGGTCGATGCTACTCCAAACTGTGCTGACAGGAAAAGCACAGAGAGCATATGCAACTCTGCCGACAGAAAATTGCGCCGACTATGATTTGGTGAAAGCGGCGGTTCTAAAAAGCTTCGAATTGGTCCCAGAAGCTTATAGACAGAAATTCAGAACACAGAGAAAAACTGAAAACCAGTCTTATGTGGAATTTCTGAGAGAAAAAGAGAATGCACTGGATAAGTGGTGTGACTCTAAGAGGATAGACGGAGATGCTGAGAAACTCCGGCAGCTAATATTAGCTGAAGAATTTTTAAACTGTGTGCCAGAAGAAGTCAGGGTTCACCTAAGTGAAAGAAAAACTGACGTGACCTATGAAATGGCCGCACTAGCAGACGAATACATCCTCACACACCGAAAAACAAAGGAAAAACCGTACACGGGAAGTAAAGTGAAATTCAAAGCTGAGTTAAGCCCTGAAGGAAGACCGAAGGAAGAAAATAGAAGGACCTTCCAAAGTAGCAGCAGAACAGTGGTCTGCTTCAAATGCGGAAAGGCTGGTCACATAGCCATAAGGTGTCAGCTTGGAAAAGGTCCTGAAAGAAACCAGACCCAGCCGAGAAAACCACAGGGAGCTGTCACGACCGCTAGAGTAGACAAGTCTTATCGACCTTGGACGAAAAAAGGGATGATAAGAGGCCCACACGGAGGACCAGTGGAAGTCTCAATTTACGAGATACCGGAGCATCTCAGTCGTTACTTCTACGAAATAAATTACCTAAAAGGGTAATAGAAGCAACACGTGAGACTGTGATGATAGAGGGTATCGGCGGAAAGAGGGTAAAAATACCGCTGTGTAAAATAACCCTAAAGTCCCAGTGGAAAGATGGACCAATTAAAGTTGGTGTGGTAGACAAACTACCTATGAAAGGAATTTCCCTTATACTGGGAAATGAAGTAAAAACTAAAAAGTGTCACCCGAAAAAGATGGCGAAAATAAGCGCCATAAATGAAGAAAGAAAGATGGCGAGAATGAACGCCAAACATGGAAGGAAGTTGGCGAAAATGAGCGCCAAAAATGAAGAAAGAAAGATGGCGAGAACGAACGCCCAGCATGGAGACAAGATGGCGGCTGAGCCACGTGCGAGATATAAACGACACAGTCGCTCGCAAAGTGAGAAGGTGGAAAGAAAAGAAGTGAACCTTCCACCCCTCAATAAACAAGAAGATAAAAGGGCCAGTCGTCAGAGAAAAGATGAAGGTCCAACGAGTATTAGGAATAAATTCCCTAATACTTATCGAGAGGATAAGAGGAAAATAAGAGGACCCTCACAAGTGACTAAGAAGGAAGAATTTAAGAAGGGCGACGAAGTCCTGCTACTATCATCAAATAAAGGACCACACTGTGATGGACAATATGTAGGTCCCTACGTAATATCACAGAGAATAGACAAGAGGACATACAGAATTGATACCAACGAGGGAAAGAAGAAGACACAAGTGTGTCACACAAACAAATTGAAAAGATATGTCCGTCAAGAAGGCCCACCTCGAAAAATTAAGAACTCGGAAATGCCGAATAAATTCGAGGAGAAATTAAGACAGTTGTCTATTTCAGAGAGAGGGGACTTAGAGAAATTAATAAAAAAATACCCAGGTTTATTTCTCTAACGCCCTACGAAAATGTAGTAGCAGAATATTCCCTCATAGTTGTTGAGAGAAAGAAAGAGAGAGAGAGAGAAACTAAAGAAAATGAGGAATTCTCGTCCCCAATGTTGAAATATGAGATGGACGAGAAAGCTGTGCGTCAACAAGTGACGGAGAGGGGAAAGAGAGAAAAGAAAAGGAAGTTTTCTCCCCAAAGCTTGACAATTAAAATTATAAAGTCGTCAAAAGTGACGAAGAAAGAAAGAAGGACTTACCTCCCCAGGTTTGAAATATGATACGGCCAAAAGCCGAGAGAGAAAAAGAAAGAAAGGAAAACAAGATTCAAGAAAAAGAAAAGGGAGAGAGAGAGAGAAAGAAAGAGAAGAGAAATTGTTTTCCCCTATAGTGAAAATTAGGAAGGACGAAAAAAGGAAAAGGAAAGAATTCGTCAAAGCGTGAAGAAGAAAGGGGATGAAAGAAAAGTAAAGTGAGGAAAAAAAAAAAGGTGAAAGAAAAGGAGAAAGAACAGTGAATTGAATTGCTTTTTTTTTTCTATGGTATTTCTATTCATCTCCCTTTCTTCTCTTAAGCGGGGAGGTGTCACGTGATGGCTCACGAAAACGAGGAGGTGGGAATGATACTCTCTCCCCGTTGAACTAAAATTATCTAGCAGTCAAAAAGTGACCGTTAGAAATGATTGTGGGTCACACAGATGTTTGCACCTAAGTGACCTTGGGTCGCCGGACATCGGAAGGGGAAGGAGAAAATGAAGCCAAATGATTGGTGGGGGGACCCCAAACGGAAGTAGGGTTCCCTTCCCCTCAACGGAAGTAAATACAAAAAAAGGTAGTTTTTGGACAAGTCTCGTGGCAGACGGACGATAGCCATTTCACTCCGGGCTAAAGACAAAAGACTGAGACTTGAGAGACCTGAGTCTCTCAGGCCAGCATTAAAAACAGTACCAAGTCTACTAGCCCGTGAAAGAAGAGAAATTCTCCAGTGGGACCCCGTCAAAAAAATAAGATAAGTAACTTTGGGACATTTTCCCTTTACACCCAAATTTTGTTTACCACTCTCTCTCTCAATTTGAAAAAGGATAAAAGCCAAGAAAAGACATTTATATTCATGGACTATCCTATTATATATCTTTGACATTTTGAACATATATATGTATATAACCGTAGTAAAGAACTTATGTATTTTCATTTTACCATGTGGTCTATGTTATTATTCCATGCTTTCCTTTCAGCTTCTATTCGCCTTACATTATCTTGCTTAAAACTGTCCTATTAATTCCTAAAGTATCATACGGGAAATTGAGTTGCCGACTGTAGCAATATTAATATTATTACAACTAAGACCTATAGGCCCGTATTCTTCTATTATCGGAAGGGGAAGAAGTTTAGCGGCCTGGTGGGTGTGTGATAGTGTGAAATTTTGGACCCCTTTGCCAGCGGTGGCCAGTCTGGCCCTAAATCATTCCCTCACGTAATATGCCAGTTCTTATCTGCCTGAGAAAAGAACTCTGAACAGGACTTATTTCTGTAGGGGATCAAGTGCCAACCTGCCCCGTCTTCACACGTGCGAAAATAAAGTCCCGTTTAGGGATTTTAGACAATTTGCCGTCACAAAGGCTTCAATATCAAATTATGGTCTTTGATTATTAATTTTTTTTTCTTGTATATAACAAATGTTTTTTCTTTTTTCAAAGAAAGTATAGTTCATAATTTTACCTTTTTATGTTTTTATAATCTAATCAGTGCTAGGAAGTTTAATTGTTTTAGAGTTGATTTTTGTGTTTAGTTTGTTTTCAAATTAGAAAAGACAAAGACAGAAACTCTTAAGCATGATTTGTTAAAAATCATAATTTTTTAAAATTCTTGAATTCCACTTAATATGTCATTTTCAGTTATGTCTTCTTTGTGCTTCTTACTCTAATTTTAACAGGAAAATCCAAATATGCATATTTATTTGAACTGGAGTTCTCATCTTACTTGTTACAGTACTATGATCAAGTAGATATCATATCAAGATACTTCGGCAGTACATATACTAAAAGTAGATACAAGTATTTAAGTGTATGCAGTTTACCTATTTGTCATGTGTTCAATCCTTAGACCAAGCAGGGAAATCATATATATATATATATATATTGGAGTGCTTTGAGCTAAGGAAGATATTTAGTAGAGTTCCCATTCACCAAAAACCAATATCAGCATCAGTATATCCATAATATATTAACACTGAATACAATGGAAAAAAGACAAGATAAATGTCTTTGTGCATACAAGAATGTTTAATATTTTATTTGTGTAATATACCTATCAATGGTATTAAGAAGAAAAAAATACACAAACGTGTCCCAACTGTTAAAAACAAAGAACTCAGACTTTAACACTCTGCATAGGGAGACACCTTTATTACCCCCTTCTTCTTACACTCACACATAAACCAATATGGCCGTTTGTTTACTTCCGGTCATCAAATAATGCCTTCTCTTCTCGAGAGTATCAGGGGAGATAATTTGCATACTTAACACCAACGGTTAGAAATATGCACTTATTGTTCTATGAACAAGCAGTATGTGAAAGGGAGTACAAAAATAGAAAAAAGCTTACTAGATGAAGTAACTTGAAATAGCCATGTGGCTTTACTGTTGCCTAGTAGGTTCTGAAACATGCCTCACTTGTTTAAAGAACAGAGGTAAAAAAGAGATTGAGGATGAGTTTTTCTACTGTCATGTGACACTCCACAAGGCCCTCAACGAACATGCTCATTCTCGAAAGGAAATAATTATTTATTGTCTCCCTACATATATATGGAATGAGCAGAAGTGATAGCACAAGAATGAATTAAGAAAAAGAATAAATATGATATATTTCCTAGCATGGGCAGTGGCCAATCTCAAGGATTGAATATAGGAGTTGGTTCAAAATTCCAAGCATATTACTGAATACCACAGACACTTGTGAAAAACCAAACTAACGGTATACCCTTAAACTGCATTTGATTGTGAGGCTTCAGTCCTAGAGCTCTGGAGAGTGTAGAGTTACCCTATTGTTGTTATTACTCTCAGGTTCACTCTGACCCAGTAGTATCTATTAGTCTCATCTATGGTTCATATAGATCTGTTAAAAAATTATTTGTATTTGATAAGATATCACTTAACCATGTTATTGTATTCAATAGGAATACTTGAAACTATATAACTATTTACAAATTATTTGTATTTAGAATAGTTACTAGAAACTATAATTGTTTACAAATAATTACCATCATTAGTTTCTTGCGAGGAAAACCAAAAAAACAATTTGACATTGGTATTGAATAACCCAACTAGGGTTTACATATCAACCTACAAACCAACCAACTAACCAAACAAAAATTCCAATGTTTGAAACATTGTAATTATAACAATCAGGATGAGGAGAGAGATTTGAATGAACCAGTATATAATAATAATAATAATAATGATAATAATTCCTCATCTTAGAAATTTAGACAGAAATTAAAAGCTCTGAATCATGTTCTCTATACTTTATGTTCTGATTCATGATATCTCATTATTGATAGCGATGGACTGTGGAATCGTAGTACGCGAGTTTGTACTCCAGTCGCGCTATTACGTTCACTTTCGGGCAAATACCCTTGGGAAAGGTATGAACCCCCTTAACCTCCCAGCTATGGGTTAAATAGTACCAGTACTGTTCTTCTAGGAGAATGGCTTTGGCATTAAATAATCTGCAAAGGTTGATATGCCATTAAACAAAGAAACCAAACCATCATTATTGATAAAGTGTACATGTGTTTTTTCATTTAACAACTTGTTGATATTTTCAGCTGTCACTTGAAATTCATATTTCTGTCACTACTAATGTAGCAACAGCGTCTATTAAAGATTTAATTTACTACTATGGCAATGCTACAAGTGCCATTAAAAAGGTTAAAATAAGTAACATTGATGGTTAGTTATTTTCTTAACTGAAGACATAGGCACAAATGACAGCCATCTAATATTTAAACTATCTTAATTCTAAAATCCGAATTCCCAGTTGGTGGACCCTGACTGTATCCTTGGTAGGATAAGACCTCCATGAAAAAGGGATGTCTTGAGTAGGACACTAAACTGCATCTGATAGTGACGCTTCTCTTCTGGAGAGTGTGGAGTTCTCCTTTATTATCATTATTCCCATTTCCACTCTGACTCAGAGTTGCAGTATCTGTTAGTGTTCCATTTAGGGGTCAAATAGATCTGTTTAAGAACTATTTGTATGCACAAAAAAAGAAACAACGACAAAAAAAAATGTAAACATGAATGTGCAATGACCGTGATTTCCTAACCTCTAGGCATAAAATAACCCTAGATGGGTTGACATTCCATTAAAATCAATCAATCTAAAATGCAAAAATATTTCCTTTTTTTGAGTGGAATAGATATTTCTTTTTTTTGACATATTAGAGTTTGTCAAGTAACTGTTCTGTTATGTAAAAGCAGAACCAAAAGATTTTGTTGTTGGAAATTTGATCATTGACTGTCCAATTTATAGTGAAATAAATGTTGATTAAAAAGACTAAATTAATTATGTTTATTTATTTAAATGCTTACTTAATAAATTGATAAAAAATAAACTGATATAAAAATGAATAAATAAATCTATCAGTGAATAAAATTCAACAAGCTATACTTTCACTTCTTACTCAGAGGGTTTTCTTTTTTTTGAGGTTGTGCTGGTATTTTGCTTTGATTATCACTTAACATTATTTACTAAATTTATCCAATTGATAAATGGTTAAAATAACCAAAGGTTGCATTTGTTATCTACTTTTTTTTTATATTGGTATAATACTAATTTTAAGTAATTAAAAAAGATCTATCATCCTGCAGTTGTTTTTGAATATTTAAAAAGAATTAATGAATGAAAATTTTTATTTATTTGATCATTCATTTAGATTTATCAATGTATTATTTTATTCAATTGAATTATTTAATTAAAATTATCTATTGGTAAGGTATTGTTTTTTTCAGTATTTAAAAAAAAAAATTAATAGCTGAAAGTTTCCTTTTACAAAATAAAATCATCAAGTGAGTGAGTTTGTAAATAAGTTATTTTAGCATTCTACGTGGTGCCTTCAATAAGTTTCCAGACATTTTTGGACAGGCATTTAAAATTGTCAGCTACAAATGAACAGCTACAGCAGGAATTGGAATACACCCTACTAAAGCCGGATTGTCACAGCTGGTGAATTTCAAAAATGCAATCTGGATGTGAGGATACTTTAGAAGAATGATATGCAATAAAATTCTGTTTTAAACTCGGAAAAAATGCCATAGAAACGTATGGAATGCTTCAGACTGCTTTTCGACCATCTGGCATGAATCGAGCATCAGTTTTTGAGTGGCATAAGAGATTCAAGAAAGCCAGGGAGTTTGTGAGGGATGATGAGAGGTGTGGGAGGAGTAAGGAAGTTAATACACCAGAGTTGATTGGCCAAAGGGTTAGGGTTACTATGTTTAGGTTTTAAGGGAGTTCAGGAAGAGATTCCGTCAGAAGAGGCTAGTGCACCAGTCCACAATTCCATCCTTGTCACAGACCATTTGACCTAGATGGGCATCAAGACAGTTCCTCACCCTCCCTATAGTTGAGACCTTGCTCCCTGTGACTTTAGTTTATTCTCTAAGTTCAGAGGCTGTTGTTATGAGACAATTGAAGAGATGAAAGAGGCTGTGATGAAGGTCATTGACACACTCACATAAGAGGACTTCCATGGGGCCTTCCAGAAGTTGTTGGAATGGTCCAACAAGTGCATTGCATCCGGAGGAGATTACTTCGAAGGGGACTAGAGTTTCAAGAGTGTACTATCAATAAAAGTGCCCATACCAAAAAAGTCTGGAAACTTATTTAATGATCTTTGTATCTTACAAAAACTGCTTTTATTATTTTAATTATTGACTTTTTCTCCTTCAGGTAATTAAATGACTCTTTTTTAATTTTCATTGAATTGTTTTGCTTTTCTTTCTCTAATTAATAGTAATTAAGCAATTAGTTATCTTCCTTATTTGTTTTGTAATTTATGAGAAAAAGTATATTTTGTTAAAAACAATCATTTTCATTTATTTAAGTAAAAGGAAAGATAATTTTCCATTTTTTTTAAAAACATTTTATTTGTGTATTTGGTGTTAAAAAAAGTGTGTAGGTTTAAGAGTAGAAAAAGAAAATTGAGGGTAATTTGAATAAAAGCAGACAAGAACTTGGGAAAAGCACTGAAAAGAACAAAAATTATGGTTGCAAAATTTTCTCCAAGAGTTGAGCACCATATATTTTTTATGATGTTTACTATATTTATTTTTACTATATGTATTTTTTTTTGAAAAATAAAAGCTTCAAATTTTGAATAAATATTCCTTTAGTGTAGTTTTCATTATTTTTTTTTTTTTGTTTTGTCTTCCTTTGCTGTTGACTGTGTAACATGATTGTGAGTGGCTTATGGTAGATCCAAGTTATAAAGAGAATGAGAAGCTAAAATCTTGGGAAGGAGGGAGAGAAGAAAAAAAAAACAATAATAAGAAAAAGCAAACAGGGTCTATGGAACCATTGGCTGACCTCTGTGGAGTCAGGCCAAGCACTCATTGTAGTTCAGCCAGTCATGGGTAAATGACTATGGTAATCAAAAATGACTAGAAAAAAACCCTGGAGGTCCCAAATCTTCTGTGCTGTGTTGAACTACTGAAATCAGATATGTTCTTCCCTCTGACACCAGGTGGAAGTAAAAGGAGGACTAGTTTGTTGAAAGTTTGTTGGCAGCCGGATGTGATGAGGTAAAGAAAGTTAGTCAAAGACTAGATATAGCAATGTGGAGATGGCTGAGGTTTGGGATGAGTTCTGAAAAGGGATCTCACATCAGACGTGCAGCTGTAGAGATAAAACCAGTGAACGAATATGTTAGAACTACAACAGAAAACCAGAAAGAAAATTCCAGGTCTGTTTCTGTTCTTTTTCTCTTCATGACAAGTTGTTTCTCTTTGTCCAACTAATGCAGTCAACTCAGCTTTCACATTCTATTTCTTTCTCCTCGATGGCTACTTAAAAAGTGTTGTAGCAAATAAACTTTTGTGTTAGTGAACCAAGATGAGTCTTTGTGTGTCCGTTACTTTTCTCATGGCAGGGTTACAACCATACATTTGATGTGTAACAGTATTATGTCTTATTTGGTGCAGTAACAACCTTCTGTTTGAGACCTGTAGAGGCACAGACTGCTTATACAACAGTAAATTTCATCAAAAGCTGCATCAATCAAAGTACTGCTGTATTTGCTTTCTACAAATTAATAATTCTGCTTAAAGTTTTTATTAAGTCATATTAACAATAAAATGCAAGAAAAGCATTCTTGTATTTGTAGATGTAATTTATTATGAAAATATAAAAAGAGCAAATTGCAACTTGATTATTTTGATAATGATAACAACAAAGCTTAATGTATTGACTATTCATTGTTGTTAATGTTGCTATTATTTGTAACATTTTTTTCTTTCTAAAAGGCATGGATGGAGATTTGATATGTAATTTTAAGAAATGCAGAAGAAGTTTAAGTAAACATGCTTGGGTAAGTGTTTTTATATTTAATTGAATTTATAATCTTTTATTATATTTGATATGTTATGGATGTAGATTAAAGTTCATTTTTGTCTAATTTAGATAAAAGCTGCTTAAAATACATATGCTTTGTAAATAGCATTTGGATATTACCTGAAAGCTATTTCAAAACTTTTAAATAATAAAGAATAAAATGTAAAAAAAAAAAAAGAATTTAAAATTTAAAAGTATTCAGAATATTTAGAAAAAATGTTCTAAATTTTGTAAGCTATGTATAGATCTTTTAAATTTTCAAATAAAAATGTCACACAATTACATAATTAAATAATTGAAAAAAATGCATTCATTTCCTTAGGGAATTTTATTTTGATTTAAAAAAATTAAATAAAGCAGTGCGTATATAATATGTAAGTAAATAAGTAATCAAATTAATTGGGAGTGCAAACAAATAACATGTAAAAAATAGAGAGCCAGTTGTAGTTGTCAAGAATTTTGTCCCATAATGTTAATCAAATATTTTGAGAACAGATTTTGACTTTTTCTAATATGTAATTTAACCTTAAATTTCCATGTGTGAAGCCTGAAATATGCTACATTACCATATTAGAACCCTTTAGTATCTTCTGGGGTTTATACAGGCATAGAGATTTTTGTATCTTTCCAGACCAGGGTATGAGAACTTAGAATCTTTCAGTGTTTGGATATAGGAATTTGTACAACTTTGAATCAGTTTGTCATTTTTGTAAAATATATTGTGTTTATTTAATTGTAGTAATTTATCTCAAATTGACCAGAAAATGCTGTGGCAGTTATGATGAAGTAGACAACATCTTTCTTCATATTTTATTAAATAAGGGCAAATAATGTGTGTGAAAGTTCAAAATTATGATAAAACATTGTGGAATAAATCTTATGAATATTACCTTGTTAGTATTTCTTGGAGTGTGTATTCATTATTTTTACATAAAGTATTTTTATAAAAAGTTGAAACCATTCTTTTATTTAAAGATATATTTTTCTGCTTTCTGACTAATAAGAAATAATAATTAATTCTTAGTAATAGGTATGTAATTGAAATTATCACTCATGCAAATGACTGCGCGCCTGTTTGGCTTGTCAGGTAATGGGATCGGGTAGGAAAATGGAAGAAAAGTATAGTCTAGAATGTAAAGGCAAATAGAATAAAACTACTCACAAGTGGCATCGCATGTATTTCGATCGTCAGGGAAAGGAATAAGAAGAAAAGAGGAACGAGAGTTTATATATTAAACTGTCGTATTAATTTGCATATTTAAGGGAATAGAGATTATAAAAAGACCGAAATGGAGAGAACAGTCAGTCGAACTTTTGACAGCTGAGAGAGACCAGAGACCTTGTGTGACGAAATGAATTTGGTGCAGCGAACTGAGATAGAAAGACCCTTGTTTTTAAATCTCACTAACTAGCTAATTATTGGATATCATTAGAAATTTCCTTAATAAAAATGTTCTCATAATTGTAGGTTACTTTTAATTTAGATTACTTCATGTCTATCTCTTGTTAGATTGTAGCTGAATGATTGCCAGACTTTTTAATATGAATGGCCTTGTTTAGATTGGGAACGTCAAAGTGTTGCATTGATTGACCTTTTAATAGTATTCATATTTTTATATGAAGTATTGTTAATTAGTATCAATTTTTAACTGATATTTCCTTTATCTTATTTTTTAATTTTTCATAGTACTCTTTATATGCACATATATTAGCTTTGATATAATGATAAATATCAGTATTCAGGTATATAATTTAGTTAATATAAAATTTAAGGCTTCTTTCTTGCTATCATCATTCTTTATAAGTTCTCTTTCTCCCCCTGCTAAGTAATTATAAATAGCTGCTTATGCAGAAAATGTTTATTTATGCTGAGAAGTAACTTGCATTAATAGTTGTCTTGACTGTATTTATCAATTTACTATTTTTAAACAGTATTGTCCTAGGAAATGGACACTATGACCAGAGTTCAAGTCCTTGATTAGACTGTATTTCACTTTGTGCTTATGCTCTTAGAAAAGGCATGAATCCATCTCTTCTTCCCTAAAGTATGAGTTAATAGTAGGGCAGACTGGGTTCTTTATTCTTTGTAAGGCAACCAGTTTAGAAGAAGGAAAACTCTGAATTCAAAGTAACTGTACTCTGCTTAAAAACAATTGTTGACCTTGTGTTGCATCCTACCCACGGCAGAAGGGTTGTTTTTTTTTAAATGGTGAAGTTTTTTGAAGATCATAATCATCAATAGAAATCCATATGGTGCAATCATTCAATGTAAAATGTTGATTTTAAAAGGCATTGATTTTCTCTGAACTTATTGATAACTGGCTTGGCATATTTTGATTGATGGCTACAATTTATTTTTTATATATTTTGATATAATTCAAAGTAAGTTCTTATCAATTTATCTAAATTGACCGATTTATAATGGAATTTAAAGAACATTATGCCTTTTCAACTCTAAGGAAAAGGAATTCTTATTTTCCTATGAATAAGAATATTTCTTTTTCAGGATTGATTTAATTGCATCTATGAAATTAACCAAGTTCTTCATACAGGATGAAGATTTGCTAGACAGTGAACTGACTATATTTACTTGGAATCCATTCAATGAATGGTATGCTGAATCTTGGCAGTTAACAATAGGCCTTAAGGGAATACTTTTATTTGTTTTGTGGATATTTGGGAGTCCATTACATATGTTATCACTTAATGTGATATTGGGCTTGATGTCTGTATTTATTATTATTGAAGTGACTGTTATTATTGGTCAATATCTAGGACAGCTTCATTTCTGTTCTTGGGACCTACTCTTCTGTCTGTTTTCTGTATCCACTCTCTTCAGCTAAACTAGCTTGTTTTTGTAAATATGCCATGACAACTATTGCATTGTCTTAGTCAGCTGATAGCATGATTATACCATTTTTAGTTTGGAGGGTTTTGAATTCTTTTTTGTAATTTTTGGTTTAGGACGTCACATTTTCTTTAATGCCTTTCTCTTTCATTTCTAGTGATATCTAAGTGTAATGTAATGTCCTCTTACCACTCCAGTAGAAGTCAAGAGGCATTTGATAGTTCTGGTTAGAGGTAATTTTTGATTGAAGCAGGCAATAAAAAAGTTTGCATTTTGAATACTACAAAATTGATGTATTTTTGGGGATTTAACATTTTAGAAACTCTTTTTTTTTTTTTTTTTTTTTAAGGGTCTTTGATATTTTTTTTGAAGGTGCGATGAGTTTCTTTCCTCCTTCCTTCAATCATTCTTGCTCTTTTGCTACAAACAGTCATTTTGACCCTTAACCCTTAGAACCAAGTATCCTTCATACCTCTGGGTCTCTCAGCTGAAAAATAGTTAAAAATATAAAATGTTATAGTTTGAAAGTACGTTCCCCGGATGGAGACACAGACTACTTCCACATTATAGCAGGAGTACTGCAAGGAGACACACTAGCCCCATACCTCTTTATCATCTGTCTAGAACATCGATTGATAAAATCAAAGAAAATGGCTTTGAGCTGACGAAGAAAAGAAGCAATTACCGACGCCAACTACGCCGATGACATAGTGATTCTAGCAAATATACCCGTCCAAGCCGAAACACTACTGCATACTCTGGAATGAGCTGCTGCAGGCATTGGCCTCCATGTCAATTCACACAAAACGGAATACATGTGCTTTAATCAAACAGGCAACATTTCCACACTAGGCGGTAGCTCTCTGAAACTAGTAGACAAGTTCACCTATCTAGGAAGCAGTGTCTCATCAAATGAAAAAGACATTGACACGTGGCTAACGAAGGCATGGACAGCTATCAATAAGCTATCGGTTATATGGAAGTCAGACCTGACTGATAAAATGAAACGCAGTTTCTTCTAAGCAGCGGTCGTCTTGATACTGCTATATGGATGCACTACATGGATGCTAACTAAACAGCTGGAGAAAAAGCTAGATGGCATCTACACAAGAATGCTGTGAGCAATTTTGAACAAGTCCTTGAGGCAACACCCCACAAAGCACCAACTGTACGGCCACCTACCTCCCATCACGAAAATTATCAAAGTTAGACAAACAAGAAATGCAGGACACTGCTATAAGGAGTAGCTCATAAGTGATGTACTCCTATGGACCCCCTCATATGACCGAGCAAAAGCAGGATGACCAGCTCAAACCTACATACAGCAGCTCTGTGAGGATACTGGATGTAGCCCTAAGGACCTGCCAGAAGCGATGAACGATAGGGAGGAGTGGTGAGAGAGGGTCAGGGATATCTGTGCTGGCAGCACGACATGATGATGATGATAGTTTGTTATTGTAGAAATAAAAGTCTGATACCCGCCGGCAGTTCCTTCTATCATGTATGTAGCTTCAAGGTTGCTGGAGGAAATGGATTTCGGGATTCCCTTTCATGACTATCGCAGACATGCAAATAGCGCCTCTCTCACTTTCTTTTCTCGCTTACTGTGTTACCATGTTTGTCCAACCATCAGCAAGAATGGTGACCACAAAATCGCAGCTACTGCTGACATTTCTGCTTTTATGCCAGTCTCGTCTGGTCAAAATTTGCATGAGTGCAACTCTTGTCTCGCTGGAAACGAGACAGGCATCCTACAAATCGTGCCTCCAAGAATGGCTATGTTTCTTTCCTAACAGTACCCTGAACATGAGACATGTTCATATTCTCTTCAGACTCTGCAGTAAGTCATTTCTCTCGTTACACCCACCACTGATCTCATGATCACAAAGGTGACAGCCTAGTCGTTTTCGATGAGTGCTTCTTCACATAGGCAGGGAGAGGGGCTTTGCTTCGGCCCCCTCTTCGGGTGGATCAGTAGACTCTCTGCTCTGCTCTATCATCGACATCCTAAGAAGCTGTGAGACAGAGGTGTGGACGCAGATCTTTCACATGGCAGGGTATTCCTACCATTAGGAATGACTGCATGCTGATTATTTTCATCACCCAACTCCAGTTGAACTTCGTGGTACACTGACTCTGTGGTGCCTTGACCCACACGCAATCTCTGATTTGGTAAAAGCCATATCGTATAATCTGGAGACATTGTCGGTGTGTCAACCCCTTTTACCCTTAATTCGTATTACTGTCGCCAAGTCCTGTTTTGCCAACTGCTTCCAAATTGTCAGTCAGTTAGCATCAAAAAATGATGGGCACCATAGTGCGTGATATCTATCCCTAGTCTCTGTCATTTCCTGTTAACCTCCAACTTTCCTTTCTCCTAGCGAATTGGTGCTGGGTCTATTGACTGGTATTCTTCACATGCCTGTATGGCTGACCTAATGGCTGCCTTTGTTATAGGTGGGCAGATGCTCCTGATGAAGTAAGTAGTGTGCCGCACTCATCCACGTGTATAGCGCCAATCAGTGGCCTGGGTCCGTTGCCTCTTCTCATCGCATTGAACCATCGCTGCAGCACTCTTGTTAGTTGATCAGCTATATTCAGGGTCGATGTCCACAGTCAGCTGATATTCATCCTATAGATCCTTGAGAATGTTCAGCCACCTCCTGATGAGCATTTCACTGCCTTGGTACTCACTTGTGGTCTCCCCATCAGGGTGTTGGATACCTAGTGGTACATGCACACAGAATCTGTCTTCACATGTAGCACCTTGCTCTGCCACCGGAGAGCTAAATTGACGCCTTTCAATATGGTGTCCAGCTCAAGGAGTTTGATATGTTGGGTGTCGTTCTCTGGTCGCAGCCAGCAAGCATTCTCCAGCATTGTTTCATGTCTCTCCAGAGCCACTCTGATTGCCAGAGAACTGGCATCGACCCACACATTCAACTGGCCATCCTTGCACCAATTTCCATGAGCTGGATCATCCTGTTGTACAGGGCCCATGGTCTCAGACGCCATGCGCTGGAGGAGGGTGTCCTTCGTTTCATTGTCTCGGCCCTTCGTGACCACACTTGCTTTCCTCTTGAGTATTCCGTAAGCCAAACGGAGCCAAGCACACACCGGGAGGTGCCCAACATGCCTCCCACACATAGCGAATACTATCGTGTGATGACAATGGGGGTGTCGGGAACCACGCTTCCTCACCTCTATTCATTCACCTTGTGCTATCGCGATCGCCAGTCCCAGCACTCATGCACCATCTTTCAACTGTTCTGGGTCTTTGCATTCCAGCCCAAACTGAGCTAGATGTTCTCTGTTGCAGGTCGTGAACACTATATCCTCATTGATATAGATGTCATCTATGTATGCAGATGTAGTGCGGACCACAGTTTCTTGCTGAGCCAGCACTGTGCTGATGATAGCCTTCATGATGAGAGGAGCTACATTCAGACCAAATCCCAAACATGTCGGGCAGTATCTTTTCCCATCAACTTTCACGGTCTGGAATGGCCACAGTGACTCATGGACACATACCTGAGCTCTAGAAAAGACATGTTGGAACCCTTTTGACAACGATTCCTATAGTTTAGTCATGCAGACATCTGCATTGGCTGTGAATGCGTCAACTTGATGGGTTAGCTCTCGGAATTATATCATTGGCTGTACTTTAGATTTATTTTGCTGTAGTACGGCTATCAAAGGAATCAGCACTTTAGGAGGCCCCAGTTTTTCTTCTGGATATGGCACGAGCCAGCCATTGCTCATCCACGTCCAGAGCTCCTGTTCATGGTCCTCCCAGATCTCCACCACTACTATATACTCTGACACCCCATTGTGCAGTCTTTCAGGCATTTGGTCCTCTAACCACTTCCATGCCACAGTCCAGGCTTGGCTGTGATGGTCGAAGGTGGCAGTGAAGTCAGGTTCATTGATGGTAATGGCCACACACTTAGCTACTCACCTGTCATTAATCTGTATTTGTCCCGATGGCCCAACAACAATGCTTCCCAATGCTTTTATGGCATCAATCCCCAACAGCAGGCCGAACCCAAGTGGTCTGCTGCGCACCACCAACACGCTGATCTTTGCTGAGCTGCCTTCCTCCGTAGATAGGGTGACCATTCTGATACTGCAACATGAACGGGACATGCCTCCAACCATCATGACTGTCACTTTCTTCCAAGACTGGCACCTATCTGTGTCAACGATTATTTGTGAACAGTCAGTATCAATTAGCACTGAACACTGTATCCTGTTGACATAAATGTTTGCCTCTGGGAGCGCTGTATTTACATCTTCGTTGGGGAGAAGGCTGGTGCTGATGGCTTGTTCTCTGTCTTGTTTCCCTAACAGTCTTGAGCTCAGTGTCCAACCTGCCTGTGTCGGTAGCAGTGCATTTTACGCTTCTGGCAGTCCTTTGCTACATGGCCTTTGGCACTGCACCTGTAACATATACTGGTGATAGGGTCACTCTTGGTGGGAGGTGTGGTGCCACTATGCAGTGACCGCATGGCCGCGACCACATCCTGGCTTTTTTCCCTGGTTGTTGTCAGCAGACTTGCTCTTGCTAATAGATCTCCCATGATCAAAGTTTTGATATTTGGTACCTGTCAGAGTTCAATGAAGATAGTATCAGGGAACCCCGTGATGAAGGCTAGTTAGGTAAGTCTTTCCATCTTGGCTCCCTCAAATCTGGCCAATCCAATCAACTGCCTGATTTTATTTGCAAAGATGTCCACGTGTTCGCTGGCCCAATTGACCATGGTCAGTTTTCTGTATGCTGTGAACATGTCATTGATGAAGGCCTCTTTCAGCTAGTCTTCAATTTGCTCTGCATCTCTGACTAGTCTCCTCCATCTCCATGTAAAAGGTCAGTGCAACCCCCTCCAGGTATAATGGTAGCAAGCTAGCCACATCATTCATTTTCTGAAGTCTTGCCACCAACCTGGCCTTTTTCAGCCATGCCACCACATCACCATCACCAGAAAATGGCTTTATGATGTTATGTGAACCTTCACCATAATCGCTGAAATAGCTTGTAGAAATAAAAGTCTGATGCTCGCTGGCAGTTCCTTCTATCGTATGTAGCTTCAAGGTTGCAGGAGGAAATGGATTTCAGGACTCCTTTCACGACTGTCACAGAGAGCAATCGCAGACGCATAAGTAGCGTCTCTCTCATTTTCTTTTCTCGCTTGCTGCATTACCATGTTCATCCAACCGTCAGCAATAATGGTGACCACAAAATCGCAGTTACTGCTGACATTTCTGCTTTTATGCCAGTCTCAGCTGGCCAAAATTTGCATGGGCACAACACTTTTCTCATTGGAGACAAGACAGGTGTCCTGCAAATTCCGCCTCCTAGAACGGCCATGTTTCTTTCCTAACAGTACCCTGAACGCAAGACATGTTCATATTCTCTTTGGACTCTGTGGTAAGTCATTTCTCTCATTACAGTTATTTAACAGCCTGATTGGCTAGGTAATAGTAATGTAGTAATGAGGATTCTTCAAGCAGAATTCTGGCCACCTGAGGTATATTATTAAGTAGTGGCTTAAATACTGGCTGCTTGAGTTCTAAGAGTGATATCAGATCAAATTAGCTTCTGATCTCTACATCTGCAAAATAATGTTACATTGCTTGATATTTGTAGAAGTTAAAGGTGAAGTTTTGCAACTATCTTCATTCATGCATCATATCAGGTCTATATTAATCTGACAATTTCTTTTTGAATTTTTCTTGTTTATCTTGTAAACTTTTGGGAGTTTAAGCAGAAAAGCTTTTTATCTTATCCAGTACCTTACCTAGACATCTGAACTCATAACAACTCTTTTTTTTGTTAATTTTTACTCTTTATGGTTTTGTCACTGCACCTCAATTGTGAGCCAGTGTATTCTTATACTAACAAAATCAAATTTTTATATTGCTTTACTTTGAACAATGCTCAAATTCCATATGATGTAAATGAATCTGATTAATTGCTTTTCTTGATAGACTATTGAAGATTAAAAGGAAGTGGAGCTCTTTAGAAAAAAATGGTAAAAATGTTAAATCATGACTATTTAATCTATGCTAAATTCCTCTAGAGAGTAATACCTTGAATATTATGCAAACATTGTCAGATCACTGGAGATCATAATCTGATTTAAAGGACTGAGATAGAACATCTAGGATATATGTGATACATGTTAAGTATTTTGAAATTTATTATTAACAAAAATTCAACTCGCATAACAAATATGGAAGGCAATAAATATTGATATAATATATATCATAAACTCACCTTTCTTATAGCAGTCATGTAACTAATGTAATTTTTATTTGATTATACATCTTATAGTTTATTCATTCAGAGAACTGTTTTAACTGTTCTGATTTACATACAAGCAAGTAATTAACTATCCTCATTTTAATCAGATTATTTAATTCTGTGAAAATACATATTTTAGGTCTTGTTCAAATAAACTTTATATACTTACAAATAACTTGTTGTTTAAGAGTAACTTGAGCTTACTATTTTGATTAATCTATATTCCCACAAAATGTTTGCCACTGTAAAGCAGCTTATATTAAAGATGCATGAATTAACAATAAAAACCTTGTTTCTATTAATAAATTTTCTTTTAAGTGTTGATGACCTGCTGACTGCTGTCCTTGCCAAGATGAATATAAAAAAGTTCTTTTATCTTTAGTTATGAATAGTATAAAAATAATTGTGATGAGAAATACAGGACTTAATTGTTGATTGGTTGGTCTTTATTCAGTAATAACAGAAGAATTTATTAGATTCAGTCTAAAGAATGTCTTACTTTACAATTAAAAGATATTGTCATGTAAAAGGATTAAAAATATTCAGGGAATATTAGGTGAGTCAAAAGTTTTGCAATATTTTGGTAATATGAAGCACAGTTTGGTAGCTTCTGATACTTTTGCCAAGGTAGTGAAGAAAACAGACCACACTGGACTGTGAGATCCTGAGCTCACCTGATACTCTTTGAGTTTGCCTTTATGACTTGGAGCATGGCCTCAGAATCTATGGTTTTAGGCCTATCTAACCTTGTCTGATCATCAAGCTTCTTACAATCCAAGCAAAATTTCTTGAATCATCTAGTTACTCTACTGTGATCAACTATGCTTTCACCTTCCAAACAAAAGATGTTTTTGTTTGCTTCTGCAGCATTATGGCCCAGTTTAAACTTTTAAAGTATAAGTTCCTTAATTAGACTATGTTGCATGTTCGACTGTGCAGTTTTCAAATAACACACACAGTGAAGCTATGCACAATGTGTCTGCACCAATTAACATAATACTATCAACAACAGCAGGTACTTGTCACTGCTTGAACTGCTTTAGCACATTCTAGAATATTGCAAAACTTTTGATTCACTTTAGTATATTCATTAGAAAGCATACTTCCAATTTTAGGAAACTCAATAAGCCACTAGTGGGTAGAGTGTTCACCAATGGCCTGGGAGACTGGGGTTCAATACCTGGTTGAGTCATACCAAAAACTCAAAAAATGGTACTTAACACTGCCTTGCTGAGCACTCAGCATTATAAGGTACGGATCAAGGGTAAAGGAGGCAATCCAGGGAAAGGAGTAGCGCTCTCCCCTACACCTTGATGTAGTAGTTAATGAAAAGGGAGCCTTTGGGTTTCCAACTTTTACATATATAAATCCACACTATGAGTAAAATAGCAGAATAGATTAAATAGAATAGAATGCTGAGATTGTAGCTTTATGCTTCACAAGGTTATGGTAGTGCATGTATAAAAGCATATTTATAATGATATGCATGTAAGCAATGTTTTATCTTTTCAGGTATTTTGCTGATCACAAATTCTATAAGACTATATAAAGTATATGTTATAAACACATGGTAGCTTACTAGTGATTTGTTCATTGTAGTTGAAGTTATAGTTGTTCTGTTGGTGGTAAATAGATATGCTGGATTCATCTGTTCATTACTTTGGTTGAAATTAGTTGTCATTAAAACAACCAACAGGAACCATTTCTTAATTAGAAAAAGGTGCTGCTGTTTCAATAAAGAGACATTTTAACATAGACCTGTAATAAAATACAAAAGATCAAACAAGTAAATTAATATGAAGATAACTACCTACAAAACAAACAGTGATTCTATCTTTTATTTCTGAATGAATTTCTTTTTAAGATTTGTCAACAGTATTTTTGCTCATTTTTATTGAAATAAAACCAAACAATTAGAAATCAATAATATTTTGCAAATATTTATTTAAATCAAATTTCGTATGATCAATATACAAATTAGCCTTCCTGTTCATATTGTAAACCACTATATAGTTGTATATATAAATACAATTGCATGTTATTAGTACATAAATAAGGCTCACAGCGTTAATTTGCTGTTGGCTTTGCACTCTGGCTTTTTAGCTGGGTCGTCTAGTATTTGTGCCAAATGGTGTATCTCATGATCAATGGCAGACCTGAGGCCGAAAGACCTTTGGATTTGGCTCTAGCACCTTCAGGTGGGCGAGCAACATTGATAACACTGTATAGCACTGGACTCCTTGCTCCAGTTTAAGCTATAATCGGATATCTATGCTGGACTCACGTTATATATCATGTGAATCCATGTCCTGCTCATCAGGCTCATATTGCACTAACTGAGCTGATGATCAGCATAGACTGGCAGGGCTTGAGCCTCGGCTTGTGCCTGACCTTCTCCTCCCTTAACCCCCACTATAAGCTAATCACATGTCATTGACCTTGTGTCAAGTCCTGTCTGGTGGGAGGCAGTGACAAATAGCATTAATTTGCTGTTACAGTCTAGCACTGGGCATACGTGCTAGGTGGCTAAACAATGACAAGCATTGATTCATATTGCACTAGACCTCAGGGTCTAGTGAATCTATAATCAGCATAGTCACCTAGCTTTGGGTTGGGAAAATTAGCAAAGGCTACCATGTTGCACGTAGTGATCCTTTAAGCAGCAGCGCATGAGTTTCGGCTCATGTGTGACCTCTCCTCTCCTTAAAAAAGACCTTGTGTCAAATCCTGCCTGGTGGGAAGCACGGATAAATATCAAGGCCACCAGCATTAATCTGCTGTTTTGGTCTCGCACCAGGCCACCTGGTGTATGTGCTGAGAGGTCAAACAATGACGAGCATTGATTCATCTTGCACTTGGCCTTCAGGTCTGGTGACTCTATGACCTGCAAGGTCACCTAGCATACATGCTGGGAGACTTAGCAAAGGCTTGCATAGTTTACATTGCACCTAGTGAACTTATGACCAGCATTCTCCAGCTGCGCATGAGTCTTGGCTTGTGTGCGACCTCCCCCATCCCAACCCCACTATTAAATGACTTTGTGTCAAATCCTGCTTGGTGGTAGGCATGGATAAATATATGGTCTAGCACTGAGCTTTTTGATATATATGTTGGGAGACCAAACAATGACAAGCAGAGATTCACATTGCACTAGATTCTAGTGAATCTATAATCAGCAAGGTTACCTGGTATACATGCTGGGAGACTTAGCAAAGGCTAATATAGTTCACATTGAACCTAGTGATCCTGTGACCAGTATTGACCAGCAGCATTTGAGTCTTGGGTTGTGTGTGACTTTCCCATCCCCTAAATCTCCACAATAAAAATACCTTATATCAAATCCTTCCTGGTGGGAAGCATAGATAAATATAAGGCCAACAGTATTAATAATAGAGATTCAAATAAAAACAAAATCATTGAAAATGTGACATAAATAACTAAGGTAATTGTAACATTGATGGTGAAGTTTTGGTTACAGACAGACCCATAGTCGACTATTATATCAATATTTTTGTTTGGAATACCAAATATTTGAGCAATTTTTTTGTTTTATATTTTTGCTGTTATAATGCCATTTAAAAATTCAAGTCTTTATTCAAGTCTACTTGAAAAATAAAAAAAGAAATTATTTCCAGCATACCTTTTTATTTTACCTTATAACCAATTTTTTTCATTGATAATTTTTAATGCCTATGTAAATAATTATAGAATGGATAGTTTAGCAATATAGAAAGCTACATTATCAATTTGCCTCCTCACCTG
Organism: Sepioteuthis lessoniana; assembly: GCA_963585895.1. NCBI lineage: Eukaryota > Metazoa > Mollusca > Cephalopoda > Myopsida > Loliginidae > Sepioteuthis > Sepioteuthis lessoniana. The sequence goes on from OY757934.1 coordinate 74,806,769, forward strand.
AGAAAAGTTCCTTGTTTTTGCTACAATTGCTTGTGTGGTTAAGTGTTAATTAATAATGTTGAATGTCTCAAGTGTTCAATTTTTTGCTATTAAACTCATCCCAGGAAAATAACATCCTTATTTTAAACAAGAGCAGTCAGAAATTATGGAATAGATTATCAGTTGAAGAATTTGATATTTCTTTCATATAATAAGATATTTTCTAAAATTTTATTATAAAGTTGCTTTGAATTTTGATTATTTTCTTTTCAAAGTGTAAAGGTGTGATAAAAATATTGAAACTGAATCTTTGAATTTAAAAAAATATTCAAACTTAAATGAAGATGTGTGCACAACTGAGCAACTTAAAGAGGTAACGTCTTGACAAATCAGTGCCAATTCTTAACACTTTTTGATCAGCAGTTTATGGTGAAGTACAAGACACTCCATACTCATCAAACTTATGAAATTCTTTCTTCCCTAAACTGAAAATTAATTTCCTGGGTAACATGTCCTACTCATTATAACAAGAAATTTCTTATAATGTTACACATAACACCCTAAGGGTGTTGTAATAATGAGAATCTCCTGTATAACATAATAGTCAAACCCTTAACTAGAAAAAACTTAGAAAACAAGAAAAAATTAAAATTTCAAAATAAGTAAAACATTTTAAGTTTTTTAATTGCATACAAATGCACTAATTTTCAACAAAAATAAACTTTCCCTATATATTTTTTTTATTTTTCAGGTGACATCATGTTCTCGTATCCATTTTACGTCTCTTGAACAATCTTAGTTAAGTAAATATTGGAAAGAATGAGTTAGGAAATGTAAATAAAATTTGATTTACTCACAACCAGATGTTAATATAGATCCTGAAAAACTAGAAACTGTCAAGTGTCTATTCAATTATATCTTTGTTACAATTAAATTTATGTTAGCTTATCTCAAAGTACATATCAATAATACTGTCCTTTTAAATTCTATTTTATTTATTATGTTAAGGTTTTTCAAGATTATTTTAACTTGAAATTTTGGTATTAATTGATTATATCTCATTTTTGCTTCTCATGAACTGATTCCCATTATTTTTATTTTCTTATATTTAAGTCATAAAATGGAATGTAAAAATACATTTTAATATTTAAATTATATAAGCAAAAATTATATTTGTATATAAAGTGTGTGTTTAGAACTTGATTTGTATCACAACTTCAAATTTTTATTTTTATTCATTAAAAAAATAGAATTATTACCAAATTGAGTTAAAATTTTTTTGATTTTCACTGATGATTTTTTTCACCATGTCGGCTGTGTCTCTGAAGAGGGATAAGACTGCCTCCTCCACCTCAATGGGGCTGCTTGTAAATAAGTACTAAGTTTACTCACATGAAAAACTTAATATCTCAAATGGAGTTATCAGAAACAGGGATTTATCCCGTGCTACACTAGAGGTAATAAAAATGGCTTCAGAAAAGCTAGGGGTCATGGACTACAAAAGGTTAACCATTAGAAAGGGTAATGAAGAAATACAAACTCACATCCATGACTTCCAAGGAAATAAAAATTGAATGTTACCTCAAAAAAGTAGAATAACACATCCCTGCACTCTTAAGGTGCTGTAAATGTCAAAAATATGGCCAGCACCAGTAGAGCTGCTGAGGACATGATATGTGGAAGGTGTGGCTAAAAAGATCCAGACCACATGAAGGAAGATTGTCCAAACAAAATCAAATACTCAAATTACTGCTAAGAGAACCATCCTGCATTTTCAAGAACTTGCAACATATACAAAAGAGGGATGGAAATCATGGAAGTGAAATATAGAAGAAATATAACATTTTCAGAAGCAAGAAAAATATTGGAATCTTATTTGAAAGTTAACACCTATGCCAATGTAGCACAAGCAATTGGCAATAACAACAATCAACCAGATAAATACAAAGCTCTCATTGAAAAACTATTGCAACTAAGACCAAATGATTGACTGAAAATTCAAGAACAGCTAAAAAGCTACATTCAGCTGAAATCTATTGAACAAAACTACAAATTAAACAAAAAGAACATACAACAAAGAGCTATCTCGCTGCTCCAAAAATAAATACAGAAAACTCCAAATCTTCAGCTCAGATAAATACTCACAAAGATAACGAATCTGCCCACCTATTCTCTAAATAAATCTAGAACCAAACACCAAAGCAAAACTCATTTTAATTACCCTAAACAAACTCAAACCTTACTCCAATTCAAAATAAGTCATACCCAACCAACAGCTGAACTAAAATGACTGAACATATCAAATCCCTCATCATCTCAATCCAGAAACACATCAACATTAAGAAAAAAAGCAACAAAAAAAAAACATAGAGAAACCAAATATCACAGATGATACAAACAAACAAAAACAATATAACTACCAAGGATCAAAACAATAAAACCAAAACCCTAAATAGATATGAGAGTGTAGAAAGTTATGGATATTGAAACTGACAACATAACTGCCAAACTCAAACTAGTAGATAAAGATACAAGATACATTTATGAAACAAGACCATTTACAAAGCATATGTCCAAGAAGGAAATTGTTTACTGAACTTTGTCTCATGCTCTAATAATTTGTTAAAAAACAAAAATATTTACCAACAAACTATTTGTTGACAAGTGATATATATATAAAAAAACCCTTAAGATTTGGCATTAAGTAATTCACAGGGGTTACTATGCCATTAAACAACCTAACTTAAAATCCTGTTTCAGCATAAAATAACCCTAGAAGGGTTGACATGCCATAAAACAAAACAAAAACTGTGTTCTTCCAGGTTCAAGGGCACCAAGTTTTGAAAAGGAGGTGGGATAACAGACCATCATGTCTAAAACATACGGGTAATTTGACGCACTTCTCATGCAAATGTCTGGCCGGGAAAAGAAATAAAACATGAGAGGCGACCATTGGGGGGCAATGTGATCTCGGTGATTTATGAAACTGCTATGTGCAAGTCAACAACAATAGCTGAGATGGAGAAGAAGAAGATGACCAAGAAGTAAAAGACAGGTAGAGAGAAACTGATATCTTCATTTAGTTTTGCCTAGAAAAATGACACCAGTGTTGGACTCTGACACACTCAGATATCTTCGTCAAGCTATTTTGGCGATGTTGTTAAACTTTGACTCTAAGCTAATACCCCTTTTCAATGGCAAAATTCCGACCTATCCGTGCAAGAATGGATTCAAAAGGCAGAGTTAATTTGTCAACTCAGTGGCGTAAAGTGCATAGAATGCGTAGTTCTTCTCTGGGGGCGCGTATACAGTCTATCAACAATTAAGCAAAGACAAGAGCAGGGACTTTGCTTGTATTAAAAGTTCCTTGTACATGGCATTTGCCTTAGACTCGGTCTCTGCTTGGAAGGAGTTCATGGCATGCAAGTTATGTCCGGAAGAAACTGTTGAACTTATATCTGGCTGTTTGGGGGAATGTCGGGAAAAAGCCTGATGTGTGCATTTATTGCAGGGATGCCTTAGAGTGTTGATGAATTACTCCGAGCCTCATCCCAGGTGGACAACATGGACATTTTGGAAGTGCTAGCATGAGCACAGGCGATTCTGAAAACCGGTCCCATGACTGTGGAACAAGCAGTGGCTGCATGACCATCACAGTGTCAGACGCTGCACCAACAACCCGCTATAGATGTGATGGGCCCAATAATCTGGCCCGAGACTGCTTTCTTCATCATAAATCCATACAGAAAGTGGGGACCACATCGAAATATATAAACACAAAAAGTGAGGACACATAGCCCGGGAGTGTCCGGGAAATAAATTGGGGGATGAAACTTCGGCGCCAGTTTTTTCCCAAATCCCCAGGGAACAGGGCGCTACCCATGGTGAGCATGCATATTAATGGGAAGAAGTGCACAGCGTTTGTGGACACTGGCTGCACTCAAACCCTGGTGTGCAAGTTATGCTGTCAGATGTGGGAAAGAAAGGAGGTTCCCATGTTAACTGTTGGCGGGAGTTTGTTGATATGTTGTGGAGAGAGTGTGGTCCAAACTGGTATTGGTGATGGGCCCCCAGTCACTGTACAAACTCTGGTTGTAGATAATGAGCTGTTTGGATATGACCTGCTGCTTGTGCTGGATGGGATCCCACTACTGGATGGAATGGCCATGTCTAGCACCGGTGAAGTGAGATTTCCCCGATCTGTGCTACCATCATCCTTGAACAGCCCGACTTTTTATGCCAAATATGACAAGGGCAAGTGTATATGGACCGTATCATGGAAATGATCTGGCGACTAATAGCCAGTATCAGAATATCCCACCCCTAAGCAACTCCAAGGTGAATATGAGCAGGAGTTGCTGGCTGATTCCATACCAGGAGGACGAACTTGGACCTCCTAAAGGCCTGATACTGCTAATGGCGATTGTGCTGGAGAACAAACCAAAGGTTCATTCCGTCATGGATTATTGTGAACTTAATGAACATGTTGACATGTATATGGCAGGTGCAGATGTTTGTGTGCACAAATTGAGGGAGGGGTGGCAGGGGTTGGATGTTGCAGTGTTAGACTTGTGCCCAGCCTACTTACAAATACATATTGAAAGATCACTGTGGCCGTTTCAGCCCATGGAAATCAAGGGGACCAAATACTGCTTTACTGAGATTTAGTCTCAACGTGGCTCCTAACATCATGACAGCAATCATGAATGCGGTCAGAGTGCAGAACAAGAATGTTCAAAAGGCAACATCATCCTACATTGATGACATCTCTGTCAATGAACATATTGTCTTTCCAGGCAGTCAAAAACATTTTGAGCATTTTGGGTTGACATGCAAGGAGCCAGAGCCTCTCCAAAATGGGGTGAAAGTGCTAGGACTACATGTCTGTGGCAACAGAGAGAGACTTTGTTGGTAGAGAGGTGGTGACACCAAGGCATCAAGTGAAATGCTGATATGGAGATGGCTGGCCATGGCCAAAACCATCAAGGAATACAACTTGGTTGTAGATGCAGCACTGATCAGATCAGCTATGAATAAAGCAGATGCACTGACTCGGGTTCCGCCACAGTGGCTAACCAGTGTTTGGAAAGAATCCGAGCCTCTTCAACAACCATGTGCTGCCATCGTGCACAGCCTGGATTCTGAGCGGATCATGAGCATTCACCAACAGCGTGGGCATCCTGGAATCAAATGAATGTTCTACTTTGCTAGAATGATCAACCCTGCTGTAGACAGTGGATGTTAGGATGGTAGTAAAAAGGTGTGAGGTGTGCCAATCAATTGACCCAGCACCGGTGCAATGGAAAAAAGGTCAGCTGGGAGCAAGTAATGCTTGGCAAAGGGTAGGAATAGATATCACCCACTACATTGGCAACCACTTCCTTACCTTTATCGACTGTGGACCTACACGTTTTGCGGTTTGAAGGCTTATTGCACGGCAAGACACATCAAGCGTTATTCGCCAACTATCGTCAATCTTTTTCGAACAAGGTGCACTGGAGGAAATATTAGCTGACAATGACCCCACCTTTTGTAGCCAACAGGTCTAACAGTTCTTGCAGGAATTGGGGGTCCGGCTGCGGCTGCAATGCACATGCGTACCATCAGGCAATGGCATTGTAGAGAGAATTCATTGCAGCATTAAGAAAATTGCAGCGAGGAAACAGTGCACCATTTCAGAGGCCATGTATTGGTATAATATCACGCCCAAGGACGGTGCGTCCCAATGCCATTTACAGGTACCGAGTTCGAGGAAAGGGATCTATGCTCTACAAGTACCTGACAATGAGGAAAAGTGCGGACCATACGCTGTGGGTGATATTGTCTGGATAAAACCCCCGGGCAGTTGGTGTACCACCAAATTCAAGCTTGGGCAAGTAACTGGTGTAGTCAGTCATCACTCAGTCGAGGTCAGTGGAGTTCCGCGCCATATAAAAGACCTATGTCTTTTTTAGGAGCTGATCCCGCCATCCGAAAGTGAAACCGACGGCGAAAATCAGTCGGCAGAGAACAGAATACCAATTATGTCTACTCTGCTGGATGATACTCCAGATACCACCAGGCTGGAGGCGGATGACTCCTTGACAGATCCAAGTTCATCTGAGGATGATGTTCCTATCGTCCCACTCAGGAGGATCACTCAGCAGAATAGGCTCATCCAAAGTTGCATGGTGTGCAACAGTGTCAATCAGCCGGTGGAGAATGAAATACCAGCTGTGTTGGGACCTTCTCCACTGGACAACACTTTGAATCCCACCAGACTGAATGCAGATGACCCCCCAACAGATAAAAGTTCATCAGAAACTGATGCTCTTGCCATCCCGCTCAGGAGGAGCACTCGGTAGAGGTCTGCTCCAAGTTGCACAGTGTGCGATTGGAATGAGGAGGTGCAAGATGAGTATGGAAGCCTTCCCCATCGACACAAAAGAGTGCATGTCTATGCTGCCTTCCCACTGTGCAAAATCTTCTAATTCCGTACACACAAATGTCGTCCACAAGCAAGCCCGACTGAGAGTTGTAATCCGAAGATCAAGGTGGTGTGTGTTCATAAAAGACACAGGAAGAGAGAAACAGATATCTTTGTTTTGTTTTGCCTAGGAAAGTGACACCAGTGTTGGACTCTGACACACTCAGATATTTTCGTTATGATTACAAAAACCAAAGTAATGATTTTTAGCAACTTGTATCTTCATGTTATATCATTAATTTGATGCAACTTGTCCAATCATTACTGAATTCTTTATTCTATATTTTCATATATAACATTAACATTGTTTATTGTTTACCTTTGCTAATGAGTTGTGAAAAAATTGCAATCAGAGCCATTTTATGTTACCTATGAAAAAAAGAAGACTAAGTGCAAAGGCAGCAACAAAAGAAATTATGTGAAAAGTCCAGGAACTCTCAATGAATATGTGACAAAACTAGTCCATACATTTCAAGGAAGGTGACACCAGTCTTGAAGAAAAGTCAGAGATCTATTGTAGAAGATGATGCCTTACTTGAAATAGTTGAACAGCAGCCAAGAACAAGCACTCATATAGTGTCAGTAGAACTTGGTCCTTCAAAAACCACCAGCAATCTATACTTTCATATACTTGGTCTTGTGAACAGATTCTGAAATACTTGAAATCCAAAATAGCTTGAAATATTGTGAAACTTTTGACTCATCCTTGTTTTATGCATTAAAAAGTTATGGATATATTTGAATTTCTTTATGATAATTTTTAAGTTCTGTTGTTATGGTAACAAGATACTTTCTTGGTTTTAGTTGTGTTGAGCATGCTATATATTACCATTATAACAGACTTCAATAATTTCATTGATTCTTATATATCAAAAACTTTTATTATGGTGATAAGAAAATTACAAATTATCCTCCAGATGGCTGTGTACCCAGATGTAGAGAGGCCGAGGGGAGTGGGAGAAAGCAGGATAGAAGGGATTTGAACACGCGACTTGGCCACAGCGAGACAAGCAGAAGAGAATAGGGTTTCCACAAAGTAAAAAGCAAATAGGGTCTCCACGAGACGAGACATAAAAAAAGACAGCCTAGAAACAGGGTGTTAGCTAACCACCCGACTCTACAAACAGAATCCAGAAGACAATTTTGAGCCCTACAAAACCAAATGTCTATAGCTCTTTTAAAACAATCTTAAACGCAACCAGAAAATATACAGAAAGACAGCAGGACATTAACCAACCACAGATAAGGGTATTATAATTTTAACTTTGTTCTTTTAAAGACTATTGACCACTAAAGGAATATGCTTTAGCAACTCTTTCGCACTTCTTATATAAACCTATTTAAACATCTTACTGCATTGCTTGTTCTTTCTTTCGACCAATATGGGGGTGTCATTAAAATTTCCCATATGGTAACAAAACACTTGCTTTGAGTAATGTTAAGCATGTCCTGTGTTACTATAATAACTGATTTTTCCTTATGTCCACCTCTATGTAGTGGCCACTTCTGATGACCTATAAAAGTGTTTCATGCAAAAAATATATAGATTCACATTCATATATGGATAAAGGTGCTTATTTCAACTTCATTTTTATTCTCTCTTGATATTTTTCTTCTGTTGTGCATTTTATTTTTTTTCTTTCCAATTATTTTCTTTAAGCTTTTAATCAGATATTTTTTGTGAAGAAGATGGTTCCAGGGAATTCAACAAAGCCTATACATGTCCTGCTTGTAAGTATTTGAATCATTTATACTTGTAGAATTGTATATCTACCATATACCAACTAATAATCTCTTTTATATAGTATGAGTTTTTATAGTATTATTAAAGAGTAGTTCATAGATATACAGAGTGTGATGGGTCAATTGTTATCTAATTTAGGCAAGATGAAAATGGCACTGACATTTCACTTTATCAAACATATTTACAAAAATTATATGAAACTATCTTGAAATCCTATAGATTACATTTATTCAAAGAAATTGCCATTAGCTTCAATTATAGCCTCCAGATGACTTTGGAATCTCCTACAGCCTTTTCAATAGTCTCCCTGTTTAAATTGATAAATGTTGCAATTATCCTTGCCTTCAGTTCATCTGAGGTGCGGCAGAGAGTTTTGTTGGTCTCCCACTCAACCATACCATACGCATAATAAAGGGGATTGCAATGTAGGGAATTAGATGGCCAGATGTAGAACCTTCCAGCAGCCACTCTCTTGACCCAGAGAAGCACTATCCCTTCTAGGCACATAATGTAGGCTTTTGGGTTGAGTCTGAGGCTATGTAGGAATTTGAATGGAGGCATAATGTCATCATTGCTAGTGACCACCAGCGAACATTCTGATATGGATTGGGTGCTTGGTTTTCATCAGTATTGTTACATATTGTCGGGACAGAGCAAACCGACAGTTGTTCTGTGAGTTCACCATCTGATACTGACAGAAATTTTTCTCATCTGAGAAAAATCAAAATATGCTGTTTCCGAACATCTAGAGGAGTGAATTGCATCATGGTGCTGCTTTTCTCTCAGACAGTGCCCAACTGACTCTGGTTTGCTGCGCAGTAGACAAAACCTGAAACAAACAAAGTGCATGTGCAAAATTATTAATTTAAAATGGCTTCTTTTTACCCATCACACAGTATATCTTAATATAGAATGCTTTGTATTTACTAATAAAGTATTGGAAATCATGGAATATTTTTGACATTATTACATGGGTTCAGGATTAATGTAGAATGATAAGTGCCATATCCTTTTTTCAGGATTTGAGTGATTATGCCTCTTCCCAGCTTCCTTTATCAATAATCTGTACCTTATTATAACTTTTGGGGAGAGGAGGTAGATTTTTGAGTGATTATGCCTCTTCACAGCTTCCTTTATCAATAATCTGTACCCTATTATAACTGTTCTTGGGAGAGGTGGAGGAGGTTTTTGAGTGATTATACCTCTTCCCACCTTCCTTTATCAATAATCAGTACCCTATTATAACTTTTGGGGACAGGAGGTAGATTTTTCCCCACAGTTTGATTTCAGAAATGTCCTTCTTCTAGACTGGTTGTCCACCTCTATGGCTTAAGAGCCTAGTCATTCCTGCTATTTTATCCATAGTTGAAGGAAAAAGTGGATTCATGCCTTTTCCAAGTGCACTAGTGAACAAAAATAGCCTTGGTCAGAATTTAAACTCAATTTGATGTTTCTTTTTTCTGTGCTGATAAACATTATGTCACCCACAACTTCAGATAAGTATATTAAGATCAAAAGGAGAGATTTGTTTGGAAACGATTAATACCTTCAGTTAATTATTTAGAACTTTCTCTTCAATAGAACTTGCTCATGATTGATTTTTTTTTTGATGGCATGTCAACCTGCTTTGGGTTAGCGAATCACATCCATTGTACATTCATATTTACATTTCTTATGTAGATTTTTCTTAAAAGGGTTTATTTTGGTCACATGTTCAAATTGAATACAGATAATTTTTTTAACAAATCTATTTCATCCATATATGGGAAATTAACAGGTACTATCACACTGGGTCAGAGTGGACCTGGAAGTAATGGCATTGGAGTACTCCACACTCAGCAGATCTCCAGAATTGGAACCTAATCATCAGATGCAGCATTGTGTCATACTCAGGACAACACTTTTTTTGAGAGTGATTTTATCTCTCTGCAGGGAAATAAAATCAAGTTTTGTTATGTTTTCTTCTTTGCTCTCAATCAGTCATTAAGTCTTATGTAGTTTTAAGGCGATTTTTTTTAATCATTTGCTTAAAGACTGCTTTTGGCAGCCATTAAACTTGATGTCAAATCACATTCTATTTATAGAATTTATATTATGATTATTTGAAAATAAGATGAAGTATTCTATAATTAGTATTTAATAGTTATCTCCAATGAGAAATCATAATGATTGTGATGAGTATAAATTAGAACCATTTACTATCATAATCAAATTGCATATTGGATTGGAAATTGCTTTATTATCTAAGTTAGAGCATGTCAATGCTATTGTGCAATCAAAAATCTCACTATGATATGTCATTTTGGCCTTATGTTGATATGTTGAAATTGGATTTTCATAATATTGATTTTTAATATGCAACTGGTCTTTTGAAATATTTTCTAAGAAACTAGATAATCCCTAAATCTGTTTTGTTCCCATTGTAACAGTGATCCATGATAATATTAATACTTCTATTTAAGAAGTGAAGGATCTTGATTAGTATTTCATCATTATCTCCATTAAATTGAGATTTTGGATGATTTAAAAAATGACATTCATTTCAAATGATGACTCCCCCTCTTTACAAAATTATCAATCAGTTGCAAATTGCACTGGAAATAACTTTAAGTTTGGGCATTTTAAGTATACTTGGACTTTTCCTATAACCTAGTATTGGTGTGAAAGCACTACTCATGTAGCATGTCTTTGGCAGGAATAGCCTGGTAGAGTCCATCCTTCTCCAAGTCTGGTTTGGTTTCCTTTTTCTACACTGGTTATCATAACTAGATTAAAGAGCAAAGTTTGCTCTATCATTTACTCATAGCTGGAGGGTGAACAATTGGATTTGTACTTTTCCATGCAAACAGTTTCATTAAAAATTCTAAACTCTATAAGCCAATTCCACTTTCTATGACAATAACTGCTTACACCATGAGCACTTCAAATATTAAGTATATTGCTCTAATAATAATGTCTTTGTGATGTGCTATTTTTGCTTGGCTCTGATTATATACGTGCCTACATATATATAAAACGAGAATTTTTGTAATATGTAGATAGATAGAAGACAACATAAGCAGAATGACTGTTTGGCTTGACTTGAAAGTGGTTTTATTTAGAAGAGTTTAATAAACTGCAGTAATCTTATACCAAAAATGAAGCATCAAAAGGCTTATACTGTTGCTGAACTTGGCTTGGAAAACCTTATCAAAAAATAAGTATCTATAAAATTAATAGAAAAGGTTTTAATTTTGTATCTACTGCTTATTTTTAATATACAAATGGTTAAAAATATTTACTTACTCTAGATTAATATATTTCATCTAAATGCTTTGATATTATGGTGATAAGATATATCAAAGGAGTAATACACTTTGAATTTCTCATCTGTTTGTTATATCTATTGATGACTCTTAAGTGCATTTCAGATTTGCTAGCATATTACAAACTACAAGTAAAAAGATTAGAAAAATTGTACCCCTTGATTTTTCTTTTTTTTCTGTTCTGTTCTGGTGTATGCTTGCTAAAAAATACAATCATGAATGTAAAATGCCTTTTTTCAGGACTTGAGTGATTATTCCTTTTCACAGCTTCCTTTATTAGTAAATTGTGCACTTCTTGGGAGAGGTAGTGGAGTTTGAATTCTGAATTGTCCGTCTAGTCTTCTAAATGCGTTTTTGTCGAACAGGTCTGACTTTCAAATCACTAATAGCCTATTGAAAGTTGTCCATGCCTTTGCTAGTTGCGTGTTGTCATTTTCGGTTGATGAGACTCTGCTTCCTAGGTTGGTGAAATTATCTACAAGTTTCAGAGGACCGCCATTTAACATGGAGATATCACCTCTTTGATTAAAACACATGTATTCTTTGTCTGTGTTCACATGGAGGCCTATGCAACCTGCTGCCAGTTCGAGACTATGTAGCAGAGATGCGACTTGGGTGCGTGTATTTGTCAGAAGCGCTATGTCATCGGCATAGTCTGTGTCCTTAATAGTTTGTGTGGTGTATTTTCTTTTTTTTTTTTTCCAGGCTGTTTTCTTTCATTAAATCTGACATTTGAACCACATAGTCTAGGCAGATTATAAACAGGTATGGGACTAATATATTTCCTTGCAGCACACCTGCTACAATGTCGAAGTAGTCTGTGTCTCCATCTGGTGAGTGAACTTTTACTTTCATGTTTTTATATAGTATTATCATGGCTGCAACAGTTTCTTTGGGGAGACCATAGGCAAGAAGTATTTGCTCCATCTTCCCTCTGTGTATGGCATCAAAGGGCTTAGAGAAGTCTACAAATAATAGTGTTGCCTTGAGATTTTTTGCACAAACCCTTTCTAGAATTCAACGGATTGTCAAAATTTGTCGTAGATTGATTTCTCTGAAAACCATTTTGGTTCTTCCTAAGTATTTTCTCAATTTTAAATTCTATGTGGTTGTGTAGCAGAGCATTGTAGATCTTGGCTGCTATGGAAGTAAGAGTTATACTTTAGTAGTTCTTGGCTATTCCAAGATCACCCTTCTTTGAGATGGGTAGGATGCATCCCTTTGTCCATATTGTGTTCTGGTTATATACAACATTGCAGTATCTCAGCAGTCAAATTTCCTTGTCTTCTGTACTTCTGGGGGTAGCTTTCTTTTTTTAAATTTTTCTTAGTACTAAGTCGAGTTCTTCTTGTATAAACTGTCCATCCTAGTTTGATGTCTAGTTGATTACAAATAATTTTTGCAATAGGTTTATCCATAACTTTTGGAGGTTTTCCAAGTAAATTCTTGAAATGTTGTTTCTACAGGTATATTTGTTCTTCTTGTCTGGCAGCTATCAGTTTAACTCTCACAGTACTCTTACTTCTACTCCGTTTACTGTCTGCCATACTATCCTAGATTGTCTATCTTCAACCGAGTCTCTAATCTTATCGATCTGATTTTGTATGTATTCTGTTTGTTCTTTTAGGTATACGTTAGTTCATTTTGTGTCTTCTTAAGTTTCTGAGTGTTGATATTAGTTGTGTTCCTCCTTTTGCATAAGGAAGTGGTTTTCATGTCTGCACACTTTTTCTAACTGCTAATATACTAACAAGAGGAGCATTTAAATGCTGCATATTTTATCCTATGATAGTAAACTATCTCTGAGTCAGTTCACAGAATTAATTTATCACAAAAAAATCCTTGTGTTGCCAACAAAATTCCACTCAATACATAAGTATGATGTTGCTGTTTCGCTGACATCATGGATGACTGTGTTTTTTTAAAACAGGGATTTTTAGGTTTGAGTACTTAGGAGGCTATGATAGTATCATTGGGTAATTACTGCCATCCTGATATGTTTCCAAATTTGCACACAAACTAAAATAGACTAAAAACCAAGTACTACCACATGTATTGTTCCTGATACACTTGTAACTTGTGTAAATAAAACAGTTTTAATAAATGTATTTAACGATTCTCTAAACTATAAATGTTTAAAGAAAATCTTTTATCAATTCACATGTGTACAAGTTATTCATAGTAGGTAAAGATATATTTTAAGTATGGGTGCTTTAAACTTTAACTGGGAGTCACAAATAAATAATCAAAGAACAACTGTCTTTATCACATTATCTGTTCTGCTTTACAAGTATTTAAATTGTGTTGAGTATACTTTTTTATGTTGAAGATATAGATAACTACTACTTGGCACTAATTTAGGACAAGTTAATATCTTTATCAGATGTCTTAATCCTTTATCTTCTGTTAATTGTTATCAGAATTCATACAACATTAGTATTATTGGCTGTCTTCCAGGAATCTTTGTCTCTGGACAAGCTTTTTATTGTCTATTCTTAGCTTCAGTTAAGGACTGGTAAAAAAACAAATTGTATGTATTTTATAGAGTCATTGTAAATACTCTTTTATTAATATATATATATATAACTATAGAGATATATATGTTGTGGACCAGTAAAGGGTCTGGAAGAATAACACAACTCTGGTTTGCGTGGAACAAAGTATATTACAACATATGTACAAAGTGTTAGAAGTCAGTCTGACTGCCAAGTGTTCGCCGGGAATAAGTACAATGCCCGGTATTAATAGGCATGGAAGAGTTCATTACTGACCGCAGGTTGGGTATCATAACACCCCCTCCCAAAACTTTACCTCTGCAGGAGTCTCAATATCGTCTCCTTTTCAGATTGATAATGAGAGGATCCAGGGACTTCCGTTTCCTTTTAGATCGTTGGTGTTCTGGAGCTGCTTGGGGTATCTGAATGTCAAAAGTATCATATATGGTATCCATAACTTCTTCCTGAGGAGTGCTATTGGTGTTATCCGGCAGTCGTTTCCTTATTTGGTTTAAGTATCTCTTTTGAGAGAACTGAGGACCTTGGATTATGTAAACCATATTTTCAATCCTTTTTTTTTATTGTACCAGGTTCCCAGAAAGATGTGTTATTTCTAAACATCTTGCAGAATGCTTTTTTCCCTGGGATGTATTGTTTCCTTGGTGCAGTAGAAGTTCGACCTTGTTTGGTTTGTTTTGGCAACAATTTGTCAAAAACAGATGTTATCTTACGTGCAAACATTATTTCAGCAGGAGATAATGAAGATAGTGTGTTAACATTTGATGTGATCCTGTATACCTGTAAAAATTGCTGCAGGGCATTTTCAGTGGGAGTGCCGCAAGCTTTTCTTAGAGCTCTTTTTAGGATATCAACAAAGCATTTTGCTTGACCGTTTGACCTTGGATGGTACGGAGAGGTCGTGATGTGTTTTTATCTGGAAAGTCTCACAGAACTCTTTAAAATCAGCTGATGTGAATTGTGTCCCATTGTCACTGACCAGATAATCTACTAACCCAAAACAGACGAACAATTCATGAAGGAAGTTTATTCTTACTTCTGTAGTGGGCTTTTTACATTGGAATACTTCTGGCTATCTGCTATTGCTATCCACTATAATTAGATAGTAAAAACCTTCTAACTGGCCTGCAAAGTCCACATGTATCCTTGACCAAGGTCCATCCGTTTTTGGCCATGGTTTATATTTGACAGGAGGTGCCTTTACTGCCAAGGCACCACCCTTGCACGTACTGACGATGTTTACAATGTCCTGGTCCATTTTAGGCCAGTATACGTAAGCATTAGGCTTTTCATCCTATTTTTTCCCGGATGGCCAACAGGAAAATCCTTCAGGAATCTCTTTTGTAGTTTTTTGGGAATGACAATTCACTCACTGTACATAAGTACATCGTTACATAGAGAAAAACTGTCTGAAATGTGTTGGTCCTTCTCTGTAATTTTTGTTTTTGTTAAGTTAAAAAATCATCATTGAGGGATTCATGTTTTATTTCATGTAAGGTCACTGGGAGTTCTCTTATTGTGTTACACGAAATGGTTTTTATTTCCTCATCCGTTCGTAGTGAGGCAATCACAGTCTTCTAATGGCTATGTCTTGTGACCAGTCTTGATAATCTGTCCGCGCGATAGATTTTTTTCGGGTAGAGGTATTCCGTCTTAAAATTATAATTTAGAAGGATTGTTCCCCACCTCTGCAGTCTATTTGCCATGTATACGGACAGACCTTTTTTTGAACCGAAAATGGTAAGTAAAGGTTTGCGGTCTGTTCGTAAAGTGAAAAATCTTCTGGGTAAGTAACGGGGGAATTTCGTGGCTGCGAAAATGATTGCTAATGCCTCTTTTTCAATTTGAGAATAATGTTCCTCTGCTGGGAGCAGGGTCCTTGATGCATGTGCAATTGGCTTGTGAGTTCCATCTAGCATTTTATGAAGGATGCATGCTCCTATTCCGTACATGCTTGCATTGCTAGCTACTATAATTTCGAGTTTTGAGTCATAATGCGTAAGGAATAAATCTGATGTTAGGATTTTAATAGTTTTATCAAATGCTTTCTGGCATTTGGGTGTCCATTCCCAAGCCTTATCTTTTCTTAAGAGCTTGTTCAGTGGAGCACGGAGGTTATGCATGCTTGGGATAAATGCTTGATAATAGTTTGCTAATCCCAGGAAACTCTGTAAGGATGTGACATTTTCAGGAGCTGACATATTCTTTATTGCAGTGGCTTGTTCAGGGTCTGGCCTCCTGCCATCTTTATCTGTGATATGAACCAGATATTTGATTTCTTTCATGAAGAAGTCACATTTACTTTCTTTTATTTTGAAGCCATAATCTTGTATTCGTGAAAACACTTTGTGAACATGTCCCCTGTGTTCTTCCATAGTTTTACTATTTATCAGGATGTTGTCAAGGTAAGTGATTGAGAAATCAAGTTCGCCCAGCATAGTGTCCATAACTTGCTGGAAAATTGCTGGCGCGACCTTGACCCCAAAAGCAAGTCTCTCAAATTTGTATAAACTGCGGTGCGTGTTTATACATAGTAATTTTGAGCTTTCTTCTTCAACAGGTATTTGGAGGTAAACATCGCAGAGGTCGATTTCTAGAGAAGAATTTGCCTCCATTAAGTTTTGTAAAAATCTCTTCTGGGCTTGGGAGTGGATAATGGTAATCCTTGAGTGCTGCATTTAGGCCTGTTAAAAAATCAGTGCACACACAGATCTCCTTAGATTTTTTTTTTTTATGTAGACCTTCTATTTTCTGGCAAAAAGTGTTGATTGGTAGATCCCACAGATCTACTGTTGCATCCAGTCTGTGCTAAATAAATTGTCAGTGTTTTTTAACACGAATATTTTCAATGTAGTAGTTCCGTTAAAGGTAACATTAGTAATAATTTCCTCCTCAAATTTAATTTTTTTATCTGTCACCGATCTGGCTATTTTGCTGGTTTTTAGCATGGTTGGTTTGTTCAACCTTTTCCATGTATGCAGGTTCATTATAGACAAATCCGACCCAGAGTCAAGTTGTAATCTGACTTTTTTATTTAGGATTTCTACCGGCACGTATTTTCTACCTGCCGTCCAGTTCGTCTGTTTTTGTAGATTTAACCTGATTTTTATTTCCTTTATTTGTTCTGCAATGTGAACTCTTATGCCCTACTTTATTACAAGTTAGACAGGTTTTAAAATGATATGGGCAATCCCTAAACCAAGGAAGGGCTCCACAATGCGAACAGGGCTAGGCAGTAAATTTTCTTGTTTTTTATTGGGTTGACTTGTTTTTGTGGTGGGATGAAAATAATCTTTCTTTTTGGTTTGACTTGTTTTTGAAAGAAGATTGAAATGTGATTTCTGGCATATCTTCCTTATGTGTGCAATGCCTAATTCTTCGATATCTTTAGAATCATTTTTAACACTTACAAATCTTTAGTAGTCTTTGGCTATGCTTTGTAAAGTCAAGTTTGGCTCACCTTCTAACTTGGTTAGGACTCTACATCTGATTTCTGCATCTTTAGTTGATACAAGTCCTTGCACAAATATTAGGCATTTAAAGTTATCCGTGCTAAGTTCAGCTAGTTTAAAGTCGTCGCAGTGTTTATTGACAGTTGAGGCAAAAGTTGAGTAGTCTTCGCTGGGTTTTTTGGTTAAGTTCAAACACTTCCACTTTTTGTGGAATAGTTTTAGGGCTAAATAATTCTGTTAGGAGTTTAACTGCTTCCGGAAATGTTAAATTGCTAGTTTTTCTAGGCAATATATAGTCCACGAATTTGTTATGTTCGGTTGTGCCTATTTTTTGGAGGAGTAGACAAACTTTTTTTGAGTCTGCCCATTTCTCACAATCTATTTTGTATACATCCTCAACCCTTCTGAAATATGAAGCAAAAGTTTTATCCTCATCTGGGGAATAAGTGAAATTGTCAATTGTATTCCAAATGGCATTTTGTGAAAAAACAGTTTTGCTCTCATTATTTTGACTCCTATTCGACATTGTTTGTCGTATTAATTTGTTTTGTTGTTTTTCAAATAGAAGTTTTTAGAATCTTTCTTCATTTTTTTGTTGTTGTTCTAAAAGTCTTTCTTCATTTTTCTGTTGTTGTTCCAAAAGTCTTCTTTGTTTTTTTGTTGTTGTTTCAGCCTTTCTTCGTTTTGTTGCCTTTGTTCAAGTAGAAGTTTTTGGAATCTTTCTTCATTTTTTTGTTGTGTTTCTGCTTGGTATTTAACCAGTTTTAACATAGCTGATTTGAAGTCTTCCATGTTTGAAGAAGTTTTGTAAAAGTATGGCTTTTAGCTGTCTCAAAATTACGCTTTTAATGTAATATTGGTAGTACAGAAAAAAAAAACCTTTTCGTTGCCAAGAGAAAAATTTCTCACGTAACAGTAGTTTTTACAGTTAATTCTTTAGTCATAAAAAAAAATAAGGTTTATATTTTTGGTGGTGGTACTTTTTTCTTTTCTCTTTTGGGGAGAAAGAAGAAAAAATTGAAACAATGTATTCCTTTCTTGTTAACAATGAACACAGTGTCAGGAATGAAATAAGGAAATCACTTATTTCTTTGAGAGAAAAAGAGGGAAATTATTTTTGTTAAAATAAAAATAATCCACTGACTGATTTTTTTTTTTTTTTTATCCACCGATAAAGCCTGTTTTTAAACTTTTTGAGGTTTTTCTTGTAAATTCACCATTGTTTCCTCCAGGTTAGTCCTTTTTAAGGTTCTCAATTAAAAAAGATCCTTAGTTTTCCTCGTTGCCAGTTGTTGAAAACCAGTGAAGGGTCTGGAAGAATAACACAACTTGGGTTGCATGGAACAAAGTATATTAATGAAGTATAATACAACATATGTACAAAGTGTTAAAAGTCAGTCCGACTGCCAAGTGTTCTCTGGGAATAAGTACAGTGCCTGGTATTAATAGTCACGGAAGAGTTCATTACAGACCGCAGGTTGGGTACCATAACAGTATATATACTAACGGTATCTTCTGTTGAGGAATAAGACTCCCACCAAAAAAAAAGATTTCCTTGGTATGACACTAAACTGCATCTGATAGCGAGGCTCCAGTTTTGGAAATTTGGAGAGTGCTGAGTACCTATTCCATTGTCATCACTCCTCGGTTCACTCAGACCCTGAGAGGTAGTACTTGTTAGGGTCCTATCTATAGGTCATATTAATCTGCATTAAAATTTGTATTGGATTGGAATTCTTTATGCCATATAACTGTAAATTATTTGTATTAATATTTACTTGAAGCTGTTATTGTTTACTAAGGATTATTACTACTGACTTGAAACTATATGACTGTGTACAAGCAAATGACTATTATTAAATAGAAAGAATTACTTGAAACTTCACAACTGTGTGCAAATTATTTCTGTTGGATAGGAATACTTGATATCATATAACTTACTGTAAGTCACTTGATATAACTGTTAC
Organism: Sepioteuthis lessoniana; assembly: GCA_963585895.1. Taxonomy (NCBI): domain Eukaryota; kingdom Metazoa; phylum Mollusca; class Cephalopoda; order Myopsida; family Loliginidae; genus Sepioteuthis; species Sepioteuthis lessoniana. Next base: position 74,826,195 of record OY757934.1, read on the forward strand.
TAAACCACTTGTGTTGTATAGTACACTGTGTCGTTATTAACAACGAGGAACACGTATGTATATAAAAATATAAGATTATATTTTTATTTTCGGCGATGATACTTGTGTGGAGCAGAAAGCAATCGCAGAGAGTTTGTGCACTCGGAGGACCTGTTGGGAGACGGATGAGCCAGTGAACAACTGACTTTAGCCAAAATTTGGGAACTTACAGAGTCTACCACTCTCACGTGACCTGCAGCAATTCCTCTTTTTCGTTAACCATGGTTATGCCCACATCTCACTTCTTTGCTTTTCATTGGTTATGTTGTCTGCTTCCCATTGGCTACTTGCCCAAGCCCGGTTCTGTGGGTGTATGCATCTGCCACTATCACCGAATTCAACGACACCCACTGTTCGGTGATTTTCCAATATCTTTGACCGGATACACCTGTTTTCAACATAACAACTGTAGGCATGGTGACATTTCGGCAATCACCTTGTTGATATTATCCTTGAGCGGATATGATCCTGTCAACATCCTCTGATACATAGCACCTGTGGACATGATGACATTTCGGTGATCATACCGGTCTTATCAATCTATCTGTCAACAACATCCGCCGTATTCACACCCGCAGGTCACGTTAATATATTACACTTGGAAATAACGACACATTGTAAATATAAATGTTCACTGATTAACCTAAAGGTATAAAGTAACCCTAGACAGGTTGGCATACCATTAAAATCAGTCTTTTGTTGAAAACAGTATCATAATTACTCTCTCTTTCATTATAACTATGGTAAAATCTTTCTTACTTTTGTAAAATTTTGTTTATATTTGATATATATAAAATTGTTCTGTTAATCTTTATTGCTGTTAAGCTAAATTAATAAGATACTTAGTTGACCAGTAAACTTGTAGTGTTCCCATCATAATGGGTTCATGATGATGATGCTTCTATTTAGGAAGAAGTAAAAGATTCTGATTATCATTTTTTAGTTATTGTCATTATAGTGAGAATTTAGATAATTAAAAATATAGCATGAATGCAGACCCCATAGAATTATCATTCAATTGCAAATTTGACTGGAAATTGCTTTATTCTCTAAGAACTTAACTGTACTGCTCGAATAAAAATCTGGATAAAATGAACCATTTTTGATAGTTTACTATAACACACACACACACACACATGTTAGGGAGGTGTGCTTAGTCTAATGGTTATTGTCATTGGAAATGGAACTGGCGACCCAAGTTCAAATCTTGGATGAAGTTCTCTGTGTTTCACTTTGCGCTTAAATGAATCCATTTGTTCTTCCCCCCTCTGCTATAAGTAAATAGTAGGGCAGATTGGCTTCTTTAGCTTTGGTTAGGCAACCAGTCTAAGGGAAGAAAAATTCTGAATTCTAACTAGCTTTACTCAGCTTAAAAACATTAACCTTATGTCATATCCTGCCTGTGGTGGAGGGTTTTGTTAAGTATATGTAGTAACACACACACACATATATATAATAACGATTTAAGCAATGTATAGATAATTGTTGCTAGAAAGTAAACATTTTACTAATGTTTTGTAAGGAGTGCAGTTACTGATTCTGGAATCTAGTGATGTACAATTATATGAAACTGAGAAATGCAACAAAGTTTATAAACATTATTTATTCCCATCTCTACAGAAACACCAAAGTAAAAGTACGTTCACTCTACAGAAACACCAAAGTAAAAGTACGTTCACCGGATGGAGACACGGAATACTTCGACATTGTTGCAGGAGTACTACAAGGAGACACACTAGCCCCGTACCTCTTTATCATCTGTCTAGACTATGTGCTTAGGACTTCGATCGACAAAATCAGAGAAAATGGCTTTGAGCTGACTAAGAGAAGAAGCAAAAGGTACCCCGCAAAAACAATCACGGACGCCGACTACGCTGATGACTTGGCGTTACTAGCGAATACGCCTAATCAAGCAGAGACACTACTACATAGTCTGGAACGAGCTGCAGCTGGCATTGGCCTACATGTCAATGCAAACAAAACCGAATATATGTGTTACAACCAAACAGGCAACATTGCCACACTAGACGGAGCCTCTCTGAAACTAGTCAACAAATTCACCTACCTAGGAAGCAGCGTCTCATCAACCGAGAAGGACATCGACACACGACTGACGAAGGCATGGACAGCTATCGATAGGCTCTCGATCATATGGAAGTCGGACCTAACAGATAAAATGAAACGCTGTTTCTTCCAGGCAGCGGTTGTGTCGATACTGCTATATGGATGCACCACATGGACGCTTACGAAGCGGCTGGAGAGGAGGCTGGACGGAAATTACACAAGAATGTTGAGAGCAGTATTAAACAAGTCCTGGCGACAACACCCCACGAGACTCCAACTATACGGACACTTGCCCCCCATCACAAAAACTATACAAGTTCGACGAACCAGACACGCAGGACACTGCTGGAGAAGCAAGGACGAGCTCATAAGCGATGTACTCCTGTGGACCCCCACTCATGGATGTGCAAGAGTGGGACGACCAGCACGAACTTACATACAGCAGCTATGTGAGGACACGGGTTGTAATCCTGAAGACCTGCCGGAGGCGATGAATGATAGGGAGAAATGGCGAGAGACGGTCAGGGATATCCGCGCAGGCGGCGCGACATGATGATGATGATGATTTATTCCCATAAGAATATCTAATAATATTTTTTGTTATGTTAATAAACTATTGAATTAACAATATTTAAATGTGCAGGTGACATAACTATTTATTGCATCAAAAATAGAATCTATAAGTTCAATTTCTACCTGAGACAGTTTGTGTTCATTTTGCACTAATGCCCTTGAGAAAGGCACAAATTTCTTTCTCTTCTCAGCTATGAGTGAAATAGTAGGCAAACGAGACTCTGCAGTTTTGGTTAAATTTTTCATACTATTTATTTATGAATAGTATGAAATAAATATTTATATCTAATGTGTATAACAGTCTTCAATTAAATTTTATTACTGTTTAAGCAAAATTTATAAGTTCCTAGATGACCTGCAGCACTGTTGTCAACATATCATGGACCAGTGTAGTAAAGTAAGACTAATTACTTTCGATGTGTTACAGATCTTAGGAAAGTCCTGCAGTGGACTGAGAAAAAGTCTGAAGCAATTGGGGGATGGGAGTTCAAAATGTTACATTCTGTTTACTGTATAAAAGATTTGTTATTTAGGAAGTGAGTAGTTACAATTATATATTTTGTTAGCTTTTCAACTAGAGATATCTTGGACATATTACAACCTATTTTAACTATTCTTCTGCATATTGTAGAGGTACACATAGTATAACAGTTATCATTATAGGACTTGGATACTTAAGTTCAAATCTTGAACAAGACTGTTTGCATTTCATATAGCACTAATACCCTTAGGAAAAATATGAATCTAGCTATGGGTAAATAGTAGGACAGAATGTGTTCTTTAACCTTGGTTTGCCACCTTATCTTGGAGAAGGAAAATTCTAAATTAAAACTCATTGTAGACCTTGCGAGGAATGGGCTTTACCAGGCTGTTCTTGCTCAAGACATACTATATAAGAAGCACCCTTATAATCACAGCCAGTCAGCTGGGGCTGTAGAATACACCAACTGCATCTCTATAAGGCTCCCCATCCCAATGAGTATCCTGGATATGATGTTAAACCATCTGATGGTGGGACTTCAGTTCTGCAATTTTAGGGAATATGGAATATCCCTTCATATCATTACTCCCAGCTCCACTCTGACCCAGAGTGATAGTACCTATTAGGGTCCTATTTATGGATAAAATAGAACTGTTTTCTCATTTAACTTTAAAAAATAAGTAATACTGAATAGAATTATGAGTTTTAAATAGCAATACTTGAAACCATTTAACTGTGTGCGAATGAATAAGCTCTGGCTTGTTTAAAATGCTACTGACACACTATTCATATACAAATCATATATTCAATATATATATATATATATATATATATATATATATATATATATATATGTGTGTGTGTGTGTTTAAATAGGATTTGACATTAAATTACCTACAACGATTGATATGCCATAAAACTCAACCAATCAACCAACCCTCATGACCAAACCAGGTTATGGAACCAGTGAAAAGGCATATTAATGCTGCTGATTGGTGATAACCATTTTTAAATAATTCATTTGTTTGATTGATCTCATATTTGTGGCTTTCGTGGAATTAGTTGTTGCTTGTACTAACATGAATCTTTTTTCTATTTATATTTTAATGTCATGGCTATATTCAATTTTTGATAGTTATTATTGTCATATTTGTCTTGGATTTGATTTTGCTCTTTCAACTTGGTTGTTAGAAAAGAAAGTGGAATGTTTAGAGATTAACTCTTTATACATGTCAGATGTGGAATAACTTGAATTTCTAAGCAATGGGTTAGTATTTATCTAAAACAAAAATTCCCTTTTGAACTTGTTTTGTTTTTCTCTGTGTGCTGTTTTGAACAAATCTTGAAAGCAGCACACTCTAAAACAGCAACAGCCACTTACCTCCCATCTCACAAACCATCTAAATAAGATGAACAATACATGCTGGGCACTGCTAGAGAAGTAAGGACAAACCTATAAGTGACATTCTCCTATGGAGGCATACACATGGACACACCAGCAAAATTTTACATTCATCAGCTCTGTGCAGACATTGGATGCTGCTGAGAGGACTCGCCAGGAGTGATGACTAAAAGGGATGGATGGCAAGAGAGAGTCAAGGGAATCCATGCAGTCAGCATACTTTGATGATGATAGATTTCTGAGATTTAATTAGAATACATTATATATCATGGACTGAAAGGTTTTTTCTGTAAGATTTTAAAAAAAATTCAGTGTGTTAAAAATTAACCATTTGGTAATATTAACCTTTACAACAAAGTTCTAAATTTATACTTATATTATTATTATATTACCAAGTAAGTTATTCTGTTTCAGTGTCCTTTTTGTATATTGTCTGCTTTCTTCTAGTAGCATGTGTGTTGTGATACTGGTAAATTAATCTGCCTAATTTGTATGAGTGTAAGAGAGAGCCTATATAAGTCTCTCACTAAGAATAACTGGCAAGTTCGACCAGTTGCTGCTTAGTGCAGAGGTTTTTTAGTGGACTGTCTGACATCCATGTCAGACGCTTAATGTTTTATGGTAGACTTGAGGCAGAAAGGCCCCCAGTTTTGGCTGGGCCACCTCTGGGTGAGCGATCTGCATCATTGACACCTTTGTCATTCTTGTATAGCACTGGACCTTGCCGTCCAGTTTAAGCTATTATCAGGCATATGTGCCTGGACCCAGATTTAGGTCCAAGTCCAGCTTGGCTCATCAGACCTACATTGCACTAAGTGGGCTGATAACCAGCATAGTCCAGCAGGGCTCAAGCCTCGGCTCTTATCTAACCTTCCCCTCCCCTAAATCCCCACTATAATTCGACCTTTGGGTGATTTAACCCTGTCTCAAGTCCTGTCTGGTGGGAGACAGAGACAAATATTAGCTTGATTAGCCACTGACTAGTGCTAAACTTGCTCATCACCACATGTTTTATTTAAAACTCCATATCAACACAGCAGAACACTTATGTCCACGACCACTTCTTTATTACAGCTACATTTTCTACTACAAGACAAAGGACATAACTATGTATTTACAGCTAGCAGGTTAGATGACTCAGAGTTCAATATTGCTGGTCTCTTATGGGGAAATCTGCAATTCTATTTAAAATAAGGATCTTTAAAAAGTTGATTCATGCCACAAGTCACTTTAACTTTCAGAAGAGACTCCCACCTTTGTCAGGCAGTCTGCAACCTGTTCTTTCCCTTTTATCCATTCAGTTTGGATTTCTTCATTGTCATAATTTTCATTCACTCTCACCACATCAATTCTTAGACATTGGTCACAGATTTGATGCATTGTCTGTTTTATAAAAGACTTCAAGCAGCCTGGGTAGTCTGAATGTCTCTTGAGGCATGGTAGCTATTAATACTCCAGACTCTGCTGCTTCACTGAGTGTAAGAGTTTCTGAGGCTCATGGATTTAATGTTATCTGGTCAAGTTTTTTTTGATAACCAGCATATAGGAGCCATTCTGTTCATTGTGCCACAAACAAAAATGATAAAACCACCCTGTGAAGATCCATCTGCATAGCAAACAATATTTAAATCTGAAGGTATTCCCAGCTAAGGAAAAGTTATGGAACCTGTCCTTGATTTCAATTTTTTAGTGCTTTGTGAGTCTCAAAGAGTAATTTCACTTTTGGAAACTTTTCAGGATTACTAATCCAACACACACACACACATATACATCAAATACTACATCAGGTCGTATCTGAGTGAATACCAACATCATATGACCAGTCAGTCTTTTTAATTCTGTCTTCTTCTTTTGGCTCAGTTCAGCACTTTTTCCTCATAAACCTTCCTTTCTTTATATCTATTGGGGATATTGATGAAATGTATAGATTTTGGTCGATAGTAATCCCATCTTTTATTTGCCTAACACTCAATCTCAAAAATTGAAATTTCCCGCTTTGATGTATTCGAGCTTTGAATATTTTTTTTCAATTCTGTGATCACATTTTTCTGAAACAAATCATTTCACAGAATACAAAGTCATCTATGTGCATTGCTAGAATGCCCATCAAGTTACCAGTTGCATCATGCCAAAGAAACAGCGCATTGTCATATGCACTCACTACTCCTTTTAGGTTGGTGAATTCTTGATTAACTCTTTTGTACCATGAGTGCGGTGCATCATTTAATCCATAAATGCATCTTTTCACCTTCCATACCTATGACTCTGGACATATGTCAGACAGTGGTCTAAGAAATATTTCCCTCTTTAGCTTATCACACTGCAGAAACGCTGAGGTGAAATCCAGACACTCCACCCACCACTTCATAACCAAGACTGTTAACATTACAATACACATATCTTCACTGCTGTATGTTGGAGAATTAGTTTTCAGGTTATGTGAATCCTTTTCATAACCATGTGCAACAAGGTGGGTCTTCATTATCTTTCTTTTATCTTTGAATTTCTCTGTTATAACCCATCTTGTTGATATGCATTTCTGACCAATGTCAGGTACACATTCATATACTTTATGAATTTCCATATTTTCTATTTCTCTTTTCTTTGTATCAATCACTTCTTTTGCTTGTTTTTGTTCAGATGTGAATGAAAGTATATGTTCTTGATCACTTACTTCCTCTGTTACTTGAGGTAGGTGGCTCTATAACAGGAATCAATGTTGATTAATGCCCAGTCATTATCATCCTCAGCATTCATTATGTAATCGCTTAAGTATTGAGGAGCTCTTCTTTCCCTTTTGGTGTAATGTCGAAGTTAGTTATCTTCCTCAGTCTGTGTTTGTTGTCTTCTGAATCAGATGTCTTAATTTGTGGGTCTGAAGTTACAAAATAATTTCTGGTTTTGTATATACTTCTTTTGAAAGAAATCTTGATCATCATTTGTTGGGTAAATCTGAGTCTGTTGATGCATCATGTTACTAACAAATTTCACTTGCCTATGCTTGAGAACTCATTTATTCTCTGGATAAAAGACTATGAAATATGAAGGACAGTTTGTGTCATGTCCTACAAATATCCTTTTTTCACATTTTGGATCTAGCTTTTTCTTTAAGTTTTTGTTGGCATAACATGCCAATCCCAAAATGTTCATCTTTGAGAGGTCAGGCTTCCTTTCTGTTATATAATTGGGAGTTTATTTCAGATGGTTGTAAAAACATCTATTTTAGATTACTGTGTAATAGAAATTATCACTCACGCAAATGACTGTGCATCTGTTTGGCCAGTCAGGTTACGGGATCTGGTAGGAAAAGGGAAGAAAAGAGTAGTCTAGAATGTAAAGGCAAATAGAATAAAACTACTCACAAGCGGCATCGCATGTATTTCGATCGTCTGGGAAAGGAATAAGAAGAAAAGAGGAACGAGAGTTTATATATTAAACTGTCGTATTAATTTGCATATTAGAGGGAATAGAGATTATAAAAAGACCGAAATGGAGAGAACAGTCAGTCGAGCTTTTGACAGCTGAGAGAGACCAGAGACCTTGTGTGACGAAATGAATTCGGTGCAGCGAACTGAGATAGAAAGACCCTTGTTTTTAAATCTCATACTGCTGATATCACAACAGCATAGATCCAAAAGGTTTTAGTTTCAATCATCATGTATCTATCCATTTTAAACAGGGTTCACCTATTCCATTTTGCTATCCCATTCTGGTTGGTTGAATTGGGCACTGAAGTTTCATGTCTAATACTATTTTCACAGAGTAATTTCTGGGAATCATTTGACTTGAATTCTGAACTTATTCTACCACAGAGGAGAGAATCAGCTATAAGTTTCTTAGTGGTTGATACTGTATCATTTTTAGACTTTAGAAAAGACACAAATGCTGCACTTGAAAAAATCATCAGTGAATCTGAAGGCATACCTGTGCCTGTTTATATCCACTGGATCTATAGGGCGGCTAAATCAGTGTGTACCAATTCAAAAATTGACATTACACATCTGTTGGGTTGTCTATTTCTACTCTAGGAAAATTTTCTCTGGATACAGGTTTTTCAGTGATTGTACCTGTTTTCTCTTTAATTGGTAATTTCTTAATGTCATCATAATTGCAATGGCCAATTATCGTGTGTCAAGTGTTGATATTGTTGCTGCCTTGGCAACTATCTTCTGATTTGTTCTCCACAGTTGGTACCATTCTTGTGTACCAGCTCATTTTTATTTTTATTGTATGGTATAGTCATCCTGTTTGCCATGGCAGACTTAACAGAACATATATCCTGTGGGTGGAAAGATATATGTAGTAACCCGTGGTTTCTGTCCATATCCATAAAGCATATCTCAGGGTCACCCCCCTTTTAATGCTATACTGCTAGTCCTCTTCTTATCAGCCAACTCTATAAAGTGGTATTCATCAAAATTTTAAAATTTTTTCCATGTCTTTTATTTTATGTAAAGTAGCCCCAGCATCAACCATAAGTTCCTTTGCTACTTTCTTGATTGTATCTTGCCTTTTATGTTAGCATGACATCCTTTTTATGAGTCAGACTTTTTCAGTACTTACACCACTGCCTATTTTTTATAATTATTTGAACATATCCTTTCCATATATCCCTTTCTACTACATGTATAAGATGTTGATTCTTTTATTGTCATTTTCAAAAATAAATTAGTCAGTTTCATGACATTGTCATCACTAAAGTTATGATGGTATTATGCAGTATCTTTGAAACTTTAAGAACATTAGTTCCTTACTATTAAAGGTCACATATATATTAAAAAAGGAATGAAACATGTCTGGTGGTTCTTTTAAAACCTAAATTATTAGGCCATCACAATGATTCCCTTGCATTTTTTAATGCCAATAATATTATTTCTGTTCTTATAGTCTGTCACACTTTCATTTGGTTTCTTTATCATCATCATCATATCGCGCTGGTAGCACGGATATCCCTGACCCTCTCTCGCCACTCCTCCCTATCGTTCATCGCCCTAGGTAGGTCTTCAGGACAACAGCCTGTATCCTCACATAGCTGCTGAATGTACGTTCGAGCTGGTCGTCCTGCTTTTGCGCGGCCATGTGTGGGGATCCATAAGAGTACATCTCTTATGAGTTCATCTCTGCTTCTCCAGCAGTGTCCTGCATGTCTGGTTCGTCTAACTTGAATAATTTTACGTGATAGGGGGCAGGTGGCCGTACAGTTGGTGTCTTGTGGGGTGCTGCTGCCAGGACTTGTTCAGGATTGCACACAGCATTCTTGTGTAATTGCCATCCAGTTTCTTCTCCAGCCGTTTTGTTAGCGTCCATGTAGTGCATCCATATAGCAGTATCGATGTGACCGCTGCCTGGAAGAAGCTGCGTTTTATTTTATCGGTTAGGTCTGATTTCCATATAATCGATAGCCTATTGATAGCTGTCCATGCTTTCATTAGCCTGGTTTCGATGTCCTTTTCGGTTGATTCGACGTTGCTTCCTAGGTACGTGAATTTGTCTACTAGTTTAAGTGGGGTTCCTTCTAGAGTGGAGATGTCCCCCGTTTGGTTATAGCACATATATTCCGTTTTGTGTGCATTAACATAGAGGCCTATGCTTGCTGCTGCTCGTTCCAAACTATGCAGAAGAGTTTCGGCTTGGTCAGGTGTATTTCCCAGTATCGCTATGTCATCGGCGTAGTCGGCGTCGGTAATTGTTGTTGCGGGGTATCTTCTGCTTCTTTTCTTCGTCAGTTCGAAGCCATTCTCTTTGATTTTTTCAATCGATGTTCTAAGTACGTAGTCTAGACAAATGATAAAGAGGTACGGGGCCAGCGTGTCCCCTTGTAGTACTCCTGCTACAATGTCAAAGTATTCTGTGTCTCCATTGGGTGATCGTACTTTTACTTTAGTGTTTCTATAGAGAATCGTTATTGCCGCTACGGTTTCTTTAGGTATGCCGTACGCTAGTAGGATTTGTTCCATCTTTCCTCTGTGAATGGAGTCGAAAGCCTTGGTAAAGTCGACAAATATTAATGTCGCTTGTAGGTTCTTTGCCCGTACACCTTCAAGGATTCTGCGGATGGTTAATATTTGTGAGGTCGTGGATCTATTTCTTCGGAAGCCATTTTGGTTTTTTCTAAGTATGATGTCGATTTTGGGTTCTATTCGGTTTCGTAGTAGGGCATTGTAGATTTTGGCAGCTATGGATGTAAGTGTTATGCCTCGGTAGTTTTTGGCTAATCCGAGGTCCCCCTTTTTAGGGAAGGGGAGTATGCATCCCTTCATCCATCTATCTATCGGATTTTGATTGTATACTGCGTTGCAGTATGTCATTAAATTGTCTGGTCTTCCATACTTCCGGGGGAATTTCGTCCAGCCCTGCAGCTTTCCTATTTTTAATTTTTCTGAGAACCGAGTCGAGTTCTTCTTGTGTGAACGGTCCTAGTTTAATGTCTAATTGTTTGCTAATTATTCTGGTGATTGGTTCATGCGTTATTTTTGGTGGGTTTCCAAGTAAGTTTTCGAAGTGCTGTTTCCACAGTTTTATTCTTTCTTGTTGGTTTGCTGCTTTAAGTTTTGCTTTGGCTGTGTTCTTTCTTCTGCTCACTTCGTTTATTGTTTGCCATGCTATCCTAGATTGCCTATCTTCCACCGAGTCTCTGATCTTATCTACCTGATTTTGAATGTATTCTGTCTGTTCCTTTATATATATGCCTGCTAATTGATATTGTGCCGTTTTTAGTTTTAAGGCATTTGTGTTTGTTGGGTTTTTTCGATGGTTTTTGGAGGCTGTTTTCACTAGTGCACGTTTTTCTCTCACAGCTAAAGTTTCCCATGGGACTCTATATTTAGTTTTAAGTTTTTATAAGTGATATTAATTCACTATAAAGAGAAATAATTCTGGTTTGGTTTGGTTTGGTTTGGTTTGGTTTCTTTGTTTAATGGCATATTATCCTTTATAGGTTATTTAAGCCAAAGCCATCCTTCTCAAAGAACAGTAGTGGTACTATTTAACCCAGAGTTAGGAGGATATGGGGGTTCATACCTTTCCCAAGGGTATTTATCTGAAAATGAATGTAATAGCACGACTGGAGTTTGAAGTCACTCACTATGATTCCACAGTCGAGCGTTTTAACCATGAGGACACCCCAAATAATTCTGGGCTTCCTCTTACCTGCATAATGGTCATATAATATCCTTAGAGCTTCTCTTCCCTTGTCCAAGGGTTCTCTCACCCAGAAACTGTACTAATATGGTGTAGGGCTCCTCATTCTTTTTTATATCTGTTTGATCTCCACTCAGATTTTTGCTAAACTATAGAGTAGAAATGGATCATCCCATTAAATAATGGGAACTTCTATAGGCAAGCATTGAACAACAGAAGTTACCTCCTTTGATGATATAAAAGACCCTAGTCTTTAGAGTCAAGGGAATTTTGTATTTGCACTTGATACTGAATAAAGTAATTGAATGTCAATACTACTACTTCATTGTTGTTGCTTTACATGGAGCTGCAGACAGGATTTAGTTGATAAGTGGAAACAAGACATACCATTTTTACCAGACAGGGCTTTCAACTTAATTGCTCAACTCATACAACAGATGATATAGCTACAGAGGGAAACTATTGCCCTTAGGAGAGACAAAGCCCTTAACATGATGCAGATGTTCTACACAAAAAAACCAGACTGTTCTGTCATTGAACCTAATGTGACTGACAATGATTTGATATTATTCCTTGATGCATAGACCTGGTATAAGATGTGTCAGTTTACTGATTCAGTTGAAATACACATTGAACTGAGAATGACATGTTTATGGGAAGTCAACAGGCTCCTTTTTGACCTTATAGGGTCTGAAATCTCAAATTCAGCTACGAAGGGAAGGCTTTTGTCACACATCCAATTTTTTATGGTAAAAGGTTTACACAAAGAAGTTCACTGGCAAATTTTTCATTCCACACTCTAGGTGGAAGGTGAGTCAATTACCCAGTTTTTAGCAAGGTTATGGACCCAGCCCAAATTTTATTCATTTAAAGTTGGTTGTCCTAACACGGAAAGTTACAAACAAGTCAACTACTCAAGCGGCATGATGGCTAGGCATGTGATTGCATAACTTGCTGATAAGGAGCACCAGAGTCAAGTTTTGGCTGAAGCTGCCAACCCCACTACACTTGAGCAAAAGTTTGACTGACTCATCAGCTTGGAAATGACTGACAAATCAACTACACTATTACAAAATGAAATTGATCCTTGTCCTACCTACAGATATTTCATCATGGGTGCTAGATGGACCAACAACCACAGAAAATTAAAATATCTGCTTCTTTGCCAAATGAGAATCCATGTGCAGGTTGTGGGAAGACATCTTACCTCGGTGGGTCAATTAGCCAAAGATATTGACTAGCCGCAAAACTGGTATGTCATAATTGTGGAATTAGGGGCCACCTAAAAAAAATCCACTAAGATTGGAATCAAAACCACAAACTGATCAACAAGATAATGTGGCTAACCCACTTTTTCAAGCACTAGTTCCCCCCCCCCCGCACCACACTTGGTATACTGGAAGATCAACACAGAGCCATAAAATCGGTTGGACACTGTCCAGAGTGGTACTGCATCTTTTGTGGTATGTGGAGTGATTTAAATCAGATGCCCCAGATCCAACACCCATCGCTGACATTTGATAGGATCATAATGCATTGAACTCATAGTTCATTTGGGTGCACTCTGATTGGTACAATTAGCCACGGTATTCATTGCATCCTTGTGTTTGCCGATACAGGAGCTCAAACTTGTTCAAGTGGATCCAGAGATATTAAAACAGTTCAGATGTCCAGAAAAATATCTCATGCAAACTATTCATCGGATATATGCCATTACAGAACACCAGCTCGATATAAAGGTTGTGTTGTTCATGAGAGACACAATAGATGGTTTATGTGTCAAACAACAAGTCTGGTTTTTATTTGTCAGAATATGCCCTGAAGGACCTACATGTATTGCCACCTGATTTCCCTGCCCAAACATGCCATCTCAACTTAATAGAGGTCACTAAGGAAATAGCTAAGTACACATGCCTGCATAGAAAACCCATTCCACTGATATCGAGTGTCATCCTGTTCCTTCCTACAGAAACCAATAGGCCCCTACTGGAATAATGGATACACAATCACTTTAAGTCTAGTATATTTAAAATATGCCCACATCAACCCTTACAAACTATGACAGGAAAACTGTTGGACATTATATTAATTCCTGGTAAAATGCCATCAGCGATTCACCCACCTATCTCTGTCCCTGTCCCTCACCATTGGAAGAAGAAAGTAAAAGATGGCCTCAATTGAGATGTCACACTGGGTATAATTGAACCTTTGCCAGTGGACACTCCTACAACCTGGTGTTTAAGGATCGTAGTTCCACTTAAAAAATACAGCTCTCTCAGATGCATAGTTGACTTACAAAAACTCAAAACTGCCACCATGAGGAAAATCCATCTCATCCTATCCCTATTTAATCAAGTTTTCATCATATTTGCTTGGACCAAGAGTTCTTGATACATGGAATAAGTATCACAGCTTACCACTTTCCCCATTTATTACTGAATGGGGCTGTTATAGATATCTTTATGTTCCCCAGGGGTTTCACATGTCTTGAGATGAGGACACCCATTGGTTTGATCATATAACAGTGAACATGACCAAGAAAACTTGTTGCATAGATGATAGCCTCCATTTGGATGATTCTTTGGAGTCCTCGTTCTGGCTCACAATTGAGTATATAACACATTGTGAGAAAAATGGGATTGTTTTTAATTCTGATAAATTTCATTTAGCTGAAAATGAAGTGGTGTTTGGTGGGTTTTAAGTAATGGTTGATGGTATTGAACTCACAAAGAAAAAGACTGAGGCAATTCTTCATTTTCTTACTCTCATGATATGAGCATCAGGTCTTGCTTTGGACTTAAGAACCAGGTATCCTACACATTTTCTCAAGCAGAGGTGATGCCTTACTTCCTGGAATTTCTGTACTCAAAAAATACAGTAAGTTTTATTGAGATAAAATGCTAGACCAACTTTTTAAGAAATCTCAGTGAGTAATTGTACAGAAGATTGAGAATGGGGTCAAGATGTTTGAGATCAATAAGCTAACATGCAGCAAAATGAGAGTTGGTTATTTTCTTTTTCCAAAGCATTGCAATTGCTCTGATGAAGCAAACCCAAATCGTGAGAAGGGTCATTGAAAAAATATTTAGGCCAGATCTTGCTTTACCAATGAGTCCTTCTATTTACCTGTTGAAAGTGAGGCTCTAGCCCTGGTCTATGGACTGGAATCGTGTTGAATGTTCATATTGGGATGTACTAATTCATTAGTTACAATTTACCATCAACCACTCACTAAAATTTTCTCGGATAGGGCCTGTATCTTTTTAGTTTCAGGAAACATACTCTAATGTATAAATTTACTATTAGACATCTCCCTGGGAAACTCAATGTTACACCTGACTGCACCTCCTGATACCCAGTATGGACCCCATCAGAAAGCTTGACAAGAGGTATCTGTGGTGTAATGTTTATGTAGGAGGTACCTGTGGTGTAATGTTTATCGTCGCAGGATATGGACACGGCAACACAAGTTCAAATCCTGGACCTTACTGATTGCATTTCACATAGCACTAATACCCTTGGGAATCCAATTATTCTCCCTCTAGCTATGGGTAAATAGTAGGGCAGACTAGGTTCTTCAGCCTTGGTGAGGCAACTAGTCTAGGAGAAGGAAAACTTTGAATTTATAACCTGTTAAACTCCGCTTAAAAATTGACCTTGTGTCATATCCTGCCCGAGCGGAGGGGTTGGTAAATATGATCAGAAAGCTTGACAGAGATTCCTTAAATATCATCTGCGCATACCCAACAGATGCATAAATGCTCAGCCTACAAGATGACCACCACTGATGCGGTTGAATCAATCAACTGTGCAATCAAGGCAGCATTCATGTTCTCATATGAGTATGACACCAGATTGAGGGCTATCATGTAGGATAGGATTGTTGCAGTGGCAGCTGCTGTGGAAGAATGCCAAACTCTGGCAGAATATATACTGGTTGGCTTTCCCAAATCATGCCAGGACCTCCTGTTGGTGGTTTCTTGGTTTTGGCCCTTGTGTGAGGAATTGTACTGCATGAAAGGAGTATAGATCAAGGGGAATAAAATTCTTATACCTTGTAAACTTTGTGGAGAAGTACTCAAGTCCCTTTATTCTGCACACCAGGGTATAAATAGAATGCTAGCAAACATGAGACAATGCCTATTTTGGCCGGGTTTGGATGCCAGCATTTGGCAGACCCAGAGCTCAATGTCAGATCTACAACTCTATCGCCCTGTGCTGCCATCTAATCCTGAATTCCCTTTCCAACAAACTATGATTGACTTTTTTGACTTACTCGATAGAAATTATGTTACATATGCTGATCGATATACTAAATAGAAGTGACCCTAATGACATCTGGGAAGGCTCAAGCAATGTGTGACACCCTTAGAACTTAGTTCTACACATATGGGGTACCAGAAGAACTTTCTTCTAATGGGGGATCACCTTTTGATTCCCAACAATGTAACTTGTTCTTTAAGAATTAGAGAATTGTCTTACTACTCACAAAGCAATGCCTGGGCAGAAGTGGCTATCAAAACTGCTAAGCATAAACTTACAGATAACATGGAGAGCTGCAGTCAACTGTGTCATGATCATGTAGCCTGTGCTTTGCTGAACCATCACA
Source organism: Sepioteuthis lessoniana (assembly GCA_963585895.1). Taxonomy (NCBI): domain Eukaryota; kingdom Metazoa; phylum Mollusca; class Cephalopoda; order Myopsida; family Loliginidae; genus Sepioteuthis; species Sepioteuthis lessoniana. The sequence continues at coordinate 74,842,503 of OY757934.1, forward strand.
ACACTCCTGTCTAGGACCTTGACATGTCTCCTGCTAAAATGTTATATGGTTGTTATCAAAGATCATCTTCCTGTCTTGTGGGACAAATACAAAATATCTAAAAAGTGGAGAGATATCAGTGAACTGAGAGAAGCTGCCATAGCGAAAAGACACATGAGAAATGAACACTTTTATAACAAACATTTGCACTCACTTCAAGAATTACAAATTGGCAATTCTGTTCAGATCCAGATTCAGGATGGCCCTAACCTTTGCTAGTGAAGAAAACAGAGAAGATCATAGAGACACTTGGTAACTGACAGTACCTTATATGAGTGTATGGAAGTAATCAAATGACTATGTGCAATCATCACTTCCTCTGCTTGATCTACCCAGTTGCTAATGACACAATATTCCACCCAGGGGGCAGATCCCCTTATTAATCACATCAAAGCCAGAATGCAGATCCCCTTATTAATCACATCAAAGCCAGAATTGTATGATATCTCTGTAAACCTTGAAGTCCTGCTGTAGCTACTTGGTGAATTCTCTACAGTGATTGACACAGATTAATAATCCCTTATTGCTTAACATGCATCAACAACCAAATACCCTTAGGAACGAACCAGAAGATATGGAAATCAATGACACCGCCTATTCACTATGTCCCATAATGCTAAAGAATATTGAACACCAATATCAAGCAACACAACAGTCATGTTGAAACATGTGAGCACCTCAAACTCTATCTCCACAAATGTGAGGACAAACCTGCAATTGTCCTCATCAATCTGTCCCATGGTCAGAGGTGGGAGGAGTCACATAGAACAGAAATGGACTGTCCCATTAAATAATCGGAGCTTCTATAGGCAAGCATTGAACTTCAGAAGTTACTTCCTCTGATGATATAAAAGAGCCTAGTCTTTAGAAGTAGGGGAATTTTGTATTTGCACTTGATACTGAATAAAGTAATTGAGTGTCAATACCACTGCTTCGTTGTTGTTACTTTACACTAAGATGATGTTAAGTGTATAAATGGCCTAGAAATTTATTTTCCCCAATTTTATATTTGGTCTCATCTCCATTAAATAGCAACCTGTTTCACCAATTTTCATTATTCTTTCATCTGGGTCCCAAACCTATTGAATTTGCTATGTAAAATGAGAAAATATATGAAGGAAAAATAACATGTCCATCACTGTGAAAAGAAAATAAACCAATTTATTTAACAAAACAGGAGTGCTGTACAAGGAAGACAACTGCTTGGGTTATTGAACTTGATGTAAACTTATTAACATTTTAAGAAAAACAATTCCTATATGCCAGACTAGCATGGAATTTAACTAACTGTGGCTTCTGCTAATCAACAGAAACAAGGGATATGAAATAGAATTTTTGGAAAAGATCTGACTACAACTCTGTAAAAAAAAAAAACCCAAAAATTTGTTTCTTACCATTTTCTGTTTTGTACTCAGAAGAAAGAGTTTCTTTTCTTATGAAAGTGCATATTACACCTGGAGAAGGCTGGAGAATGTGTCAGCTGAAATATTTTGGTAACAAAAACAAGGAGTTTAATTGTTTTAATAACAATTTCAATGTTTAAAAATCCTTACAGAAATACGTTTTCTGCAATAAAATGAAAAATGAATAAAATAGAATAAAGAAAGGTTTATTTTGTTTTGTCAACCTGCTTTTTGTTTAGACAGTATTCAATATAAATGTCTATTTTATTTGCTATCCTAAATAAAAAGGTGTATGTATTTTTAAGAAAGAATTGACAGAACCTCAGTATCATGGTGAACTATAGGCAATTAAAACACATACACACATATCAAAATTAAATTGAAGGGATTTCTGACAATCGTCTCTTTAGACTGGATTGAATCAGAAATAATTTTCATTTTAGTAAAATATAATTTATTCATGAATAATTTAACAATGAATTAATTCAATTCAATAGTATATTTGCCATTATTTTTAATCACCTCTTGCCATTTATCAGGTGGCTTGCTGATTCTTCTTAAGTAAAAGTCGTCTGAAACTTTCCACAAGTTATTTTCACCTAATCTTGAGAAATATTTTTGTCATCAAAGAGCATTTTTTAGAAAACAAAAGATAGAAATCACTTGATGCAAAATCTGGTGAATATGATGGATGGAGTAGAATAGACTAGCTTCAATTCAATATTTTTTCCTGCATTAGTCTTGCTGAATGTGGCCTTGCATTATCTTGGAGAAGCACAAAGTTTCTCTTATTTATGTGTGTGGAGAATTTTCTTAGAAAATTGTGGTTTAAAAATTCAAAATGAACAATACTGTAGTGATCTCACCATACACACAACATAACTTTTCTTCCATGAGGCTCTTTATCAATCTGCTGCTTTTTACTTTGAGTAAACAACATATTTTTCTTGCCCAGTTGGCTGGGGCTGTAGAATACACCGACTGCTTCTATGCAGAGGGGTAAGACCCCCCCCCAACGAGTGTCCTGTATTTGACACTAAACAATCTGATTTGAGGTTCCAGCAATACTGGAGCTTTGGAGAATGAGGAGTACTCCTTCATTGACATCGCTTCCAGGTGCACTCTGGCCTGGAGTGGTAGCACCTGATAAGGTTCCTATCTATGGGTTAAATAGAACTAAACGGTGGTTGGCATTTACTGTTTTTATACATTTAAATTGCGTATTTATGCTGAACTGAATTATTTAAAATAGAACTGTTTTGACATTAAAACTGCGTACTTACTCTAAACTGAATTACTTGAAATAGAATTGTTTTGACATCTAAACTGTGTACTTATGCTAAACTGAATTATCTGAAATAAAGCTGTTTTGACATTAACTCTGTGTATTACCCAGTCAGCTGGGGCTGTAGAATACACCGACTGCACCTCTGTGGAGGGGTAAGAACCCCCCTCCCGAACGAGTGTCCTGGATATGACACTAAACAATCTGATGGTGAAGTTCCAGAGATGCTGGAGCTTTGCGAATGCGGAGTATTCCTTTATTGCCATCACTCCCAAGTCCACTCTGGCCCGGAGTGGTAGCACCTGATATGGGTCCTATCTATGGGTTGAATAGAACTAAACCGTGCTTCTTTCACTATACTGATTTTTGCATTTAAACTATTTATGCTAAACTGAATTGTTTAAAATAGAACTGTTTTGACATTGGAACTGCGTACTAGTGCTGAACTGAATTGTTTGAAATAGAACTGTTTTGATGTTTAAACTGTGTACTTATGCTGAACTGAATTATCTGAAATAAAACTGTTTGACATTTAACTTTGTGTATTGCCCAGTCGGCTGGGGCTGTAGAATACACTGACTGCACCTCTGCAGAGGGGTAAGACTAACTAGTGTCCTGGATATGACACTAAACAATCTGATGGTGAGGTCCCAGTAATGCTAGGGATTTGGGGTATACGGAGCACCCCTTCATTGCCATTGCTCCCAGGTCCATTCTAGCCTGGTGTGGTAGCACCTGATAGGGCCCTATCTATGGGTTAAATAGAACTAACGGCATACTTATGCTAAACTGAATTGTTTGATTAAACTGAATAGCTTGAAATAGAAATGTTTTTAACAATTAAACCGTACTTGCATTTAAACTGCATGCTTATGCTAAACTGAATGATTTCAAATAGAACTGTTTTTTGACATTGAAACTGTATTTACACTAAACTGAATTGTTTAACAAAGAACTGTTTTGACATGTAACTGTGTGTAAACAAAATCTGTACTGATACTAAACTGAATTAGCTGAATTAGAACTGCTTGACTAAACTGAATAGCTTGAAATAGAAATGTTTTTCACAATTCAACTGTACTTACATTTAAACTGTGTGCTTATGCTAAACTGGATTATTTGAAATTGAACTGTTCTTGACATTGAAACTGTACTTACACTAAACTGAATTGTTATATATAACTGCTTGAATTGTTTAAAATAGAAATGTTTTTGGCAATTAAATTGTGCACTCATGCTAAACTGAATTGTTTGAAATAGAACTGATTATTTATATTAAAATGGATTTGGCATTAAATAACCTACAAGGGTTGATATGCCATAAAACCCAACAAACCATACCAAACCAACATACTTTTTGTTACCTGAGGAACAGGTAATTTCTCTACCTTAAAAAAAGACTTGTTGCTATGGATATGTGATTTTGCTTAATTTTCTCACTAAGAGTATGAGGAACCCAAGCCCAGCTTGTTCACTTTTCTTATCTTTTACAAGTGGTGTCAGATTGTAAATTAGGATGAGTTGAAGTCAAGTGCTAATTCTTGAGTACTTTTGCATGGATTGCATTCCACCAATTCTTTTAAACCATTTTGATTGGGGTCTGATGAGCATTCTGGCCTGGGTTCATCTCTTAATGATGTATGGCCAGAATGAATCTTTGAAAACCAGTTTCAGACTTTGTACTTAGTAATAACACCTTGACTGTAAACACTCATAATTTTCTTAGCTGTTTCTGTAGTGTTTTTGTTATTCTTAAACTTCCACAACATTACATGTCGAATATGCACTTTTAATTCTTCCATTTTAGGTACATGAGATTATAGATTAAATTATAATACACACTCTTTCATTACTGAAATAATAATGACCAACAAAGGCACTTTTTAATCAAGTACTTTCAGGTTACATTTAAAAGATAGTTACAATTAACTTTTAAAAAACCAAAATAAATTATAACTCAACCCAGTATATACAGGGTGATCAGAAAAATGGATAGTTTCATAATCTAATAACATGATCAATTCTCATTCAAATGATCTCAAATTTTAACAGCTTCTTTTCAGGTATAGAAATCCTCTTTACTGGAAAAGAAAAGGCATTAAAATATTAAACATAGAACTTTTAGTTGTTAACATGCTGTTAAAATTTGAATAAGAATTGGTCAAGTTATTCGATATAATAATTATATCAATCTTACTAAAACACCATGTAAATCTGAAATGATATAACATTTTTTGAAACCCCCTGTATATATATTAAATAAGTAAGAGTTTCTGATTGTTGACTGTTTATCACACCAAATCTTAACCTCTTACACATTATAGCTCCTGCTTTTTTATTTACTTATATACTAGCTGAAGTCCCTATGATGTGTAAGAGGTTAAGACTTAGCATGATAAACAGGCAATTGTTCAAAATCCATTCTACTTATTTCATTTTTCTAAACAATGTTTATTTTAAAATCTTTATCAATCAAATATTTTCAGCAAATGGTTACAAATGGTAATTGTTTCTATAAAAAAATGAATCTATATAACAGAAAAGCAATTTACCTATGATTATATATATATATATATATATATATATATATATATATATATATATATATATATGCTATTTTTTTGCAAAAGATTTCATAGTTTTATTGTGAATTTTTCTTTCTTAAATTTATATGAGTAACATTTGAAAATTATTGATTTGAAACATTTTTGTTTTTATCTGAATCGTAAGTCTTAATTAAACAATAATACTATATAATTATTCAACATCTCCTGCTTGAAAAACTACCTTGAAATTTAATTAGTAATGTTTAATTATATATGAACAATCATTTTATTTAGACAATTAATTTTTTTCTTTTGAAGATTATAAATTAAAATTTTGTATGATTAGGTATGTCTTGCACCAATATGGTTTCCTACTGTTTATTGTTGGAGAATGTGATTGTAGAATGAGAATCCATTTTTCTCCGTCAAGAACAAATATTATTTTTATGTTAGAACTTTTCCCTGGGTCTTATAAGTTTGCAGATTAAATTTGAAAACACAAGCAAATTCTTTCCAATAATCAATATAGATAATTAAGTGAATGGAAAGACAGCTGTATCAGTCTACTTTAAATTTAACTTTTTAAATTTTATAATGAAATTATAATCTTAATATTTTTTCATTACATTTTCAGGTGAAAGTAGTTTGTCTGGAACATTTGATATTATCCGGATTGACCTGCATCCATCTGACCAATATAAATCTGTGAGCATTATTATTTTTTTAAAAAGTAAAATGATATATATAATATGATTTTATCTTGCTTTGTAGTGGGTTGTAAAAGATTACCTCTGATTATTTTTGATAGAAATATGGTATCTACTTGTTTTAATTATTATGTTGATTTTTATATGAATAAGTTGTTTTTTTCTCTTGCCTATGGAAAAGGTTAATCTTGAAAGCTAATTTGAGGAAGTCTGATTAAATTGTACTAGTTGATTATTACAATTGTGTCTTTGCAAATCATCAGAATTCTTCTGATTTTTTTCTAAAATCAATTATGTCTTGAAACTGAAAAAGACAGTTGATCATATTTATTCACAAAGTTCTTATTAGATAGGTCATCATGTGAATGTATGGGTTTTTGGAAAATATTTTCATGTGTGACTTTTTTTCTGATTCATGAAGATATTTAGTAGGTTAAAATTAGCAATAACACTTTAGTATCAAACTGCTAACCTTAAAACTAAAAATTATGTTCTATATTGCTTTGACTTACTGATTAATAATATATGTATCTTAAATTTTGATAATATTATAGGATATACAAATATTAAACTTTGGCAGTTATAAAAAAACAGTTGTTACTGTAGCTAAAAGTTTTTTTTTTTCAATTTAATGTCCTCAACTTAAATAGTGTCCTGAATATGACACTAAACTGCATCAAATGGATCTTTTCGGATTATGGAGTCAGCCCTTCACTGGCATTACTCCCAGGTTCACTCTGGTCCAGAGTAGTAGTACCTGTTGTTAGTGTCCCATCTATGAATCAAATAGGTCTGTTTGCAATTTTTTTATTAGATAAGATTATGTATGAAAAACAAACCCTAAGAAATAACTACACAAAAAGTGTAAATATGAATATATAATAAATACAATTCCTTAACCTCTAGACATAAAATAATCCTAGATAGGTTGACAAGCTGTTAAAATCAATCTATCAGTTTTATTAAAATATAGAATTTAAATGTGGCTATTATTCTAAATTGTTCTTGCATAGATATATGGATATAGTTCCTATTGCTTTTGGGATATAAGGAACTTTCTTTGAACTTAGCTTATTTGATTCTAATGCTATCAGTATAAATAGACTGTGTGATTGTAGGTACATTGGATGCAATATAAACTTAAATAAATTATACTCTATGATTCCTGAATAAGGAGTTTGAGGCAGATTACTTTAAGATAAAATAAAACTATTGTATTAGTTGAAGATCTGATCTGTTGGTGGAATTTTAAGTTAATCATAAATTTATTTCTCTCATTTTTTTTGTGCAACAGTAAACATAAGCATAACACTGAACTACATTTTTTAAAGGATTTATAAGTCATCTTAAGGTTAATGTTTATGTCAACCTGGTGGTTACTGGTCAGAAACAAACTTAATTACAACACAATTTTTTAAAGTCTTGATTTTTGAAAAAAATAAGTTGTAATTTTAGTTTCTGGTTTGGAGATTTTCAGCTAAATATCCACTTTATATATGTTTAAATGAAAAGAGAATGCTTCAGTTTAGCTAACTTGACAAAAAAGTATAGGTTCAGTTTAGCATTCAACTTACATTGTAAATTAAACCCATTGCCAAAAACTTTTAAAAGTTTTAGAATTTTCAAAAACTAATATGCTAAAATCATGCTGAAGGGTCTCATTAATAACCATAGAAAACTTGGTGGGCATAATTCTGACCATCCTTGATTTATTCAATGATAGACATATGGGCCAAAAAGACATTTGGTGAATTATGATAAAATGAGTCACTTTTCATTTTACTTTTGTCTTTTTATAATAATAATAATAACTTTGGAATCAGTAGGTGACTTATTTTAGCTATTATATCTATTATGTTACTTTCATAGCAATGACCTATTTTCTTTTTCCAGTTGGTATTCTAAAGATTTGGAGTTGAATTTGAAGGTTGGTGTGTATATATTTTATGAAATTAAAGAACATATATGTTGATCCAAATTATAAGGAAAAAGTATTTTGCCCAATACTTTTTTGATTGAATGTCCAACAAATGGATTTAATTTTCTCTTGTATTGTTTGATATATTTGACTATACTTGATCTGCTACAACAAACAGATAAAATTAATCAAAGATTAATAATATTGTCTGTTAACAGTACATATACATTCACTTTGTGTTAATGTCCTTGGGAAGGGCATGAATCCATTTCTTCTCTCCTAGCTATGGGTAAATAGTTGAGTAAATTGGGTTCTTTGGTCTTAGTACTCTGCTTAAATTAATCTTGTGTTGTATTCTGTTTGTGGCATAGGAGTTAGATAAATACATACACAGAGTGGGTAGCTTAATTTAAGCAGCAACTAGGTATGAAGATGTTGGAATATTAATAGTAACAGCTGTAAATCATTCAATTTAAAAATTTTAATATTAAGGAGGAGTGAAGTGGCTAATGTGCTGGACTGCAACATCATAGTGAGTGAGTTTGAACTCTAGTTGCATTACTATGTTCATTTTTTTGACCAATAATCTTGGGAAAGGTATGAACCTTTTTATCCCCCACCAGCTAAGGGTTAAATAGTACCACTCAGGCAGGTCGATCCCACAGTTTCTAAAGCGTCGGTGAGGACTGTGGTAAGAAATTGTGAGTTAGTGCCAGTCAATTGACCCATTCCCCACGTGTTGACTGAGGAGGAAGCTGGACGTTAGTTACACTTGGTCTCGAGTGGGAATGGATGTAACCCACTACTAAGGCAGACACTATCTGTTGCTCATTAACTGCAGGCCCACATGGTTTTCAGTTTGACATCATCTGAGACGACAAGATGTGGTGAGCGTTGTCAGCCACCTGGTGAGTCTGTTCTGTGAGCGTGGGGTGCCGGCTGAAATGCTCGTTGACAATGACACGGCATTTCGCAGCAAAGTCTTCAGGGACTTTCTAGGCAAATAGGGAGTCCGGTTGCATTTCTGTTGTGTGCATGTCCCCTCCAGTAATGGCATTGTGGAACGATGTCATCGGAGCTTGAAACGGATCGCAGCAAGGAAACAGTGTCCTATAATGGAAGCAGTCTATTGGTACAATGTCATCACTAAGGATAATGTGTCGCTGCTGACTGCCCCTGCTTACTTGATTCATCGCTACTGCATCCGACTGAAAGGTATCAATGCACTCCCTCCAGATAAGCCCAAACAGCAGCAGATAAGATACGATGTAGGCGATTGTGTCTGCAGGAATATCCCAAATGGATGTTGTATGTCCCCTTATAAACGTGGACCTGGTAAAGATGTGATCAGCCCACAGAACATCCTTGTCGATGGGATGCCCTGTCATGTAAGGGACCTGCGTCCCATCATAGGCTTGGATACCTCGTAGAGTGGGAGTGACAGCGAACTCTCAACCCAAAGTGCAAGGATGATCATCAATGAAGTATGCGGTGATTCCCTAGAGGTAAACACCATGTATGCAACAGATGGCACTTCTGCAGACGAGTTGTCTGAGGAGGAAGTGCCATTATCATGAATGAGTGCTAGATGCAAGAGATCCGCCCCAGGTTGTCATCTATGTGATCATGAGATCACGGTTGGGGTGTAGTGAAATTGAAAGGCAAAACCCGCAGAATGCTGCCTCCAATGAGCCAACCAGGGTTTGTCGTTCAAAGAGACGACGAGTGGTGTGCTGTATATGCAGGTGGAACAGCCGACGTTTACGTGAATTCAGCAACTGTCCACAGCGGGATAAAAAACAAATGGTGAGCCAAGTGAATGAGAGAAATTAAATGTGACAATGAAGCTATGTGAATTGAATTCCTTTCATAGTAACACCGAAAGAAAGAAACATGAAGTGACGAGCAAAATGGCCTACCTCAAAGTTAAAAAATTACGCATATGTGTCTTGTGTGTAGAGTACCGGAAGTATAGAAAGACAGAAGTATGAGCGTTGTTGGGAATGCAGTTTGTAGGTCACAAATCTCGTTTTTGGTGGGACGGGGTTTGAGACATATGCAAATTTCGGTCAGCCAGAACCGGCATAAAAGAAGCATTGTGGGGAGGGGCATTGGTTGCTTCTCAGCAGAATTGTGCAAACCAGTGTATTGATGCGGCAAGTAAGTGAGAGAGAAAGAAACAGAGATAGGACCGGTAGCGAGCAGTTAAAAGGTTTCAGAACAGTACGACATAGAGACAGGTTCCGTCTAAAAACCAGTTTGAAGCAGATCTAGTATAATTTAAAACTTTTCCATGTATGAAAGTTTGGTTGAAATTGGGCCAAAAATGGTGGAGTGTTAGCAGTAGAAAGAAAGAAAGAAACAGACATTTGGTAACTTTTAAAGTGTGGGTGTATATATTCAAACGATTGAACTTTTATCATGAATGCCATTCATGAATTGAGATATTAAGTGTCCTGTTTTGGTTATGTTATTTATAGATGTAGAATTATATAAGATATAACTTATTTGAATTTCTTACATAAAGTATTTTGATTATTGATTTTTTATTAGTTTATTTTCTTATTACTTTATATTGAAACAGATTGTAATGTAAATCTGAACAGCAATAATGTGAAAATATTAAAACATTCATTAGAATATAACTTGTTTGCAGACTTAAAAAGATATTTCATTCTCTTTAAACTGTAATTTTATAGAAAAAACTCATTTTCAAAGGAATCATTTCAAATTAAAGAAAAAAAAAATGATGCTGGAAAAAGGTGACTGATTTTTATGGCAATTTTTTTTAATAACTTAGCTGTGTGCAATCTAGAATTATTTTAAGTTACTATGTATGAAGGCGTATGGGCCAAAAACCTACAGGCGATATTACTATTTGTCGACTTTACAAGGCCTTTGATTCCATTCACAGAGGAAAGATGGAACAAATCCTACAAGCATATGGCCTACCAAAAGAAACCGTAGCAGCAATAACGATTCTCTACAAAAACACCAAAGTGAAAGTACGTTCACCGAATGGAGACACAGAATACTTCGACATTGTAGCAGGAGTACTACAAGGAGACACGCTAGCCCCATACCTCTTTATCATCTGCCTAGACTACGTGCTTAGAACATCGATTGATAAAATCAGAGAAAACGGCTTCGAGCTGACAAAGAAAAGAAGCAGAAGGTACCCCGCAAAAACAATTACCAACGCTGACTATGCCGATGACATAGTGATACTGGTGAATACACCTAACCAGGCTGAAACACTACTGTATAGTTTGGAATGAGCCACCGCAGGCATTGGCCTCCATGTCAATGCACACAAAACTGAATATATGTGCTATAATCAAACAGGCGACATTTCCACACTAGACAGAACCTCTCTGAAACTGGTAGACAAATTCACCTACCTAGGAAGCAGTGTCTCATCAACTGAAAAAGACATTGACACGCTGCTAATGAAGGCATGGACAGCTATTGATCATATGGAAATCAGACCTGACCGTTAAAATGAAATGCAGTTTCTTCCAGGCAGCGGTGGTAATGATACTGCTGTATGGATGCATTACTTGGACGCTAACTAAATGGCTGGAGAAGAAGCTAGACGGCAATTACACAGGAATGTTGCAAGCAATATTGAACAAGTCCTAGTGGCAACATCCCACAAGGCACCAACTACACGGCCACCTGCCTCCCATCACGAAAACTATCCAAGTTAGACGAAGCAGACATTCAGGACACTGCTGGAGAAGCAGGGATGAGCTCATAAGTACTCCTATGGACCCCCACATATGGGCGAGCAAAAGCAGGATGACCAGCTTGAACATATATACAGCAGCTATGTAAGGGTACGAGATTTAGCTTCGAAGACCTACTGGAGGCGATGAACGATAGGGAGAAGTGGTGAGAGATGGTCAAGGATATCCGCGCTAGCAGCACGACATGATGATGATATATATAGTTTTTTTCTCAGTCCATAGCAGGATTTGAACCTGTCCTATGGTCTGTAAAACAGTGAGTAATGAGCCTTATCTCAATGAACCATGATATGTTTGTAAGGGGTTTCAGATTTATAAATTTTAATTGAATGAGTCAAGTCTAACCAACTATTTTACCCATAACTGTAAAGAGATAGATTTATGGTTTTCCCAAGGGCATTAGTGTAAAATGAATGCAAACAGTCACTGTTAGAATTGGAACTCTGCTTGCCAATTTGATTTTCTGTACCAATCACCATTATACCCCCTGCACATACTATATGTATGTGTGTGTATGAATGTATGTGTGCATGTGTGTGTGATTATGTGCACATATATAGGTTATTCAGTTTCACTTTTTTCAAAGAAATCAATAGTAATGGGTGCTTTCATGTCCCAAAAAACTGTCAGCATGCCCTTTTTAACAAACCATTGAGCCTGGAACCAGAGAGTCAGTATGTTTCCACTCCATGTACTGTTTTTTTCAACTCAGGTTTGTTGTGGCAAACCTATGATTAACCCAATTTTATAATTTTTTAATTAAAATATGCTTTTCTGTACACATTACACATTCTTCAGTAAATTTCATGTGTTTTGCACTTCTCAGTCACCAAAAATCTGATGACAGGCCTCTGTTGAAGCCTGGAGCACTCTATTTGATTTGCTGCCATTTTGAATAGCCTCAGAATGAATATTTGTGTGAAATTAAAATAATTTTTTCTATGAATCAACTCCAAACAATGCAGTATTTACATTTATAGAAAAAATTCTTTAAAAAAAATCTCTTTATTTATCAAATGACCCTTGTGTATATATAATAATTAATAATGTAGTGTGTTATATTTATAGAGAGTGTTCAATATCAATGATAGAGCATATATATCTAAATTAGGGTAGCGTAGATACAATCAACAGTGCTTGGTGACTCTCAGTTTCTTGTCTATGTGATCATTAGTGAGTAACCTTATATATATATATATATAATGGCTGACTGAAGGCTCACTTTTCAATAGCTACTACACTGAGGTGTCGTGGGAGCACTACTCCTTTCCCTAGATTGCTCCACTTACCCTTGATCTCTACCTTATAATTTTTTGTGTCTTTGGTATGACTCTCCCAGACCATTCGTGAAAACTCTAACCATTATGCCAAATGGGCTGGTTATATATATTTATAAAGAAAAAGTATATATATATATATATATATATTATTTATTATTTTTTTTTTTGAAAAGGGAACCTTTGGGTCACCCTTGACTGCAGTCACCAACTTTACTTTATATAATGTTTTTTTTCTGTGTATAATGAATATATTCAATTTTTTGTTTATTTTTAATTAATTAATCTATGTATATAATTTTTAAATTATTCAATCAAGGTAATTTTTACTTTTATGATTCCTTTCACTAAAATATTAAAATAAATTACACCTATATATTGGAATTAATAATTATTTTAGATTTTAATCTATTTGGGAATTTGAATCACTTTTCTTTTTTTTTTTTTTATAAAATTTGTTTAGTATTTCTTTTTCAATAATAATCTGTATTTTCTCATTGCTAACTTTTACATAATGGACCTTTTTAAAAAGTGTTTGAAAGTGGAATAAATATTAGGAGTAATGTTTTTATTTCATGTTACATACAGTATTAAACAAAAAAAAGCAGTGAAAAAACTGAACGATTTTTTATTATTGCCTCAAATTTTAATGGAACTTTAATGGCTTAGACATTCATAGGGAGTGATAATTTTCCTTGATTATTGTTGTTAACATTCCCTTTGTTGTACTGAAAAGTCATATTTTTTTTTTAAAAAGACAATAAAAACCCTCAGTAATACCAAAAAATAATAAATTTCTTAGAATTTTCTTTCCCTTTAATCACAAATTAGGAGATCAGATCCTTTGCAAATTTTAATTTGTGATCAATCCTTTCCTGATGACTTTTTTGCTCCACTTAAGACAACTTTGACAACAATAATCTAGGAGAATAATCACTTTTTATATGTGTATCTAAGCCATTGAAGTTTCATTAAAATTTGTGACAATCATATAAAAATGGTTCAGTTTTTTTTTTGTCTAATACTGTAATGCCTGGTAATATGAGTTTAAAATAGGAAATTGTTTTGCAAGTTCAGAACAAAAACTTTTGTTTCATCAGTAATCAGGTAAATACAAATCTGAGAATCTCTCATTGTATTAATATCATGGCAAAATCTGCTACTGTTTGAAGCAAAGATAATTTGGATTGAAAATCAAATTAGTGTTAATAAAAAAAAAATAAAATAAAACAATTTACATTGATGAATTTATCTGAGAAATTTTAGTGTAACATATTTTAGATAGGACATAAAGATACTAAATCTGTTGGTCATTTTGTGCATAGATATTGTATTATCATACCAATTTTCTACACTGGTTAAGTAAATGGTGATGGTAACATCTGTTGTAAAAGTAACAGCTGTCTCTTTTGTCTCTGATACTTTGGCTATTGTAATCTAATTGGTCTGTAAGATTTATGTTAGTTAGATTTAGTCAAAGCTGGTAAGTTAATATTTAAAACTTTAATAGAATGAAGTCTGTTTGTTTGTTTTTTTTTGTTTTCTGGTATGATAGCATTTTTTAAAAAAATTGTATTCTACATACTAGCTGTAAACTTACCCTACAGATAGCATTTTAAGTTAGTTATACCAAATTGTTTTTGTGAAGACTTATATGTTAATAAATGTTGTTGAAAGGTTAATGTTTATGTACCCCTGGTGGATATTATAGTACAAATGTAAACTCAATGCACTTTTGATTAAATCTTTACTTTTTTCCAGTCAATGAAAAATTATGGAAAAAAGGCATAATTTCTGATGTGAAAACTTTCAGCTAGATATCTACTTTATACAATTAAAGATTCAGTTTAGTTAACCTGATGGACAAAAAATAAGGGCTTATTACATTACTTAATACCAGGCCATTGGCCTAATGAGTAGAGTGTTCGCTAATGGTCTGGGAGACTGGTGTTTAATCCCAAGTTGAGTCATACCAAAAAAATTAAAAATGGTACTTGATGCTAACTTGCTTAACACTCAGCATTATAACATGAGGATCAAGGATAAAGTGGAGCAATCCTGGGAATGGAGTAACACCCTGCCTTACACCTCGATGTAGTAGCTATTGAAAAGGGAGCCTTCAGGTCACCCTCAACTAAAGTCACCAACTTTACTTATGTTACTTAGATTTTAAATTAAAACTTTCGCTTTAAACCCCACTGTTTTGTAATTTTCAAAAACTATTATGCTAAAAATATGTGTTGGGGTCTCATGGATAACTCTTATTCTGTGAACTTGATCAATGGTTTTTCCAAGATTTGTTATGTTCCTTTAGTAATATGATGTTTGTAGAAAGTAGTTAATCAGCATAGATAACATTGTTAGGATAATTCTATGGCTATGGTTCTACTGGGCCATTAACCAATCTTGGCTAACTCAAGGTAAAGACCTGGTGTATAAAATGAGTTGTCAATATTAGTAGATATGTTTTTGGCTATCTGGCATTCATGATGGGTGATCTGAACATTACTCAGCATAGTAAGGAGCTTCTTTGAAGACAAAATTTGCTCTCTCATCTAAAATGGGTAAAGCTTGAGGCTCTTTTTTAAAAATGTCAATGGAGCTGGAGCTATTTTTGACACTGTCCCCCAGAAAGCTTACATCCTGTGGGGCACCCTACATTAAATCAACCTTGTGTCCCATCCCAACACTATGGCAGGTTGTGGGTTGGTTAAATAACTTGAGCACATGAGCTGGAGATGTGAACTAGTGGAGAGCTGGAGATTCTAAATGGATTGAAAGTAATATTTTGTAATTAGATTCAAGAACTAACAATAACTCCAGGAATTCTTAAGTTATGTGATAAGAGACAAATGGACAAAAAAGGTATTCAGTGAATTATAGTAAGATGAACAAATTAAGATGTAAAGGTATCTCTGAAATTTCTGTATCTTCCAGTCTACACTTTTGGATAAAAAGAATAGGATAAGTTTTCTTTTGTTATTTTTTTGCAATTACTTTTGTTTGTTAACAAATGAAGCTGAAGGGTTTTGCTTGAAGAAAGCATTTTATTTAGTTCATTCTCCAGATATCTCTTGAACCCAGTTGACTGGGGCTGTAGAATACACCAACTGTATCTCTGCAGAGGGGTAAAACTCCTCCAATGAGTATTCTGATGACTCTAAACAATCTGATGGTGAGGCTCTAGTAATGCTGGAGCTTTGGGGAATGTGGAGTACCCCTTTATTGCCATTGCTCCCAGGTTCACTTTGGCCCAGAGTGGTAGCACTTGAAAGGGTCCTATCTGTGGGTTAAATAGAACTAAACTGTATACTTATGCTTAACTGAATTGTTTAGATCAAACTGTTTTGACATTTAAACTTTGTACTTACGTTAAACTGAATTGGTTGAAATAAAACTGTTTATATATATATATATATATATATATATATATATATATATATATATATATAAAAGGGGATTTGACATTAAATAACCTACAATGGTTGATATGCTATAAAACCAAACCAAACCAGATATCTTTAGGTGTATGCAGCATCCAGAGAATAGTTTTTAATACTGTCTAAAGTTCTAAGATAAAGTATTGTCATTATTTCTTAAATTATGCTGATTATTATTTTCATCTCTTACTTTTAACAATGCACTGTGGCTAGTCTCTTCCGTAGCCATCTTCAGTAAATATTTCTAAATGTTTGTTAAAGTTCTAAGATGAAGTATTGTTACTATTCCATCTTTTTAGTTTTGAGTACATCATTTTAGATCTATTAACCAATCTTCTTTAGGTTTTACAGTGTTAAGTGAATAAATTTTGATTCAACAATGTTCAAGTTTTTGTGCTCTTTTACATTTTTTAACATGTTTCTTATGGAGTAATGGTATATGTTTAAGTTTTTATTATTATGAATAGTATTTTTTTAGCACAGATGCATAAAATATTGATTATTCAACTTACCAAAAATTTCATTTAGCTGAGAAAGTCTGAAGAGTAGATTAGTTGAAATATCTTCTAGGATAAATTGAAGAACAACATTTGTCTAATCAAGTAATATCCGTTGAGAGTTCAAACTTTATTTGAATGTAGGATAGTATTTTTGGTGTCTGATATTTGCACTCTCTCAGTGAACAGGCATCACATGTCATCATGTTTGTTTGTTAGTGTTTTATGGCATATCAATCTTTGTAGGTTATTTAATGCCAAATCCATTTTTGTACAAATAAACAGTTCTATTTCAAACAATTCAGTTTAGCATAAGTACACAGGTTAATTGTGACAAACATTTCTATTTCAAGCTATTCAGTTTAGTATAAGTATAGTTTTGTCAAAACAGTTCTGTTTAGCGTAAGTACAGTTTCAATGTCAAAAACAGTTCTATTTCAAACAATTCAGTTTAGCATAAGTACACAGTTTAGTTCTATTTGACCCATAGATAGGACACTATCAGGTGCTACCACTCTGGGTCATAGTGGACCTGGGAGCGATGGCAATGAAGGGATACTCTGCATTCCCCAAAGCTCCAATATTACTGAAGCCTCACCATCAGATTGTTTAGTGTCATATGCAGGACACTCATTGGAGGAGTTTTACCCCTTAGCAGAGAAGCAGTCAGTGTATTCTACAGCCCCAGTTAAATTTAAAAACAGTTTTATTTCAGATAATTCAATTTAGCATAAGTACGCAGTTTAAATGTCAAAACAGTTCTATTTTAAACAATTCAGTTTAGCATAAATAGGCAGTTTAAATGTAAAAACAGTCCCCTCTCAACCAACACAGTTTATTTCTATTTGATCCATAGATAGGACCCTGTCAGGTGCTACCGCTCTGGGCCAGAGTGGACCTGGGAGCGTTGACAATGAAGTGGTACTCCACAAAGCTCCAGTATTACTGAAGCCTCACCATCAAATTGTTTAGTGTCATATTTAAGACACTCGTTAAGGGGAGTCTTATCCCTCTGCAGAGATGCAGTCGGTGTATTCTACAGCCCCAGCTGACTGGGCAATAGTCTTCATGCATTCTCTAAATCTCTCATGTGCTGGCTTTAAGTCCATGCCTTTGGAAACTGTTTCAGCTGGAGAATGAAACGAGTAGTGATAGCACAGTATCACTGGGTGAATGACTACTTTGATACAGGCACCAGCCAGGATGGACAGATTCCAAGAAAAACTACTAGAGCAAACTACCAAGTTGGAGGACCTCTGCTGTGGTTAAGCTTGGAAAAGGATGGGCTCCACCAAGCTTTCCTCCCCAAGATACACCACATGATGTGGTGGCTCTTCAACTCCACCTGGGGTTATGAGACTGATGATGAGAATAGAAAAGTTGCACACAGAATAAGGTTTGCTTATATGAGTTGGTTTTAGTTGAACAATTAACAAACTTTCTTTAACTTAAGCTGTCTGTTGTTGAGATGGCTCACCCTGTGTGTCAAAGTTGTGAGCACTGAAAAGGCAGAAACAGACATATGCTCTGTGAATGTTCTCATAGCATGAATACCAATTTTTATTCATTAGTGCTTACTGGAATAATAAATCAGCTTCTACTATTTAATAACGTGAGTAAAATAAATACAGGTATGTTTAAATGTAAATAAAATCTAAAAATAAATCTAACTTAGGTTTGATTTTTCTGTTTTTAATGTTATATCAGAAAATTGTACAAGCAAGAAATACCCATTTCCTTCCATGTTTTTCCAAGTTATTTTGAAAATAAACCACTTTGTTTCAACTTTCTCAGTTTTTTATTTTTTTAAAAATTTTGGCTGATTTTAATTTGAAAATGTGGAGAATTCTGGAAAAATAGAGATTCTATATCCGAGAAAAAAATCTTTTTATTAAAAATTGTCTTATTTCTTTATTTTAGAGTGTCTCTCAAAAGATTGCTAATGTTATCACATATGCCAGTCTGTTTAAAACAATCCAATTTGTTGATTACAAACTTAGATTTTTTATTGGATCATTTGAATTTTTTAGTTTTGAGTTAGATATATTGGAATGCTTGGTGGTAGACAAGATATTTAGTTGAGTCCTCACTCACCAAGGACCAATATTAGCTTAATATATTCATGATATCCTAACAGTAAATGCAACAAAAAGAAAAGTCAAGATGAACTCATTCACACATACAAGAACATTTCACCTTTGATATACATACAAATGTCATAAAAAAAAAGAATTCACAAAAGTGTTCCATGGTTAAATTATATACATATTGTTCCACGAACAAGTGGGTAAAAATGGAAAAAGGGCTTACTTAACAAATGTGCATAATATAGTCATATGGCTTTACCATTCCCTAGTGAGGTCAGAGATAATGTGTCTACTTTTCAAAGAACAGACACAAAAAGAAATAAAGAACGAGTTTGTGACTGTCATGTGACATGCTGAGGCTTCTAACAGACTTGCCAATTTTCTAAGGGAGATAATTATTTGTTGTATCCCTACAGATGAAATAAAAGTACTACTACACGTTTTCACTTAATTTTACGTGCATTCAAAATAAATCTGATAAGATTATATTAGAAAGATTAATTAAAAATGATAATCTTGACTTACATTTTGATGTAAGCAAGGATGAATAAGCTTTTTTATGTGTGTTTACCATTTTTAATTAGTTGTAAGACCAATGTTGATTGAACTAATTAAATCTTTATTAATAAGTTGATAAATATGTTGTGCAATTAATGGATCCAGTTTAAAAATGTTCCATGAAATATTTTCTTTTAAATTCCTGAATCATAATTGCAGAAAGATTGAGCATGCTTTTAATTAGTGTTTCTTTTCTAATAAGATTTGCTTGTTATTGTGTTAATTTTTTTTTATAGATGGTCCTTGCTGGTCAAAAGCCAGAAATTATTATGGAGATATGTACAAGAGCCCTCTCATTTTGGTCCTATCAGGTAAACAACTTTTATTTTTGATATTTTTATTTAAAGGTAACATTTTTCTGATTGTTTAATTGACCTTTTATGATAATTTTAGACTTTGATTTTGAATTTCTTTGATTTGATTTGAAGCAATGTTTTCTTTGTAAAATAATTGTTTTCTCAAGGAGTTTAACTTTGTCAATTAGAATGAATCTGTCTAATTAGAATAATATTTTAAAGCAATTCCAGTTGAGTGATCCCAAAATAAATTCATTTATTTCAAAGGGACAGATATTCACAAACTGTTTCATGTCATGTATTATTTTAGGATGACTTAATATTTAAATTACTGGTCCATTGGCTGAATGAATAGAGTGTTTGCCAATGGTCTAGGAGACTGGGGTTCAATCCCAGATTGAGTCATACCGAAGACTCAAAAAATGGTACTTGATGCCACCTTGTTTAGCACTCAGCACTATAAAGTAAGGATCAAAGGTAATCCAGGGAAAGGAGTAGCGCCCTCCCCTACACCTTGGTGTAGTAGCTATTGAAAAGGGAGCCCTCAGGTCACCCTCGACTAAAGTTGCCAACTTTACTTTTTACTTAATATTCAAATATTGTAATTTTTTTTACACAAAATAAATATGTAATTTTCTTTACTTTTTTTATTTTTTAATGCCCATTCTCTAAATTTTGGCTTAGAATGTTATTTTTTCAACTTTTGAGTTTTATTTTTATTATGGAATTTTTTTCTTAAAAATTTTTAATTAAAAATGATTTATTTAAATTTTAGACAAATAGTCATTATTTTAACTGACACATTCTAATCACCATTGTTTTCAAATTTCCATTGTGATTTAATTAAAATTTTCACTTTAAAAATTTTTTTATTATTTTTATTATTTCGAGACTTTGTATCATTACCAAATTCTTGACATGTGGCATTGTATGGTATATTGAGAAAATCTGTCCTTTTGAAATTAATTTTAAATCACAAAATCTTATTTATAGTTTACCCGAAATCAGTGTTTGTATTATTGTTCTGCCAATATTAATCCATTATAAGACTTGATATAATCAATCTGTTCAATACATATTCTTACTTCTTTTTATAAGTTTTTGTGATGGTTCAAATACCAATAAACAATAACCTTTACCATTATTAATTGATAATAGTAAAAAACAGAAGGGGAGTTAACAAAAATAAAATTCAATAATATTTAAAGTTGTCTCCCTTGGATTATCACCTATTCGCTTTTTTTTTCTTTTTTTTTTTTCAAACAATATTTGATTTTATATTTAGATCTGTTCCACTAATATATTTTACTTTCCTTTATATTAAAAAGTTTCTCATCTGCATTGTTATTATTGATTTTTTTGCCCATTTTATTTTGAGTGCTGGTCATTAAAAAAATGGTCAAAATTTGCTTTAGGCTAATTTAGCATTTGTAATTATTGGTGCTTTCTATTGATAATACCATTGTATTATTTGTTTTTGAATATCTTCTATGGAATAATTTAAAAATTCGTAAAGAAAGCCCTAACAGTAGTTTAGAAGAAAAAGCCTAGAACGCCTAATGCTACCACAGCCCCCCCCCCAAGAGAAAAAAAAAAAAAAAAAGCTCCATAATTCCTGAAGCCTGCTAGGTCCCCAACTGTAGGAAAAAAAAAAAAAAAATGAAAAACCCAGGAAAAGTCCCAATACAGCAAAAAAAAAAAAAAAGTATAAGTCAGTACTAGTGAAAGTCATAAGAAAGTACCTTAATGTTGGACTTAAAGTCCAACATTAATGTTTCAAGTTAAAACTTGAAACAAATTCCCCCCCCTTTTTATTTTTTTATTTTTTTTATTTTTTTTTATATTTTATTATGTACACATGGGAAGCAGCATGATGTACGTTAAGGTATTTGAATAAACCAATGGACGACCAAACTCAATACCCAAATGGGTCCTGGACGTGAGTTTGACGACTTTTCGCTCAGGATCGACAGTTCGATCGGGGAACTACTGCTGCTCCTCTATAAGAGTGGCTTCTATAGAAGAGAATAAAACAGCCATCGAAAGATAACCATGACCCACACTCAAACCACTTACACAAACCGCATCGCTCTTCGCGCGGGTAAAAAAGGGGCGCGTCCTGCTGAGGTTGCAGCCCTGGCCTCGGTGTTCGAAAAATCAGCTACAGAGCTCAAACAATCAAAACTACTAAAATGCAAGCAAACACTACAAATAGCCACATTTAACGTAAGAACCTTAAATAGAATAGGACAACTCCCAGAGCTAATCACATCGGCCGAAGAACATAAAATAGACATAATATGCATACAAGAACACAGATACACGCACACAGAAGATATCAAATATCACGAAACTGGCAATGGATGGTCGCTCGCCACTGTATCCGCATGGAAAAACTCTGTCAACGCCGCAGTAGGAGGGGTAGGATTGCTTATAGGACCTAGAGCACTAAAAACGCTTAATAGCATAGAGAAAATACAACCTAGAATGATGGTAGCTACATTTAACGGAAACCCCAGAGCAACAATCGTCTCATGCTACAGCCCCACCAATGTTAGTGAAGAAAATGAAATAGTCACCTTCTACGATGAGTTATCCTCATTAGTGCGTAGCATCCCGAAACACAACATGTTAGTCATTGGCGGAGACATGAATGCACAAATCGGGAAAAACGGAAACAACAAATACAGCCTCCACAACACGTCAAATAGAAATGGGCAACATCTAACAGATTTCATGATAGAAAATAGATTAGCATGCCTCAATACAAACTACCAAAAAAGAGAGGGCAAACTATGGACATACACGTACGCAAACAATACTAAAGCTCAGATAGACTACGTCCTTATAAACAAGAAATGGAAGAATAGTGCATTGAATTGCGAGGCATACTCCTCTTTTGAGGGTGTGTCCACCGATCACCGAATAGTCACAGCGAAAATACGGTTAAGCCTACGAAAAAACGACAAACGAACAGCGACCACCAAACACTATGACTGGGCCCTATTAAACAACAAAGATGTCAGAGATAAATACGTATTAGAATTAAGAAACAGATTCGAAACACTACAAGAAAAGACGGAAAAAAGTACACCAAACGACGAATACGAAAATTTCGTCAATGCACACCTTGAGGCAGCAGCAAAATACATTCCAACAAAAATTAAAACTAAATATAGAGTCCCATGGGAAACTTTAGCGGTGAGAGAAAAACGTGCACTAGTGAAAACAGCCTCCAAAAACTATCGAAAAAACCCAACAAACACAAATGCCTTAAAACTAAAAACGGCACAATATCAATTAGCAGGCATATATATAAAGGAACAGACAGAATACATTCAAAATCAGATAGATAAGATTAGAGACTCGGTGGAAGATAGACAATCTAGAATTGCCTGGCAAACAATAAACGAAGTGAGCAGAAGAAAGAACACAGCCAAAGCAAAACTTAAAGCAGCAAACCAACAAGAAAGAATAAAACTGTGGAAACAGCACTTCGAAAACTTACTTGGAAACCTACCAAAAATAACGCATGAACCAATCACCAGAATAATTAGCAAATAATTAGACATTAAACTTGGACCGTTCACACAAGAAGAACTCGACTCGGTTCTCAGAAAAATTAAAAATAGGAAAGCTGCAGGACTGGACGAAATTCCCCCGGAAGTATGGAAGACCAGACAATTCGACGACATACTGCTCCGACACTGCAACGCAGTATACAATCAAAATTCGATAGATAGATGGACGAAGGGATGCATACTCCCCTTCCCTAAAAAGGGGGACCTCGGATTAGCCAAAAACTACCGAGGCATAACACTTACATCCATAGCTGCCAAAATCTACAATGCCCTACTACGAAACCGAATAGAACCCAAAATCGACAACATACTTAGAAAAAACCAAAATGGCTTCCGAAGAAATAGATCTACGACCTCACAAATATTAACCATCCGCAGAATCCTTGAAGGTGTACGGGCAAAGAACCTACAAGCGACATTAATATTTGTCGAATTTACCAAGGCTTTCGACTCCATTCACAGAGGAAAGATGGAACAAATCCTACTAGCGTACGGCATACCTAAAGAAACCGTAGCGGCAATAACGATTCTCTATAGAAACACTAAAGTAAAAGTACGATCACCAGATGGAGACACAGAATACTTCGACATTGTAGCAGGAGTACTACAAGGGGACACGCTGGCTCCGTATCTCTTTATCATTTGCCTAGACTACGTACTTAGAACATCGATTGACAAAATCAAAAAGAATGGCTTCGAACTGACGAAGAAAAGAAGCAGAAGATACCCCGCAACAACAATTACCGACGCCGACTACACCGATGACATAGCGATACTGGCAAATACACCTGACCAAGCCGAAACACTTCTGCATAGTTTGGAACGAGCAGCAGCAAGCATAGGCCTCCATGTTAATGCACACAAAACGGAATATATGTGCTATAACCAAACGGGGGACATCTCCACTCTAGAAGGAACCCCTCTTAAACTAGTAGACAAATTCACGTACCTAGGAAGCAGCGTCGAATCAACCGAAAAGGACATCGAAACGAGGTTAACGAAAGCATGGACAGCTATCAATAGGCTATCGACTATATGGAAATCAGACCTAACCGATAAAATGAAACGCAGTTTCTTCCAGGCAGCGGTCACATCGATACTGCTATATGGATGCACTACATGGACGCTAACAAAACGGCTGGAGAAGAAACTAGATGGCAATTACACAAGAATGCTGCGTGCAATCCTCAACAAGTCCTGGCAGCAACACCCCACAAGACACCAACTGTACGGCCACCTGCCCCCTATCACGAAAACTATTCAAGTTAGGCGAACCAGACATGCAGGACATTGCTGGAGAAGCAGAGATGAATCATAAGAGATGTACTCTTATGGATCCCCACACACGGCCGCGCAAAAGCAGGACGACCAGCACGAACGTACATTCAGCAGCTATGTGAGGATACAGGTTGTTGTCCTGAAGACCTACCTAGGGCGATGAACGATAGGGAGGAGTGGCGAGAGAGGGTCAGGGATATCCGTGCTGCCAGCACGATATGATGATGATGATGATGATTTGTAGATTTTTTAGTTTTGAAAAATATCAATTTTATTCTATTTTCGTTTTTAATTTTTCAAAGAGTGTTGTTTAGTTTTTAGGGAAATGACCCTACCCTTGTTTATTTTTATGAAAAATAGTGAACTAGCTTAGACTGAATCTTGATCCACAAATTACTAAAAGCTTTGTGTGTGTATATATATATATATATATATATATATATATATATATATATATGTTTAGGTTTTTTTTTTAAATGAAATATTTGAAGTTCTTTTTTCCCCTGAGATCATAGAATACTACTACTTCCAGCTAAAATTGTAATTTCTATTCGTGTCTGAAATCTTTTAAAAATCATTTTCATTCTTTATTATTTACTCTAAAATATAATATTCAAAGATTATAATATATTTGCAAAATACTGAACAATTAATTACATTAACAAGATAAGGAATTGTTTACATTTCCTCTATTATTTTTATTTCAAGAATTTATTTAATCTGTTATTTCTTTTGTTCATAATATGTCATAAAAACTGTGACACTTAAGTTTTCGAAGCTGAAATAATTTTGGAATTGAGCAAAAACTCTATTTTATTGCTGTATCATATAATTTCAATAAGTATAAGTCTGTAAATGTTGTTTGTAAATAAACCTTTCAATGTTCCTATTGTGAGAATAGAAATAAAGTTTTAATATGTTTAGATTTGCCTGAGGGCTTGAAAATTTATCTTTTTTTAAATTCATTTTTAGTCAGGTATTTAAAATTCTATTTTCTCCTTCATAACTTATTGACTTTAATGTTTATAAATTCTTGCTTAAAGGCACTAGTAAATTTGGTATCAAGTTACTTAATACTTGGGTGAGTTCAAAGTTTTGCAATGTTTTGGTACATTCTGGTTTGCAGTATGCATATCATCTGACCAAAGCAGTTCAAGATATGGAAGGTATAAGCTATGTTTGGTAGTATCATGGTAGTTAGTATGCTGACTCATTGTACAGTGCTTTACTCTGTATGTGATTTGAAGGCCATACAGAAGAACATGTAACATTTCAAGAACTTATGTTTTATGTATTTGAACTGGGCCATAATGCCAGGGATACAACCCAAAACATTCGTTGTGCAAAAAGTGAATGTGCAGTTAATGATAGTACCATAATTAGATGGTTCAAGAAATTTCACTAGGTTTGCAAAAATCTCAGTGATTAGGCAGGTCTAAAAACATGGATTCTGAGGCCATGCTCCAAGCCATAGAGACAAATCTAGTGAGTAGCACTTAGAGGGTACCAAGCAAGCTTGGCATTTCACAGTCCAGTATACTTTATTACTTTCACAACTTCAGCAAAAGTGTCCAGAACTACTGAATTGTACCTCATGTTACCAAAATATTGCAACACTTTTGACTCACTCTAGTATTTATAGAATTTATATTATAATTATTTGAAAAATAATGCAAAGCATCACTGATGTAACCTAGAGACTTAAAAGAAAGTTTGCTGAAGACCATTGATCTAAGAGAAAAGCTTTTAAAAGCGGCTCATTACAGAAGTTTACTGTTTTGTCTGTTCAGTTTGAAACTGAGTTGAAGTATATCAGTGTTCAGCTGTATATTTTGTATTTTATGTATTTTGTCCTGTCAAAACTGAAAAGAGATATAATGGTACTTTCATTTTATGGAAGCAATTTGTAATCATTTTCATCTTTCAATATTGATATGAATTTTTCATCAGGTTTTAATTACAAGATTATTTTATTACATTACTTAGTGTATGATACACTTCAAGCCTTTAAGCTATTAGGTAGTAAACTTAAAAACCTCTAGAAGATTTTTAATCGAATACTTTCTGGATCAGAGTGGACCTGGGAGTAATGGCAAGAAAGAGGTGAGCTTGCACTTGCCAAAGCTCTAGAACTAGACCCTTACCACTGGATGCAGTTTGGTGCCCGTACTCAAGATGGTTTTTATCTCTTTGGAAGGGTGGTGGATGATAATTGTTTTGTTACATAATGATGGTTGAGCTTAAATGTTTTGTTTTTTTTCCTTTTATTGTATGTCTTCTTTTCTTAATGTAGTCTCACCAGGAAAGAATATATCAGGAATATGTTGCTAACAAAGTGAAAGAAAAAGCATCACAGTTGGAAAAATATTATGAAGAAATTATTTCAAGAATTCAGTCGGAATTGAATTGTATCCTTTCACTTATCTTTATTATTGATTTCACAATTTTTTCAGGGAAAAGTTTTAATTAACTATTTAGATTCTTAGTAGCTTAAATATATACCATCTGTAAACATGTATTGCCACTACCATTTTTTGTGAAGTGGTGGGTGGCAAAAAGATATATTTGGAATATATCTTATTGGCAACACTGTTACATGAACAGATAACCTATTTGCCTTCAGGTTAGGATTAAAGTGTGGTATCTATTTATCAATCATGCTTTTATTTTTAAATGGAACACAGCAAGGAATTGACCTTTTGTACTTGCCTATGCATCAATGCATGGACTCTCTTGTTAAGCTGATCACATGTGAAGATTGTATGTATTTAACCAATCCCTCCACCATGGGTAGAATATGATATAAGGTCATTTTTAAGTGGAGTAAAGCTGGTTAGAACTCAGTTTTACTTCTAGATTGTGTATCTAAACAAGTCTGCCCTACTATTTACACATTGCTGAGGGAGAACAAATGGATTCATGCCTTTTCCAAAGCTTGAAGTGAAATACATACAACTTTGTCTAGAATTTGAACTTTGGTCACTGATTCCATTTCCTACAATGATGATAACTTGAACTTAACAGGGAAATGTAGTTAGATAAATAGCCTATTAATAAGTAACATAATAAGTATTCAACCTTTGATAAATTGCTCTACTCTTCATAATTTGTTGTGTTATCTAGTATGACCTATTGGAAAAGTTCAATCCAGGTGGACATAAATGACCTGTTGATATAAAGGTTGGAGGGGAAAATGACCTTTTTGAAAGAATTGGATTCTAAGATCTGTGAAGGATAGAGAAAAATGGAAAATATACTGTAATTATTTGTGTATAAGATGCACTATTTTCCCAGATTTTTCAGTCCAAAAGTCAGGGGTGCATATTATACACAAAAACTATGTAATTAGCTTTTTTTCTGGCCCCATGATTCACCATATTCTGGATGAAATGATAGAAAGTAAGTTATATGTATAGTCCAAACAAATGTGTTGCACACTGTTACAGAGAAATATTTGCTGGAATGTGTATTTATAATGTTTTTTCTCCTAATGTGAACTTATTTTTTCTGCAAACTTGTTGCATTTTTGTGTGAACATGCCTGTGCATTTTTCCTGAATACAATGTAAATTTTGTGTGTTCAAAACACAATTTATCTTTATAACTTCTTATTTCTAATCAGGGTGAAGCCAATAAAAAATTGAACAAATGCTAAATTTAGTTACTTCAAAGGCTAAAAAGTCAGTGAAAATTATTGTTGAGAATTTATTTTGGTATTATTTTACATAAGCACCAGAAAAAAATTTTTCTAGTTATAATTTTTTGTGATTTGAACTAATTAAACACTCAAACTCACTGTAATTTGTTTTATTTAAATAAAATTACATTTTATAAGGAGGAATCACTTTCACATTCTAATTCAGTGTAGAATGATCACCCATTTCTGGAACAAGTATTGAAAAAGACCCCTCTCTTATCCTGAAGATATTTAGATAGTTTTAAGTTTTATGTATATTTTTGTTAAAAGTATACTATATTATCCAGATTTAGCATTTCCTTGGTATTTGATTTTTAAAAAATGTTATACTTCTTGTTGACTGACTTTCATTGTTTATAATTGTTTTTATAACAAAGAAGATAAACCTTGAAAATGATTATAATTATGAATACAATTGTTTTTTCCTTTTCATAAACCAAGCTCTAAAATTACAACATACTAGTAAGTGTACTTTTATATTTATCATTCTTTTTTCTTATGGAATAGAAATATCATTTTGTGAAAAAAAAGATGGCTGTCCTGAGAAGAAGGATTTTGATTCAGAATAAAGAGTTTATTTGGATTTTGTTTTGAAGTTTGCAGATAAACTTGGCAGTTTTGGGATCTTTGTATGTTAATCATATTTTAACTTAAAACTCACATAAAAGTCATCTAGTCTGTGAAAATATTTTTTACCAGTTGTCATTATCAAAAAAAGAATATAAGATATTTATGCAAAGATTGAACTGGCAAAGGTTTGATAAAACCAATATCAGGTTTTCAGGGTTTTTTTTAATTCTTTTATATGAAATAGTTTTGGTATTCTCTTTGTTTTCTAGAAAAGAAAATTTCATTTTCTTATGTATGTCATATTATGCTATATTTTATTATAAAAGACCAAAATATTCAATATAAGTAGGTAGGTTCTTACAGCATTATAGGTTGCTATTTGTTTCTCTTGAAAGCTATCTTTATAAAAATACTTATGAATATATTTTTGGCTTTAGAGGTTAGTAACAGAAAGGATAGTTAATTGCAAGGTAAGTCTTAAAAATTGGTGCTAGATACAGTTAGGATGAAAGTGATCTAAAAATCATTAATAATGATTTTTATATTCTATGTATTTTGAATTGTTTCGTTTATAAAAATTCATTCCGTTTTGACTTGAAAAGCATCTATATCAGGCAAAAATGATAAGTAAAGGTTTATTGTCATTCATTAAATGTTGCTTATCATTTCAATAAGATAATGATAATTTCTCTTTTGCTTAGTCACATGATTTAAGACTCATATCTACTTGATTAGTGACATGTAATGTCTTTCAGTAACATCATGTCACTGTATATGAAAAACATATCCTTTGAACCTGTCATCCATGACCCTCTTTAATCAACCCACATTGACAAACATTATAATTCTCAGAAAAGTGATTTAGAAACTAGGCTCTATGGCACCATCTTAAAAGTTGTAACCCAATGCAAATACAAAATGACTCGGTTTGTTTCATGATACAAAAGTTTATTTTGACCACCTTTTTCATAGTAGTCATGAAACAAGAAATAGAAACTAAGAACTGCATCAACTCATTTAGATAGACAAATAGTGTAAAGAGTGGGAGATGAAATGGACAACTACAGATTTAGGCATTTCTTTTCACCAACCTGTTCCCACCCCAACATGGCCTCACTGATCTGTCTCCAACTAACTGCTTGACTCAACTGTGATTCGACTCAAATTTGCTGCCTCCAAGTGACTCTATGTCTTAGAAATCTTTTTATATATTTTCTTCTAATTATTCTCTCTACTAATCCTTTAATCACACATAATCATTTAAACTTTTTAGTGACACATCATAGTTGAATATCAGCTGATATGTATCTAAATGTTTATTTCTAATATTCCACTTAGAGCTGATTTCAAAACAAACCTGTCACAATTTAGTTTTACAGGAGCTGACATGCATATATGCAAAGCAAGGTTTACTCACCTTGATCTTTCCAACTCAAAAACCTGCAACTTTGAACTCAAAGTTTTTGGCTAGCACACAATTTATCACTAAAAACTAAAATGATTAATTAGAATCCCTAATTATTTTACATTTATATATTGAAAGTAGTCAGAAACAGAGGTTTTACTGGGATTTTGATTTGGTCACTTTTAGGCAAGACAGTGTCAGATATCAAGATATCAAATATTATAATTTTAGTTTTGAAGATTAACTGATATTACCCTTATCTCCTGCTGTATATAAGATGATGATGACTCATCTCAGACTATGTTCCATTGGGTAGTCTTGCAAAAATATACTATAAGACCTTAAATAGTATGGTTTTGATTAATGCAGTTAATTAAATATATTTGTTCAACCCGTCTTTTTCATGGGCAGGATGTAACATGATCAATATTTAAATTGGGTACAGCTGATTTGAATTCAGAATTTTCCTTTTCCTAGACTGGTTGCCTTACAAAGGCTAAAGAACCCATTCTTCCCTACTACTCATAATTGAGGGAAAAAGAGTTGGATTCATGCCTTTTCCAAGGGTATTAGTGTGAAGTAAAACAACTGTGTCCAGGATTTGAACTCAGGTTGCTGATTCCATTTCCTATGACCATAACTATTATACTAAGTGCACCTCCTAAATGGTTAATTGTATTTTACAAAAAGAAAAGTGCAAACTACACTAAAGGATTATTTCATCAGGAATAATGCTTTTTCACAGTGCAAGAAATTTTTTTTTTTCTAAACATTTTTTTTATTTGTTATGCATTACAAATGGCTTGTACTGACATGTATTGATTATGAAGAGTAAAGATTTTCCTTTTTTTCTTATTCTTTTTTGGTTGTAACTAATCATATTGAAACCCATTATAACATGATTTTGAAGAGTAGAGGTAAAATTTTTGGAATAAATTAACAACACTATTCAAGGTATTGCTGTATAATTATAATTTTTAAGTTATCTAATTCTGTCTTTCTTGAAAAGGATATATGAAAGTACTGAGATTGCTGACACTGAGATGTAATAAAAATAGTAATAAAAAAAGTTAAAATAATAATAACAAATAAGTTCATTACTGTTATTTAAATAGTCTGTTTTGAATTGTTGTGACAACTTGATTTGAGTTTGCAGTAAAATTTACATGTAAAGTGTTAAAGCATTGATCAGCATGATATGGTAGTTTTGGGTTGGCAAAAACTGGTTGGTTTGAAAATATTTTTTTGCTAAACTTTGATTAGTTAGAAAACATTTGGTGCACAACAATGGGACACTAGGATCCAATAATAGAAATAATAACCTTGTATCAATATAACATATAGTCTTCTAGGACTTTTACTCAACAGGATGATTAAAAAAAAACAGATTTATGTTGAGTAGTATGATAGACTGGATTCTGTAGTGGCACCAAAAACTCATTAGCAGTTGACACTTAGGCACAGTTCTACATAATGAAAAATTCTCTACAATCCAATTGCAGTTGAATTGTTGAATATTGTACCAAAACCAATATTTTTTGTACAGCTACTAGGAAAGAAATGGAAACGACAAAGAAAAAGAACTTTGAAATGAATGAAAAACTAATTGAAAAATCCAGACAATGCCAAAAATTACAGGTTTGTGATAATTCTTTCCTATTATTTTTTTTAAAGAGTTATAGATTTATTATTATTTAAGTAGACTTGTCAAAAAAATATTGCTGCATATTTAATATAGTTAATGTTTATAGTTCATGGCTCCTGGAAAAAATTTATTTGAAACAAATATCCTTCATTTCAAAGTTTTGTGATGTTATTTTTATTTTACTTGCATAAAGGCTGTCTTTAAGCAAGTAAAAATTGAAAAATCATTTAAAGTTATTAGTTGTATGGATAACAAAAATGTGTATTAATGTTTCACCAATTTTATAAGTAAAACTTTCAAAGACTTTTTTGTACATGCCTTTGTGTAAACTCTTAAAATAAGACAAATAATTATATAAAGCTAAGGAGGAGACAGATGTTTTTATTAGTACCTGCTTTTCTTTTGGATTATACAACTAAAACAGCAACAAAGCTTATAAAATCTAATACTGGGGTCATCCTAAGGCCACCTTTAAACAAGTATTTATGATTTTATTCATATTATGATTCATTGCAAATAAAATAAATATGGAGAAATACTCTATAATTAGTATTTAATAGTTATCTACCTTGAGAAATTATAATGATCAAGTCAAACATGAATGCTGGCCCACACTATTATTATATTAACTGAACTTTAAGCTAGAGTATGGATTTTATCTGACTTCCCACCAAGTCAGATTTGACATAAGGTAATTTTATAATGGTTGGGACTTTGTATGAATCAAGGCATGCATGGCCATCATTAAAAAATGCTTCACCTCCCCTCCCTGGCATTCCCTTTTATAGATGCCTCAGGTACCAATAAACTCAGCCCTACTAAATAGTTACTGTTTAGTGTGGTGAAGGCCTGCTGGGATCTGACAATCAACATTAACCCACTTAGAGCAAAGGCCAGGAAAGAGTATTTTAATCCTATTGCACTAACACAATTACCAATAACAATGTTTTCACTTTTTGCTGTGTTATGATAAGATACTGTTGTGTTGTGATGCTGGAGTTATCTAAAGTATTTAGGTGGCACTTTGTAGGCTTCATACTGAGACTGGCCAGTTTTGTTTATTGATATATCAAGCCTACATATATGCAAGTGATACTTTCTTTATGTTTAGAGGAATTTCAAAGCTCTATGTCTTTACTTAACATAAACACTGATCTACATGTTCAGATGGTACTATTTACCAACCCCTCCGCTCGGGCAGGATATGACACAAGGTCAATTTTTAAGCGGAGTTTAACAGGTTTGAATTCAGAGTTTTCCTTCTCCTAGACTAGTTGCCTCAACAAGGCTGAAGAACCTAGTCCGTCCTACTATTTACCCATAGCTGGAGGGAGAATAAGGGGGTTCATACCTTTCCCAAGGGTATTTGCCCGAAAGTGAACATAATAGCGCGACTGAAGTACGAACTCACGTACTACGATTCCGCAGTTCATCGCTTTAACCTTTACACCACGAGGACACCCCCATTACACCACGAGGACACCCCATGTTCAGATGGTGAGATATGTTTTAGAGTTTTTGTTGTTTACCCTGGGTAGTTGTGTGTGTGTGTGTTAAAGTGATTTCAGATTCCACTTACAGTTACTTTTTCTTCTCTGTGTGTGTATGTGTGCATGGTTTAAGCTTTTTTTTGTGGTAGTGTTGTTTGAAATTTACTGGTAATTACAGGCCCTCAATACCAGGATATCACTTCACAAGAGCAATATTAAAATAACAGAAAATACAAAATTAAATGTATCGAAACACCTATATGAATGTAGTCAAGGTACACTTAAAGTTATGCCCATATAACAAACTAATGATTACACATGACATCAAATAAAAGAAAAAACTTCATGGATAAATTTAAGCCCATGTTGAATAAAACATGAATTATACACACACGCAAATGGAAACAAACATACATATATGTATATATATATATATATATATATATATATATATACATACACACACACACACACACAAATTATTAGTAAAAAGTAATTACCAGTAAATTTGAAACCACACTACCAAGGTAAAACAACAAAAACTTTAAAACATATCAATATCAAAGACCAATTAGGGTAAAACAGACTAAAATAGACACCCTCAGAGGAAGGGAAGAGTGACCTCTATATAAACCCATACAAAACTGAAAACTATTCAAACATGAGTGAGTTCAAGTCTCATTAAGTACCTCAATCACATGGCTTTGTGCCTCATATGTTCTCTGATGAAAGCAACAAGCTGGAAACATACATGTATGTAAGAATGAAATAAATAAATAAATAAATCTTTAAAAAATACAAATCTCTTTGTGGACCTATTTATTTTAGAAATATGTATATATGACTGAAAATTTACTCAAGGCATTCAGCCCAGCTAGAGACAGACTTAGAGAGGCTCAAGTGTGTGTAGAAGGGTTTAGAACCTAAGAAATTGGATGAAACAGTTTGTTTTAACCTCACCAAGTCTCTCAAAACACAAAAGAATTACGACTGTACTGTTTCAATGAGTAACATACACATTTACGCCTCTTTCCATGACCTTGACAAAAAAAAAAGAAAAGAAAATAATCGATTGGATCCCTGTTTATGAAACCCTCACTGATTTTTTTTTTGTTTTCATGTTTGCTTCCATTAACCACTAAAACAATTAATCTACACTTTCATCATAAGTCATCATTGTCCTGTAATCAGTTGTCAAACTACTTGTATGATGCAGCTGTTTACCATTAACTATGATAATAACAAAAAAAAGCAAAAAACTACATCATTATGGAAATACATTATATCATTTCTTTGTTTTCAGACAATGTATGATGCACTGAGGAGGAAGCTGATCACACCAATCAATTATGAAAAAGAATCACATGAAAGATTTGATAGCAACAACAATGGTCTTAGAAGAGATCATTTTATTCTACCCTTATCATCAGCTGACTGTGAGTTTAATATTTATTTAACTTTCTAGACATAGAAATCAGTCAAAAAAATCCATATATTTTAGAAACTCTAAATATAAGAAAAAGGATTTTTTTCTACCTTTAGGCCTTGAAATAAATAACTGAACTGTAACTTGGGGAGCAGTAAACTAAGTATTCCCCCCCATCCAATAGACTGGATATGACATGAGGTCAATTTTTAAATGGAGTATAACTGTTTTGAATTTAGATTATTTCCTTCTAGATTAGTTGCCATACTAAAGCTAAAGAGCCCAGACCACCTTACTATTTACCTATAGTAAGGAGTGAGAAGAAGCAGATTAATGCCTTTCTTTAGAGCATTAGTACTAAGTGAAATGCAAATATTGCATCATCTGTGGCTAGAATGAAGTAATTTCTGGTTAAAACCTGCAATAAGAATTAAGACTTTGTGCAACATTTTGCATTTGGTGGATAAATGTCTTAAAGAAAAGACTGAAAAAGCAGTTAAAGATAAATCATAGTGTTAATTCAAATTTTAATTTCCTTAAAATTTGCATTTTAGACTTTGAATTCAAGCTTCAACTTTAAACAAATTGAAAGGAAAATAATTGGCGCATCTACTGTTTTAAGTTATTAATTGTAATGATAACAAAAATGTGTATAAATGTTTCACTAATTTTACAAATAAAACTTTCTAGAGATTTCTATTGTACATTCATCTATATAAACCATTCAAATAAGACTAACAATTACAAAAAGTGTTGAAATTTTTGGGGTTGTTAGCAAAAATGTTGTCTGTTATTTTTTCAGAGACTTCTTTTCTTTAGTTCCTTTGTTCTTTTCTTTTTCTTTCTTTGTCTATGAGGAAAGTTTGTTGTTTAGTTGATGATATCTTGTTCCTTTTTCTTTTGTCTCTTTACTCTTTTTTTTTAATTCTTTACTTTCTTATCTGTGTTGAGGGTTTACTCTTTTCTTTCTGTTATCTGTGGTGAGAGCTTACTCTTTTCTTTCTTGTCTTTTTTCTTTCTTTCTTTCTCCCTCCTTTTTCTTTCTTTCTTTCTTTTTCAGTTTGGAATCTACAGGTCCTTTAGACCTGAATTATTCCAGTTTATTTTTCCTCAAGATAGCTACTAAACAAATTGGCACCTTCTCATCTGGTAGTTTCAGAGAATTACTTATCTCTCAGCTGGTTCTCAAAAGTGTGTTTTAACTCAAAAATCTCCTGGCCTGCCTCTCAGAAACTCCATTTCTCGGCTAGACCATAAAAAAAAATGACTTCCGCCATGACCTATCTCAAGCACATCTTCATCCTATGATGGATTAATGAGTAAAAAAGACAAGATTTTACTTTCTTCTCCCACTTCTAAAAAAAATCCTTGATTCTTCCCCTACCACAATAGCAGCAGCAAGTCCACAGTTTAGGCCAATCCGATGCCAATAAGAACAGCCCTGTTTCTTTCTACCACCCTTAGAGTGGAGGGGGGGATGAACAAAAATTTTTTTACAAAAGACAAGATGGAAGAGACAGATATTTTTATTTGTAACTACTTTTCTTTTGGCCCATACAACTAAAGTCTATTCAACAAAGTTCTCGGTAAAATCTAATAATTTGCAAATTAAAAAAAACACTTTTTGCATGTAAAATGAGCTGAAAATATTAAATGAAAATGCAGTGAACATATGAAAACTGAAATTGATTTTTTATTAATAAGAAGAATTTAAAATGGAACAAATCCAGTCCTAAATAGATAAATCTTTTCATAAAATATTCTGTATTTTCCACTGTCTGAAATAATGTAACTTTTCTGGGGAAAGTATAAACTTTTAATCTTTTATAACACAGGAAGGAGATTTTAACCAATTTCTAGATCTATGCTTATTCTTACAAAACCATTTTTCTTCTATGTTACCATCGCCCTGTTTGTGGGGCTTAGAATAGCTGACTGTATAGCTTGCAGAAGAGTAAGACTTCCCCCAAATAGAGGGTTCTTGATATGACACTAAACTGCATCTGATGGTGAGGCTCCAGTTCTGGAGATTTGGGGAGTGTGAAGTTACCCTTTTTTGCCATTTCTCCTAGGTCTATTTTGACCTGGAGTGGTACTACCTGTTAGGGTCTCATCTATGGGTCAAATAGATCTGAAAATCATTCATATTTAATAGGACTGTATGCAAAAAAAAACTCTTAAGAAACAACTGCACAAAAAAATGTAAATAGGAATATAAAATGAATGTAATTTCCTAAACTATAGGCATAAAATAACCCCAGACAGGCTGGCATGCTGTTAAAATCAATCATATTCCACAAAACTTTTGATGGATATTTCTGTTAGTCTAATTATACATAATTTTACTTGTTCAATATGCTACTCTTATCATTGGTTGACCTTTAGTTGAAAGTTTATCATTTTTTTAGCTAGATCTAGATATCAGTCAAAAATGATTGAAACAAAAAATATAAAATTAAAAAATATTTCTGTCATATTCAAAAATGAGATAAATTGAATTATTCCAAATTTAGTTTTCTATAAATTTTCTTATATAAATTACTTTGTGTAAATCTGTAATATTCATTTTATTTCAATATTTACAAGCCAAATTCTGTTTCCCTGTTTTTTATTTTCTTTCTGCAGTCTGCAGATACAGTCACATTTTGTAATTGTTGAAATATTTTTTCTTGATAGAGGATGTTTGCACATTTAAATTTTCAAAAACAATTTCCTGCCATGATGTGAGCAGCTTTTGATTTTTTTTATTGGTAATATTTATATCCTTATCTTAAACTTTCCTTTTAACTTCTCAGAATACAGAAATGAAAGTATATTGTATTATGTACAGTATCTACTCCATAAAAATGCTTTATAGTAATTATCTGAAGGCATATACTATTGTATTTTTTATGAACAAATAAGCATGAAAATAAGATTAAGAGATTGACTACTAGTAATTAATGTTTTTGGGTTTTTCTTATATTCTGTATGTTTTAAAAAATGGTAACAGTTTTGGAATAACAACATACACTCTTCCTGATAAAATCTATACTAGGAGAATGAAAACCAGCTTTCAGAAGATCCAAAAAGGTACAAGTCACTATATTTCAATTGTGCACCTTACACTGTTAAACATTTTCTCAAAAAATGCAGAAATGTTTTTTCAATGCAAACAATATGAAGGATTTATTTGAAAATATTAATATGGATGAGATTTTATCCTTCTTGTGAGAAATAAAATTATACCAATAATTATAAACGTGATCAGTACCATGCAAAGTAATTATTAAAAGACTATCCTAGAGGATTTTAACATATTTTTAAAATAAAAAATTTAACCCTCCCAACAAAAATCCTCTTAAACAACTACACAAGGATGTAAATATAAATGTGCAATGTATACAATTCCTTAACCCCCAGTCATAAAATAACTGGTTTGATATGGCATTAAAATCAATCATGTCTATATTATGTTATTAATATCTGATTACTTGATATGTCAAAATAAGTGTTGCAATATTTGATATACAAAATACATGTATGGGTAATATTTTGATCGCTTAATGTAAGGCTCATTGGTCTAGTGGGTAGAGTGTTCACCAATGGTCCGGAAGACCTGGGTTCAATCCCAGGTCACATCATACTAAAGACTTTAAAAATTGTACTTGATACCTCTTTGCTTAACACTCAGCAA
Organism: Sepioteuthis lessoniana; assembly: GCA_963585895.1. NCBI lineage: Eukaryota > Metazoa > Mollusca > Cephalopoda > Myopsida > Loliginidae > Sepioteuthis > Sepioteuthis lessoniana. The sequence goes on from OY757934.1 coordinate 74,881,072, forward strand.
TATAAGGTATGTATCAAGGGTAAAGTGGAGCAATCTAGGGAAAGGAGTAGCGCCCTCTCCTACACCTTGGTGTAGTAGCTACTGAAAAAGGAGCCTTCTGGTCGCCAACAACAACAAACAATGTAAGGCATTTTTTTATTGGCTTCTCATTGACAAATTCAATGTTAATTCAATTGTTTTCATATATATCATCTAATCATGATATTTTGTTTACTTTTTATATAATTGACTTGTTTGAACATAAACTCAATTTTGCAAATATATTAAGAGACTAACTTGGCTATGAAAGTGACTTTCTTTTAGAATTACTGTTCTCTAGTCTTTTTGGTATAGGGCTCCATCTCCTTGAAAAGAGTACTGTTTTTGTCTAAAATAACTTTTAGTGGATATTGATAGAATAAATGTGTATTTTTTAAAATTAATCTTTCCCACATTCCAGAATCTTTGAATGACCAATGCTTTCTATTTTTTTTAATCATATTTGATGGTGAGCTGCAAGCAATTGAGACAAAATACTTTGCTAAGTAATCTATACACTCATGTATCATCATCATCAAGTTGTGCTGACAGCATGGATTTCCCTGACTCTCTCTCCATCTGTTCCTATCATTTATTGCTCTTGGTAGGTCTTCCAGACTACATCCTACACTGAGCTGATGTAAAGAAGTTCTTGCTGGTTGGCCAACACTGGTGCATCCATGTGTAGGGGTCCATAGAAGAACATCATTTATGTGTTCATCCTTGCTTCTCCAGCAGTGTCCTGTATGTCTTATTTGTTTTACTTGGACAGTTTTTGAGATGGAAGGTAAATGGCTATACAGCTGTTTCATCGGGTGTTGCTTCCAGGATTTGTTCAAAATAGCTTGTAACATTCTTATGTAGTTCTTCTTATGTTTGCATATTCAAAAATTAAAGACTCCTTTGAAAAAATTACACTGTGCGAAAATTCCAAATGTATGTTAGTAATCTCAACTATGCACAGCTTTCTCTGTTAAATGTCGACTTAGTAGCTTTCTTTTGGTTGCTCTTTCACAATAACTATAAGATTAATACAATATACTGCCATACCTGGACTGATTTTACCACTGTCAAATTTACTGCTTTGTCTTAGATTATTTAAAATTTCCTATCTGATCAAATGAAGACTCTTTTCTGGTGTTGGCCAGGCAATGTTGTCACTTTTTGAAAATTGAGCAAATGAGAATTTGTGCCTTTTTATATACTGTTCGTTTATGGAACACTGTACATATTTTATCTGTTTGAGAAATATTTGTGTATCTTATTCAGTGTATTGATGGATTGGCATTAGATAACCTATGAAAGTTAATATGTCATTAAATAAATGAAAAGAAAAAAGGAAACATTTGATCACTGCTGAATGATCTTCTTTTCTATTACCTGTGTTATGGTAATAGCATGTGATTTAGCTAAAATCTCTCTTGTCTGCTACCTGTCAATGAAGATTTTTTTTTACGAATTTCCATCTTATTGCAAAAAAGATAACTTTCTTTTCTGTCATTGATTTTCTGAGATTTCTTTTCTTCAGGACTGTCAAAATGGAATGAGATGCTTTTCTTTTCTTCATTAATGAGTTGTACAATAAGGTAAATTACAGTTAAGAAGAGATTTTGCAATTTCAATGCATTTTGAATTTGCCTCATTTTATTTTTAGATTACCTACAATACATCATCTGTTAAAATCTAATTGTTGTATTCTGAGAAGTGATAGTGAAGGCATTGAGTGATTATTTTCTTTTATAGTAAACTTGCTTAAATAACAAGCTCCATGTCAAGTCCCATCTTGTTTATTGAATTTATACTATAATTCATCATCATGTTCTGCTACTAGCACAGATTTCCCTGACCTTCTCTCGCCACTCATCTCCCAGCAGGTCTTCTAACCCATCGCTCCCAGCAGGTCTTCCAGGTTACATCCTGCATTGGCACAGAGCTGCTGTAGATAGGTTCTAGCTGGTCGTTCAACCTTTGCTCATCCATGTGAAGGGGTCCACAGGAGTACATCAGTTAAGATTTCATCCTTACTTCTCCAGCAGTGTCCTGCATGTCTGGTTCGTCTAATTTGGAGAGTTTTCGTGATGGGTGGTAGGTGGCCGTACAGTTGCTATTTTGTGGGGTGTTGCCTCCAGGACTTGTTCAATACAGCTTGTAGCATTCTTGTGTAATTGCTGTCAAGCTTTTTCTCCATATGCTTAGTCAGTATCCATGTGATGCATCCATATAGAAGTATTGATATGATTGCTGCTTAAGGTGTTTGTGCAAAAAACCTCGAGGCAATACTATTATTTGTAGACTTCTTCAAGGCATTTGACTCCATACACAGATGGAGCAAATACTATTGGTCTACAGTCTCCCCAAAGAAACTGTCACAGCAATAATGATGCTATATAAAAACACAAAAGTAAAAGTTTGATCACTGGATGGAGACACGGACTACTTTGACATTTTTAGCAGGTGTGCTGCAAGGAGACACATTAGTCCCATACCTACTTATCTGCTTAGACTATGTGCTTCGAGCATCTATAGATTTAATGAAAAAAATACTATAATTAATTGAAAATAAATAATGGGAAATACTCTTTAATTAGAATTTAATTCTTACTTTCCTTAAGAAATTATACTGACTGGAGTAAGCAAAACACAGACTGCAAACTGTTATTATTAACTTGCATGCTAGACTAAAAATTACTTCATTCTTTAAGCTTTTAAACTCTTTTGGGCTAACAAAAGACTTACTACAATATGTTATTTTTGTTGCATCATGGTAACATACATATAAAATTTGAATCAGAGCACCTCATGGTGTAATTGTTAGCAAGGTAGATTAGCAGAAAATTGTTAGTGAATTTGATTTTCTTGGGTACTCCATACTTCTGGCCCTGTACCACAACTAAGCTAAACTTTGTAAATAACTTTTGGATACTTCATTTGGTATAATGGTTTGCAAGCTAGACTGTGAGTTTATATTCATTTTTCTTTGTTTTATCGAATATGAAGAATTGATAGTTTTGATCTATTTAGGTTTCCATATTCTGGGGTGTCTGTAAATCTTACTTTTAAGCTTTATATTTCAAACAAAAAGATGCCTCATTCATGGAGAAAAAAAATGTATATTTGTGTTGCCATTGGAAATAATTTTGAATATTGTTTAAAAAAAGTATTAAAAAATCCTAAGTTATTAAAAAAAGCCACAAAAATTTAACCCATTTATCAAAATAATGCTGATTTGATAATAAAATCTCATTATTTAGATTTGACATTTGCTAGTTTCTTTATTCTTGAATTTGTTTCATTGATTTTTACTCTTACAGAATGCATTATCAATAACTAAAAAGAAAAAAGCCAAGATAATTGGTCATAATTAAGATGAACAGAATATCTCAAACTGAAGACATTAATAATGATTTTTTTTAATTTCAGTATTTCAGTTTCATTAATTAATTATATCCAGTCAATTTTTTTAAAATATTGGAATATTGATTTATCTTCAGGTTTTTTTTATTATATACTAGAAATTGTTTGGAGAAGTAAACCTCTTCATATTCTTTGTTAACACAAATTTTTTCCAAAGAAAATGAAATTTCTCTTTTTCTTTTGGATTATAAACCTGAATAATAGATTGTTCAAGATTTTGTGTTAATACTATTAAGAATATTAACCCTTTCACTCTCACTGGGACACTATTGTTCCAGTTGAATTTCATTTTCAACCTGAACGCATTGTACTCAAAACATAATTTTGCACACCCAAAACATAAAAAACAAAACAAACTTGGTAGTAAAAGGGTTAAAGATGGAGCTTATTTAGATAAATTATTGTTAAACAATTTCTATCTAATTTGGTATTGAAAGGGTTAAGAGATATTATATTATTCAAATTATTTCTGGTATATTAATGGCTTGTTTAAAGTTATAGACAGCTTTTGGATTGATGTGGTTGTGTTTTTGTATGTATATAATTATATATTTAAAACTTATGTTTTTTTTTTAATGTTTTGAAAGTCTGGGAAGCAGCAGCATAATTTATGATTGATAATATAAATTGATTTCTACTTGTTATCTCTTTTCTTTTTCATTTATTTGTTAATTTAATGTTTGAGGCTATGTAGAAAATAATATTTTCTTAAAGTTTATTTTTCTAATTATTATGAAGAAAAAAAAAAACTAACATATTTTGTAATATAATGCTTCCAGTGTAATGGGTTTCTTTGTTGCTTCCTTCTTTGGATTCAGTGAAATTATTGAAAGTTTAATTGAAGTTTTATCAGGGTTTAGTAGTTATGCGAGATTGCTGGTTGCAATTTTGTTATAAATAATGTCAATGCATTTTATCTTTAGTGTTCTTTTAGCAAGCTGTTTTGTGGAAAATATTCCGACTTTACTATCAAGGAAAATGTGATTCTTGTTTCTCTGTATTTACATTATAAATATTAATACATAAAAGATATAAAAATGTTAAATATTTAAACAGGATATAACTATACAACTATATATTTCTTTATTGATTTTTATTATAATGATCAAATGTTTTTATCCACATTACCATAACAAGAATGGTACATTGTAGCAAGATTTTTATTAGTGCAGTAGCATTAAAATGCTCTAACTTAAAGAATAAAGCAATTTCCACACCAATTTGCAAATGTTTAATAGTTCAGCTACAACTGGGTGGCACTTTGTTAGTGAATGAAAACACCTTTGGTTAGTTTGAGGCATTGACTGGCATGATCTTTATTAGCAAGAACATCAGCTGAGAAAGTTTGATCTTATTAGAATTAAATAAAAAAGAATGGTTTAAAAATGATAAGGAATCATAAATTGAAATCATAATCAGCACAAGTAAGAACTGGAATGGTGCCCTGTCACTTAGGGCTGTAGAATATGTCAACTGCACCTCTGCAGAGGAGTGAGACTCCTTCCCCAATAAGGCCACCTATTTGAAATTGAGTTTGTAACAACAGTTAATCCTAAGCTGTTAATAACTTCAAAATTATTTTTTGCATTTAGTTCGCTTTTGTTTATCACCCTTAAAACACAAACTTTTCTGATTTTCTCTTTCATTGTTACATGTTGTATCTCTTGTCCTTCATTGATTCCATGATATTTGTACACTTCTTCTAGTTCTAGTTCAGAGTTGGTTTCTTTGTTAAGTTCTATAGCTATTGTCTGTACAAATTTGCTTCTTTTAAAAGATTCTTTAGCACATTTGTCTAGGTCAAATTCCACTATCTTCAGATCTCCAAAATTGGGGCCTTACCATCAGATGTAGTTTAGTGTTATACACAGGACACAAAATTTCCCTCTAGTTATCACTTAAGGTAAACAGTTTTAAATCATTCATGCAGAATAAGTGATTAATAAACTTTTCATATATTTAATATCCATAACCTGTTATTTACTTGAAATATTCCACTGTTGATTTATAAGTTATCATACTTCATATCAATTATTATTATTTACTCATTTCAAAGTTTTTCATACCAGTGTTAACTGATGGTTTCTCACTGGAGTTTGAGTGACAGCAAATCTCTTCAAGTCTCCAGGGCTCTTCTCAGTATTCTGACCAATCTTACTAATGTTGTAGTCTGGAAGATTTCAGCTTGTCCTCTTATTTCCAAGTCTTACAGTCTCTTTATCAATCCTTTGGGGATTGTCCCTAGTGTACCAACTACAATTGATATCACCATCACCTTCAATAATTTTTTTAGGTCTAGATATTTATCTCTCTTTTTGCTTTCTTTTATTTTCACTTTGTGGATGGCAAAGTCAATTATTTAGCAGGTTCTCTTTTTTCGTTGACAATCACTAGGTTTGGTCGTCTGGCCTGAATTAGGGGATCCATTTGTATCTTAAAATCCCTGAGAAGTCAGTGTGTCTCATTCTCTAGAATGGATTCTGGGTTGTACATGTACCACTTGTTTGTATGGTAATATTTAAATTTCTTGCAGAACTCCCGGAAGATTACCTTCCCTACCTAGTCATGTGTAGTCTTATAGTCTTTTTGCACTGATTTACTGCATTCGCTTATTATATAATTGAATGTTTTGTCTCTATCACCATATAACCTACACTTGCAATTTTGTTTGCAGCTTATCTATTTTTGCTTTAATTGAGTTTATCCTAATGGCATTGTTTTGTGCTGCTATTATTGTGCTAATCTGGCTAAGATTTCCCTTTCTTAGCCATATCCAAGTCATCTCATATGAGATTTGTTTGCCACTTGAAATGTCCATATTTTTGTTTTTCTTCCCATTTTTGTTTACTAGTTATTGTTGTTCTGTTGATCCTTGTATTGTTTGTGGTTGCTGTAATCAGTCTTTCTTTGCTTCTTTTTTATGTAGTCTTTGAGACATCTTATTGAGGTATTGATGCTATCGTAAATGCTGGCTTTTCCTCCTTCATTTCTTGGCACATATAGTCTGTCTATATTATCTCTGGGATGTAAGGCATCTATAATAATAGTTGACAAAAACGGCAATGAGTGTGCATAGCATGTATATGGTATCCGAGAGGAAATATGTAACCCGACAAAACAGAAACACTGTTGCAATGGAAGAAGTGAATGAGTTGTGAGTGGCATGATGAAAGAAATGAGCAAACTTTCCTGTCAGGGAAATTCATTTGTCCAGTGACCCTATGCTTTATAATCATGAAGTCTTGTGACTTCTTGGAAAGTAGTGAAAGTTGGGAAGGATAAAACGGGAAAAGAGAAGCTACTAACTTATTCAATATATTGTTGATAATGAGTGTTTATGAGGCTCTTTCAGAATTTCTGCAGTGATGGTGCTTAGAAGAAAAACATTTCTTGTGTAACCTAGGACCTGTCTTTGATTTCTTTTTACTACAGCATCATGATGAGATTTATTGTTTTCTAGTCGATTTGTTGAAGTTCTTTCCTCATTCACTTTAAGAATGGTTCTGAATATCTTACTTGGAGAATAGCCCAGGTGTTTATCTCTTTGATGAGATTTCTGGTATGTAGTTTGGTTTTGAGTAGTTATCTCATTCTCCTGGGGTATTCTTTTTTAATTCTTTCTTTCATCTCCACTTGTTTGATGATGTCCACTTCCAATATTTCCAAGTATTTGTAAGTTTCCTTTTCTTTGAGTGTTCTGATTTTTTCTTGATTTGGTAGTTTCATTCCTTCCATCATTTGTTGTTGAACACTTTTTATTATTAGCATGACACATTTTTCTATGCTAAATTCCGTCCTTCACTGTATATCCTCATGACTTTTATTAGGATTTCCAATTATTTTTCATTTTTTGCAAACAGTTTGATGTCGTCCATGTACATTAGGTGGTTGATTTTTTTCTTGTGATTTATGAAGTTTGTATCTGTGTGTTCATTTCCTAAGTATGTGATTGGGTAGCATTATCACTATTACAAATAGTAATGATGAGAGCACATCTCCCTGGAAGATTTCTCTTTGGATTTTCACCTCAGCTAAGCTTTTTCCTCCTGTTGTCAGTTCCACTCTACAGTTTTTCATGGTATTCTTGATAAACTTTATGACTTCATTGGATATCTTGTACATTTCGAGACAGTCTATTATCCAACTTTGTGGGACCATATCATATGCCTTTTTGTAGTCAATCCATGCCATAGCTACATTTTCCCATCTTGTTTTGCTCTCCTTGAGGATGTGTTGATTAATATATGTCGTAGATCTCCTGTTCCACTTGTTTTCTTGTGGCAGCTTTTCTGTTCTTCAGGGAACAGTCCACAGATTACTAGCAAATAGTAAATCTCCTTCCTGATTTGTGCTTCGTATTTTTCACATCATCAGTAGGAATGTTATGGGTCTGTAGTTATTGGGGTGGTTCATCCATTTGGGTCTGTCTGTTTCATCTAAGCGTCTATTCATTTTGATTGTCTGTCATGGATGGAAATGAATTTTTTAAACCAGTATCCATGTATGCGATTATAGCCTGGCGTTTTCCAATTTAGTACTTCAAGGTGTATTTTCACCTTAGGACCTTCTTCAAGCCCTTCTAACTTTGTTTTCATATTTTTTATCCATTTGGCTTTTCTGCTGTATTCTTTTCATTCCCATATTTTTCTCCAAAATTGTTTTATTTCCTTTTTATACAGTTGTTGGTATGTCTTCAGACGTCCTACTTGCTGGTAGATTTTTTCTTCATTGTTTTGCAATGTCCTGTTTTGTTTGTATTGTTTTATCCTGTCTCAATATCTTTTTAGACTTCCTTCTTTTGCCAGTACCTTCTGATTTATTTCCTTGAGTTGTATTGTTTGTTTTAGTTGTTGTGTTGCTTTTTTCTTTTCGTCCCAACATAATCTATTGTTTTTTTCCCGGTCTTATCATTTTTGCTTGTAGTCGTAGATTTCCTATCTGTGTTTTCAGTTTGATTTCCAGGTTTTGAGTTTCTGTTCGTATTCTTTACTGGAAATATCGATTTTATCACAGACTAATTTCACTCCTGCATAGATTAGTTTGTTTAATTCCATGATGTTGTTCATGAAGATATGTGTTAATTTGTTTATTTTTTCAGTTTCTGTCTTGACTGTTTTCCAGTTTTGGTTTCTTAGCAATTGTAATGTAGTCTTCTTTTCAAACATAATTCTCTTTATAATTATTATATTCATTTTTTCTTCCTGTGTTTGTTTTGTGTGGTATGGGTGCATGGTGTTTTGATTGTTATCACTTTGTGGTTAATTTTGGTTAGAGGGTTTTTTGTTTTTAAGTATTTAGTGTGTTGATTATTATATTAGGGTCTTGTTGACTTGATCCCCAATGTATTTGTTGGTGTATTTCTAATATTTCAAGGTCAGAAAACTAACCTTTCTTTATTATTGTCCTAACTTGGTCAGTGTGTCTTTGGCTTGTTGTCTGAAATCAAGTACATTCTTCCCAGATTTCTATCATTCTTTTTTCTATATCCTCTTTGTGTAGGGTTGCTCTTAAAATAACAGTGAAGTACAAGTTTGTTGTCTTCTCTTATTCATTTTCTGTGTTGGTGTCTCTGATTTGTGTGGTTACTTAGGTTATCATCCATGTACCTGAAAAAATAACAGCCAACATTTCAGGATGCTCATCAGGTCCCCCATGTTTGTTATCAAGGGAGCACCTGCCAATCATGACACCCAGACTTCTTGTCTGGGTTGTTATCATTATTATTATTAAATTTTGACTTGTATTTTAGTTGCTTTTTTATTGCAACTTGAGTTGATATTCTGCAACAGGAATAGTATAGATTAGAAATAATATAGTGTCTCACTGAGAGACTATATTATTTCCAAACTCACATTCCCTTTTGCTCCTGGGAAGCCTGATTAAATATATCAGCTGCTCTATCAACTAAGCGACAAAATGTCATAGGTTTGCAGAAGCTCAAATAAAACCTATATACTCATCCCTTATTCTGTTTTTTAAATTTGTTATTGGTTTTGCTTTTTTTTACACTAGCAGTATTATGAGCATTTTTAGATTTATTTTTGCCAATTATTATTTCTTTCATCTTGAATTTTTTTTTTTTTTAATTTTCTTTATTTACACTCACTTGTGTTCTCATTTTGTGACAGGAACATTCTAACCTACTTTGATAAATCATTCCTGAACCCTTTTGTTTGTCAAGACAAGCTAAATCAAAGTAATAAATCTTTGATATGATTATAAGAAAATAAGTTATCACAAAATGTATTTTTAACAAGTAGGCATGTTTGGTTTATATTTATATATGTATATATATATATAAAAACACACACTGTCTCATTTGATAAGTTGGTATTACATCCTGCATCAATGAGTCTAGATTAATGTCCGAAAATAAGACCATCATTCTTCTGCAGATGTCTTTGAGTGCTTGCAGATGTCAAAATAGATAAAGTAAATGCTGGCACTATTGCTATTTAATTTGACAGCATAGAAACTCTACCTAAGATATTTCTTTGTTAATATCACATCTCCCTTTTCAAGCTGAATTTTTGTCAAGTTTTTTTTTTTTTGTCACTTGCATATATTTACTGACAACTGAGTTTAGCTTCAAAGTATTGGTACTCGAAAGAATTGTACAATTTAAAAAGAAAAATTATAGAAAAATCTTTGAAAGTTTTTTTTTTAAATTAAATTTTTTTTATCACATCTTAAATTTGACTGTGGTCATAAGGAAAAACTGCTTTCTGAATATTTTTATGCTAAATGTTTTTGTTTAGAAAATATGAAATAATTATTTAATGACTGTGGCTTAATTTTGGCAGAAGGCTATCAGCATGAGGTGTCCAGTGAGGATTAAATTCACCAGTATTGATCCCCAAGTTAAACTCGTTAATCATTACAACATAACAAGGCACTCTAGAAAATGTAAAATGTTTAGGTTTAAGTAAAAGTAATGTTGGTGATCACTGTCAAGGGTGACCCAAAGGCTTCCTATTTAATAGCTACTACACCAAGGTGTAGGGGAGGGTGCTACTCCTATCCCTGGATTGCTCCACTTTACCCTTGAAATGCTGAGTGTTAAGCAATTAGGTATCAAGTACCATTTTTAAAGTCTTTGGTATGACCCAACGTGGGATTGAACCCTGGTTTCTCAGACGATTGGCGAACACTCTACCCACTAGACCAATGAGCCATCATGTCAATGTACCCTGCATTGGCATGATGGTTAGAGTGTTTGCCTTTGGCCTAGGAGACCTGGTTTCTCACCAAAGTCAAGTCATACCAAAGACTCAAAAAATGGTACTTGATGCCTCCTTGCTTAACACACAGCATTATAAGGTATGGATCAAGGGTGAAATGGAGCAATCCAGTGAAAGAAGTAGCGCCTTCCCCTACACCTTGGTGTTGTAGCTATTGAAAAGGGAGCCTTCGGGTTACCCTCAACTATGGTCGCCAACTTAGGTTTAAAGTATTGTAAAATTCATTTAGAATAATATCAGAATAATTTTTGAACATTATAAACTTATTTCATTATTTAATCTACACACTTTAATTGTCAATACATGCCCAACTTTTTACCAAGTTTTAAGCAAATATGAGATGTGATGAAAACGTATCAAGACTAAAACTTCAATTTTTTAATTTTAAACATTAAATGTAGATATATGCACAGCTAAGAAACTTATGTAATAAAGTGATGATGTCTAGATGAGTCATTGCTAATTTGAAACAAAATTTTAAACCAATTTTCATACTTTTTGAACAGTAGTTTTTGGATTGTGCATGTGCAGCACCCTCCAAACAACAGATGTAACTCTATCCAACTTTTTCTTGTTTCCCAAACTGAAAATTCATCTCAAGGCTTAGATTTGAGGATAAAATAGACATCAGAAGAATTACGAGGACATTACAACTTTGTACCATGTGAAAAGTGGAGTTTCAGGTGTTTTGACTAATGGAAAATTTGCTGGAATAAATATGCTGAATACCAAGGGGACTATTTTCAATATTTGTAGGTTGTAAAAGTTGACTGTGCCAAAAATAGCTGTCTGAACATGTCTTAGTTCAAAATTCACCTTGCACTCCATTTGTGTGGTTCACTTTTTATTGAGGTACTTCATGCAATACAAATCACTGATAGTATTTCGTCACGTGTTGCTATGATGGCAGAACATAGGCAAATCACCGATAATCTTAAGGTTTGTCCCGCATATGTGCTGTGATGAAATTCCAAATGGTGACTGTGATGGAACAAATCAAATATCAGGGGGACTTAGCATCAGGTAGGTATTGGCCTCTTAGTCTCATTTCAGTGTAATTTCTGTCTTGGTAAAAACAACTTCAATCTTGATACTTTTTGAACACACCTCATATTTACTTAACACAAAAGTATCAGATTTATATTTGATAATTGAAATAATTATAAACAATAGAAAGATTGAATACCAATATAATTTGTTTTTGTCAGAAAAAGTTTAAGATATTATTATTGCTAACTCATGAAAAAAGTGTAATTATTAACTAGAACCTTTGACAGCATTTTCTTGCAGCTCAGTGCTCTTTGTATTTTATATATATATATATATATATATATATATATATATATATATATATATATAAGTACCATAAACAGAGGTTTTGATCTGGTTATATTGATGAATTATAACTCCTGGAAATAAAGCTTTTACGAATTGCCTAGCAATATGTTTTTTCTTTTTTAAACCAAAAAAAAAACAAAACATTATGCATTAGAAATTGTTTTTACTTATACTGATTATGAAAAGTAAATTTTTTTGATAATTCTTTCTTTTATTATTCTTTTTTTTTTTGGTTTGAATGAATTACATTTACAATAAAACCTTGACCAATACAAAATTTTGGAACAAATTATCTACACTATTTCAAGTATTGCTATATATATATATATATATATATATATACACACACACACACACACACACACAGAGTACCTTTTATTGATAAGTAAATCCCTATAAGTTTTTTAATAAAAAGTTAATTCTCTTTAAAACCAAAGATATTAGGATTTTATCATTGATATTGGAACATTATGCAATCAAACTAATATCAGCACTAAAACTAACCATAAATATGAATACATAACAGCCCCAAAATAAGTATCTTATATTTATTTATGCAATTTTATTTTTGGTTGCAGAGATTCACAGGTTTATGTTTGGTCACAGTTTCAATACTGTAGAATTTGGTTATGAATAATACCCAATAATATCTGTTTTGATTGTATAATATTCTGCCAGAAATAAAATCCTGTTATCATTAGCTTTGAAGAAAACTAACATTTTATTAAAAAAAATGTGAGGTATACTTATTTATAGTGTTTAATCTCATGTTTATACAAAAAAAGAAAAGATTTTCTTAAAAATTTCCATTACAAACAAATCTCATTCTATTTTATAGTCACTTTAAATATCAGTAAAATTGATTCAATTCAAGAAAAAGAAAATTGTTTTTAATATTACATAGAAATTAAAGCATTATCATTTTCCTGTACAGACTTAGAAATATGAATACATTTTCTTTTGAGTAATTACTTACAAAGATGGCTATTTGGATTTCACTTTGTGTTTTGGAAAGGCATGAACAACCTGTTCTCTCCTTGGTTATATTGAAGAACCATTAATTAATATATAATAATAATAATAATAATAATTCCTTCCATAGTAACCTTGATTATGTTTTCAAAAGAAAATACCAGTGGGTAATAAAAGCAATAAGACATTACTTCTTGTGTGTTTTTCACACTAGTGTTAGCTGGTGGTCTTTCATTGGAGTCTCAGTGACAGCAAGTTTCCTCAGGTCTCCAGAACTCTTCTCAATATTCTGGCTGACCTCAACAATATTGTAGTTTAGATGGTCCTCTGATTTCTAACTCCTCCAGTTCCCTTACTAAGCTTTTAGGGATTGTTCTAAGTGCACCAATTATGAGTGGTATCACTGTTACCGTTATGTTTGATAGCCTTTTTAGCTCTCTGGCAAGGCCTAAGTACTTGTCTCTTTTCCTTTTCTTTGATTTTTTTCTCTATTGTCTGCCAGGACGGCAAAGTCTACTATTTGGCAGGTTCTCTTTTTTATGTTATCTATCACTAGGTCTGGTCTTCTGGCTAGGATTACTTGATCTGTCTGTGTGACACTATATACAGACCAGAGCACAGATAGTTGGGATCACAGATACAGAGATGGGCTGAGAGAACAGATACAGAAGAGATAGGGGGACCAGAGAATGGAAAACAGAGACAGACAGACATACAGATAGGCTGTGAAGTTTTTATTTAAGGGATTTCATTGTGAAATGTTGTGGGGGTACTGTTGTTTGGTTTTGGTGATTATTTCCCCCACCATTTATTGTTGGTTTATATTTGAAAAGGCAAATGAAGTAAAGATCTGAGAAACATGGAGAAAAGAACATTCAAAACAAAGCAGTATAAACAAAATTGAATTTATATATCAAGAAATACATGAAAAAGGAAACATTACAAATAGTCTAATATAGTCTGTTGAATATTCCTCTTTGTGTGTGTATGTAATTAACATGAGTCTGTTGAATATTCCTCTGTGTGTGTGTGTATGTGTGTACTAACACAGATTTTAAGGAAAAAGACTAAATATTGAAATTGTCCTGTAGACTATAAAATGTATGTGGACTAAGTATTTCATGTAAGTTATTGATATATAGAAATATAGCAATGTGTGTTAGAAGGCATGTGTCTTCTCCCATGTTGGTTGTTTGTCTCTCGGGGTTTGACAAAATTTCTGAGGCTGTGTTTGAGGTTGGAAAAAGTCTAACCGAAAAGGCAGAAGAGGAAAGAAAAGGGTTGCAGAATGTATACATTTTCATAAGTTTGACTGTTTACATAATATATCATCATCATCATCATGTCGTGCTGCCAGCACGGATCTCTCTGACCCTCTCCCACCACCCATCTCTATCATCCATTGATCTTGGTAGGTCTTCAAGGTTACATCCTGTATCGGCACAGAGCTGTTGTATATAGGTTCTAGCTGGTCGTTCAACCTTTGCTTGTTCATGTGAAGGAGTCCACAGGAGTATGTTGCTTATAGAGGTTGATAATTTACATAATGATTTTAACAGAACCAGATTAAATAGATAATTGATTGGTGTTATTGATTTCTAATATTATTGTTTTATTCTCAAATGTATTAAAAGCAATTCTATGTATAATATCGAAATCATTTCAAATAAAGTTAAGAGTAATATTTTTATGTGTTTTCATTTAGTTTTGTTAGTCTTTCTAATTTGATTTAATGTTTTATTATACTAAAACTTAAATTTGATTGCATTTCACATAGCACTAATACCCTTGTGAAAGGTATGAATCCAATTATTCTCCCTCCAGCTATGGGTAAATAGGACAGACTGGGTTCTTCAGCCTTGGTGAGGCAACTAGTCTAGGAGAAGGAAAACTCTGAATTCAAACCTGTTAAACTTCGCATAAAAATTAACCTTGTGTCATATCCTGCCCGAGCGGAGGGGTTGGTAAATATGTATACTAAAACTTAAATACTTGTGCCAGGAGGGTGCATGTTTTTGCTAGTATTTATAATCTTGTTACTTGGTTGGGGTAAGTTAAAATTTAATTTGTGAGAGTCTGTAGCATAGTGGTTAACATGCTGGACTGCGACCTTGTAGTGAGTGAGTTCAAACTCATCATCATGTTACAGTCACTTTCAGACTAATACCCTTTGTAAAGGTATGAACTCCCTAATTTCCCCAGCTACAGGTTAAATAGTACCACTTCTGTTCTTCTACAAGGATGGCTTTGGTATTAAATGACCCTCAAAGATTGATATACCATTAAACTAAAAAAAACAAACTAATTTTGATTTTTTGAGATGTTTTGCTAAAAGTCTAAGACAATTTTGTTATTGTGTTAGTGTATGATACTTTGAAGGCTTGCCATGATTTTATTATTAATGCTGTGATGCTTTTTATTCAATAAATCTCTAGAGTTTTAATGATGAGTGGGATTATTGTTCCTAGGAAAAGAGTTGCTATTATTATTATTATTATTATTATTATTATTATTATAATATTTGTTTAATATACACTGCATTTATTTAATTCTTCAGTTCCTCTCTGTTATATTTTATGGAAATTAACTCTTGATACCATATTTACCAATATTTTTAACTCCCAGTAACACATTTTTGGGCAAAAAGTGGCTGTTTCAAAAAAACATTTTGAAACCTGCTGTTTACCTCTCTGAGTTTTCATGGTAACAGTCAGAATAAAAAAGATATAGTAAAAATAGTCACAATTGGTATGAGAAAAGAAGAGTCATCTTAGTGAAATTCTCCAGTGAGTGAAAAATACAGATCAGTAGATATAACATGAAATTTAACCATATTTGCACACAGCAATCATTAGGAGTTGATGATTACACAACAGTTTCAAAATGTTAGAAAGAATTAGGAATGATTCAAAAGCTAGGACATTGGATGCTGTATGAGATAAAGCTGAGAGACATTGAATGGTGTCTTGTCACATGTGAACAGCTGCTTTAACAGCAGAAAAAGAAAGTTTTTTTTGTTTTTTTTTGTATCATATCATGACTAATGATGAAAATTGGATACACTATGATACACTAAGTGTAGAAGATTGTGAGGTAAGCTTGCTTATGTGTCAACATCAGCGGCTAAGCCAAATATCCATGGTTCAAAGTTTCTGCTCCATATTTAGTGGGATCAGCTGGGTGTAGTTTATTATAAGCTGTTCGAACCAATCAAAACCATAATGGTTAATTGCTATTGACTACAATTGATGTGTTTGAGCCAAGCATTTAAGAAAAAATGGCTGCTATACAAGCAGACATGACAAAATGATTTTGCTTCATGATAACACTTGGCCACTTGTTGGAAAACGAGTGAAATCCTACTTGGAAACACATAAATGAGAATTCCTACCCCACCTGCCATATTCACCAGACATTGTCCCATCTGATTATCACTTGTTTCAATCAATGGCTCATGGCCTGGCTGAGCAGCATTTTCATTCTTATGAATATGCCAAAAAATGGGTTGATTCGTTGGTATTTGTTGTACGTCCCACCAACCTAACGAGTGTAGCAAAAAGCCTTTTTTAAGGTGGGTCCAGGTGCAGGGCTATAGCCCAGACATTCCTGACAGCTCCAAAAATGCCTTGGATCCCGTTGGTATTCCCCTAAAAATGGGGCGCCTCAGGTGCCAGGTGATAACCCTAACCTTTCCCGAGAGGGTTAGAGCCTGGGGGGACAGCTGCCTGAAGCTTCCTGGTATCCATATCTGGTGACCTTGGCTGACATGATAAAGACAAGTGATCAAGCCATACAAAACGATCCGTGTAACAAGAAACATGGCCGGCGTGTGACTTGGTTCACAAGTCAACTGGTGGTTAGCCTCAAAAGATGTGTTGTTTTTCCGATGTGGAGTTCAAATGCTTCCAGAAAGATGGAAAAAAGTAGTAGCTAGCAATGGACAATACTTTTAGTGACATATTTCTTCCTAATTCTTGAAAATAAATCATTACTTTTTATGAAAAATCAGCGAGAACTTATTCAAGGTCTATATATATATATATATATATGTGTGTGTGTGTGTGTGTCCTACAATCCCCACATTATATGGCCTACCCAAAATCCACAAACCAAACATTCCCCCTACAACCTATTATTACCAGCATCGGTAGTGCCACCCATAAAATAGCTCAAGCCATAGCAAAAATATTAACCCCCTATTCAACACAATTTTCCCCTTACATGTTGTAAACTCCAGAGACTTAATAAAATCAAGGACAATGATATACAAAACAAAACTCTGAATAGCTTATGAACTTCTCTTTACACAAATATACCCATCAAAAAATGCCACAACCTTTTTGTTTCTCACTTAAGAAAAATTAAATTCAGATCATCACTCCCCATAAACATCCTGATTGACATCTGCTGACACATAAATTACATAACTTATTTCAAATTTAAAAATAAATTCTATAAACACAAATCTGGTCTTCCGACAGGAAACCCACTTAGTTGGGTTCTAGCCTGTGTATTTTTGAGTTTTTAGATTCTGGCCCTTTCAAATACAGACTACTGATTATCACTACATATTTTAGATATATTAATGATGTACTCATTTTCCTACTCCAAAACATAAAAATCGAAGAGATTGCAGAGAAATTTAACAATGTTGAATCCTCCATCAATTTTATATATGAAAAAGAATCAAATAACACCATTTCCTTCCTGGACATCCTAATTATTAAATCTCAAAATAATTTAACTTTTAAAGTCTACTGCAAACCCACAAACAAAAATGATTATATACATTTTTACTCCCACGATAACAATAAAATTAAAATAGGCCTCATAATTGGCTTTTATCTACGAGCACTTGGAATACGTAGCCCACAACACATAGATGAAGAATTTAAGTACATTGAACATTCCCTTAAAAGCTTAAAACACCCCAAACTTTTTATATTAAATGCTAGAAAAAAAAGGCCTCAACATACACTCATCAAATAAAATTAAGAAAAACATTCCCACTATTACCATGAATGCACATAACAAACCTCTCTATGACTAATTAACCAAATTAGGAATACCAATCATACAAACCATTAAAAATCTCACTAACATCTGGAAATGCATTAACAACACAACCACTTCATACACAGGCTTATATTCTATTCCATGCAAAGATAGTGACAAACATTACATTGGCGAAACCCAATGCAATCTAGAAAAAAGAATCTACGAACACAAACAACCAATCAAATTAAATGATGACCAAAATGCCTTTTTCTCCTATATATTAGAATCTGCAAACATTTCCAAAACAAAACACATCAAGCAATGTCCTGGGTTCTATCAGATTTCACCCTACTTGGCAGACATTACATGAAAAAAATTTCAAGATAAAGATTGGATTAAAAAAACAACTTTTCAGCAAAGACTTGATATTTTTCTCACTCAATACTACCATATTATGATATAGATTTTTTCTTTCTTTTCTTTTGCATTTAAATACTCCATTATAGTTAACATCTAATGAAACGTGATATGCCTTAACCCCTGCTTCCCTCTATCCCTCCCTTTCATTTCCTTTTTCTCTTTCTCAAAACCTCTCTCCTCCTCATATTTCCCTCTTTCTCACTGAAATTAATCCACCTCTGTCTGGTCAAATCTCAAATGAAACCTGATACACTTGATGGCACCTAGCCTTGACCATCTACCCAGATGGTCAAATTCAAAACCAATAACCCCAACTACCATCACTGGAACCTGTATCTATTTCCCTCCTTTTTCTTCCTTTGTCTATCTCTTGTCTTTAGACCATTTCCCTCCCTTTATATCTTTTTACATTTTCACCAATATTTTATCTATTTCCTCAATTGTATAAAATGTAGAAAAATTCCAAGAAATTTTAGTCTGAAGTTCTTCCTTGAAGAAAGAATGAAACATTACTACTAAACTTGTTGTAAGTGTTTGATTTATCCACTTTTCCACTTATTTTTATCATATGTGTATTGTGACGGAGCATAAAATATCTATCTCAGGACGAGAGTTTATTTTATGCACATGTGACGTCGGTACAACCTGGCACTTGACCCTTCCCAAAATAAATCCTAGTCAAGACTCCTGTTTCGGGCATAAGATAACTGGCAGATAATGTGGGGTTAATTTGGGGCCAGATCATTCTCCAATGCTGGTGAGGGGGTTCCTAATTTCACTGTCACATACCCCACCAAGTCCTTCGTTTTCCTACTCCCTTGGATAATGGAAAGCACGGACTTCTAGGTTAAAATAAAATATATTTCACTGTTGTCAAATTTCCAAAATTCCCTTGTAATGTTTTTA
This sequence comes from Sepioteuthis lessoniana, assembly GCA_963585895.1. Taxonomy (NCBI): domain Eukaryota; kingdom Metazoa; phylum Mollusca; class Cephalopoda; order Myopsida; family Loliginidae; genus Sepioteuthis; species Sepioteuthis lessoniana. The sequence goes on from OY757934.1 coordinate 74,900,379, forward strand.
AGGCAAATAAGACATTTAGCGAGAATAAATTAAAGTGATACGAAGCTGAAAAAGATAATGTGCAAAAGAAGGCAAATCGATAGATAAACAACATAATGAATAGATTTCAACAAAAGGGAACATTTAAAATGTAACGAAATTTTAATAAGTGAAGACCAAACAAATAATTATGAGATTTAAGAAACAATTCCTTTGTCTTTTCTTTCTTTATTTTTAAGGTGCTGGCTATATTAAACCAGCAGACACAAATGTCTCTCTTTTTTCTTTTTTCCTTTTACTTGAGAAAGTATCTAAGTCCACTTGTTCATTTACGGTGGACGAAACAAATCTTTTCAGTCTCTTTCTTTCCTTTTCTGAATATATATATATAATTTCCAATATTTAGGAGTGGTAGAAGGAAAAATAGTTTTAAGTTGTACTTATCTTTTCGAAGGGTTTACTTCGCAGATTCCTTTCTTTTACAGACGAGTGACATCCCCCTCAGAATCGGCTGGGTCAGCCTTTCTGCTGACTACTGTCCAAAGATTCTGTTCCATGCTTTTTACGGGACCTTCTCCTGGAGCAGGCTGTAGACCGACGTCTTTATTCGTCAACTTCTGTCCTCAAAAACTAAAGATCCTTTTCCAAATTTCCTCTGACGAAAAGGTACTATTTTTCGGCGCTAAAGGCTCGGCCAATCATTTGGCTCCTTCCTCCTCCTCCACCTCATCCGGTCATGCTACTCAATGACCTATATTCCCTTCTCCATCCACCCGGTCACAGGTCATGGAGTGCAGGCAGCCCTTGGCTTTCATTCTGACCTGAATTCGTTATAGATCATGGAGTGTGAGTAATTGGACTTTCGTTCATAACCCCCTTTTAATGGTCAGTCTTGGGACTCGTTAGTTCAAACATGGAGGGTAAGGGGAATTAAATCTTACTTTTCCTCTCTCGGTGGCATACCACGTCACAGTAGGGAAGTAAATAATGGAAATGCATCCGACAGTATAGAGAAAAATTGAAAACAAGGTAATCCAAAGAGAAGAATTTAATGTAAAAGAAAATCAACGTTATAATGTTTTGGTTCAAATAAACCATTATCAGAACTTGGAAGGACGATATCGATATCATTCTTCCAAGTCCTGATGATGGTTCTTTTATTTATATATATATATATATATATATATATATGTATGTATGTATGTATGTGCGTGTGTATTTATATATATATATGTGTCTGTGTGAAACGGACCTCGACATCTATAATGAGCTATATTCCCTTGTTTGTAGCATCCCTAAACACATTCTAATCATCAGTGGAGACATGAATGGTCAGACTAGGTAAAAATGTAAACAATAAATTCAGCTTACACAACTCGTCAAACAGAAATGGGGAACACCTAACAGATTTCACACTAGAAAATGGATTAACATACCTTAATACTAAATTTCAGAAAAGGAAAAGAAGCCTATGGACCAACACTGACACAAATAATGCTAAAGCACAAATTGACCACATCCTCATGAATAAGAAATGGAATAATAGTTCTTTGAATTGTGGGGTGTATTCCTCATTTGAAGATGTGTCTTCCAACCACCGAATTGTCAATGCAAAGATATGTCTGAGCCTATGCCGGAATGTGACACAAACAATCAAAACCACACACTATGACTGGTCCCAGCTTATTAATAGAGATATTAGCAATAAATATGCGGTAACACTAAGAACTTTATAGTTTGTGTCTCCATACCTGTTTATCATCTGCCTAGACTATGTACTTACAACGTCTATTGATATAATGACAGATAACAGTTTCAAGCTGGCAAAGGAAAGAGGCAGAAGATACCCTGCATAAACATAGGCCTCCATGTAAATGCAGACAAGACAGAATACATGTGCTTTAATCAAAGAGGCAACATCTTCACACTAAATGGTAATTCTCTGAAACTAGTGGACAAGTTCACCTACCTAGGAAACAGTGTCTCATCAACTGAGAAAGACATCATGCAACTAGCAAAGGCATGGACAGCTATCGATAGGCTATCGGTCATATGGAAGTCAGATCTGATCGATAAAATAAAATGCAGTTTTTTCCAAGTGACGGTCGTGTTGATACTGCTATATAGATGCACTACATGGATGCTAACTAAACGTATCAAGAAAAAGCTTGATGGCAACTACACAAGAATGCTGCGAGAGCTAAACTAAAAGTTGCCAGCCAAGAAGAATGAATACACTTGTGGAAAGACCATTTCAAGAATCTGCTTGGAAAATACCCTAAAGTTATGGATGAACCTCTCATAAAAATTATTAATAATCAACTACACATCAAACTAAGTTTACACAAGAACTTAATGTAGTACTAACAAAAATCAAAAATAGGAAAGCTGCTGGTCTTGATGAAATACTCCCAGAAGTATGGAAAACAAGGAAATTCAGTGACATGCTGCTCCAATACTGCAATGCTGTATATAACCAGAACATAATAGACAGATGGATAAAGGGCTGCATCCTCCTTTTCCCAAAGAAGAGTGACCTTAGAATTGCCAAGAACTACCAAGTTATAGCTCTTACTGTCAACTTGTTACTTGGTGCTAACTTACTACACAGTGTTCACCTAGCATTAGTACCCCCATACTATTTATACCTGATAACATCAACATTGCAGGTAGTTCTTCTGATCACCCACAAACACATTTATATTTGACAGGAGTGAAGCACTGTTAGAAGCTTCTTTGTGGAAGCACAACGCTTAGTCAATGAATCTGCCAATTGCTTTCCTTCCTCAAACCAGGATACCCAAGTCTCATTCCTTGAGACCATCTTTCGTAGTCTAGCCACATCTACTTTCAACCTCTTATCACTGATAACTTTAGTAGACCATAGAGTTTCATACAAAGAAGCATTGTCAGTATTACATTAGATTACTGCAATGAAGACAAACCAAAGACCTCCTGAACCAACAAAGAAATAAGGAAACCAGCATCTGCAGCCTATGGACTCTTGGTCATTCTATCCAGTTTTTTTGATTGCTGACTATTAGGAGCAATTTTCCCATTATCACCCCAAAGAAAACTCAAATAGGCATCCTGAGAAGATCCATCTACTAAACTGGTATAAATAGCATCAGTGTATCCCACCACCTGTAACTTATGTGGATTACCAAGATTAGGGAATTTTAGTTTTACTAGCATTTACCGGAGTTTTAACAGTGCTTTATTTGCTTCTTAGAGCATTTTCACAGTAGGATTTTTTCCCCATATTACTCATTACACAATTCTCAAAGCTCATATCAGGTTTTGTCTGTGATGTCACCAACATCATTTGACCTCTTAACCTTTTTAGTTCAACTTTTTTCTTTAATGTCAATTTAGCCAAACTCTGCATGTGTCTATGCGAGTCAATATTGACAGGAGATGTTGTAGGGATGTATAAATTTTGATGGATTTGAACACCCACATTTGTTAGCATTAGTTTGAGACCCAAATACTTGAATGATCCAATATCATAAGTGTTTATTTTGAATGTTTTTTAAGTTTGCAAATAACTTTCTCCTGGAATAACTCAGTTCCACAAAAGGCAAAGTCATCAACATGACTCACAAGTATATTAATAAAGGATCCATCCTCATTATGTCACATAAACAATGCACAGTCATAAGCACTTATTGTCCCCCACCAAAGCCATCAACTCCTGCTTAATTCTATGATACCAGAATCTTGATGCATCGTTAAGTCCATATATACATTTTTTAAAGTGCCAGACAACAGAACCAGGACATACATCAGATGGGGGTCAAAAGTAAATTTCCTTAAAGGGAAACTCTTTGTAAAAAGGCAGAAGTTATAACAATTGACTGCAATTCCCAATATATTGTTGCAGCTATTGAAAATACTAAGCGTAAACATTTTCTACAACAAGTAGGGGAATCTTTTCTAAGGTTGCTTGTATCCTCCTCAAAACCCCTCATTACCAAACGGGCTTTAACTTTCCTTGATCCATTTTGGAATTTTTCTGTAGTTGCCCAATGTGAAGATATTGTTTTCTGATTCTCATAACAGCTTCATAAACATCATTTGTACTTAAATTTTCCAATTCTTTTTGTTTGTCATTCACAACCTCCTGTGATAGTTCCTGATCACCTGTCAATACAACTACTTTCAGGATATGGTAATTCATTCCAATGTTCAATTTTGTCCCAATTAATACATCTTTGTTTTTCCTCCTCAACAACATGCACATTAATCCAATTTTTATATTTTCCTGACTGTTTTGGTTGTTCACTTAACACTTTAGTCTGTTTCCATTCATCTTCAAGTTTGAATTTTACAAAAAAATTCTTTTTGGTTTAATCAAATGCTCTTTATATTCACTTGAGTAAATTTGGCACAATTTTCTTCCACAATGGCTTCCTCATTTGTAGCCTCCTCTTCATTGGATATCAACCCCCTCCCCTGCAGATTCCTGAGTATTTTGAGTGTAAGGATCATCATAATCTGCTACTGTTTCTAAGTTCCTTTGTGATCATTATCTTGTATATATTCTTGCTTACATTTTGATATGAGTCAATGCCTTCCAGTATTTTTTATTTTCATCAGTTGACAGGGATGTACTCAATGATAGGCTCCACCATGTCTAATCAATACAAACTGACCATCTTGTCCAAGTACTACAGCAGGACCCTTCCAACTTTTGAAATCTTTTCTTTGATAATACCCTCTGTCACCATTAACATATACAATATCTGAGTAGGAGCGTACTTTGTGTCTTAATGCTCATCTAATTTTCTCACTGGATTCTACAGCAATGAAATTTTGTCTTAATATGTGCATAGCATTCATATTCTGCTGAACAATATCAGATGAGGTTGTACCCTCCAGTGCAGGTAGTTTATCCACCAAAACAGAGGGGAGGTTAGGGTTATAACTAAATACAAGTTGGTTAGAACTAAATTCACCAAAGTTTTGTAATGAGTTTTTTACACTCACAGCCCAAGCAAGGACTACTTCTGGTTTACATTTTTCATCTTGAAGTGTTTTTATAAAACGTTTCACTGAGTATTAAATTATGCCTTTCAACCATTCCGTTAATGAAATGAGATTCAGCAGCAGTTGTTAGAGTCAGCACATTTAATTTTTCATTCATTTGTCTGTAACTAACATTCAAAAATTCCCTGCAATTATCACTCAGAAATTTATGAGGAGCACCAAAATATGTTATCCACATAGTATAAATTTTTTCTATTATCTTTTCGTGATTTTTCATCTTTATTAGACAAGGTGCAGAGTACCTTGTTGCTGAGTCAATCGAAAAACTATCCAGGACTCATTGTGCACATGTTCCTTGAGATCCATACAAACTATTTGACTGAATCTGCTTGCGAGAGGTAATCTAACAAAGGGACGCAATAAAGGATGTTTAAATTTCATGTATATATCCCAAGAATCACAGCATTCTTCAATCATTTTAAAAAATTCCTGATCATCAAAATTTTTACTCTCCTTGACAAGTTTACTAAGTTTCTCTTTTGATGCATGGGCCAATTGTCTATGTAACTTGGTAGCTCTTTTCTTTTTTCAATAACACTTAAATTTTTGAAGGCAGATGTGTGTAAAACAAATTATATTTTGGATTATTATTTGTGAGGAGTATGTGTGTAAGTGGTATACAATAGTGGCCAGTTGATGTGCACATTAATTTTATAGATTCATCAAAAACCATAGTCATGTCCCTAGAAAAATCTAAGACCAGCTTTGCTCTCTTCACAGAAGCTCTACTCAGTAGTAATGGAATTTCATTATTAACAATATTAGTTTCAATAAAGACCTACTTGCTGCCAATAAAAGCTGGAAACTTCACTTTCTTTACAGATTTGACTTCAACACCATCCCCAAAACGAAATTTTGTGTTAGATGTTGAATGGGTGATCTGAGTTTTATCAGATTCTGTCAATACATCTAGAAAAGCATTTAACCACAGTGTACCCATAACAATTCTGGTACAGGCACTATATAGTACACCCATACCCAATGTTTCCTTCACTAAAATAGGAATTTCAGCGGAAAGCTACATAATATGTATATTTTCATTTTAGACCTCCCTGGGTGGTTGGTAATTGCAGTACCTAGTGAAGTGTTTTGTTGAGTTGCATTTAAAATACTTCAACACTCTCCCATTTTTGCCAATCAGATTATTATGTGTCTTAAACAAATGGGAATAACTGGTACTCTTCAGAAATGTTTCATGTCCAGGACACCCTTTTACTTATGTATTTTCATGGTCTTTTATAAATACAGGTTCTGACTTTATAGCTGGGGCATTACTCCCCCGCCAAGAAACAGGATCCCCGAAAATCTTATGTAGACAGTCTTTCATGTTTTTGTATGTCATGGAATTACATGTTGCACATGCCAAGTGTTCATTTTCTAAAGACACGTTAGCTACTATAAGCAGAAAGAATGCTTGAACAATTTTATGTCAAATACCCCCAACTTGTGGTATAAATATTCAAATCTTACTAAAAAGTCAGTAATACTCACTATAGGGGATTTGTGATAATTGTAAAATTCCTTAAATGCAAGGTATACACAGGTATTTTTATCTTTCATAAAAAGAGAGTTCAATCTTTTTAATATGTTTTTAATCCTGTTCTCAGTACCTATTTCTTGATGGCTTAAACTTCTAACACAATCACATGCTCATCCAGTCAGTGAGAGGTAAACGGCCGCTCCTTGTTTTTCCACATCAAGGTCTGTGAACAATTCCTATATATCAAGGTCATTTTTCCATTCTTCATAGTTGCTTTTGTCAACCAGAATGGGTGGCATTTTTAAGGCTTGCTGGGATGCCATTTCGTTGAGTATACTATCATGAGATGAACTACTCTCTCTGTTACCATTTGTCAACTTGTTACTTGGTGATAACTTGCTACATGGTTTTCATTTAGCATTAGTACTCCCATACTATTTATACCTGATAACATCAACACTTACCTTCATAAGTAAAGTTGGTGACCATAGTCGAGGGTAACCCGAAGGCTCCCTTTCTGATAGCTACTACACCAAGGTGTAGGGGAGGGCGCTACTCCTTCCCTGGATTGCTCTACTTTACCCTTGATCCGTACCTTATAATGCTGAGTGTTAAGCAAGGAGGCATCAAGTGCCATTTTTTGAGTCTTTGGTATGACTCGACCTGGGATTGAACCCAGGTCTCCTGGGCCATTGGCGAACACTCTAACCCCTAGGCCAATGTCCCATAGCAGCCAAGATTTACAATGCTCTTCTACTCAACTGCATTGAACCTGAAATTGAGAATATTCTTAGGAAGAACCAAAATGGCTTTTGGAGAAATTGATCTACAACATCACAAATTCTGACAAACCGTCAAATTTTAGAAAGTGTTCAAGCAAAAAACTTTGATGTCTACACTATTATTTGTAGATTTCTTCAAGATATTTGACTCCATACACAGAAAAAATATGGAGCGAATACTTCTAGCCTATGGTCTCCCTAGAGAATCTGTCACAGCCATAATGATGCTTTATAAAAACAAGAGTAAAAGTTCGCTCACCAGATGAAGACACAGATTTCTTTGACATTATCACAGGTGTGCTGCAAGGGGACACATTAGCCCCATACCTATTTATGATCTACCTAGACTATGTACTTCAAATGTCAATAGATTTAATGAAAGAAAATGGCTTTACTCTGGAAAAGGCAAGAAGCAGATGATACACTGCACAAACTATTAGGGATGCGGACTACACTGATGACATAACACTTCTGGCAAATACACCCACCAGGGCTGAATCTCTGCTGCATAATCTGGAATGGGCAGCAGGTGGCATAGGCCTACATGTGAACACAGACAAAATCGAGTGACATCTCCAAACGAAATGGTGGTTCTCTAAAACTAGTGGACAAGGTTGCCTACTTTGGAAGCTACATCTCATTTACAGAAAATGACATCAATATGTGGCTAGTGAAGGCATGGAAAGCTATCAATAGGTTATCGGTCATATAGAAGTCAGACCTATCTGATAAAATAAAACAATTTTTTCAAGCAGCGGTTGTGTCAACACTACTATATAGATGCACCACATGGATGCTGACTAAGCGTATAGAGAAAAAGCTTGATGGCAATTGCACAAGAATGCTATGAGATATATTGAACAAATCATGGAGGCGACATCCCACAAAACAACAGCTGTACGGCCACCTACCTCCCATCGCGAAAATCATCCAAATTAGACGAACAAGACATGCAGGACATTGCTGGAGAATTAACTCATAAGTGATGTTCTCCTATGGACTCCTTCACATGGATGAGCAAGTGTTGGGTGACCAGCTAGAACTTTTCTAAAACAGCTCTGTACAGACACAGGGTGTAGCCTGGAAGACCTGCCAGAAGTGATGGATGATAGAGATGAATGGTAAGAGAGGGTCTGGGAAATCTGTGCTAGTGGCATGACATAATGATGATATATATATAGTGTGTGATGGGTCAATTATCACCTTAATTATGCAAAAATGAAAATAACACTGACATCTCGCTTTATCAGATATATTTTAAAATTTTGGCATTGCACAATGATTTATTGGTTTCTCATTCAACCATGTCCCATGCATAATAATCAAAGTGATTGCAATCTGGAGAGTTAAGTATCCAGATGTTAGGGGTGATATATGTTCATAGAAATTTTCTGGAATCTAAACTGGGTTCTCTTGTGTAGCATGGTGTAGACTCCTTGCTAGACATATGATGTAATTTAGTGGCTGCCTTCTCAATCCAGAGCAGCATTACCATTTTCAGGCACTTGATGTAGGATGGGCATTTGGTTTTCATCAATATTAGTACATCTTGTTGGGACAGAGTAAGCCAACAGTTGTTTTGTGAGTTCACCATCTGATACTGGCAGAAATTTTTCTCATCTGAGAAAAATCAAAATATATTCAGTTGGAGAAGATATTTGAGTTTGTTGAAAAGCTTTATAGTATAGTCTTTTTTCTTGTTCTTCATGGCCTGTGATAAAAATTGGCTCTTTCTTATCTTGTATGAGAAATAGTGAATATCTTCATGTACTCTCTGATAAGAAACTTAGACACTTGCATGTCTCTGGCTATAGACCTGATTGACTTGTTGAGATCATTGTCCTTGTGGCCTGGATCTCAGCAACAAATTCAGTTCTTATCATAACAATTAGAATGAGGCTTCTGAAATGCTGTATCTTTGTAATCACCATTGAACTTATCCAACCTCTTTTCAAATCCTCTACACTGTCCTCAGATTGATGCCCAAATAATCTGAAATTTTCATGTTGGAGCTTTTAGTGTGAATGAGAAGCAGTACATGTTCTTTCCGAATTTCTAGAAAATGAATTGTCATGGTGCTGCTTTTCTCACAGACAGTGCCCAACTGACTCTAGTTTGCTGCACAGTAGACAAAACCTGAAACAAAACTCATGCTCAAAATAGATAATTCAAAATGGCATCAATCTACCCAATACATCCTCTGTGTGTGTATGTGTATATATATATATATATATATATAATCATCATCACGGATCTCCCTGATTTTCTCACACCACCGTTCTCTAATGTTCATTCGCTTCTGGTAGGTCTTCAAGGCTACACCCTGTATTGGCACAGAGCTGTTGTATGTAGGTTCTAGCTGGTCATCCTGCCTTTGCTCGTCTATGTGAAGGGATTCACAGGAGTATGTCACTTATGAGTTATTTTTCCAGCAGTGTCCTGCATGTCTGGTTCATCTAACTTGGATAGTTTTTGTGATGGGTAGTAAGTGGCCGTATAGCTACTGTTTTGTGGGGTATTGCTTCCAGGACTTGTTCAATATTGCTTGCAGCATTTTTGTGTTGTTGCCATCAAGCTTTTTCTCGATACGTTTAGTTAGCATCCATGTAGTAGTATCGACATAACTGCTGCTTGGAAAAAACTGCATTCAATTTAATCGGTCAGGTCTGACTTCCATATGACTGATAGCCTATTGATAGCTGTCCATGCCTTTGCTAGTTGCGTGTTAATGTCTGTCTCAGTTGATGAGACACTGCTACCTAGGTAGGTAAACGTGTCTACTAGTTTCAGAAAACTACCGTTTAGTGTGGAGATGTCACCTCTTTGATTAAAGCACATGTATTCCGTCTTGTCTGTGTTGACATGGAGGCCTATGCCAGTAGCTGCTCATTCCAGACTATGTAAAAGAGTTTTGGCTTGGGTGGATATATTTGCCAGAAGTGTTATATCATCGGCATAGTCCACATTGGTAATTGTTTGTGTGGGGTATCTTCTGCTTCTTTCCTTTGTCAGCTTGAAACCGTTGTCTTTCATTTTATCAATAGACATTCTAAGCATGAAGTCTAGACAGATGATTGAAGTAGCCTATGTCTCCATCCAGGAAGCGAACTTTTACTTTTGTGTTTCTATATAGTATCATTATGGCTGTGACGGTTTCTTTGGGTAGTCTGTAGGTGAGTAGTATTTGCTCCATCTTTCCTCTGTGTATGGAGTCAAAGGCCTTGGCGAAGTCAACAAAAAATATTGTTGCCTCTAGGTTTTTTGCATGTACACCTTCAAGAATTCGTGACGTTGTGGATCTATTTCTCTGAAAGCCATTTTGGTTCTTCCTAAATATGTTCTCAATTTTGGGTTCTATGCAGTTGCGTAGTAGAGTATTGTATATCTTGGCTGCTATAGATGTAAGGGTTATACCTCGGTAGTTCTTGGCTAATCTGAGGTCACCCTTCTTTGGGAAAGGGGAGGATGCAGCCCTTTTGTCCATCTGTCTATTGTGTTTTGATTATATTTGGCATTACAGTGTTGGAGCAGTATGTCATCGAATTCCCTAGTCTTCCATACTTCTAGGGGTATTTCATTAAGCCCTACTGCTTTTCTATTTTTAATTTTTCTAAGTACTGAGTCAAGTTCTTCTTGCGTAAACTGTCCTAGTTTGATGTCTAATTGTTTACTAATAATTCTCGTGATTGGTTCATGTGTAACTTTCAGAGGATTTGCAAGTAAATTCTCGAAATATTGTTTCCATAGTTGTATTTGTTCTTCTTGGTTAGTATATTTTAGTTTAGCATTTGCAGTGCTCTTCCTTCTGCTTACTTTGTTTACCATTTGCCATGCTATCCTAGATTGTCTATCTTCAACTGAATCTCTAATCTTATCAATCTGATTTTGAATGTATTCTGTTTGTTCTTTTAGGTATAGGTTAGCTAATTCATTTTGTGCCTTTTAAGTTTCAGGGCATGGTATTGGTTGGGTTCTTCCTATTGCATTTGGAGGCAGTTTTCATGTCTGCACACTTTTTTCTAACCCCTAATGTCTCCCATGGGACTCTAGGTTTAGCTCTTTGTTTAGTTGGTATGCATTCTGCTGCCGCTTTTAAGTGGGCATTGACGAAATTCTCATATTCGTCATTTGGAGTATGTATTTCTGTCTTCTGTAGTGCATCAAATTTGTTTCTTACTGTTAACGTATATTTATCTCTAATATCCCTGTTATTAAGCAGGGACCAGTCATAGTGTACAGTGGTTGTTGTTTGGGTGTAGGTCCATAGTTTTCCCTCACTTTTCTGAAATTTTTTATTGAAGCATGTTAATCTATTTTCTAGTGAGAAATCTGTTAGATGTTCTCCATTTCTGATTGACAAGTTGTGTAAGCTGAATTTGTGGTTTATGTTTTTACCTATTTGGGTATTCATGTCTCCACCAATGACGAGAACGTTGTGTTTCAGGATGCTACGAACAAGGGAGGATAATTCATTATAGAAGGCAATGAGGTCAGTTTCTTCACCCACATTTGTAGGGCTGTAGCAGGAGAATTTTGTTGTGCTGGGATTGCCATTAAAAGTAGCTACCATCATTCTAGGTTGTATTTTCTCTATGCTATTTAGTGATTTTAGGGCCCGTGGCCCTATAAGCATACCTACACCTCTTATTGTGGCATTGACAGTTTTTCCATGCAGATGCAGTGGCTAGCGTCCATCCATTGCCAGCATTGTGATATTTAATATCCTCACTATGTGTGTATCTGTGTTCTTGTATGCATATTATGTAGCTGATTTTTCTCACACTGAGGCCAGGGCTTCAATCTCAGCAGAATTTTTTTACCCGCATGAAGAGTGATGCAGTTTGGACAGGTGGTTTGAGTGTGGTCATGGTAATCTTTCTATTTGATCCTGGCCATTGAACCATAGGACTCATACACCCAGGACCTGGTTAGGCATTGTGTTGATGAACTGTCAGTAGGTTTATCCGCTCATCTTTACGTCCACCATGTTGCTTCCTATGGCTTTCATAAAAAATTAATTTTTCTTTCCTTTTCCTCCCTGTTTCTTCACCTTTCTGTCATTATTAAATTTTAACTTAGTTAAAGTCCACTATTACTTTCTTTTAAAATTTCACCGAAGTCCTTATTTATGGTTCTTTGCCTTCTTATAGGTATTCTATTTTACGCTAACTTTGGTTTTCAGTTTCTGATAAAGTCCAATAGTATTAGCTTCTCTTGACCAGGTTCAATTGTTACTTGAAATTACAGTAAGTGTCTTTGCATTTAAAGCACAGATAGTATACAGCAGGGATTTTACAAATAAAATATTAAATTATTTATGCATTTTTAAATGACAATATGGTAAAAGACAATAAATTACTAACCATTTTTTGAACTGTATCGTCTAGGCTTCTGAACTTTACTTTTATACAGATATATGTGTTTCTAGTGCTTGGGCAGTGGGGATCATTCAGTTATTCATTTCCCCCTCCTATTTTTTATTTTCTTTTCTTTTCCTCTAAATATTTTGTCACTAACACGAAATTCCCAAAATTATTCTAACCTTACTCTAACTTAGGTTTTCAGTTTATTAGAAACTGAAAACCAAAGTTAGAGTAAAGTGAGAGTAAGTCCAATAATACTAGCTTCTCTTGACCAGGTTCAATTGTTACTTCGAATTACAGTATATATATATATATATATATATATATATATATATAAGCAAAATGAGAATTTTAGTAATATATCACAAAATCAATGTTTATTAATTTCCATATTTTACATCCATATATCATAGCTAGTATGATACAATGCATAAATATAGTTTCATTTAAATCAAAGTAAACTTTAGAATTGAACATACATTCTTCATACTTTCAATGATAATTCTCAAACATTGATTTTTAATGATATTCTAATATTTGTAAATGTTCTGTTCTTTTTTAAGTAACTCTTAGATTTTCTGTGTTTGTGCACTTAAAGAATGTGATGTTCAAACCTATTCTGGCATCTGTACAAATGTCTATACTTAGTTTGCTTTTCATTTTTCTTTTGTAGCCATCCTACGAAAGCCTCACACTTCACCTGATACAGCCAACAATGAGGTTTCTTATGGAGAAAGTAAGAACTATTGCATTTCCATTTATTTCTTAACTTTTCATAAAAGGTTTAATGTAAAAAACATTCTTTCTTTTAAACAGGTGTCAGCACCCTGAAGTGTTGTTTGATGGCTTTTAAAAATTTTTTGTGAGTTCAGGTGCAGCATTCAGGGTTAAAACTGATCTCTGATAAAATAAAATGGGAAATCTTCCAAGTTGTAGCTGTGTCAGTACTACTATATGGTTGCACCAATTGGACTTTCATAAAAATGCCTGGAGAAAAAGCTAGATGGGAACTACACAAGAATGTTGCATACTGTTTTGAGCAAATCCTGGAAGCAGCTCTACACAAGACAGCAGCTATACAACCACTTACCTTCCATCTTGCAAACCATCCAAGTAAGATGAGCAAGACATGCTGGGCATTAAGGATGAACTCATAAGAATAGTCTCCTATGGATTCTTACATGTAAACACACCAGTGTTGGCCAACCAGTGAAAACTTACATTCTTCAGTTCAGGGCTGAAACTGGGTGCTATTTAAAGGACTTACCAAGAACAATAGCCAATCAGGACAGATGGTGAGAAAAAGTCTCGGGAATCCATGTTATTAGCATGCCTTGATGATGATGACTTTATATTTTAAAATATTATCTTATTCCCCTTTTTATAAAACATTTTGTATTTTGATGAAGTCTTTATCTTAGATATTTAAACATACTTATTTTATTCTACAGGTTTTTAGGTTTTTCCACAACTAAACATTTCACATATTATTTATATCTTTCTGTCTTAGTGGATTATTACACATCCATAAAAATACTTATGAAATTTTTTCTCTTCATTAATATATCTAAATAAAGAAAGGAATTTAAAATACAGGATGTTTAAAAAAATTGCAATCATTATAAAGAGTGCTGAATATCGGTAATAGAACATATATGTATAGAAATTAGGATATTGTAGACACAATCAATGGCATTTGGTGACTGTTAGTTTCTTGTTGATGTGATCATGGTCTGATGAGCACTCTTTATGATAGAAAATTTTGTAAAATACTCTGTATCTATAAGTATAAAAATTCTTAGAAACATATGCTATATTATAAATGAGATTTTAATTGTTCCTGGTTTCTTCATTTTGTATCCAATATTTTCTAACAACATTAAGATAAATGGTTTGTAGGATTTAAGGTCAGATTGATTATGTGAATATTGCTTATGTAAATATTTATTACCATATGACTGGATACAAGCACTGGCTAATAATTAGTGTATCACCTTACTAGTTGATCTCTCATATAACATTATTTTATCAGATTTATCTCTAACTTATGGAAAATTAAATGAAGACATTAATATTTCATATTTTCCCTTTATTTTATTTGAAAAAACTATTCAATTAATTGAAATGATTTGTATTTAATTTGAAACGTGTTTTAAGCTAGAATATTCAGCTGTTAAACAAAAATCAACTTGTGTCATATTTGTGATTTGTTTATTTGCTGCAAAGTAGCTGGGTGGACATCTTCTAAGTGTTGTAATTCCATAATTTTTATTTGGGTTATAGAAATTTTATGGGTGTATAAGTAAGCCCTTTACCTAGAGGGACTGCTCTTTACAAATCCCAAGCTCCTTTCCCTTGTGAATGTGATGTGAACTAATTTTTGTGTGCTAAATCTTAAAACATAAACCATTTTTATTCATAGCCCCCCTACTCCACTGGATTTAATGGGTGTCCCACTCCCAGTTGCAACACTCTGGTAACATGTCTATATGTAGCCCTCTCAACAAGGCTTGTACTTTTTAAAGCAAAATTTATTTCAGACAAGATAATAGGTTTACCTTTTGGGTATCTCTTGTAAAACTTAAAATACACAATGTGTATGAGGGTTGGCTGAAAAATTCATAGGCTGACCAAGGTACTTTTATGAAATGTGACTAAATGGATTTATTTTTCAACATAGTCCCTCTTGCAGTTCACACACTTCTTCCATTGGTGTTGCAGTGATTGGATTCCATTGGTCCAAAAAGTTATCAACAACAGATGTTATCATATGAACATTTCAGCCCATCCTTGTATGTCAATAGGAAATAAGTAAAGTAAACATTTTGAATTGCATCTGAAAAACTAATCTCATGAAATTATGAAATACTGTTTCTTTATAATGATTATTTCTTTATTCTCCAGATTTTGTTCTTGAGCCGAACCATACACCAATTGCTGGTTCTTTTCACAATGGGAAGAACCAGAAAGGAAAATTACTCAAATGAACTTTATGCAAAACATTGATACAGAAAAAAAATTATACATGACTACAACTGACTACTGCTAACTACAAGAGATTACTTCATTGTTACTCAAATTTTCATTATATAAATGGTTGTTTTCTGTATTAATAAATGTTTGCATTTAAAAATAGGAACTGTTATTAACTCTCCATTGTATAATGTTTCCAAAAATACTTACACATAAAGTTTTATCATAGACAATGTTAATAAATACCATCTGTTTAAAAAAAAATGCTGCTTTCTTGAACTCTTATGTCATAGATATATTTCCTTTTCAAGGACATTAAATCTTTATTAACTTTGTGCTTATAATGTTATCATTGTAAGAAGTGGATTGAGTTACCTAGGTTCAAATCCTGAACAAGGCCATTTGCATTTCATGTAGCACTAATACCCTTGGGAAAGGTATGAATCCAACTATGAGTAAATTGGGCAATTTGTACTTTTTAACCTTGGTATAGCAACTGCTCTAGGAGAAAGAAAACTGAATTCAATTCAGTTGTAGATCTGGAAGAGGGGTGGATTTTGCCAGGCTATTCATTCCCAAAACATGCTATATAACTAGTATTCACATGTCCAAACCATGTAATGGGAGATATCTCTTAATGAAATAACTGAAAAAATTCTAAGAGAAGTAGGTAGATATAAATATATATATTGCCCTGATGATGGCTTAAAAAAAAATTCAACTATAAATAAACTCATCCTCTTACTAACTTGATTTTTCATATTTACACACACACACACACACACACACACACATGTATATTTGAGACTGAATGAGAATTGAATATTTGAGCTGTTTCAGTTTTAACATTATTTGTCTATGACAGCAAGACCTTGGATAATGCACTTTTGATGTATTAATTTAAAACAATCTACATAGATTATTTGTAGACAATAGGAAGAAAAGAATGGTGGATATAAAGCTTTTTGGTTAAATCTTTGTTATGCATTACAAATGGTTTTTACTTTGATGTATCAGTTATGAAGAATACAATTTTTCTTATTCTTTTTTTTATCAGCCTTTGTTTTCCGTTGGAATGAATTATTATATTGAAACTCATAAAATTTTGAACAGTACAAAGTTTCAGAACAAATTAACCATACTATTTAAAGTATTGGTGTATTTAGGCTAACAAAACGATTTAAACAGATTTCAAAACGGAATGTAAAAATTCGAAATTTTCAATCAAGCTATGGAAAGTGAAATTAGAAGGTAAGGATGCATTTCTTTTGTAAATTTATAAAAATGAGAATATTTGATCCTCTTAGAAAAAAATAAGATGTGAAAGAAGAAGTAGGATGAACTTTACACAAAATATTAATTACAACTGATTGATTCTTATGGCATATCAACCTGTCTAGGGTTATTTTATTCCTTGAAGTTAGGGAATTATGTTAATTGTACTTATCTTTACATTTTTTTTGTGTAATTGTTGAAGAGTTTTTAGAGTTATATGATATCAAGTGTTACTATCTAATATGAATAACTATATGGTTTCAGTTATTTATTTCTATTTAATGATAATCATTTGTTTGTACACAGTTATATGCTTCCAAGTAAATAATAATTCTTATTAAACAATTATAGCTTCCGGTAACTAATAATTTACTGTTATATGGCATAAGTATTCCTATTAAATATAAATTTTTAAACAGATCTATTTGACCCATAATGAGACTAACATGTATTACCATTCTGGGTGGGACTTAATGGTAAAGAAGTGGGTGACTCCACACTTCCCAGATCTCCAAAACTGGAGTCTCACTATCAGATTTAGTTTATTGTTATATCCACAACACCTGCTTTGAGGCTGGTGGTCTTACCCTTTGGCAGGGAATACAGTCAGCATATTCTAAGCCCTGCCAACAGGGCATAGCTACAACCGATTATTTGATTGTTATTTACATTTTCATTATATAAATTGCAGTTTTCTGTAGACTATTTTTTGCATTCAGAAAATTGTAAAAGAAGAAATATATATAATAAAACTTTGTAACTAAAGTGAAATGGGGAGTGAGTTTTGCAATTCCTACTATTTACAGTGTGAAACTGCTATACAGGTGACAGGCTTCAAGGGAGACTGTTCATTCATCAAAATAAATACACATGTCACAGTAAATATCTAAGAATATGTGAACAAGAACAATGTTAAGAGAAAAATTAATTTTCAATTAAATCCTAAGTTTTAGAAAAATATTGGTTATGAAAATGGTATTCTGTAGGTTGTAGATAAAACAGTAATTATAAATATATACAGTACTTAAGAGATGACACTTACCTGTAAAATGAAATGGAATTTAAATAGTAAGGTGAGTCAAAAGTTTTGCAATATTTGAATATGTAATAGCTTACAGCGTGTATATCCCATGACTGAAACATTTCAAGCTGTGGAGGGCCAGTGGTTGGTGCATTGACATTTTCTTTCCTTCACTGTGTGTGAATTGTAAGTCACACAGATGAATTTTCAACATTTTAATTCAGAAACTTATGCTTTGAGTTTGAGCTGGACCATAACACTGTAGAAGCAACCAAAAGCATTTGTTGTACAAAAGGTGAAGGTGTAGTTGATCACAGTACAGTAACTAGATGATTAAAGAAATTTTGCTCAGGTTGCAAGAATACTGACACTTAATCAAGGTCAGGTATACCTAAAAATGTGGATTCTTAGGCTGTGCTCCTAGCCATAGAGACAAATCTACAAAGTAGCATTTGAAAAGTGTCAGGTGAGATAGGCATCTCACAATCCAATATGGTTTTTATATTTAGGACTTTTGCAAAAGCATTCCAAGCTGCCAAATTGCGCAACTTTTGACTCAGTAATTATGACCCCTGATTTAAAAGATGAAACTTATCTGTAAAATAAAATAGAATTTGAATAAAATAGAATAACTAAAACACTATCATATCAACTGTTAATTTTTATTGACAAAAAAACAAATTATACAGCATTTAATACTTTCTGCCACAGAATTAATCATCAATAAGTATTTTTATTATTTTTAAATAATTTTTCTTTGGTTACAATTTGGAAATAGTAGCATCAAATTAAAAATGCTTTTCAATTTTTTTTTTTAATAGTTTGTATTTTAGTCTCCATTTTTGTCTCAAATCTGCAGTTTTGTGAGTTTGTATATATTTGCATGTTGGACAAAAGAAATTCTTGTGCCCAGTGTATGTGAGTGTCCTTGGTCACATGTATATCTCTTCCTGCACTGGGATAGTGTAAA
This sequence comes from Sepioteuthis lessoniana, assembly GCA_963585895.1. Classification (NCBI taxonomy): domain Eukaryota; kingdom Metazoa; phylum Mollusca; class Cephalopoda; order Myopsida; family Loliginidae; genus Sepioteuthis; species Sepioteuthis lessoniana. The sequence continues at coordinate 74,919,271 of OY757934.1, forward strand.
ATGATGTTTTTTGTTTTTTTTTAATTTAAATTAAAAAAAAAAATTTAAATGTATTTTTAGAGAGTCAAGACATTTATACAAAGATAGTGAAGTGTTATTATTTGCTAGCTGCTGTTGGACACATACAAAGATTTGAACACAAACCATTCTGTGGCTGAAGTGGAATTTTACTAGACCAAGTTGGCAGAAAAAGGGGACCAGAGATGGGACCAAAGAAATTTCTTTTTAGAAAAAGGTAAGAAAAGACTTTACATTTTTTTTTTCTTTTTAAAGAAAATAAAACAAACAATTAAAGCAAACCATTTGTGTGGAAAATATGACAGTTCAAATGAATTTAGATTCATTTAAACTATCTTAAGAAAAATAGCACATTTTTTGAAGAGCAACTTTTTATCCAATCAATATAAAAGAAATTACAGTATGACTAGTTTTGGATAATATTTTGATGATACCATATCATAGAAACATCTTTTTTTTTTAATAAAAAAGGACTGCATTAATTTTTCTTTTGTAATCAAAGAAAAAGTATTTTAAAAACTTTCCGTCAAATAACAGCTTTAAATTTTAGTATCTTTCAAAATCTTACACAAATTTTATAATGGTATTGATTTTTATTTTTTAGTGTTTTCTTTATACATGACAAATGGTGAAAGTTATATTATCGTTTTGCTACACTTTTTACTGACTTTTAAAAAGCTATTTAGACAATGTGGTATAAATCAATTTATAACCCTATCTTTTTTATGTTTTTGAGTGCTTCTTTTTATTTTATATAAATTTTCAGACTTTGATTTTTTAAAAAAATATACAAAAAAAAAAAAAAAAAAAAAAAAAAAAAGATTTATAGAAGAATTCTCTGCTGACCCCAGAGAATTCTTCATTATGAAAGATGTTTGGATGAGTTGCATTAATGGTTTCAGATGTTTAAGAGAGTTTCCAGTAAGAACTTTTGCTGTTTCTAGTTAGCAGCATCTGTTCTTTCTGAATCCTCCTCTTACTAGACATGTTCCATTCCAACAACCTTTTTCCTAGAACATCTGTGCTCTATATCAAACTCTCTCATGAATGTTTTCTTCCTAGCTACAACCTTTAATATCTTACTCTATCTTAGTTCTGCTTTCTTGCCCCTTTTTGTAATAATCTTTTGTTATATTCTTATTTTTCATTTGTCATTTTGTTACCCTTTGAACATATCAAACGCTTAGGCTAATTTTGAGTATTAAAAAGAAAAACCCAGTAAAAGTAGCAATGAAAGCCTGAGACTAAAAGTGGTTCTCCAAATATCATTGTGTACAGTCAAATACATCAATTTTTTGTGTTGTGTTGTTACATGGCATTTAGGATCCCTCTGCTTAACGGGGACTATATTTTTTAAGGCCACCCATGTTCCCGAATATTCCAGAATGGTATCCTGGTTACGATACTTATTTCTTGTCCACAGAACTTTGGCATACAATTGTTCAAAGCATTCATGGCCAATAGAATTTTGAAGAATTGTTCTGTGATTATTGGGAAGACTAACTTAAATATTGAGCATGCAAATGAAAACTAGCTCTCTGATAATGAGTTATTTGAAATGAGATTTGTCTCTTGAGGCTGCCTGCAGAAACTGAAATTAACCCCTTTTGGTGTTGAGAGCAACTCAAGTTGCCCAAATATACTTGAGGGTGAGATGCCACATTAGTCCACATTACTTAAAAATTTTGGTTCTTGTGCAATATATCCCCTGAAATGTTTCTTGTTTGATAAACCCTGATCCTAAAATTAAAAACAAACTTTATTACTTCTGAAACTTTAGTAAAACATCTATTTTTAGAATTCTCTTATAAACATTCTTGTATGATATAAACTCTGTTGCACAAGATCCAAATTTTTTGTTTCTTTTCAACATTTTTTTTATCTTATGGCCAAATGTGCCACACCAAAATGGGTTAAAGTGAAAGTCAGCTGTACCTTTTCTCCTCTGTTACTGGTGTAGATGTTAGTTTAATATAAATACCTACTGCAGTTAAACTATAAAAATACAGTTCCTGGGTTTGAACTTTTATAATTCCTATTACTTTAGTCTTAATCACTTCTTGAAACAGAAAAGAGAAAGAAATTTTTAAAAAGAGTAGTTATAGACCTTTTAAATCTATTCAACTTAATGACTAGCACCAGGATGCTGCTCTATGACTAACCTATACTCAAAAGTACAGTATTCTGTGGCATATAAAATGCAAGAATTACAATAGTAGTTGGAGGATTAGTGTCCACTGTAACTTATCCATTTTGACTTTTGGTAGATGGACCCCTAGTCATAATGCCAGCTCATTGGATGCAATGTAATATTTGCATAATTTTATTTATATGCCAGTACATATGGTACTATTTACTTTTGTTTGAATTTATTGAAATATGTAGAATATTAAAGTCTCTTATGAACTATTTATTGAGCACCAAAGGCAATAAGATTCTGAAAGTCTCTGAGGATTAGATGGAAGACTAATATCTCTATACTACCCACAGCTGATTTGCACTTTGGGATTGTGGGGAAAAAAAAACCCCAAAAAAACTTTATGGTAAAGCTCTGTTCTAGAACAGTGATATATGCATATTAAATATAAATGAAGAACAAACACAAATTAAATGCTCAAAGAAAGCTATATAGTCTAGGTTTAAAGCCAAACTTTTTTAGACCTTATTTTTCCAATGCAGGTATCGTTGGGGAACAAGAAAAGTTTCTGTAAACGGGCTGAAGTCACTTCTGTTATCAAAATTTTTCTTGCTTTCCAATGATACCCGCATTGGAAAAATAAGGTCTAAAAAAAAGTAACCTGAACTGATAAACTTTCACTTGTTTCATGACCAAAAATAAAAACAATGACAACATAAATTTAAAGATGTAGATATTTTCAAACAATTTTTAATTATGAATTGTGATGGAGTGTGGTTTGTTGTGAAAAAGGGATTATTTATTTCCCCTTGTTATATTTGGCAATGTTCTCTCTTTGTTATTCTTTTTCTACAGGTAACATGGCCAAAGTGTATGTATTTTTTTTTTTACTGGCTGTACATTCTCATTCTAATAAGCAGGATTGTTGGCATATATACTTATTGCTGGGAAGAGAAGCAGGTATTTATATATTTAAAGTATTCTACTTGCTCCCAACCTAAACCATATTACCTTGATTTGTGAAAGATGTAAAAGTGTTTGGTCACCTGCTTTTGTTGCAGGAATAGTAATAATAAAAAAATGGAATGGTATAAATAGCAGAACCATAACTGTCCCCTGTTTGGTATATTACATTAAAACTTACATAGATAATGACAACAAGTTTATAAAAAGACATGAGTGATTTATTGAATTGTTGTGTAATAGACATATATATATATATATATATATGTGTGTGTGTGTATATATATATATCTTTAAATGTGAGTACTGACAGATGTGCTACAACATGCAGATTGGACCGGAAGTATGAGAATCAACAAGTATGAATAAATATGATGCTAGTTTAGAACATAAGAAATGGTTCCACTTAAAATCCTTGCTTAAAAAAACAAAAATACAAATGTTTGTAAATTTCAAGAGAAATTATTTTAAAATCATTGCAACTGCTTAACATCTTACCAGCTAAGTGTGTATAGAAATTTGCATTTGTGAATATTTTAAGTTGATAATTCTATCTAAAATTAAATTGAATTTGACTTGCCTTTTTTGTGTAGAGATTATAAAAAGTTTTGCTACAATTCATATTAAATTCTTTACTTTTTTTTCCTTCTGTGCTTTGAATAAATGTTTTTATTATTTCATTTAAAAAAATTTTTGTTTTGTTTTGGAGTATCTGCCAAATGTGATCTCAAATCAAATATTATTTTGATTAAATGCAGAGATCATTATTCTTTTATGACCTAAGGGTGATTAAATGCAGAGATCATTATTCTTTTATGACCTAAGGGTTATCATCTTAGAAAATGTACTCAGTGACCAGAGTTCAAATTCAGGATGAGTCTGTTTGTGTTTCACTTTCCTATTTAGCCTCGATTAGGCAACTAGTCTAAGAGAAGGAAAACTGATTTCAAACCAGTTGTAAGTAAAGTTGGCGACCTTAGGCGAGGGTGACCTGAAGGCTCCCTTTTCAATAGCTACTACACCAAGGTGTAGGGGAGGGTGCCATTCCATTCCCTGGATTGCTCCACCTTACCCTTGATCTGTACCTTAGTATCATTTTTTGAGTCTTTGGTATGACTTAACCTGGGACTGAACCCTGGTCTCCTGGACCATTGGCGAACACTCGACTCATTAGGCCAATTGTACTCCACTTAAAAAAATAGACCTTGTGTTTGTGATGGAGGGGTTGGATAAATATAGACATGCAGATTTTACTTACATAAAGCAAATGATATATAAAGTCATTAACAATGTTTTTAAAGACTATCCAGGGACTCTAGAAGCTGTTTTCAACTATTTTCTATTCGAAAATAAAAGAATAATTAAAGTATCCAAGTAATTATTAATGTTTCAATTTGATACATGCACCACTTATAAAATTTAACTAAATATTCAAAACTACTCATCTTAGATTTAATTAATATTTTAACCTTTTTTCTAATGATAACAAATAAAAAAAAAATTGGCAAGTTACTGCATTTGACAGCATAGAAGATGCATGGTTTATAAAGTTATTTGGCTGACTCGCGTCCACTGCAATCCCACCGAGCTCCATAGGTGTCAATTTTAAGCTTCAGTAGGTAACACTCTTTTTATAATACAAGTAAACGCAGGGGAATATTGGCATATAATTGTTTTAAAGTTAAATATACATTTAATATGCTGTCAAATTTAATTTTTATCACTATCAGTTGGAAAGATGTTAAGCTATCTACACATAAAATAATGATAAAAAAAACAAAAAACAATGACTTAGTAAATTTGTGTTGGGATGATTAAATGGAATGTTGCGATTACCTCCCTTGATATTTAATTTCTTGCTGACTGAGATCTCAACAGGAAGGCAAAGTCTTTAATACTTTGTTAAAAAGAAAATAAAAAACGTTGGCTGCTTATTAAACATTAATTTATCTAACTTATAAATATAATACTTCTTGCATAAACTAGATACATCAAGTAGATTTTATTTTAAAAAACGTATATACTTAAGTGAGTTTAAATATTTAAAAAATGGAAATGATAGTTTTTTTTTTTTTTTTAAATATGATAATGTTCCTTTGATGTATCTTTTTCCTTATCACAATGATATGATTCCTTTTTAATACTGTAAATAATTTTATGCTTTTCTTTATTAAAAGGTCTTGTATAAAATCAGAACCGATTGGAGATACCATTATTATATTTGCTGTGGTTATTATTGGGCAACTCCATGTAATTATTCAATCTTTTGGTACAATGTCCTTCATACAAGCACACAGTGTGTGTATGTGCACAACCGTGGCTTATATGCCTAGATGTATATATGTCTAGTACACACATATATGCATATAGGGTTTCTGGTTATACTTATTGCCAGTGAGGACTGCAGTGTTGCAATTGTGAGTCAGTGGCCAGCCACTACAATGCAGTCCGTTCGTCATACACTACTTCAGACTCGTTGTGGATGAGACAGTCTGTGTCATTGGAGTAGCGTGGTAGACGCTGTGGTAGGGCATTATTTTTCATCACAGCAATTGCTGCTGCACTTTCATTCCTCATACGATTCTTCTTCTTGGTATCCACCTGAAAATTGAATACAGTAAAAAATATCAGTGAACACTATCTTTATATATTAATGATTGAAAGTATTTATATGCTGTCAAAGATGCTAATTGTTTCAATATGATTTCGTAATGTAATAACTTGACCAGTTCTTGTTCAAATTATCTCAAATTTTAACAGTATATGTACAAACAACTCAAAATTCCATGTTTAATATTTAAACATCTATTGGTCATGTTATTAGATTATCAAATGATATCAACAGTTTTCTAAAACACCCAGTATAATTTCAGACTTATTTCAAATACAGTAATCCCTTCTGAGTCTGCAAATAGCTATGTTTTTCCTATTCATACAAACAATTTATAAATTTAAGACCATTTAAATTTATTTTTGGAGTTGACCATGGGTAACTGAAAGTGTAGGAAAATGACAGTACTCACAAAACAATGCTAAGTATTAAACTGTATGTTCAAATATTGGGGATGCCGCCATAGTAGCTTTTAGTAAAATCAGCAGGTTTACTTTGTGAATCCCACCCCTATAGCTAAGAGCAAGAGTGACCTAGTCACTTTCTCTTACTTTGGTAAAATAACATTAATTAGATAATATAAAATGCTACAGTTAGTGTCCAGCAAAGTCTTAGGAGATAAATGTTCAAATGTTTAACTAGTTCTGGTTCTAGTCTTCTAGACAATTAGAAAAAATGTTCTTTGCGCAATTGGACCTAGCATGGGATGGACATACCACATCTTTGCTCTATTAAAAGATATCAAAAAACTGCCTTTCAGCCTGGACATGTTAATGAGGTAAATGTACATTTTAATTTTAGAAAATCATTTTCCCTTAAATCATAAATGTAATTGCACTTTAAAGTTATTTTTTCTCAATTCTAATACACAATTTGTACATTTAAGGTAAACTATCAAGATATTATAAAATTGTTTTAAAGTACATTTATCACTTTTCAAAAATGAAGAATAAGTCAAAATGTTGGAATTGTGTAATGTGTATTTTTGGCATAAGTGTTCCTTGTTGATTTTAGGATTAGACATGTTATAAATTTGTTTTTGTTACCTTTTTACTAAATGTATAGAATTTTTTTTTTTTTGTAAATAATTTTGTTTGTATCTTATGAACATTTTCCAATATTCTTACATTTTTTTTTTGTTTTAATTGCAGTTTTCACAGGTACGTGAAATAAAATGTTTTTCTACATATTTGGGCAGTCTCATCAGTTCTCTTGCACGTGCATAAAGTTCTGGGTTACTGGCAGTCACAAATATTATTCTAGTTTTGCAATATTTTATCATGGGCTAGTTTGTGATGTATATATCACCTGACCAAAACAGTTCAAGTTGCGGTTGGTCGTATGTTGTGCATGGGTTCACTCCATGTGGGATGTGCAATGTAGTCTAATTCAGAAACTTATATTTTACATATTTGAACTTGGTCATAAGCTTGGGTTGCCAGGAACCTTGAGGATCAGACAAATTCAGATAGCCTGAAAACTGTGGATTTTGATGCCATGCTCTAAGCCATTGAAGCAGATCCAATAAGTAGTACTTGGAGAGTATTAGGTGAGCTTGGCATCTCATAGAAAAGCTGCTAGATTGTCCCTTATCTTAACAAAATATTGCAAAACTAATATAAAGAATTTAGCATACTACTGTTGAACATGAATCTGCAAAGATTAGAATATTTGATTCAAATTAGGCTTACTCTTGAGTACACTTCTTCTGCTGTTAGTCGGGGACTGTCTTCCGGTGAAGGTGGACCAAAAGTAATTGATCCAGAAGAGTCTTCTTCAAATCCCAAATTTTGAATACCTGAAAAAGGAATAAAGCCAACTTTAGGCATATATTCTTAAAACAAATATAACTCAGTTTTTATGCATTTAGTTTGGTTTGTTTATTTTTTTAAAACTTCACATAGGTGCTTTCTCCTTAAGACAGTTGTATAGTATCTAATAATCCTCACATATATAGAGCACACAATCAAAATTAGCCAGTTGTACCTTTTATCATAAATAAGGCAGTTTACCCCCCCCCAGCCCCCACCGGCCATATATTTTTCTAAGAGAAGCAAACTCTAACAGAGCTAGACTAAATAGATGAGGGCAGTAATGCCACAAAAGTACTTGTCTGTTGGTTGGACTGGGTTGGGTTTTATGACATATCAACCCTTGTAGCTTATTTTATGCCAAATCCTGTTTATAAATATATGTAATTTGTAAACTAATAGTTTGTAGATAACATTTTTAAATGAGCCAGAGCTCTTTGTTTGCATACAGGTAAATGGTTTCAGCTATTGCTATGTAACAAAAATTTAATTGAACATCAGTGGTTTGTTTGCACTTATAAATTATATGTATACCCATTTAAATAAGTGAATAGTTTATTGGTAATTTTATTTTTAAATCAGGTAGAGCTAATTTGTTTGCACACAATGAGGCAGTTTCAATCATTGCTGATACTAATAATTTTATTTGCACATAGTTAAATGGTTTCAAGCATTGTTATGTAACACTAACAATTCAATTTAACATCAGTTATTTGTTTGGAACTCAGATAAATTGTTAAACATTTCCATTTGATCCATAGATGGGACCCTATCAGGTACTATTACTCTGGCTAATAGATCGGAGAATAATGGCAATAAAGTAGCACTCCTCATTCTCCAAGACTGGAGCCTCAAATGGTTTAATGTCATATCTTGGACACTCTTACTCCTCTGTAGAGATGCTGTTGGCATATTCTACAGCTCCAGTTAATTGGGCTGACACTTGCATTTTTTTTATTATGTGGTCATAAAGATATCACAAAATGTTATTATAACAGTATTTTCGATTCATTTTGCTTACTGACAGCCTTAGAATTAGCATAAAAAACAGCAGAAATCAGATTATCGAAATACTAGAAAAATTTACCATATTTACTTGTGTATATTGTAATCATTGATTTGTAATCAGGGAATCATTAATTATGAAATACTCCTTATTCTTATGTTTGAATTTCATCCTTAGAAAATTATTTCTTGAGTTTTGGCCAAAAATCGGATCTTCAAATTAGTTTTTACCAAACACTTTCAAGAATAATATATTTTAGCAGTACTCGATTTTATTTACTAATTAACCATAATAGAAAATTAAAAAGAATTTTGGATACTCTTTCCTTGTTCAGTAACTTTTAGGACTGAACAGGAAAGTAGTGACCAGATATAATTGTTTGTTTTTGCCCTTTTTCTATCAATTATTTATGTTAATTTTAATAAATGTAAAAATCATGCCTAACAAAAATAAGTTGATATAATAACATAATTCATTTAGTTTTTATTAGATTATTCCATTCATTTTATGAATATTTGCACTTTTAAAGTTAATAAAAAATTTAGACATTAATTATCAGGAATCTATATATATAGATTTCTATTTCCTTTGTTCCACATCAAGTAAACTGCTCAACCAGATGTGACTGGTATTTCAATTATTTCACACTTTTGGTTGAATCAATATTTTCATCAATGTTAAAAAAAAACTTACCAATGTGTTTCACACCAAAAGAAGACTTCAATTCTTTTGGCCAAAATGTCGGGTGGACGAATCCTGGTGAAACTACTTTGTCTTGATTTGGTTCAATTTTTTGCATATCACGATCTGTTGATGGACCATCTGAATTGTTATCCTAAAAGAAAAATTAAGCTCAGCTTGACACAAGGCCAGAATTATGGGTTACCCAGTTAGAATTAAATTCAATAACGATGGGCTGTTAGCCTAGCTCACTATTTTCTAATTATAGAAAATATATTTTTTTTTATTAAAACAAAACTTTAAAAGAAAAAGATTTGCAATATGTCATTATCATCTTTTCAAAGTATATATTTTACAGTGAAATAGTGTTCCTGGTACCACTTTTAAGGTTGGTATCTATCTCTAGATAAGCTTGTCTAGAATATCAATAGTTACTATTTTGGAAGAAATGTATACTTTTTTTTTTTTTCTCTTGCTATAGCAAGAGGAAAAATTTAAAGATAAATATTAGACTTACTTGGGTTTTTATTATGGGTACATCTTCTTTGCATCCATAGCTTGTAGCTTTTCTCACCTCAGGTGAAGTTAACTGAGTTTGTTGGAGACGGTTATGTCTGAAATAGATTGAAAAAAACAAAACAAAACATAAGCATGTAAATGAAGATATGAAAAAAAAATTTGCTTTGGAGGTGACATTTTTTTTATTAGAGAAAATACTGATTAAGGCCACAGAGTGAAGTTGCAGATATAATTACTTTAGATCACCAAGTTTCTTAAACAATTTACAAAAAAAGAAAAAAAAAAAAAAAGAAAGATCAGTTATCCAAAAATCTGTGTAAGCATTTACAATTATGTATTCTTAAAAATGTGTGTATTTACCCAATCCCTGTGACAAGTTCAAATTTTAAGTGGAGTAAAGCTCGTTAGAATTAAGTTTTTCTTCTAGACTGGCTGTCTAACCAAGGCTAAAGAACTTAGTCTGCTCTACTACTTATGTGGGATAGGGAAAAGATTTTGCTAATTCTTTTGGGAAGCGGCATGAATCTAAGTGAAATACAACTTGGGTTGCAGATTCCATTTTCTACAATTATAAATACACCTCCATATTTTTAATGTGTGTGGCATTTGTTAGTCTCATGACCTGAGCCAATGTTGTATAGAAAACTTTCAGTTACTCATGTAACAAGTCTCCTATATCCTATAGATTGATGTTGTTCAAAACAATGTCAAATTGCCTTAACCATTCCAGATCCTAATTTTGATTAATTACCCACCAAAGCTAAGGAGCCCAGCCTGTTTTACTTTTTTTTATTCTGAGTTGAGTATTCTTAAAAAAAAAAAAAAAATTCTTCAGAAATCAAAATGAATCTGTTAAGAACTCAATGCTTAATTGACAGTTTTTGTTTGATCTATCTCTAACATCAAATAATAAATAACCAATGAAGAATGTGAAAGAGTAATATTAGTGATAGTAAAAAAAAAAAAAAAAATCATTGATTATACAACTAGAATAGTTTAGTTTAGTTACTTTAAAAAAATACCTCAAAGTTTAACATTGAAAATACTAAAACCTGAAAATACTTTTAGATGAGATTAAAAAATTTCTCTGCTTATAAAGAGGATGAGATGGAGGTATCTATCGAGAAATAAACAAAGTTTCAAACTCATTTGCTTGATAAGAAAACAAACAAAGAAACAAAAACAAACCTCTTATTCATTTTTCTGTTGCCAACATTTATGTAAGTCTCGAATTAAAACTTTTGATGATCATCACATTTTTTGTATTTTTATCATAGGGAAGCCATGTGACAATTCTCTCTTTCTCTCCCACTACTCATTCACCATAAAGTTATCATCTGACACTTAACAATAAAAAATGATTAGAGTAATCTGATGTTTATATCCCATATCAAGATAAGCTCTTTAACTTTTGGCAATTTCAACTACATTGGTCACTAAACCTAGTAAACTATTCAACAATCTCTCAATTTCTTTAAGAAAAATGATAATACTATATAGAGGTCAGCCATTTTACTTTTCATTATGATTTTATTACAGCAACAATTTACTGCCAGGCTTTAATAAACTGTTGACTTGTTCATTTTTCTCTCAAGTGTACATTTATAAAATTAGGCTGAGGTACCATCATTTAGAGTTCAAAGACTGGTTGAGACTGTTTGCATTTCACTTCACAGTAATGTCTTTAGAAAAGGCATAAATCTATCTGTTCTCTCTGCGGCCATGGGTAAATAGCAGGGCAAACTTGGTTCTTTAGTTTTAGTAGACAAAAAACTCTGAATTCAACTGCTTAACTCTACTTTAAAAAATGATGTGTCACATTCTGCTTGTTGTGGAGGGGTTAGGTAAATACATACATTTACAAAACTACCTCAATAACTAAAGACTAATCAACTGAAATATTTACCATATGAATAAAAATAGAATGAAAAATCCAACAGTCTGTATTATATCAAAGGCATTGTGAAACATCAGTCATGGGACTGTATTCAAAAGCAATTCCACAATTTAGTGATAGCAAAGCCCTCAAACATTAGATGACCAAGAACTGTATGAATAATGTTCCATGTGCTATTAAAGCAGGGAATATAAAAGTGAAACTAGTTGCTCTCTAAAAATAAAAGGTGTAGAAACTATGAAATCAGATGTAATTGTTCACATGTGAAGGCAAAAGAGAATTGTTAGAATAATAGATGGAGATTAAAAGAATCAATGCACATACTAACCTTTGATGACCTTTTCAATAAGTTTAGCATAGAATTGAACACACAAAAGAATAAACATTAGGTTTAAGGTTTTAATATATGGCCTAGTTGGCCAACTCTCCACTTGGCATTGCAATAGAGGTGATCCAAAGAAATGATACAAGGAACGTTTAAAAAAAATCCCTTGGTGCTTGTCACATCAACCATAACTGATGAGCCACCCTAGCTGAGAACCATGATGCTTGGCATCTTACCATCAACTATATTGTCTCCTCTTTTGAAAACACTTCCAAGGCAACCCTCAAGGACAAAAGGCACAGGAAGAACTGCAACACTCATATCAAATCCTGACCAGACCTTCAACTGCATCAACCAGTCCCATATTGGACTTGTCAGACATACTCACTTAATCTTTGTTCATGAAGCCAAACCATAATTGAGTTGGTATTTCAATCAGTTTTAGTCTCTGAATGAAAGTTCATTAAGTCTAGTTCAGTGGAGCAAGCAGAAAATGACATCATAAGAATGAATTAACAGAAAAGAACTAATATGAGATCTATTTTAACATGGACAACTGAATAAAGGCCTTGGTTTGAAATTCCTAGAACAATAACAAATACAATAGGTATCTAAAAATGGCCAGAGAATAGAAGAGCCAAAATACTGTGACTAACAACCAAGAAGAGAGCATGATTTTGATTGGTTTATTTGTTTAATAGCATATCAACTTCTTTTGGGTTATTTAATTTCAAAAATTGATTCATTTGTAAATGTTTCATTATAATCATAATTATTCATATCTCCAATGTTCCGTTGCAATCATTCTTTTCTATAAAAAGCATTTGCGTGAACAGTTATGTGGTATCAAGTATTCCTATTTAATACAAATAATTTACATACAGTTATATAGTTTCATATATTTCTATCCAATATTAAATTCTCAAACATCTATTTGAACCATAAATGAGACCCTAACATGTATTACTACTCTGGGTCAGAGTGAACCTGGGAGTAATAGCAATAAAATATTAAATTTGATTAAATTGGTATATTATAATTCTTCATCTCACAAATAAAAGTTATCTATTGATAAATATAGATTGTGACAATTATATTCCAAAATTGTTCAAAATTTACTTCAAGAGTTATTTATTGTTAATGAATGGCATAAATAATTTTTTTCTATGCTAACAGAATTATTAATCTTTTGGGCAATAGATTCTTCCTAATTTTCAATTTTTTTTTTTTTGTATTCTCATACTTGTAATACCTTGCATGTACTTGAAGTTTAAACAAATTGTTTTGTTTTTATGAAGAAAATATTGAAAGAGTGCAATTTAAAAAAGTGAAATGTTTCTATCAGAAATTACCTCTACTTAACATGAAAAAGGCAAGGAATATACATTTGTGGTAATAACATACAAAATATCTAAATTTTAGAAAAATCTTGTAAGTATAACAGTTCATGTTATTATCTAGAGTGAATGCATAATAAGGTATAAGGGGAATTTGATTCTTTTCTTGCTAAAATTTTAATCTTCGATATTTATAAGCAAGGTACGTTTTCAGTTATAGACAGACGTGATATAAGTTGCTCCTTTTATAGTAAAATTTATTTATTTTAAATTGGTTATTTACATGAAACTTAATTAACTCAGTTATAATTTCAACTGAGGATTTCTTTGTCTTCTTAACATACTAGTATATATTTACCCAACTCCTCCACCACAAGCAGTGTATAACACAAAGTCAATTTTTAGGTGAAATATAGCTGGTTTGAGTTCAGAGTTTTTCTTAAGGAGCTCAGTCTACCCATAGCTGAACATTCTAGTATCTAGTAAGTTCAATGTGATTCAAACTTTCTGGCATAAATATTATACTGCTCATCAATGTACATGCACACATTGTTTTCTTTTAAATGAGATTTAGCTTAAGAAAAGTTAAATTGGCCACTAATAAGCAAAGAATTACAATGATATGGTGATGATATATGGTAAATATATAGGAAGAATGGTTGGAGAGCAAAGGACAAATGAATATTGAAATATGAATTGATGGATATAGTGTGTGTAGGGGGGTGATGAGGGTGTTTCAGGACCAATGAGATACTTATTAACCTTAAACTTGAGGATTATATATTGGTAAAAAACACTTGCAGGGGAGTTTGTTCCATGTTTCAGTCATTCATGGGAAGAGATTATTTGAATTGATTGCTCGATTGATTTTAATGGCATATCAACATGTTTAGCCTATTTCTTACCTAGAGGTTAGTGAATCATGTTCCTTGTACATTTACATTTCTTTTTTGTACAGGATCCTATCAAATAATTTTTAAAAAAGATCTATTTGATCCATTAATAGGACTTTAACAGGTACTATCACCCCAAGTCAGAGTTGACCTGAGAGTAATGCTAATGAAGGAGTAATCTACTCTCCTCAGATCTCCAGAACTGGAACCTCATCATAAGATGTAGTTTAGTGTCATACTGAGGACACCTATTTTTATTCTGCAGGGAATACAGTCAATGTATTCCAAGCCCTGCTAATAGGATGGAAGCTAACTGTCAAGAATAAGGGATAAAGATTCACAAGTAACTTATAACAGTAGAACCATTGTATTTTAAAACTGTACAGAAATACAAAAATAAGTGTAATGATTTAGAGAAAATACTTAGGGTTTGTGATTTAATTACAGGTTATTTATTATTTGTAGATAACACTGAGCTACAAAGATTTTGTTACTAGGTTTTGAGCATATATCTTAGACTAAATCAAATATGCTTGTCCTGAATCAGCTCAGAATTGTTCTAGCCTATCAAGATTTTGTATGATGTACAGCATATGCTACTGATAGACTTCACATCAAATTCAGCCTCATAAGGAACTCTATAAAAGCAACTGCACATGATGGTTGTAGATTCTAGTACTTGAATGAAAAGGTGACACTAAGCTGAAAACAGGCATTTTCATTGATAGCAAATTCAGAAGTAAACTGAAGTTAGTTAAACAAAATGTTTTGTTGACTTTATAGAGCTGAAAACTTGATTTAATAAACAACATGCTAGCTGTGTATTAAAGAATAGGATTCAAGATATCTCTTAAAATGTACTTCTTGCATTCTTATTTTAGTTTTTACCACTAGATCTAGTTCTACCAGAATAGATCTGAAATGGAAACAAGATATCATATCCGAGTTGGATCAGTTTTGATAAGTGACTAATACTAGTTCCTACAACAGGAAACCAGTTCAACACTCAAGTTGAAGAACAACTGTCTCAAACATTTCTGGAGATATCAGAAATAACATGAGTATTTTATATTCATTCACTTAATTTTCATTTCATGGAATTTTACAGGTGAAGAATGAAATTTCTTTGTTTAGTTGACTCAGTTTTTGTGTTGATAAAAGCTTACACAAGGTATGTTTCATTTCTTTTTTTACTATACAACAATTTTCCTTGGACATTATACTATTTGCCTTGAATATGAACATGCTATATACTTTTAATAAATAATAATGCACATATCTCAAAAACCTGATGAGCTAATTCTGAATACATGTTCAAAATTACAAATATTTTGTTGATCAGTGTTAAGTCCCATCATCATTTAAATTTTCCTTGAACATAGATATACTATTTACTTATATACAATTTGTTCTGAATATAAATATACAATTAATATCTAATAATATAATTATTATTTGTAGATACTTGACATGCTCGTACAATTTTGAGTACAGCTTTGGAATCAATTTAGTCAATTGTAGCATACAAAATAAATATCAGTTTTGTATTGTCCATGTTAATCAATATTTCAGTACATGTAATCAAAGAGTTCCTTTACTGTGACCCCCCCCACTAAAAAAAAAACAACAAAACACAAACTATGAAACTCCCTATATTGTTGCCTAATATTGAATTATTGAAATCTGAACATTAACAATAGTTCCAGAGTTGGCACAGTACACAGTAATCAGAGGAAAAAACTAATTGGAAAAGGGTTCTGTTTTCACTTATACTGAAATATTAAATATTATGGTGCTGGTATACAGTATGTATTTACCCAACCCCTCCACCACAAGCAGGATGTGACACAAGGTCAATTTTTGATTTGAGTAAAGCTGGTTTGAATTCAGAGATTTTCTTCTAGACTGGTTACCTAACTGAGGTTAAAGAACCCAGTCTGTCTTACTATTTACCTATAGCTGGGGAAGAACAAATAGATTCATGCATTTCCCAAGAGCCTTAGCACAAAGTGAAATGCAAACAGCCTCATTCAGGATTTGAACGAAAGTCGTTGATTCCATTTTCTACAACAATAACCATGATGCTAAGTCCACTTTCAGTAGTTTGATGGATCTGTATTTGAATCTGTGTACAAGTATGAAGCAAGGTTGTACAAAGACCAACACTTGCTCATGTACTAAACTTTACTTTTACATACAACTGATGTTGTTCAAAGGAAGAGCAACTGACTGTATCACTTGGCAACTGTGTCATTGCGAGAGTTGCTAGAATGAGGTTGAAGACAATGTCAAAACTACCTATAGCTCATAGTTTTGAACTTACAAATTAACCTTTTATTCTGGATACCCATCAAGGCTAAAGAGTTCAGTCTGCCCTACTATTTTACTTGTATTTGAGAAATCATATATATTTTAAGATTTAATAATTAGGATGACCAGGAAGAATATGGTGTTATTAGATTCTAGACATCTTTTTTTAAATTAATTCTCAGATATTTAAATAACAGTTTTTGTTACAAATGGGTATTTTTCTTATCAACTGGTATTTTTTTTAGAGTTGTATATTTACAGGTATTTTCAGTATTGAAATAGTGTATCCTATCTATTTGCAGTAGATCTGATCAGAGTTATAATTGATATAAATAGTTGCTTGGCCATCTGAGGATTTCTAAAAGCACCTGATGTTTTTTTTGTGAGTTATTATATTAGCTAGTATATTCATGTCATTCAAAAAAATAACAGTGTATATAAGAAAAGATTTTTTTTCCTCGGTAGGTATGCAAATAATTAAGCATAACAATAGTCAACATTGTTGGCATTGATAGGGATGTGTGTTAAAATTCTCTTTTGGTTCTATAGATGTTAGGGCAGGTTCTGTTTTGCAGTGTTAGATGAATTTATTTAACTTTTTGGTTTCAGTTAATTATTAATTGCATTCACAGCATATGTTTATAAAGTAACCAGTCTAACTTGAGATTTGAAAGAGTTCCAAATTTTACCATGTTTAAAAATAGGCCCAGTTTTTATGTATTTGATTTTTTTTTTATCTATTTGAACTGTGAGACTGATTTATTCCAGTAGTGGTAAATTTAATCAGGTAAAACACCTGATTAAATTCACCTGATAAATTAGTTTCTATTAAAAAAAGGGTGAAAGTCTCATAAATATTGTACTTCCTGATTTGAAGGTCAATTCCATTTGTCAAGAAAAGAGAGATAAAAAAACAGTCATTAAAGAGTTGGGTTTATGCCTCAATGTAATGTAATTTGACATTTAAGGTAAAGGATAATTGTATGGAATTTATTTTGGATAAAATAACTGCTTCCATATACACCAAGAGAAAAGAATTACAACACTGAAGGACAACAATGATTTTGATGTAGGTACTGTCCATACACCCCTTATTTTGGAGCCTGTCCATTATATATGTAATCCATTACCAATATGCTTAATCTTGTGTTAATTGAAACATATTCAAGAGTGTTACAATTTTATTTCAGCTAGTTTTCTGCAGCAATATTCAAAATAATGTTACAATAAAAATCTTTATCAGTGCAAACTTAATGTTTTGTTTAGTATGTTTTAAAATAACATAATTATATCTCCAATGAAAAATTGAGTGTTGATGGTTTTGGTATTATAATTATTTGTTTGGTCATGTTTTAAAAAAAACCCTGCAAAGCATTAAGTTGGCACACCTGGATAAGGATTTTTATATTAACATTATTATCAGTTTTTATCATCATCATCATCAAACTTTTTCCCCCAACTCTAAGCTAAAATATTTTTAGATTACTGATCAATCACTTTCAATATAATTTCAATTCAGCCAATTATTTAGGATTCTTAATTTTCTTTTCTTTTTTTTCCTTATGCCCAAATATCGTGTGCATTAAGCAAGTAGAAATGGTTGCAATAGAAGGTCTAAAAATAAAGTTGTCTTGTGCATAAAGCTAGTAAACAAGACGCATCAGTACGCATTAATATAACAGAAAAAGAAATGATTAAAGTTTTAAAAAAAAAAAAGATATTTAAAAAAAAAATTAATCTGCAGTTTGTTATATAAAAACTCCTCAAGCATAATGGTATTTTTAAAGTGGGTGGCAAACAAAGATATCAGGTTATTCAGAAAAGGGATAGTAATTATGTTTTGAGATTTTAAAGAATCTATTCTAATTTCATCTTTTTTAGTTATAATTTATTACAATATTAATAGCTTTATTTTATTATAAAATAATTCAATGATTTTAATTTACAATTAAAAGAGGAATCATTAAGTAGATTTTAAAACAAGTGATGTTACTATTACCAGTATTTAATTTTCATTAATTTTATATATATATATATATATATATATATATATATATATATATACACACACACACAAATATTTTGAATTTAATACCTACTAGTACTTAATTCTTACTGTTTTTCCCCCCATGTGGTTTTTCTATGATTTTAGTCTAGTATGACATGACAATACCAAAATAGATATGTGTGTACCACCACGTCTTCACATAGCCATTTGTACAATTATGTGTAAATGTGTTAATGGCTGTATCATTATGTCTTAAGTTGTAGTTGCAACGTCGCTGTGGGAAAAGTTGAACACATGAAACTGTCTTAGTTCATAAACACAAAAGTTTATTTACTCTTACACTTTTTAAGTAGCTGCCGGGAGAAAGAAACAGCACATGAAAACTGAGTCGCCCACGTTAGCTGGACAAAGGGAACAACATGGCATGAGGAGAAAGAAAGAGCAGACACAGACCTTGAATTTTTTTCCTGGTTTACCACCTTAGAATTGACTCACATTACTGTAAGGAGCCCAAAAAGAAAAACAACTGCCTCTGGAACTGGTCAACTCGCGGGTTAGTTATCCTGTCTTTTTACGATACTGTCATTGTAAATGCATGAAAGATTTTATTATGTGTAAAATCATTGCAGAATATTATCTGTGTTTTAAATGTAAAAGACTATTATTGTAAATTCAAGTTCCAGTTGAACCATGAAAAACAAAGTAAAAGATTTTAATATTTTAAAAAATATTACAGAGTAGCGTAAAAATAGAATGCCTTTAAGTTTGCAATGAACCATAAATAAGTACTCTCAGATGAATTTTAAAAAAAAGTTAAAACTAAATACATGCAAGGTGGGAGAAGGATTTTTTTTCTCAAGATATACCTCGGAAAGCATGAAAAACAGCATGGTGGACGTAAAGGCAGGTCAACAGCATGCCTAACCAGGTGCTGGGCAGAGGAATCCCATGGGACAATAACCAGAATCAAATAGTTTGATCAGGGAACTACTGCTGCTCATCTATTAGGGTGGCTTCTATAGATGAGAATAAAACACAGCCATCAAAAAAATGACCATGACTCACACTCAAACCACTTGTCCAAACTGCATGGCTCTTCGCGTGGGTAAAAAAAGGGTGCGTCTTGCTAAGATTCGAGCCCTGGCCCCAATGTTTGAAAAAACTATTACAGAGCTAAAACAAAAATTACTAAAATGCAAAAGCACAATACAAATAGTGACATTCAACATTAGAACTTTATATAAAATAGGCCAACTACTGGAGCTGACAGCTTCTGTGATAGATCATAGCATAGACATAATATGCATACAAGAACACAGATACTTTCATAGCGAAGATATGAAATACCATGATACTGGCAATGGATGGACGTTCGTCTTGGCATTTGAATGGAAAAACTGTTAATGCCATGATAGGATGTATAGGTATGCTTTTAGGACCAAGAGCCCTAAAAATCACTAAATAGCATTGAGAGAATACAACCTAGAATGATGGTAGCTACTTTTAATGGCAATCCCTGTGCAACAATCATCTCCTGCTACAGCCCTGCCAATGTTGGTGAAGAAACTGACCTCATCGCCTTCTATAATGAGGTATCCTCCCTTGTTTGTAGCATCCCGAAACACAATGTTCTCATCATCAGTGGAGACATGAATGCCCAAATAGGTAAAAACGTAAACAAAAAAAAAAATTGACCTTGTGTCATATGTGGCCCAAGCGGAGGGGTTGGTTAAAAAAAACCAAAAAAAACGTAAACAACAAATTCAGCTTACACAACTCATCAAACAGAAATGGGGAACACCTAACAGATTTCACGCAAGAAAATAGATTAACATGCCTTAATACTAAATTTCAGAAAAGAAAGGGAAAACTATGGACCTACACCTACGCAAATAATGCTAAAGAATAGATAGACTATCTCCTCATGAATAAGAAATGGAATAATAGCGCATTGAATTGTGAGGCATATTCCTCTTTCAAGGATGTGTCCTCTGATCACTGAATTGTCATGGCAAAGATATGACTGAGCCTATGAAGGAATGCAGCCTGAACAACCACAACCGTACACTATGACTGGTCCCTGCTTAACAGGAATATTAGAGATCATCATCATCATATCGTGCTGGCAGCACGGATAAGAGATAAATATACATTAACACTAAGAAACAAATTTGAAGCACTTCAGGAGATATCAGAAACATCTACTCCGAATGATGAATATGAGAACTTCGTCAATGCCCACTTAGAAGTGGCGGCAAAATCCATACTAACTAAACAAAGAGCTAAATCTAGAGTCCCATGGAAGACATTAGCGGTTAGAAAATAGGAGGAACCCAATCAATATTCAGAAACTTAAGAAAGCACAAAATGAATTAACTAACATATACCTAAAAGAACAAACAGAATACATTCAAAATCAGATCAATAAGATTAGAGATTTGGCTGAAGATAGAAAATCTAGGATATCATGGCAGATGGTAACTGAAGTGAATAGAAGGAAGAGTACTGCGAGAGCTAAACTGAAAGCTGCCAGCCAAGAAGAATGAATACACCTGTAGAAACAACATTTCGAGAATTTACTTAAAAAACCTCCGAAAGTTATGGATGAACCAAGCACAAAAATTATTAGTAATCAACTAGACATCAAACTAAGACAGTTTATGCAAGAAGAACTCAACTTAAGTACTAAGAAAAATTAAAAATAGGAAAGCTGCAGAGCTTGATGAAATACCTCCAGAAGTATGGAAGACAAGGGAATTTGATGACATACTGCTCTGGTACTGTAATGCCGTATATAACCAGACCGATAGACAAAGGGATGCATCCTCCCTTTCCCAAAGAAAGGTGACCTTGGAATTGCCAAGAACTACTGAGGTATAACCCTTACATCCATAGTAGCCAAGATCTACATTGTTCTACTACGCAACCACATAGAACCTAAAATTGATAAAATACTTTGAAAACCATTTTGGCTCTTCCTAAGAAATCAATCAACAACATCACAAATTTTTACTATCCGAAGAATTCTAGAAGGTGTTCATGCAAAAAAACCTTAAGGCAACAATATTATTCATCGACTTCTCCAAGGCATTTGACTCCATACACAGAGGGAAGATGGAGCAAATACTTCTCACCTATGGTCTCCCTAAAGAAGCTGTTACAGCCATAACCATGCTTTATGAAAACACCAAAGTAAAAGTTTACTCACTGGATGGAGACACAGGCTACTTTGACATTGTAGCAGGTGTGCTGCAAAGAGACACATTAGCCCCATACCTGTTAATTATTTGCCTAGATTACGTAGTTAAAACATCTATAGATTTAATGAAAGAAAATAGTTTCAAGCTGGCAAAGGAAAGAAGCAGAGGATACCCCGCTCAAACTAGTATGGATGCAGACTACGCCGATGACATAGCGCTTATAGCAAATACAACCACCCAAGCTGCATCCTTGCTACATAGTCTGGAATGAGCAGCAGATGGCATAGGCCTCCAATGACAACACAGACAGGGCAGAATATGTGCTTTCATCAAAGAGGTGATATCTCCCACTAAAGGGTGGTCCTTTGAAACTAGTGGACAAGTTTATCTACCTCAGAAACAGTGTCTCGTCAACCGAGAATGACATCACGCAATTAGCAAAGGCATGGACAATTATCGATAAGCCATCAGTAATATGAAACTCAGATCTGACTGATAAAATAAAACAGTTTTTTTCCAAGCAGTGGTTGTGTTGATACTGCTATATGGATGCACCCCATGGATACTAACTAAACGTATGGAGAAAAAGCTTGATGGCAATTATACAAGAATGCTGCAAGCTGTATTGAACAAGTCCTGGAGGCAACACCCCACAAAACAGAAGCTGTACGGCCACCTACCACCCATCACAAAACTATCTAAGTTAGACAAACCAGACATGTGGGACACTGCTGGAGAAGTAAAGACAAACTCATAAGTGATGTACTCCTGTGGACCCCTTCACATGGACGAGCAAAGATAGGAAGACCAGCTAGAACCTATCTGTGTGGATACAAGATGTAGCCTAGAAGACCTCCTGGTAGTGATGGATGATAGAGATGGGTGGCGAGAGAGGGTCAGGGAGATCCGTGACATGATTATGATGTGATATATATCCCCAAAGAAACTGTCATAGCCATAATGATTCTCTATAAAAACACCCCAAAGAAACTGTCACGGTCATAATGTTTCCCTATAAAAACATGAAAGTAAAAGTTCAGTCATCAGATGGAGAGACAGACTTTTTTGACATTGTTGCTGCTGGTGTTCTGCAAGGAGATACATTAGCCTCATATCTGTTCATAATCTGCCTAGTGAAGGCATGGACTACTATCAATAGGTTATCGATCATATGGAAGTCAGACTAATCCAATAAAATAGAACAATTTCTTCCAAACTGTGGTTTTGTCAATTCCACCACATGGATGCTGACTAAGCATATAAAAGAAAAAGCTAGACAGGAATTGCACAAGAATGCTATGAGCTATATAGAACAAATCCTGGAAGCACCATTCCACAGAACAGCAGCTGTACGGCCACCTACCTCCCATCCCAAAAACCATCCAAATAAGACATGTGGGACACTGCTGGAGAAGTAAAGATAAACTCATAAGTGATGTTCTCCTATGAACCCCCTACCCACAGACATGCAAGGGTTGGCCAACCAACAAGAACATATATACAACAGCTCTGAATGAACACAGGAAATAGTCTAGAAGACCTGTTGGAAGTGATGGATGATAGAGATGAATGGCAAGAGAGGGTCAGGGAAATCCGTGCCAGCAGCATGAATACCAGTGTTTAATTTTCTTTCTTCCCCGCTCCCTCCCATGTGGTTTTTCTATGATTTTAGTTTAGAACTCAAAAGGTGAATTGTTTAGTAGATTTTATAAGGAGTGATGTTAATACTTAAAACTAATACCAGTATTTAAAGAGCAGTAAGCAATAGCCAAACGTAGTAATGTATTCTAATTAGCACTGCTAATTGTATTCATTACTAAACTATTTTTTATAGAAAACAAAACTCATGAAGGACTTTTGAAATTATTTTCTAGAATGAAACTTGCTATTAAAGGGGTTGGTAGCTAGTAAAATTTTAATACTGATTATCATTATAGCAGCAGTGTTTTCAGGTTGTCTAAATGATCCAATGACCTTGTGGTCACTCAAAGTACTTATGGTGTTTTAAGGTTGAAGACATCACATAGCTTTATCTAAGTATTTTTCATGACATACATCTAAAAGATTGAAACTTTGGATTTTTAAATTGAAACCAAAATGTGTGCATACAGACAAGCAACTTATATAAAAATGATGACATCTTAATGTGTAGATTTTATTGAGATGTCAGTGTTATATATATATATATATATATATATATATATATATATATAAAAAATGAAGCCAGTTTTAATTTTCTAACAGTAGTTTTTGGTGCAACATAGGTTTGTGCAAATACTGCACTTTCATCTTAGCTCTGACATTTTCCCCCCAAAATTGAAAATTCATTTTGGATGTAGAAGACATTAAAAGAAACATAGCAGTACAACTTCATACCTTATCGAAAAAAGAGTTTCAGAGTTGTTTTGACTCATTTAAAACTCTTTGGAATAAGTGTGTTGGATGCCAAAGGGAATGTTTGGAGAAAAAAAAATCTCATTCCTTGTTCATTTCTGTCTTGGCAACTACAGCTTTTAACCTTTATACTTATAAAATCTATAAAACTTAAGGTTTGGTTTGGTTTGGTTTGTTTGTTTAATGGCATATCAACCTTTGTAGGTTATTTAATGCCAAAGCTATTCTCCTAGAAGTACAGTAGTTGTACTATTTAACCCATAGCTGGGAGGATAAGGGAGTTCATACCTTTCCCAAGGGTATTTGCCCGAAAGTGAACGTAATAGCGCGACCGGAGTACGAACTTGCATTTTACGATTCCGCAAGCCATCGCTTTAACCATTACACCACGAGGACACCCCCCCTATAAAACTTATGTTGTATGAATCCTTGAATGTGTCATGAGTAATAATCTTAAATTAAAGGTATAGATATAATTTATAATCAGCAGTTTATACCACTTATTATATCTCCAGAACTAAATATATAAAATTCATTTTTCATTGTTAGAGACTATTTTTTATTGAGCAACAAGAGAAAGACATGTGACTAAACACCGATTGTAGTTTAAGTTAAAAGCACAGTCAGAATAACCTGAAACTGAACTATTTTAGACTTTATTTTTCCAATGCAGGTATCATTGAGGAATAAGAAAAATTTTAGTTAACTACAGTTTGATTTCTTGAATTAGATTTCTATTTTCTTATTTCCCAATGATATTTGCATTGAAAAAAAAAAAAAAAAAGGTCTAAAAATTTTTTAGCATGATATTACCCTGTTAGAATGTGTCTTTGTCAGAGGGCTTCAACAAACTAATAATATTACATCTTAAAATAAGAAACAAAAATGCACATATTTAATACATGTTACTACTAATATATACAATGAGTCATACTCATGTTTCTTCCTCACTTGAAGAATTATCAGTTCTCAGTTCATAAGATACAAAGCTCCTTCATAGAAATTTATCTTCTGCTTCATGGTGTTCAGGCAAGAGCCCACAAATGTAAGTCTTCACTGCTTGGGAGACTGGTAAAAAAGGTCAACTGTTTCGTCTCTCCCAGGGGAGGTAATTCCTGACTTTTTGTGTTTCCTAATGCAGGAGAATTCTGATTGTGGAACCCTACAACCCTTAACATTGACTACTGATGCTTATTTCAATAAGTGGAACTCATTTTCCTAGCTATATAGTACAGTTAATGTACAAGGGAAAAGCTGAATAAACTTGAAAGACACTTCTAAGATTTCCTTCACATTGTTTAACTTTTTGCATTAACCTTATATATTATACCAAAGTTTAACTTATTCAAATAGCAAGGCATCATCTAGATTGTTTGTAAATATGAATCCACTGAAGAAAAAGAAAATTTATTTCAACTAAGACCAAATCTTCCTCTTTTGTAAGAAATCAGTCTAATTCTTGTATAAATAATTCTCATCACCCACATCTATTAACATGGATTTGGTTTGAAAATATATAATCAATCAATTTTTATACTTGTTTTATTAATGGCTCTCTTCAAGCAAGGATCAGCCTATTGAACAACATGAGCCTGCAAAAAATTAATGCTTCCTTATATATGTCTGGTTTTGGCAGTTGGTATCTCAATTTCTAAGTGTACTTTGCTTTGAACTTACTGAGTTCAGAATGTTCCCAGGTTTATCTTTTAATCAATAAAATTAAGTATCAGTGATGTACATGTGGGTGGGAAAGCTCACAGGGCTTTGAGCAAAGGTGATCAGAAGCAAAAGTGAATTTTATCTCTTCCTTCAAGGTAGAGATCAATAATTATGGAGCCTTTGGAGTTATTTTCACTTCTGGCAAAATACAACTTAAACCAGGATTGGATCATATTCTAATATGGAGGTGTCTAAGAAGTAAGGTACAAACATTTACTAATCCAACATTTTTATACAAATAAAACTTTATGTGTATTTTACAAGTATTATTATGCTACTTTTCAGTATAGTTACCACCAAGATTGATGCACTTGTACAATCAAGGCACAAGCACATGAATATGCTCCTCAAAGAATATAGCATAGAGTCTATTGTTCTTCAGTCAATTGTTTTGTGACACAATGAGGTTGGTTAAGTTTTATGGTATATCAACCCTTGTAGGTTATTTAATGTCAAATACTGTTTATTCATATATATTAAATATACTTGATTTTTGATTTGGTTTGATTTTATGGAATATCAACCATTGTTGTTTATTTATTGTCATGTTTTTTTACATATATATTAAAAATGATTTGGAAGCATTTTATTGATACATTTTTAAATGAGCCTGAGCTCATTTATTTTGTACACCATTAAATGGTTCCAAGTATTGCTATGTATCACTAACAATTCAATTAAACACCAGTCATTTGTTTACACAGTTAAATGATCAAACAGTTCTATTCAGCATGTCATTTTTTTTGCACTCAGTTTAAATGTCCAACAGTTCTATTTGACCCATAGACTGGACTCTATCAAGTGCTGCTACTCTGGGTCAGAGTGGACCTGTGAGTGATGGCAATGAAGTGATACTTTGCCTTCCCCAATGTTCCATAGTTGGATACTAACCATTAAATTGTTTAGTGTCATATAACCAGGACACTCATTTGGGTGTGGTGTCAGGTCTGACTCCTCTGTAGAGATGCAGTTGGCATATTCTACAGAGACACAATGAGATATCTGAATTTCTTATGAATGCATGTAGTGTCATCTTTTTTAACAATGAAGCTTTAATTTAAAAAGATGGTTGTGGTATTTGATCTTCTGAAGTTGGGATATTGTAAAGTGACATCTCATTGAAGTGACAAGAAGTGATCCTTTTCCACAAGGGTATTCAACCAGTTCTGCACAGGCCAGTCAGCTGGGGATGTAGAATACACTGTCTTCATCTCTACAGAGAAGTAAAACCCTGCCAATGAGTATCCTAGATATGACACTAAACCATCTGATGATGAGGTTCCACTCCTTTAGGGAATGTGGAGTGCTTCTTTATTGCCATTGCTCTCAGGTCCATTCTGACCCAGTGCCTGATAAGGCCCTATCTATGGGTCAAATAGAACTGTTTGATATTTAAACTGTATGCAAAAAAATAACTTATGATAAATTGAATTGTTAGAAATAAAACTCTTTGACCATTTAACTGTGTGTAAATAAATAACTGATAGTTAATTATATTGTTAGTGATACATAGCAATACTTAGAACTATTTAACAGTGTGCAAACAAAACTATTTCTGTGGAATACTCAGAACTATTCAACTGTGTGCAGGTGAATGAGTAATGTTGAATAGAATTATTAGTGTTAAATAGCAATACTTGAAACTGTGTGCCTCAATTGAATTATTGGTATTACATAGCAATACTTGGAAACATTTGACTGAGTGAAAATGAATGAATAGTGTTGAATAGAATAATTACTGTTAAATAGCAATACTTGTAACCACTTTACTGTATGCAAATAAATGATTATTATTGAATAGAGTTAGTAGTGTTAGATAGGAATAATTGAAACCATTTAACTGTGTAGAAACAATCGCAACACTACGTGCAAACAAATGAGTTGTAACTCATTTAAAAATGAAATTACCAACAAACTATTCACTTAAAAATCATATATGTATATCTATTTAAATGTGCAAACAAATAACTAAGGTTGTTATTGTTACATTGCAATACTTGAAACCATTTAATTGTGTGAAAACAAATGATTAATGGTAAACAGAATTATTTTTATTAGATAGAAATACTTGAAACCCTTTAACTGTGTGCAAAAAATAGGTCTCAGGTTCATTTAAAAATGTTATCAACAAAATATTTATAAATCATATTTAATAGATACAAGAAGCACACAATAAGTTTCCAGCCTTTTTTTTCGTATGGGCACTTTTATTGATAGTACACACATGAAACTCTAGTCCCCTTCGAAGTAATCCAGCAACTTCTGGAAGGCCCCATGGAAATCCTCTTGTGAGAGCGAGTCAATGACCCTTGTCACAACCTCTTTCATCTCCTCAATTGTCTCATAACGACAGCCTCTAAGTTTTTCCTTGAGCTTAGGGTATTATTAAATGTCACAGGGAGCAAGGTCTGGACTATAGGGAGGGTGAGGAACTGTCTTGATGCCCATCTTGGTCAAATAGTCTGTGACAAGGATGGAGTTGTGGACTTGTGCATTGTCCTGGTGGAAATACCACTGACCCAATTTGAAGAGTGCTGGCCTCGTCCGACGGAATCTCTTCCTGAACTCCCTTAAAACCTCAACATAGTATTCCTTGTTGACTGTCTGTCCAGTGGGAACCCAGTACATGTAGATCATGCCAGTTGTGACAATCAGGCTTTAGAAGGGTGTATTCCAATTCCTACTGTAGCTGTTCATTTGAACATGAAATTATAAAAATTGGTCAGTCATCTCATGAGATGTATAGCAATAACATACTGAATTTTCAAGAGTCTGTGACAATTTTAAATGCTTGTACAAAAAAAAAGTCTGGAAACTTATTGAAGGCACCTAGTATGTGTAAAGAGGATTTGACATTAAATAACCTACAATGGTTGATATGCCATAAAACCCAACCCAACCAAACTGATTCTGCAATAACATATCTAATGTCAGATGACCTAACACCTAAAAATAAATTTAGCAACTAATATATATTAATCGTGATCATCATAGGAAATGGACACAGAGAATAGAGTTCAAATCCTGGACTAAGCTATTTGTATTTCACACTGCTAACACCTTTGGGAAATCCAACTATTCTCCCTTTAGCTATGAGTAAATAGTAGGGTAGACAGAGCTTTTTAACCTTATTATGGCAACTTGTCTAAGAGAAGGAAAACTCAGAATTCAAACCTGCAAAACTCCACTTTAAAAAATGGACCTTGTATTGCATCCTTTTGTGAAGAGGGGTTGGGTAAATACATATATAATAATGATGATAGCTTTGACGGCTATTCAAGCTAAATTCTCAAATAAGGAGCATCCATATCTAAAAAAATAAAAAGTAAAACTAGTAAAACTGATTCTATATTTGAAATCAGCTCCCCAGATTTACTCCAAAATGTTTTAACATGATAGACCATAATATTAGTCTGGACCAGTGAAATCATTTTGTTTGGATAACATAAACAACAATTGCATCTTTATCATATAAATTGTTAAAACCAGTGAAAACACTTGGTATGATTAGATGATGGTAATCTATTTTGAATTGTCCTGTATATATTTAAATGCAATAACTCAAGACTTTTGTATTGATAAACTTGTTGATTGTTGTTTTTAAAGGAGACATTACTGTTTGAAATGAAAAGTTCTATGATTTATTTTTCCTATATTTTTATTTTCTGAAAGTCTTCATAATCATTTTGGTAAATGCTGATCATGTATTAGTTGCTCTAATTCCATCTTTGTTATTTGGTTTAAAAAATAAAATTAAAAAAAAAAATCTTATAATTCTTCAAATATAATTTTGTCTTTCATTCTGTAATCATTAAAATTAAGTGGCTATAGTGATTTACTAAGCTTAGCTTAGTTGTGGCACAAATCCAATAATATGGGGTACCCAGTGAGAGTCAAACTCAAAAACAATGGTCTGCTAATCTAGCTTACTAACCATTACACTACATGAGGTGCCTAAATTTGGTGGCTGTAGCTCTTTTTGGGTTATGCAATGATAGCTATAGTCACCAAATTTTCTGTGATTACTAATGGGATATGCCTTTTTGAAAATTAACCTTAAAATAATAACAACAACAGTGATCAGAAGACGAATAAAAAAGACAGAGGAGAGAAACTCTCTGCTTGCAAATTTTATCTTTTAGATAAAATTTGCAAGCAGAGAGTTTCACTCCTCTGTCTGTGTTCATAAACCTTAACTTTTTTTAAATATATAATTTTTATAGATCTGATAAGAAATTTAAAAATCTATTTGTATTATTTTTATCAATCATAAATGGTTGATTGTAAAAGGAAGATTAAATGCAAAAATGCCTGTCTTGTTTTAAATTCCTATACTTGTACTGTTTCTTATTGACTATACTACATTTTGGGGCTTCTTGTCTTGGTATAATAGTTAGCAATCTAGTCTTGCAAATCTATTGCTAGTGAGTTGGATCCTTTTTGTACGTCCCCTATACTTCTGACCTTGTACTAAATATAAGTCACTCTTAGTTTTATGTTACTTTAAGCAAAGCTTCATAAATAATGACTATAGGGCATCTTTTTTTCTCGTTCTAAAACAAAATAAAAAAAAACAAAAAAAAAAACACTTTCTAAAGTTCATAAAATAAAACTACTACAGGAGGTCACACATGAGAGTAGACTAAACAAATGAAATTAAAAAATTATCTTCAAACCAACAATTCTGTTATGATATTTTGAAGAGATAAATATCAGAACATCAATTGGCATTATGTCAGTATTGCTTTCTAAAGTCGTCACTGCTAAACATTGATTTCTTTAAATCAAATTTTACTTTGTCCATCCCCCCTTTTTTTGGGGTCTTCTCTGCAAGACACTTCTAAGAGTCAATCTTCAAACTTTGGGAATTTTGCCAAAACTATTGCATTCAATAGGTTTAAAAAGTTCTGGCTTTTCATAAACTTTATCAACACAGTAAAAAGTTTTAAGTATTTGAAAAAATATCAAAATCTTTCATAAGTTTTATACTGACTATATATTGTATCCTTTTGTTTATCTAAGGGAATTTTAACACTATCACATTAACAAAAATACAGTTGAAATATTTTTTTTCTTTTTAGTTACCAGAGATTTTCAAATATTTTTTTTTATTACAGCTCATTGGTCAAATAACATACTGACCACATATATAAAGGATGAAACCTGAAGCCATTTAACAATTGATGAAGGTGACACAGGAGGTGCTGATGTTGGATGCAGGATTATTTAATGCCAAATTCATTTTTATACAAATAAACAGTTCCATTTCAAACAATTCAGTTTAGTATAAGTACACAGTTTAGCTCTATTTGACCCATAGATAGAACCCTATCAGGTGCTACCACTCCGGGCCAGAGTGAACTGTGGAGCGATGACAGTGAAGGGATACTCCACATTCCCCAAAGCTCCAACATTACTGGAGCCTCACCATCAGATTGTTTAGTGCCATAAACAAGACATTCATTGGTGGGGGGTAGTCTTACCTCTCTGCAGAGAAGCAGTTGGTATATTCTACAGCCCCAGTTGACTGGGCAAGATTTGAAATCAGGTAACCAAGTTCACTTCCTACGATGATAACTTATGTCATGAATGCCTACTTACTGCCTATTTACTAGTTACAAATATTAAGAATCAGCATTCATCAGCCAATAAGATGCAAGTTTTAAATTATTATCTGTACAAGATTTGCCACCCCATACCATAGCAGAATATGACTCATAGTTATTTTTTTAAGTGTGAGATCAATGAAAATATTGTCTAAAGAAATTTAAAGCTAAAATTATCTCATTGTTAAAATCTAATGTAATTGCAGTTGTTGCCCATAAGTATATGCAACATGTTATCATCAATATTTTCTTAAGCATCTATGAAAGTAATCTGAAATGTGCTATCAGAGAGAGTGATGACCAAGACAGCAAAATGATGTCTTCAGTCTCTTGAAGCAGAAACGTCTCAGTGATACTTTGATCTATCTAGAAATAAGATAAGCAATAGTGAGTTAATCACATTTTATGACCCAGTCAAGCAAAACAAAGGAAGTTGATCAAATTCAGAGCCAAGTTTCCACATAGTTAATTCCATTGCAAACTATATGAATACATTTAAGACAAAGATATTTCACATAGCCTAATGTATCTATAGCACTGGTTCCGAAAGGGTTTCCATAATATTGTTTCCTATTGCAAACTATCTTGATCATAAGGTCATAGTTTGTATTAGCATGTTTCACTTGCTTTTGAGCAGCTAAAATGATTACAGACATTCACTCTTTATTGTGTGATATAAGTAATTATTTTTGTGTTGCACAATCCTCAAACTGAGACAGAAATGAAATACACTGATCAAATTAACCCATTCACAACAATATGTGGACCACATCCAATTCCATATTTTACTTATAGCAATTGTTATCTTTTCTATTGTTAATATTTTGAATTTATATTGATTGATCCACCAGTTAATTTTTAAATAAAAAGTAATGGTTATAGAGGATGTGAGGAATTAACAAGAATTACCACAGAATAGTAAATTTATTAAACATTACAGTGCTAGTATTATTGCTACTGTAGGATGCAAAGCAGCCATGTTTGAGTTATCATGTATTTTAAGAGTTCCGTTAAAGGGGGGTAATCCTGGAAGTTTATCATAACAGGATATTAAAAAAATTATGTATGACTTATTACATGTTTACAGAAGTTGGTACTTCTTAACATAAATAAGTACACCTCAACTGATTTTCTATATATCATCATTATCATCATGTTGTACTGATAGCATGAATTCCTTTGACTCACCACCTGTCTTTACTGACCATCAATCTCGGCAAGTCCTCTAAATAGCATCCAGTGTCTGCTAATAAATGTAAGTTTTTGGTCTGCCAACTCTGATGTGTAGGAAGCTACAGGAGAATCTCGCTTATGAGGTTTAGGTTTATTGTATTATATATAATTTTTAAGTGAATAATTTGTAGGTAACATTTTTTAAACAAGCCAAAGCTCATTTGTTATGCACAATTAAATAGTTTCAATATTGCTATTTACTGTTTGTATGCAGTTAAATGATTTTAAGTATTACTCTCTCACACTAATAATTCAATTTAATATTAATCATTTGTTTACACACAGTTAAATGATTTCAAGTATATTAAATGATTGAATATTTCTATTTGACCCACAGATAGGACCCTAACAAGTACTACCACTCTGGGACAGAGTGAACCTGGGTGTAATGGCAATGAAAGGGTACTCTAAATTCCCCTAAGCTCCTGGGTTCATCAGTTGGGTTAGTGTAATATTCAGGACACTCATTGGGTGGGTTCTTACCCCTCTGAAGATATGCTATCAGACTATTCTACAGCCCCAGCTGACTTAGCTAATTGCTTATGAGTTTGTATTTATTTCCCCAGCATGTCTTGCTTGTTTTACTTGGAGAGTTTGTAGATGGAAGGTAAGTGGCCATACAGCTGCTGTTTTTGTGAACTGTTGCTTTCAGGATTTGTTCAAAATGGCATGTAACATCCTTTTGTAGTTCCCATCTCGCTTTTTCTCAAGCATTTTATGGTGCAGCCATATAATAGTACTGACATGGCTACAGCTTTGAAGTGGGATCAGATTTCCATATGGTCATTAATCTATCAATAGCAGTCCCTGCCTTTCCTATGTGTATATTGACATTGTTTCCAGAAGACAAGTACCAATTTCAGAGGCTTGCCATTTAATAAGGAGATGGCACCATCTTGATTAAAACACATGAACTCTTTTTATCAGATTTCACAAATACTTTTTGCTGCCTGTTCCAGGCTATACAGCAGATATTTGACTTGAGCAGGTGTATTTTCAAAAAGTGCTAGAGCATCTGCATAGTCTGCATTAGTCATAGTTTCAGTGGGATATCATCTGCTTTCTTAGGGTGAAATAATTTCCTTTCATTAGATTTATTGATGTTTGTAGTATGTAATCTAGGCAGATTAGGAATAAAAATGGTGTTAATGTATCTTCTTGCAAAACTCCAGTGATAATGTCAAATAAATCAGTGTCACCAACTGGTGAGTGAACCATTGCTTTCATTTTTTTTGTCAAGCAACATTGTAGCAGTAACAGTTTTTTTTACTCCTTCCATGATTTAACAAATGCCCAGGATCTGAGAAATTGTGGATTGATTTCTCTAAAAACTGTTCTGATTTTTCCTAAGAACTTTCTCATCTTCTGGGTTGATATGATTGAGGGCATTATAAACCTTAGCAGCTATGGTAGTAAGAGTTATACCTCTGTAGAATGTAGTGATTCCAAGGTTGCATTTCTAATGGAAGAGGAAGATGCAGCCTTTTGAAAAGCTGGGCATTAGAAACCTTAGCTCTGTAGACTGTAGTGATTCCAAGGTTGCATTTCTTATGGAAGGGGAGGATGCAGTCTTTTGTCTATTTAAAAAGAAAATTAATTTTTTTTATAGGGAATTGATTGCCACAGAGTTAACTCTGCAACAATTAATTTTCTATTAAAAAAAAGTTAATTTTCTTTTAGATTAAAAACCTTCATTTCTAACTTCTACAGCATTGAATATCTGTAACCAAAAATATGAATATATAGCAGTCCAAAAATGATTCCCTCCTATATATATTTATACAATTTTATTTTTACTTATAGAGTTTCAAAGTTGAAGTTTGGCAATAAATAATATCTAATAATATCTGTTTTTATTGAAGAAGGTTCGACTAGAAATGATAAAATCCTGGTGTTTTTTGTTCAGTAGAAAATTGGTTGGTTGGTTGGTTTTATAGCATGTTAGATTGTTTCAGTTTAAGAATTATTGTCTCCAGTTATATGTAGTACAAAAATGTATCTTCACAATCATTTATACAAGTAAACACTTCATCTCAAACAGATCAATTTGACTTGGAGATGGGACCTTAAAACTATCACCGGGAAGTAATAGCTATGAAGAGGTGACTCCACACTTCCAGAAACTCCAGAACTGGAGTCTCACCACCAGATGCAGTTTAGTCTCATACATAGGATAAACGTTTTTTGGTGTGTGTGTGTGTGGTGAGGAACTCCCCCGCCCCCGGCAGTGGATGCAGATGGCATGTTCTAGACATGGGCTAGGATTATTTATAGGTGATACTGTTGATAAAGATTTTTTTTCATGAAGGATTAATGAAAAGCTTGAATTTTGCCATATAAATATTCAATTACCTTAGCCAAGCCTGTTACAAAGCTTAATTTACGTAGGGGAGATAGTATTGCACAATTTTTACAAACAGAGAAAACTGCTTGCCTTAAAAATCAGCATTTGAAATCTTGGCCTTTACTTATAGATACTCACTATTTCTAACAGTATTGTGTTAAAACAATGAGAAACAGGCAAATATTTTGGTCGTTTGGCAGATGATTGAATGTACACTTGCTTAATATTAGATAACGTTATGAGACAAACCATGAACCCATTTTGAGTTCCATCATACCAAAAATTCGTGAGGATATTGATGCTTCTGTTCAAGAAGGAGTAAAGAAATCTAATTAGCATTTCATGGTTATCTCTTTTATATTGAGAATTTGGATGATTGAAAAATTATGGGTTTTTTTTTGAGAATGCTAACCCCACAAAATTATCATTCGGTTCCAGATTCTTTTAGAGCTTTTTTAAGTGTATTGCTTTTATAGAAATCTTGCATAATGTGCTTTTTATGCTGAGTTATGGTTATATATATATATATATATATATATATATATATATGTGTGTGAATGTTTTAGTAATATAGTGATGTATAAAATTATTCTCATATCAACATATATATCTCCACATCTATCTATATATAGATATATAAAATTATATATATATCTTTCTGTGTAACATGTTATGAAGTGAAACAAGTCTGTATGCTCTAAAGTCTAAAATCTATGCAACATGTTATCATAATCAGTATTTTTTAAGCATCTATGAATGTAATAGGAAATATTCTATCAGAGTTGCTGGTGACTAAGATAGCAACATGATGTCTTCAGTCTCTTGAAGCAGAATCATTTCAGTGATACTTTGATCTATCTAGAAATAAGATAAGCAATAGTGAGTTAATCACATTTTATTACCCAGTCAAGCAAAACAAAGGAAGTTGATCAAATTTGGAGCCATATTTCCTTAGTGCTAATTCTTAATGCAAACTATTGAAATACATTTAAAACAAAGATTTCTTAACCTAATATATCTATATCACTGGTTCCTAAAGAGTTTCCATATTGTTAATTTTATATTGGAAAGTATCTTGATACATATCAGACAAAGAAACCTGAAAATTCATTTTAAGGATAAGATTTAAGGAGGTGGATGAATGACATTAAAAGAAATATACATGGTTTCCCATCATATTAAAAAGGTGTTTCAGTGATGCTTTGACCAATCAAAAACTTGCTGGTGTAAGCGTTTTTGAATGGCAAGAGGACTACTTTGAAGAAAATTTACATTTTATTTTTTGTTCATTTCTGCCTTGGTAAATACAGCCTCAGTTTCAACATTTTTTGAACGTACCTTCTATTTCTGAATTCATGAGTGTTCCTATATACACATATTGCGTGTGAGGTGATATTAAAGCTCTCTTTTGCCTCAGTACACATTTTGTCTCTACTCTAGCAATCATGTGACATATTTCATTGCATGCAACACTGCAGGATATGAACCCATTTCAGAATTTAATGTTATAAAATGGTTTCCACAGTGAAGCCAGTATCAATATTACTTGTATTCATCTTTCTAAAAGCTCCTATCAATACAGATAACACTTGAGGAATATGATTATGAAATTTTTCACTCCCTGACTTCATCTTTTTCCGTTCTTAAAAGCAGTATGCCTGGTTGTTACTCCCCTTGACACAAAGAAAGAGCACCAACTTTATTGTACTTAATACTTTCTTTAATAATTATTATAGATGTTGAGGCAAGCTTATTATAATGGTTATCATCATAGGAAATGGAATTGTTGACTAGAGTTCAAATCCTGGATGATACTGCTTGCATTTCACTTAGTGCTAATCCTCTTGGGAAAGGCATGAATCCATGTCTTCTTCCACTACTATGGGTAAATAAAAAGGCATACTGGGTTCTTTAGCCTTGATAAAGTAACCAGTCTAGGAGAAGGAAATCTCTGAATTCAAACCAGCATTACTCTGTTTAAAAATTGACCTTGGAGTGAAGGGGGTTGTATAAATACATAAAAATGTAGCACAGGTATTGTGGATTGTTTAGTTTCTTTGTTTAATGGGCTATCAACGTTCATGGGTTACTTAATACTAAAACCATCCTTTTAGAAGGACAGTCGTGGTACTATTTAACCCATAGCTGGGTATAATAAGGAGGTTCATACTTTTCTCAAGGGTATTAGTCAAAAAGTGAATGTAACAGTGTGACTGGAGTTACACAATCTTCATATCTGCGTTCTCCCTTATGAGCTTGTTTTTCAAAACTAAATTGATAAATACATATGTAAATTTTCCTTTTATCATCCCTGTTGTTCTTTCTTCTATGGTTTGTCATCACAAAGACAACATCTTCAAAGTGTTTATACCAAGAAGCCTCAGGTGTTCTGAATTTGTATCAGGCTATGTCTGCTACACATTAATGCAGGTGTTTGATTTGGAGCAAACAAAGCTTGATTGGAGAAGACAAGAAGGGATGAACTAATCTGACAAACTGAAAATATTTATAATGAGTTCTTTCTTCAAATAAAATTCTCTAATCTTCACACCTATTCGTTTATCTTAATCTATGAGCCCGATATTTTAGATTAAAAAATATTTTACAATACACTGTAAATTTAATATATTCTGATGAGTATTTTATCTTTTTTCTTTTTTTATTATCACACACATTAAGCCCAATATTTTGGACTGAGCATTATTTTTTACAATGCAAGCCTGATTATCAGGCCAAATGTTTTTTTTTTTTACCATAAACTATAAGCCCAATATTTCAAACTTAAGGTGATCAGATTCTAATAGTGTTGTGACTATTCAGTCTTTCTTTTAATTGAATGACGGGATAGCTTAAACAAAGATATCTGTATCCAGGAGTAAAGTCTGTTTTTTTTTTGTTTTACAGGGGATGAATTTTGTTAGCACAGGTACAGGGTGTCTGAGGTGTAAGTTGCTTAGGATTCAAAGGGTTAAAAGATAACATTGTGCCAAAACCAAATTCCTATCTATGATATCCTCTTTTTTCATGGGGTTACTTAAATAGAAGATAGAAACAAATACATCAAACCAAACAATAAAAATTACAGAAATTGAAGATATTATAAACATGTGGTAAATTCTTCACTCAACTGAATCTGGACTTTGGTTAGCAAACCAGGCAGTTACAGTATTGCCCATTGGCAAATACACCCAACCAAGCCAAAACACTACTGCATAGTTTGGAACGAGCAGCCGCAGGCATGGGCCTCTATGTCAATGCACACAAAACGGAATATATGTGCTATAATCAAACGGGTGACATCTCCACTCTAGACGGAACCCCTTTTAAACTAGTAGACAAATTCACTTACCTAGGAAGCAGCGTCGCATCAACCGAAAAGGACATCGACACGAGGTTAAGGAAAACATGGACAGCTATCAATAGGCTATCGATTATATGGAAATCAGACCTAACCGATAAAATGAAACACAGTTTCTTCCAGGCACTGGTCGCATCGATACTGCTATATGGATGCACTACATGGACTCTAACAAAACGGCTGGAGAAGAAGCTAGACCGCAATTACACAAGAATGCTGCAAGCAATCTTGAACAAGTCCTGGCGGCAACACCCCACAAGACACCAATTGTACGGTCACCTGCCTCCTATCACGAAAACGATTCAAGTTAGACGAACCAGACATGCAGGACACTGCTGGAGAAGCAGGGACGAACTCATAAGTGATGTACTCTTATGGACCCCACACATGGCCGTGCAAAAGCAGGACGACCAGCACGAACATACATTCAGCAGCTATGTGAGGATACGGGATGTTGTCCAGAAGACCTGCCTGAGGTGATGAACGATAGGGAAAAGTGGCGAGAGAGGGTCAGGGATATCCGTGCTACCAGCACAACATGATGATGATGATGATGATGATGAAGTACACCTTGAACAATTTTTTTATAAAAAGTTAATTTTCTTCTAAACCAAAGATACCAGCATTTTATTATTTCTAGTAGAACATTATGCAATCAAGACAAATATTATTAGGTATTATTTATTATCAAAATCTACAGCACTGAAATTGTAACCAAAAATATGAATACATAGCAGCCCCCAAATTGATACACACCATGAATTTGGATTTGTATGACTTCTCACCAAGTCAGATTTGACACAAGGTGATTTTATAGTGGTGGTAATGGGGAGTGGGGGGGACACACAAATTGAGACTTATTTATGACTGTCACTAAAAATACTTGGTCCCCTTGATATTTCCCTTTAAGGGAGCCTCAAACATTAAGCTCTAAACTTAGCTCTGCTAGGCAGGTGATACCTAGGAGGAAGGGCTCCTGAGACTTAAAATTACCCACCTGATGCTCATATATATTTATACAACTTTATATTTGGTTGCAGAGGTATTCCAATTTTATTACTAGTTATAGAGTTTCAATGATGTAGAGTTTTGGTAATAAATAATACTTAATGTTTTGATTACATAATCTTCCATTCAAAGATAATAAAATCCTGGTATCTTTGATTTAGAAAAAAATTAACTTTTTATAAAAAATTGTTAGTGGGTGTATTCAAAGATGATACCAGCATTTTTTTTTATCTTGACACTTGATTTTTTAACATTTTGTTGTTTATTTGGTCCATCTTCATCTTCAGAACATTATGACAAGAATAAATAATAATAAAATGAATAAATTATTTTCTTTATCATTTTCTACACCATACATACAAAATGAAAAATAATCCTTGTGCCAACTAATGTATATTTTTTCTTATAACTGTTTTTAAATATCACTAGGTTACCATATACAAAGAATGTACTTTAGATGTGCTAATGACATTTTCCACAGAGAAATATATATAAGTTTGTTCATTGGGTAGGGATAGTGGCTCATATAATTATGATGTTGACTTAATCATTTCATTTGAATTTAAGCCTAACAGAGTTGATACATTTTTTCAATTTATCTTTAGAACACTAATTACAAATAAAACAAACTTAATATTATAAGTGTGTAAAACAATCGAAAAAAAAAAAAAAAAAAAAAAAAAAGGTACCAACCAATTGGAAATATTAAGAGGCAGTATTATTTGGACTTTAGTGATAACATCCATACTCTAATAGCTAAAGTGATATATTTGGTAATTCAGAAAATAATGTCTGATTTTTGAATGAATGAATTTAAACAATGTTTTAATCAGGGAAAATATACTGCCTGAACATCTATGCATTTCTGCCATCAATTATCAAGGTTATTTATACCTGTATGATAAAACTCTAAAAGGTTTTGATGCCAAGAAATCTCTAAAAGCAGTTTCTACTTCTTTAGAATGGAATGTTTTTGGCATAAAAGTGTCCAGATGCTTAAAAAAAAATGTTAGTTGATAGGTGAGAGATCAGGAGAATATGGTGAATGTAGAAAAGTCTCATATGCTAAGTCAGTGGTCTTATGCTAGACTATACTAAGCAATGTTGCTTTACTATTGTGGTCTTATGCTAGACTATATACTAAGCAATGTTGCTTTACTATTGTGGTCTTATGCTAGACTATATACTAAGCAATGTTGCTTTACTATTGTGGTCTTATGCTAGACTATATACTAAGCAATGTTGCTTTACTATTGTGGTCTTATGGTAGACTATATACTAAGCAATGTTGCTTTACTATTGTGGTCTTATGCTAGACTATACTAAGCAATGTTGCTTTACTATTGTGGTCTTATGCTAGACTATACTAAGCAATGTTGCTTTACTATTGTGGTCTTATGCTAGACTATATTAAGATTAGTAAATATCTCATTTCTTTCACTCATGTTTTTGTAACAGAATAACTTGGGTTTTATGGCATATCA
The DNA here is from genome assembly GCA_963585895.1 of Sepioteuthis lessoniana. Lineage (NCBI taxonomy): Eukaryota > Metazoa > Mollusca > Cephalopoda > Myopsida > Loliginidae > Sepioteuthis > Sepioteuthis lessoniana. The sequence continues at coordinate 74,960,133 of OY757934.1, forward strand.
ACTCTTGTGGATTAATTAATGCCTAACTGGGCTGAGTGAATATCTTGTTGATACCTCTTGTAGAATTATAATTCTCATATATTACTTGTTAGTGTAGTGAATTTGGTTCATACCAAGTGTCCAAATAATATTTTTTTATGCAAGACTATGCTAAGGCTGCCTGCTGTAAAATTAAAGCTTGCAAGTTATTCTCACTGACCAATTGGTAGTGAATCAAATTTAATCCTTACCAAGTAACTGACTACACTTGACTTCTTTTAGACTAAGTTTATTCATTGTATACAATGAATATTAAATTATTATCAAATAATGAAAATTATTTATGTTGTCAGGTGATAAATAAACTGGATATTCATTGTTAGAAAATAAAAGTAAAAAAGAAATAATGAAATTACAAGAAATTAAGAACATTCAAAATTAGTTAAAAAATATTCTTAACTGCAAGTTGAACATTTCTGGCAGGATTTCAAGAGGTACTGCTGGATTCCATCTTAGCCTAAAAACCTATTCAGCAGAGAGAAGTGAATTCTATCAGAAAAGAAAGGGTTCTTACTTACCTGTAAAAAAAAAAAAAAAATGAAATCTTAGGTCTTTCTTTCTCTTGTATGAAAGCAATCTATTTTTTTTTTATCTTGAGGGTCTGAATCAGATTGAAGTCTTACTCAGCTTTGAAGTTTGATAGAAAGGAGAAAAGCTACAGCCATATTAAAAGGTTTGGTTGAATTTATGGCAAAGGGACATAATGAAGGAAAACTTTATTGATTTTGCCTGAGAAATGTTTTCAAGTTACCTACATTCTATACCTGTCAATTTCTTTGTATTGATATACTCATCTCTCTACTTATCTATCCTAAACTCTTCCTATCTGTCTATATCCTATTTTCATATATGTAGCTATTCCCAATACTTTTTCATGATTCTTTTTGTTATATATATATATATAACTCTTAAGATCTCCATATTGGCTATGTGATTGGTGACCTCAAATGACCCAAACAATAAAAATCTCCAGTTAGGGAATCATGTTGATTGTATGTTCATTTGAAATAGCACCTTTAATTGAGTAAATAAAGAATAAAAAAAACTTTTTCAATAAAATTATTTCATAAAAAAACGTGTCTGATCTTTTGTGATGAAGAATTATCATTATTATAAACTGATGTCAATAGTATTCTGTCCTCATCACCTGAGATGTAAATGTTAATCAGGGTACATCAGTGCATAAAACTTTAGCTTTCATACACTTAAATTTAAGGATGATATATTTAGAGGTCAAGGTGAAATATTGATTTTAGGTAGTGAATTCTCAAGGGTCATTATCAACCATTTAAAATTTGAAGTGATTTTAAATCTGATACACGGATATTTGAAGGGGTATGTTCAGTTTGATCAACATGGATGTCCCACATCTTTCTAATATAAAAGTCTTCATTAAATTTACAGGTTAAAGGAAAGGAAATGAAGAGAAAAATCTGTAATTGGTTCTTGTTGAATACATCTTTGCATTCACATGAACTCTATGTGTGTGTGTATATATATATATATATATATATATATATATATACACACACACACACACACACACAGAGTATAGACTCCATTCAGACATGTGAGTGAAGTCTATACTATATATGATTAAATAACTACAAGCACTATCAAATCTATGGATTATAAGACTACTATTTATAGGATAACATTTCTATTCAAACAGCAATCACTTTGGCAAAATTCACCATCTTAGAAAGAATTGAAAAAAAACAAAAAACAAGAGCAATATTATGAAGATAACATAAAACATCTCCAAACACCAACCTCCAAATGGCTTTAACAACAAACTAAAACATTCTCAAAACGCTATTTTGAAATAGAATAGACAGATGGATTTTCTCACAAACATTAAAATAAACAAATGTCTAAATCAAATATCTGACTAAAACAGTTAGGGCTAATTTGAAAAATACTCCACCTATATCTGACAGATATCTTCCAAGTGTAGATCTCACTGTCATGTGTTCATGATAGCAGAGATCATATAATTAGTTGAAGTCACTTGGATATAAAAAAATTAATTTTTATTCAACAAATATATATATATATATATATATATATATATATACACTATGTTAGCAGTTAATTTTCTATCACTTCTATGACATGATTATTTTCAAGACTTTAAAAGAAAATTTCTTCATGTATTTTCTTGATGATTACCAAAGGTTGAAACTAGTTGAAAGCAAAAACTAAATAACTGGAAAGAAATATTCCTATTAATCTTATTACTTTTGTTTTTATATATATATATATATATATACACACACACACACACTAATAAATGACATTTTAATAGTTATGAAGCATAAACAAAATTGACATAAATTTTGACATGAAAACTCATTAAATACAAGTTACAGATTATATGATGTAGTCATTTGAAATTCTCATGAAAATGAGTTTAAAAAAAACACAAAAAACCAACAAAACCTTCAATAATCTTGGATTCTAAATATTATAAAAATTTTCACGGTACAAACTCAAGATACATGTGTGATATTATCAAAAATCCAAGTCATAAACCTTGTTTTCTATTTCAAACTTGTTGGAATTTTATTTTCATTGACAAATTCTTTGTCATTTGTTTAAAGAAAGAGCAAAGAAAATAATACAGAACCAGAGATATTTTCTTTAAAATGTTTGGCAAAGTTTTGGAATAAAATACACTGCCTATAATTATTTGGTACAATATTTTTCAGAAATTTCTTTGGATTATTCCCTACCACATCTCGTCTCTAACTCTCTGGGGTCCGCTGGCAACTGCTCTGGGACCCAAACTCAACTGAGTTAAATAGTAACTCAACGCCCACACGATCGCCTACTGGATCTTTGAAATCGAATGTTTAATCGTCATCAAGCAGAAATAACTGTCATGCAGTTCAGAGGTTACTCTCTTCCGGTGCATGACTATAATGGCACAATGGGACCTTCACCTTGTCAGTTTAGTATAAATACAGTTTCAATGTCAAAAAACAGTTCTATTTCAAATAATCCAGTTTAGCATAAGTAAGAAGTTTAAATGTAAGTACAGTTTAATTGTCAAAAACATTTCTATTTCAAGCTATTCAGTTTAGTCAAACAATTCAGTTTAACATAAGTATGTAGTTAGTTCTATTTAACCCATAGATAGGGCCCTATCAAGTGCTACCACGCCGAGCTAGAGTGGACCTGGGAGCAATGGCAATGAAGGGGTGCTCCATATTCCCCAAACCCCCAGTATTACTGGAACCTTACCATCAGATTGTTTAATGTGATATCTAGCACACTCATTGGGGGAGGGGGTCCCCCTCTGCAGAGGTGCAGTCAGTGTATTCTACAGCCCCAGCCAACTGGGCAATACACAAAGTTAAATGTCAAACAGTTTTCTTTCAGATGATTCAGTTTAGCATAAGTACGCAGTTTAAATTTCAAAACAGTTCAATTTAGCATAAATACGCAGTTTAAATGCAGAAATCAGTATTGTGAAAGAAGCACAGTTTATTTCTATTTAACCCATAGATAGGACCCTTATCAGGTGCTACCACTCCGGGCCAGAGTGGACCTGGGAACAATGGCAATAAAGGGATACTTCACATTTCCCAAAGCTCCATCATTACTGGAACCTCACCATCAGATTGTTTAGTGTCATATCCAGGACACTCATTGGAGGGATTTTACCTCTCTGCAGAGATGCAGTCGGTGTATTCTACAGCCCCAGTCGATTGAGCAATTTCCTTATTTGGTTTTGTTTCATACCAAACTGGGCTTAACAAATATCAAAACAGACAGGCACTCTTTACCCGAAAGAATGTCACAATACAATCTTCTTACCCCCCCCCACAGTTGTCAATCTAACTAAAGCTTAACAAATATCTTTACTAAATTCCATTTATTTCTTTATTCCTTGAAATAATCAACTTTTTGTAAATTAAATGAATTCTAGCATGTATGGATGGATGGATTCAGACCATTTTTTATTAAAATACCTAATGAAAAAACTATATTAAATAGAGAAAGCATATCATTTCACTAAATCATTCACTAAAGCAAAGGATCTAATCATAAAGTCTTGCATTGTATTCAATATCTGACAAAAAAACACTCATTATTAATAAAATAGGTTTAAAGGAGTTAGTGTCTAAAATTTAAGATTTTTCTGTGTGTTTTACTGATTGCTTCTATTTCTTAAGGCCATTTTTCCAATTTCCTTTTTCTGCATTTTACTTATTTGATTCTTTTATTTGATTCTTTTATTTATTTTTGCCTAAAAAGCCTATAGCTTTAATGTTCAACATTTTTATCAATAAAATAAAAATATTTAATCAGTTTAGGCTTAAGATAATCCATTATCTTGAAATTGTAAGAATCTCATGGTCTATTATTATAATTGCAATCATGAAATATTTTTTTGATTTGTAAATAGTCTAAATATTGATTCTAAAGTGAAGGTACTTATTACTCTTAGCTAAGTTGGGCACCCAATAAGAGTAGCAATGGGAGCCTTAGATATTAACTGTTCTTAGCTTAGTCAGATACAAGGCCTCAGTAGTTGAATACTCAATGAGGATTACTGTCACTATAGTAGCAATGGTCTGCTACAATGGGAGCCTTAGATATTTTCTTAGCTTAGTCAAACACTAAGTTACAGCAGAAGAGCTCCAAGGAAAATAGTACTCACAAAGGTCATTGAAAAGATATTTCTACAATCTGTCAAATAGATTACTCATTTCAGTGTATCTAAAATAGTTTTACATATTGTTTGTAGTTTATTGCATTTTATTAAACTGGTTTCATTCATTTTTTTTGTGTGTGATAAAAGTTTAAATTTAAAAATCACACAATACAGTGATGAATATTAACAATGCAGGTTTTGGTAAATGAACAGAGTTTAATTATTGATTATTACAATTTGAGAATAAATCATTTAATCAACTCAGGAAGATGAGTCAACTTTCATTTTAAAATGAAAAACATATGATTGAAAAAAAAATTAACAAAATTATTTTAAAGGGAACATCTTTTAAATAAGCACAAAATCCTTAATATAAAAAAGTAACTTGGTAATTTATTTAAACATTAATGTTTAGCTCTTTGGTTCTTAGATATCCTGTATGAAAAGAAGAAATCCAGCATAAAAACACATTCAAACTTTTGTTTAAAGCTATTTAGCTGTCTTATATCATCATAGTGTATAGAAAAATAGTGTTCAGCTCAAAATATTGTGCTTTTAGTATATATATATATATATATATATATATATATATACACACACACACACAACAATGTTTATTGGTATATAGAAAAATGTCACTTAATGAGTTCATCCTTGTTATGAACCCTTACACATGGATGTGCCAGTGTCGATTAACCCGCAAGAACTTATTCACATCAGCTCTGTGCGGACACGGTCAGTAATTTAGAAGACCTGCTGGGATTGATGGATGATTGGGATGGGGGGATAGAAAGTTAGGAAAATCTGTGCTGTTAATGCGACTTGATGATTATGATATACCCAACCCTTCCACCACATGATCAGGATATGACATAAAATCAATTTTCAAGTGGAGTTTAACAAGTCTGAATTCAGAGTTTTCCTTTTCCTAGATTGGTTGCCATACCAAGGTTAAATAAATAGCCTAGTCTATCCTACTATTGACCCATAAATAATTGGATTCATACTTTTCCCCAAGAGTATTATTTCTATACAAAATGCAAACAGCCTAGTCCAGGATTTGAACTCTGGTTGCCATGTCCATTTCTTACGATTATAACCAATACACCACAAGTGCATTTTAATAGATAGAGAAATACTGCTCAGCTCATGATATCAGGCTAATCCAAAATATTGGGATATTAATGTATAGGAAAATAGTGTTCACCTTAAAATATTGAAATATATAGAAAATATTGCTCAGCTTAAGATATCATGCTAATAGTGTACAGTAAAATAAAATATTGAGCTTTCAGTGTATAGAAAAATAATGCTCAGTCTAATAAATAATACAAGGATAATGGATTCAAAGGGTTAAATATTAATTAAGAAGGTTAATCATCTTTATGTTATTTTAATTCATACAATATTTTGCTTGTGAGTTTATACAAAGTCATGATAGAGTTTATACAAAGCCATTGTCACTTGATATCCCACTGGGAGGAGGGAGATAAAGTTACTACTCCTCGTGTTTGAATTGACAGTATCTAGCCGTCAAAGAGTGACCGTTAAGGAAGAATGTAGGTCACAGAGGGATATCAACAGGTGTTGGTACTTAGTAACCTCAGGTCGCCGGACACCAAGGGGGAGAAGAGAGAAGCCAAATGATTGGCTGGGACCCCAAAACGGAAGTGGGGACTCCTTCCCCTCAGCGGAAGTAAATAGTAAGAAAGTTAGTTTTTGAGCAGGGTTCGTAGCGGGCAGACGAACCATAGCCAGTATTCCGGGTTGAAGACAAAAGAATATCTGAGACACGAGGGACCCCAGGTTCTTCAAGCCAGTGTAAAAAAATAGAATAAAGTCTATTAGCCCGTGAAAGAAGAAAGATTCTCCAGTGGAACCCTGTCGAAAAATAAGATAAGTAACTTTGGGCCATTTCTCCTTTATACCCAAATTTTGTATACCACTCTCTCTCTCAATTTGAAGAAAAACATAAGTCAAGAAAAGACATTTATATTCGTGGACTGTCCAATTATTATATGTTTTGACACTTTGAAAGTGTATATAACTGTAGTAAAGGAATCATATATTTTTATGTTACCACGTGGTCTAAGTTTGTTCTTTGCAGTTCTGCTACGAATTTGTTACCTCATGCTTCCTTTTCAGCTTCTATTCGCCTTATGTTATCTTGCTTAGAATTGTCCTATTAATTCCTCTAAAATATCACATGGGAAACCGGAGTTGCCGACTACTACAAAATAATATTATTACGACTAAAACCTATAGGCCCATATCTTCTGTTGTCTGGGGGAGGAAGTTAAACGGCCTGGTGGGTGTGTGGATAGTGTGAAATTTGGAACCCCTTGACAGCGGCGGTCAGTCTGGCCCTAAATTGATCCCTCACATAATATGCCAGTTCTTATATGCCTGAGAGAAAAACTCTGAACGAGGACTTATTATATAGGGGATCAAGTGCCAACCTGCCCCGTCTTCACAGGTGCGAAAATGAAAGTCCCGTTTTGGGATTTTAGTCAATTTCGCGTCACAACCATGATAGAGTTTATACAAAGCCATGATAGAGATAGTAAAATTGGCCTTTCTTTTGCTTTATGTTTGCAAGTTATATAAAAACTATGTATTATTTATTTGTCTCTGCATGCAATATTCATTTTTAACAAAGAAAAAAGTTTGAAAGTTTGAATGATTTTCTGATGTTGTTTCTGGGTGGTTCTTTCTTACCGTGTAACTTCTGCTAAGCCATTTTTGAAAACATACACTGCCAATAAATTATTAATAAGCCTATTACACAGGTGTGTGTGTGTGTGGTTAAGTTTAAATTTAGTACAGTCTTTTTGATTTGAAAAGGTTGTTATGCTTTCAAGTGATTTTAAGTTGGCACTACTTTCATACAGCCAACCAATGGAAAAATATTTTTGTGTTTTTTTTTAAAGAATTATATCAGTCTAACTGCAGAAAGTTTTGAAAAAGTACAAAGTAACTCTTAGGCAGGGGTTGGCTTGATTTAAAACGAATACATTTTTGAAAGCGAAACCTTTCTTCCATCAGAAAGTATTAGCATAATTTTTGATAACCCATAGATATTTAATGACAGTAGCAAATTATTAATAGGAAGTAGCCCAAAGAATTTTTCAGATGATGAAGAATGGTTATATATATATATATATATAGAATATAGCATCTATGGTATCAGACCCCTCCCAAAAAAAAAAACAACCCAAAAAGTCATTTTTTATGATTGCTGCAAATTTTAATGAAACTTCAACTTAGGAAGTGATTATTTTTCTTAAACAACAGCTCACAAAACATTAGGATATCAAATTAAGGAAAAGAAAATTCTAAGAAATTTCCTATTTTTTGGTATTTCTGAGGATTTTCTTTTTAGAAAATTATTGTTATCAAAGTTGTTTGTTGTGGTTTTTATTACAACTAAGAGGACTTTGACAAGGAAAATAATCACTTCCTACGTATGTCTAAGCCATTGAAGTTTCATTAAAATATGCCTAGAATCTAAATCTGAAGAATAATTTACTATTCTTTATATTTATAACCCTATTCTGTCAGTAAAGCTTAAATTAATTCTGTGCCATTGACAACACCAATTCATTTCTATAATAAAATCACGAGCATTCACATCATTCATATAAAACTGGATTTATGCCTTTCCCAAGAAAACGCAGATCTGACCAATATCTGCGTTTATGGTTGGTTGGTTGGTTTTACAGCATATCAACTCTTATTGGGTTATTTTATGTCTGTCTTTTTTTCTTCACATGATTAAATGGTTTCAAATAAATATTGTATATACTTGTACAATAATCAATCCTTAATTTGTAACCATAAAAAAGCATTTTTATCATATATTACTTGTCATAAATAAAAGGTAAGCTTCAAGGTGTTCAAAAACATATCTTGTGTAATAAACAACCCTGTTTTTTTTTAGGTTGAAAATTGATCTTAAAAACGTTTATTACACAAGTATATACAGTATACACATTATAGTGCATACACATAAAAACAGACATGCTATATGTATGTGTTTGTGTGTGTGTGTATATCAATAATTTAAAGTAAAACTTAACAAATGAATTCCATTATAAATTTATTTTAGTCTTTTTATGAAATTGTATCTTGCGATGGAATATAAAAGCAATTTATTATGCTTACTGAATATGAATCCTTCCAAGAGATTATGAATTAGATATTGATCTGTTAATTTCCAGTATTGTTCCAGAATCTTATTTATTAAACTTCACTGTTAAAAATTTTTTGAAAAATTTTCAATACTTTTTAATATTTTTTTATATATTTATTTTTTTAAGTATATGTATATATATATATATATATATATATATATATATATATATATATATATATATATATATATATATATATATGTGTATGTCTGTATTGCAAAAACCTAATAATACTAAGGGGGACCTCGGATTAGCCAAAAACTACCGAGGCATAACACTTACATCCATAGCAGCCAAAATCTACAATGCCTTACTACGAAACCGCATAGAACCCAAAATCGACAACATACTTAGGAAAAACCAAAATGGCTCCCGAAGAAATAGATCCACGACCTCACAAATATTAACCATCCGCAGAATCCTTGAAGGTGTATGGGCAAAAAACTTACAAACGACATTGATATTTGTTGACTTTACCAAGGCCTTCAATTCCATTCACAGAGGAAAGATGGAACAAATCCTACCAGCGTACGGCATACCTAAAGAAACCGTAGCAGCAATAATGATTCTCTATAGAAACACCAAAGTAAAAGTACGATCACCAGATGGAGACACGGAATACTTCGACATTGTAGCAGGGAGTACTACAAGGGGACACGCTGGCTCCGTACCTCTTTCTCATTTGTCTAGACTACGTACTTAGAACATCAATTGACAAAATCAGAGAGAATGGCTCCGAGCTGACGAAGAAAAGAAGCAGAAGGTACCCCGCAAAAACAATTACCGACGCCGACGACATAGCGATACTGGCAAATACACCCGACCAAGCCGAAACACTACTGCATAGTTTGGAACGAGCAGCCGCAGGCATAGGCCTCTATGTTAATGCACACAAAACGGAATATATGTGCTATAATCAAACGGCGGACATCTCCACTCTAGAAGGAACCCCTCTTAAACTAGTAGACAAATTCACTTACCTAGGAAGTAGCATCGAATCAACCGAAAAGAACATCGAAATGAGGTTAACGAAAGCATGGACAGCTATCAATAGGCTATTGATTATATGGAAATCAGACCTAACCGATAAAATGAAACACAGTTTCTTCCAGGCAGCGGTCACATCGATACTGCTATATGGATGCACTACATGGACACTAACAAAACGGCTGGAGAAGAAACTAGATGGCAATTACACAAGAATGCTGCGTGCAATCTTGAACAAGTCCTGGCGGCAACACCCCACAAGACACCAACTGTACGGCCACCTGCCCCCTATCACGAAAACTATTCAAGTTAGACGAACAAGACATGCAGGACACTGCTGGAGAAGCAGGGACGAACTCATAAGAGATGTACTTTTATGGACCCCCACACATGGCCATGCAAAAGCAGGACGACCAGCACGAACATACATTCAGCAGCTATGTGAGGATACGGGATGTTGTCCTGAAGACCTACCTAGGGCGATGAACGATAGGGAGGAGTGGCGAGAGAGGGTCAGGGATATCCGTGCTACCAGCGCGATATGATGATGATGATGACATAGAAAAGACTGTAATATTTTTATAATAATGATTATGTAATTATATATATATATATATATATATATATATACACACACACACACACACACACACACACAGAAAAAAGATGAGATCATTCAATATTATGTGGAGAATATCCCAAAATAATATCTCATTTTATAAATAACTTGACATAAAAGGGATTGACTTTTCAAAAGCTCAAAGAACCTAAAGTGCCAAATACTCACAGTCAAGTATTCAATTGTCAAATATAAACAAATCAATTCAAATCCATAGGATCTATTTTGGATGATAACTCTGCTGAAAACGCTAAATATAATCACTTTGACTGGTAGTTAGATACTTGCCTGGATTTATACTCTTGAATATTTAATTTAACATATGATCAGTGTTGCTTTCTATTCATTCATAAAAATGGCATAAGTTTATTGATTTGCAGTTGAATATTTTATATATTTCTTTTTAATGATATTAGAATAGTAATTCTAATTTGTTATCAAAAGAAGACAAAATAATCTGCGGAACTGATATTGCTCTTTTGATCTCTCACATTGATTTAATTGGTATGGTCATTAGGTGTTTATAATTTGACATTTAACTAGCTGAAAACTCACTCTATGGACAGGATTATAAGTTAGTTACAACAAACTTTGTTTTTATGAGGACTTATAAGTAAGTAAATAAATGCCTTTGAGAGGTTAATGTTTAGGGTCCCCCTTGTGGATATTATTTATACTACAAATGTAAAATGAATACAATTTTATGGCGATCAGAAAAAAATCATGAAACTAACATAATTTTAGTTTCTGGCTAGGAAATTTTCTGTTAGATGTCTGCTGTAAATGGTTAAAGTAGCATTATGAATTGAACCCCTTGCTAAAAATTGAATGGTTTTAGAAATTTTAAAAACTAATAAGTTAAAAATATTGTTGATGTTTAATTATTTCCCTTTTGTAGGGAAAGAGGACTATGGCCACTGTGATAGTTGGGAGAAAGTACAGGGGATATGTGTTGACATGCATAAGTGTTATGCAGCAACTTAACAAATGGTAGCAGGTGCTCATAGTGGGATAGGAATTGTTATATATTATGAAACTTTTTAAAAAAAAATCTCAAAATAGCTTCAAATTACAAAATACCCTCAAGTTTAGAGAGCAAAGATGGAGATGGTATTAAAAAAACATAACTGATAAACTGGATACGTATGTTAAAAGACCAAAACACAAGCTTATTTGGCATTTAGACAGATTTTTTTGTAAAATTTGAATATTTGTATCATAAACTTGCAATTAAATCTAAAATACCCCTGTAATTTTTAGTTCTATCTTATTTGTATCAGTCATTATAAATGGGATAATTCAAACATCATCAGTATATATATGAGCACTAAAATAATCGAAAAAATACCCCCCCCCCCAAAAAAAAACAACAAATACACAAAGAACCAATAAGAAAGAGAGAAAAAAAACAAAAAAAACAAAGCCAGACATGAACATAAAGAAATAGATTGGTTGATTGGGTTTTATGGCATACCAACCCTTGTTGGTTATTTAATGCCAAATCTTGCTTATATATATACACACACACACACATTAAATATATATGATTCTTCAATAAGCTAGAACTCGTTAGCAATACTTGAAACCATTTAATTGTGCAATGTAACATTAACAATTAAGCATCAGTCATTTGTTAGTACACAGTTGAAAGGTTAAACAGTTCTATTTGACCCAAAGATGGGACCTTAAAAGGTACTACCAAACTGGATCAAAGTGGACCTGGGAGTAATGGCAACAAAGAGGTACTCTACATTCCCCAAAGCTCCAGAATATGAACCTCACCATTAGATGCAGTTTAATCTCATACCCAGAACACTAATTCTATTTGACCCATGGATGGGACCCTAACAGGTACTATGACACTGGTTCAGAATGAACCTGGGAGTAATGGCAATGAAGGGATACTCCACATTTTTCCAAGTTCCAGGACTGAAGCCTCACCATCAACTGCAGTTTAGAGTCATACCTAGGACACTTGTTGTGGTGGGGGTCTTATCCCACTACAGAGATGCAGTTAGCCTATTCTACAATCACAGCTGACTGGGCTTGAGATAGACAGGTAGGTAGGAATGGGCTGAGGTAGATAGATAGGTAGGTAGGAACGGGCTGAGATAGATAGATATATAGGTAGGAACGGGCTGAGATAGATACATAGGTAGGTAGGAACAGGCTGAGATAGATAGATAGATAGATATATAGATAGGTAGGAACGGGCTGAGATAGATATATAGGTAGGTAGGAACAGGCTGAGATAGATAGATAGATAGATATATAGATAGGTAGGAACGGGCTGAGATAGATAGATAGATAGGTAGGTAGGAACAGGCTGAGATAGATAGATAGATAGATATATAGATAGGTAGGAACGGGCTGAGATAGATAGATAGATAGGTAGGTAGGAACAGGCTGAGATAGATAGATAGATATATAGATAGGTAGGAACGGGGATAGATAGATAGAAACGGGCTGAGATAGATAGATAGATAGGTAGGTAGGAACGGGCTGAGATAGATAGATAGATAGATAGATAGATAGATAGGTAGGTAGGAACGGGCTGAGATAGATAGGTAGGTTGGTAGGTAGGTAAGTAGGAACAGGCTGAGATAGATAGAAAACAAGAAAAGGCTGAGAGATTAAAAAAAACTGAAAGAATTCGAAACCATTTAGAGGTAGATAGGAGGGATTGTAAAAGAAGAGTTATAAAAATGTTCCAAGTCTTCATTTATATTCTCAGAAGATCAGTTGAAAAAAAAAGCAGCACTAAAATCTGAGTTTTTCATGTTATATATAATTAGTTAATCATATATGTTTAGCAAAAAATATATTGTATTTTCATTTATGACCACAAAGTTCAATGAAATCAATTCAAGCTGAGTATGTTGTACAAGATCCATATCAATAAGTTATACAGTTTCTTTCTCTGCAATACAAAGACATATAAAGATCAAATATCAATTTTTAAGTGCATTGATGTTAAAAAGAAAACAGTTTCTAACTTACCGTACTGGGTCATCTGGGTGAAGTCCTCCAATGTCTTCATAAGCATAAAACATCACTGAAAAAACAAAAATAGATTTTATTAACTTTTGTTCTTTTCTTTACAGCATAGTATATAGTTGCTGTTAAAAGAAATAAAAAGAGCCCTTTATGTTTTATGATAGATAAAAAATATGAGATATACAAGGCTCCATTGAAAAATTCATTTGGTGACGACACTCATATCAGCTATTGATGACTTTTTCTATCAAGGAGATCCAAGCAATGCATTATCAATGGAAGAAGCATGTGGACTACAAGGGGGACAGTATATAAAAATAAAGCTCATTTGGTCACATTTCATGAGATTATCTTGGTTAGCCAATGAACTTTTCAGCCAACTCTCATAAGGAGAACTTATTGAGTTTATGAAAGTCAGTTTTAAATTGTAATTATTTTATTGACATATCTAGCTAGTTAACAAATAATTTATCCATTGCCTATATAAATCCTAGAGTTCCTATAAGAAACACGAGACAACAGAAGAGACAAAACTGTTTACTTAGATTTTGTGGTGCACATTCTTTTTCAAGGATATTATTTATGCTGGTGTATTAATCAAAGATAAAAGACATTTCAAACAATGAGGAGATTACTGTAAAATTTATAATATCTGCTTTCCCAAGAGAAAGAACCCTATCAAAGTGCCTGGTTCATGACAATGATTAGCAAGCTAGTCTGAAAGACCAGATGATAATGTATCAAATTTAATCCTCATAGGATTGTAACTTTGTACTTTACTAAGCTTAGGAAATTTCAAGAACATACCATCAGCCATGCAGGTGAGGGCTTCTGCCTAAAATTTGACCTTTTGCCACATCTTGTATGTGGTGGAGAGGTTAGTTAACCAATAACCTTGCTGATCATCTGATTATATTCCAAATATTAAATTTTATTGTGGAATTATTTAAGAACTGAAATAACTTAATAGAATTCATTGATCATGTTATGTTTGCTTAGTAAGTTTAGTTATTCTTTTTGATGTTTTGCCCTTACATAGACATTCATCACAATACATAATCTTATAAATGTCTATATAAAAATGTACAACCTGTTATCTATAAGTATAAATTTTCAACTATTACGATGTGATTAAAAACGTTTTTCAATCTTTTTTTAATTTGCGAATAAAATTTTGAATTGATATTTCACATGTCTTTTCTATAAATTTTGCAATTCCCTCAGTTTAAATAAATATCACTTGTCTAGTTAGATTTCTTTCTTTGATGATAGTATGAGGTCTCCACCTTTTAAATATGTGATCTAAATAGGTTATCTCATAACAACTGACAAAATTCACACTGAATAATTTGGAGCTGTTCATTATGATAAAAAAACATCTATTCTATTTGCGGGGTACATTAGCCGCTATGCCATAAGTACTCAACCTATCCCTCTCATGTAGGAAACGGAATTGGTAACCTGAATTCAAATACTGGACAAAGCTGTTGCATTTCACTTTGTGCTAATGTCCTTGGGAAAAGTATGAATCTATCTGTTCTTTCCCCAACTATAGGTAAATAGTAAAGCAGACTGGGTTCTTTAACTTTGGTTAGGCAACCAGTCTAGGAGAAGAAAAACTGAATTCAAACCAGCTGTACTTAGCTTAAAAATTGACTGTGTCATATCTTGCCTGTGACAGAGGGGTTGGGTAAATATTAACATTTATTTTATATTTTGCTTAAAGGTGGCCTTTGGCAGTCATTAAACTTAATGTTGAGTAATATCCTATTTAAAGTATTCTATAATCAGCATTTAATATCTTTTTCAAAAGTATAATAACTAAGCTAAGAGCAAATGCTGACATATATTATAACCTATAACTGAAGGTTTATACCTTTTCTTAAGGATATTCCTCCAAAAGTGAACATGATTGGAGTTTGAACACACTACGATGTTGCAGTCCAACACATTAGCCACTACGCCATACAGACTCTTTTCCTTTATTTTTGGTTTGGTTTGGTTGTTTAATAGCATATCAACTTTCATGGGTTATTTAATGCCAAAGCCATCTTTGTAGAAGGACAATAGAGGTACTATTTAACCTATAGCTAGGGAGGATAAGGAGGTTCATACCAAGGGTATTAGTCCAAAAGTGAATGTAGTAGTACAACTGGAGTTTGAACCCACTTCCTACCATCTCTCAGAACAGTATGCTAGCCACTACATCATAGAAACTCCCCCACCTTTTAAAGGCTATTACACTTATAAAACTCATTACAGTGTGTCATTTTTACTGTTACAATAATGTAGATATAAAATCAGATCATTATAATATTCAAGGGTCAGCTGAAAAGTTCATAGTCTGACCAAAATACCCTCATGGAATGTGACCAAATGATGTTTATTCTTCAACATAGTGCCTCTTGTAGTCTACACACTTCTTCCATTAGTGTTGCAATGCTTGGATCCCACTAGTCAAAAAGTCATCAACAGTAGATATGACATCATAAACTTTTCTGCTCACCCTTATAGATATCAGGTTTTTTTTTAAATACTTGTAAGCTTTTTATGTGCTTACTTTGTTTTTGTTTTATGAATGATTGTGCCATCGTTATATAAACATTCTATGTTTGGGTTTTACATAAAATGATACTGCCAAAACAACTGCTTCTTCCTGGTTTAAATGGTGTTTACCCAACCTCTATGATAAATTCAAATTTTTAGGCTCTCTCTCCTTTTATTTTTATTATTTTTTTTAAATGATAACTTTTATAGTTATCTTTGGCTTGGTAGTTATTAACCTTGACTAACTAGCAATGTTAGCCTTATTGTAAATAAAAACACTCAAAAAGTTGAATTTTTCTAAAAAAAAAAAAAAATAAAATAAAAAAGATAAACATATTTACAGGCACAACTTATATTGACTTTGACGATAGCAAAATAAATCAAAATAACAGAAAAAAACATATTTACCTATATCTCCAGAAATTGAAATTGTTCTAAGAATTATTTCAGAGGTTTGTTGAGAAATATTTTTAGATTTAAGAAAGTAATGCTAAAGAGATTTATCAGTTTAAATATTTTTTTTTTTGTTGTTTAATTGGTTTTTATGGCATGTCAACTCTCTGGTTATTTAATGTTGAAATTACTCATTCATCTCCAAAAGATCTATTTGATCTATAGATGGGATCTAAACATGTACTACTACTACTCTGAATTAGAGTGGACCTGGGAGTAATGGCAATGAAGAAGTGACTCCTCACAGCTCATCACCGGATATGGTTTAGTTTTATACTCAGGACACTATTTATATTTTGTTTGGATTGGTTGTTTGCAGAAATACCTATGAACCTAATTAATAATATTTAATTAAATGTGAATAATTATTTTTGTGAGGAAAATAATTTAATATATTTTTTTAAGTTAAAAAAATTAAAATTTTGTACGGTGAGTTAGTCTTACTGTCACAGCTAATTTTTGTCTATTCTTGGAATGTCCTATTGATAAGAGCCCCTTTTTCTTATGAAAGACTGAAAAACATTTTTATGCAAAAAAAACAAACTCTCCTTTAGGTCTAGTAAATATGCATAACAAATTTGGTCGCAATCCATAAAACCATTTGGTTGTTTATAGATGACAAACAAATTTCCGAATCATGAATTTATATAATTTTATATCTTTTGTTTCAAAAGGTTAAAATGTAAAAATGGGCTTTAAAAAAATATCATTTTGAAACGATCAGCTGAAATCAGGATAAGAGATATATAATGTGCCAAGTTGGATTGAGGTCAGTCCTGTGATAAGGAGGGGGGGAGAGAAAAACAAACAAACACACATTAATTCACAATAGAGATTGAGGTAAAAGGAATTATGCAAACTTTTATATCTATTTGTTTCTAACACATTGTGAAAGAAGAAGAAAAAGTAATGACAGAAATCTGCAAGAAAGAAACAATTGTAGAGTTTGCTACTAAGTAGCTTGATAGAATTCCAAAGAGAGATTTATTCAAAGCTTTTAGTTTAATCTATCACCTGAGTATATACTCACTTTGACACATTGGAGAAAAATCTGTGCAAAAAGAAATATGTTATACTTGTCTTTCTTTACATTATTATAAATATCAAGTTGATTTTAATGTTCTGACATGCAAAGGATGCAGAATATGGTTTTCAATATGTACACTTGCTTGTTAAAAGCTGCATTTAATACCCCAGCACTCAGAAGGGTTTAGTTTTATAAATCTCACTTATTGTTAGAGCATTTCAACTTCTGATAGATGTTATATAACACCTGATATATTGGCTATCAAATTTTGAATTAGAAATTCTTCAAGTGAGCTAGTCAGCAAACAAGACTTAAAAAAAAAAATTATTTTCTAAGTTAGAAGCTTTTAATTAATCTACAATGTGTCATTAATCTATTCAATTGACAGGATATAATGTGGATTTTTTTACAGTTAAGTCTGGTGAGTGTAAATAGATACTTAATTTCTTAAACTTGGGAAGTGGTCTTAATCAATCTTTGTTCATTAATCTCTTACCTACTGATCCTATGGATACTCTCTGTCATAGATCAAGGATCACAGCCCTCTCTTTTATATAGACATGACAATTATATGGTGACTTCAAACAGTTGTTCAATTTGGTTCTCATTGAAATGTTCATCTAAAACCCTGGAAAGTGATCTGTCTTAATCATTCGGTGTTGATTAAATCTCTTACCTATTGATCATGTGGATATTTGCTTTCACAGATTGGTGGTGAAAACCTTTGTTAAAAAGTTTTGTTGTTATTGTCTTCAATGAAACTATCATTGTATTAATCATAATTGGATGTGTCTTATTATTTCTACTCTCCAGGCATGCAAAGGATGCAGAGTCTATTTTTCAGCCAGCATACTTTATCTCTGTATTAGATTGAAAACCCCAGAACCATAATTAAGCAAATGAAAATAAAGGGGATTGAAAAACAGGACCAGAAATGGAAGTAAACCAACAAAAGAGCCATTTGAAATTAGCTGCCAGCAGAGAATAGGAAAAGGCACAAACAAAAAATGTAAAGAACTTTAAAATGGAGAGAACAAAAAAAAAAATTTTTTAACTTAAATTGGAAAATTTTGGTATGGTTTTTCTGACTTATTTTTTTTTTAAATTCTAAATATATTCAAATTTTTGCTGTTGAATAAAGACTACTCTTACTGTCACCTGCTACAAACTTTTACTGTGTTTTGTTTTTGTTTTCTTTTGTGAATCTTGTGAGTTCAAACATAGGCTGAGTGCAGAGATGGCTATTTGAAAACCCTCTTCTCCATGAGGGCCTCCAAAAGTTTTATAAAGAGTCAGCCTACTGAATTTCTCATGATATTATACAACAAATCCTCTCTTGGATCACCGTGTTGGGGTACGTGGTGTGGCTGAGTGAAGTTTTGGTTTTGGTGGTTGATGCGGTCGCAGCTTGTGGGTGAGACTGACTTATTTCTTGAGCATCAGGGTTCTAACCCTCCTCAGAGGAGCTCGGTTTATCGCCTGGCACCTGAGGCGCCTCTTTTTAGGGGAATGCTGATGGGACCCCTGAGTCATTTTTGAGAATGCTGGCCCTGCACCTGAACCCAAACCCAATTTAAAAATGGTCTTGTGCCATACTCACGTTTGTGGGGCGCCTAAAAATTATTATACAACAAATCTTATGAAATGTTAGTGGTGCCCCCAAGGGGCCAACCCTATCATCACTCCATGTCTCCAAATCTTAAGTTATGCCTTTGAACTTAGTTATAGGGTATCAAAAGACTAAGGTTTATCATAAAGAGTATCAAGAATATCTGTTCGGTATAATAGTGAGTTTTATTCTCACTGGGTGCAACAAAGCTTATGCCAAGCTAAGCTAAATCTACATATTTTACACATTACAATAATTTGAACTGTAAAAAACAAGCAAATTGTAATTCAATGAACAAATCCTGGAAGCATCACCTTACAAAATAGCAGCTGTGTAGCCACTGGCCTCCCATCTCTCAAACCATCCAAATAAAACTAGCAAGACATGCCTGGCAATGCTGGAGAAGTAAAGCGACCTTCTCCATTGGACTCCTATACATGGACACACCAGTGTTGGTCGACCAGTAAAAACTTACATTCATCAGCTTTGAGCGGACACTAGATGCTGTCTAGAAGATTTACCAAGAGTGATGGTTTTTGTCTCCAGGATCCAAGAAATACAACCCAAATGATAATCAGTGTTGTCATTTATTCAGGTTAGCTTAGTTTTGTGCATAGACAGAAGTTTGGGGAACCTAGTGAGAAATGAACTCACTAACAATGGTCAGCTACCTTAGCTTTTTATCCATTACATAACAAGGTGTCTCAAATGACAATGTACAGTGGCTGCATGTGAGTTAAGCCATCTGAAGTGCACAATTGCTCCTCATGGCTTTAGCTTCAGCATCTGCTGAAAAGAGAATAAATGTCTGGTATCAGGGTCATTTCAGGAACAGCTCAAGAATTGGTTGTTAAGGTTTCTTTTTTGTTTAATGGCATATCAACCTTCATGGGTTATTTAATGCCAAAGTTTTCCTTGTAGAAAAACAACAGTGATTTTATTTAACTCATAGATGGAAGGGATAAAGAAGCTCAATACCTTTCCTAAGGGCATTAGTCCAAAAGTAAATGTTATAGTGTGACTGGAGTTCAAACTTGCTTACTAAGAGGGTGCAGTCCAGCACTGTAGCCATTACACTATGAAGACTCTTTCCAAGAAGAGGTTTAGGATAGCAACCATTCACAGCTTTTTTTTAAAAGAATGATGGGATGTCTTGAGCAAAGTTTGAATGTGTTTTTTGGTTGATTTTTTTTCATGAATATTGTGAGCTCAGATGCAGAGTACATTTGGAGCCAAAAAATAAAGACAGCGTTCTTTTTTGAAGATAATTTAAAAAAAAGATTCTTTAAGCCAGTTGCCTTAATTATTTTATTTTTCTTTCTTTTATGTATTCTGAGAATGACACTAAACTACCTCTAATGGTGAGGCTCCAGTTCTGTAGCTATAGGGAATGTGGAATAAATCCTTCAACTGCCATTACCCTGACCTGGAATAATCGAACCTGTTAGGGTTCCATTGCAAGTTTAAATAGATGTTTGAAAATTATTACTATTAGATAAGAATACTTGAAAACCTGACTGAGTGCAAATTATTTAGATGAAAGGGCCCTTGCAATTTCAATAAAATTTCTTCATATTGTAAATCTCCTATTTTTGCATATGTCTTTGGAAATTTGCATGTACCAACAATTTATTTATCTATCTTAAAAGGCTGGTATAACCCCATATATCATATGCAACCTTAACAAAATATTTCACCTGAGATGTAGGATAATCGGCTTACAATGTAAGATCCAATTCCTTCAGTCTTGTATGAATAATAAAGTTATCCCTGATTATATTTCAAGACGTATTTCTAAAATAAAATGCTGCAACGCAATTAATGTTGAAATTGATTTTATAAAAGATGAAATTGTCTTTTATTCTGTGTATATTACTTTTCTTAAAATCTGTTTACATACATTTTGGAAGAAAGCTTGAACATCTATTAGCTTCTTTGATATATTTTGCTTCTCTAAATACTGGCAACAATACTAAAGATAGGACTCTTGATAAAATCAAGAGTTTCTTACACTTCCTTATTAAGAGGAAGTTTGGTTGTGTGCTAACATCCTACAAACATTTAATTTTTCTTATGTTTGTCTGATTCTGAAAAATTGGTTTTGTCAATGACTCATAACATTGACTCGGTTACGATCTTTTCCGAGTTTGAGTTACCATTTTTACAATTACTTAAATTTTGTTGAGACACCGAAGAGAATTTGTCTTATTTGAAGGCTCGCTTAGCTGACCTAACTAATGGACTTATTGATACTACGGTCAACTCTAATGGATTCTTGTGGCAGAAGAATCATTTTGAAGTTGCTAAGTGCTTAAAATGGAATTCTGATATTCTAATCACTAGATCTGATAAAGGTGCTGATGTTGTGATCCCAAGTCGTATTGATTATATTACTAAAATGGCTACCATTTTGGATGATACTACTTAATTTCTAAAAATTGGTGATTTATCCTTTGATGACACCCACAAGTTGGAAATTAAGTTACAGAAATGGTTTCTTGAACTGTTCAAGAAAAAAATTATCTCTAGAGAAGTCTGAGTTAATTCGTTCAATTGGTTTGCAAAGACCGAGAATGTATGGATTACCCAAAATTCATAAATTTGATATTCCTTTGCGATCTGTTCTGCCCATGTGCCATTCCGTACAACATTCATTGGCGAAATAGTTAATTCAATTACTTAATCTTATTTTAGTATTTTACGCAGGATTTTGGGTGGACGATTCATTTACTTTTTCTTTCATTATTCATCAACTCTCTCCTTGAGTTGACTCTCAATTCATGGTGTCCTTTGATATTGCTTCACTGTTTACTAATGTTCCTCTAGATGAAGTAATTTCTATTTATGCAGACTTTTCATATTGCAGTCCGTTAAAATCTGTTCCTTCTTTCCCTGAAAGTGTTTTCGTGGAATTGATGGAATAGGCTACCAAGTCAATTTCATTCAGTTTTAATGACACCATGTACCATCAGGTAGACAGTATTTCGATGGGTTCTCCCTTGGGCCTTATTCTTGCTAATATTTTTGTTGGGTTTTATGAAAAACTACTTTTCAATAGGTTCCCCAAACCTTACATTTATTTACAGCAACCTACAGGTAATTCATGTCAATTCTGTGACAGTATGTAAAAGACAAAAACTGGTATTCAAAACATTAAAGATGAGAATACAGTTAATTTCATTCCTTTCAGTACAAGTTTCCTCACAGTTTCAATAAAGATTTGATTACTTATACACTCCAGTTATAAATGACTTCATATAATACACGATTTAATTTTTAGTTACAAAATAGTGTTTTTATCAGATATTGCTTTTAGAGTTAAACAGCATATTCCAAGAGATACTTGTAACCACATAACATCCGGGCATTCAAAATTGCCCAATTCTGCCATCTGTGAGCCTTTGTATGCCTTAAATAGTTGTGTGGTTAATTACAGTAATGAGTGTTTTGTGGTCTTGAATAGAGCTAGGACTAAACAACATCTTATTGTCCTGGAAGCCATTTATATTTTATTTAATAGGTCTTCTCTATGCAAGTGAAACCCCAAACACTCTTTGAATTTATCAGGAGATATCTCGTGCTTGACTTAGGGTGGTTTTAATTTTTTTAAATTTTCTCTCTCCGCTTTGTCTTGCTATCATTTTTCATTTTCACTTCCCATTTACTTAATCTTATTTACATTGTTTTAAACGACTTCTAAAGGTTGTTGCTTGACAAATCTCAGATGAAAGGGCCCTTGTGATTTCAATAAAATTTCTTCATATTGTAAATCTCCTATTTTTGCATATGTCTCTAGGTATTTGTCTTAAAATACTGTTTGATTTTAGTATACACTGCTGAAATTCTGTTCTAACATATATAATAGTAGTTGTATAAAAAAAATTCATTTTTAATGATTAAAGCATCCTCTTTCTTCATTTTCCATCACTTCTTTCAGAATTTGACTTTTGAAGGTTATATACGAACACGTTATATATGATCATGAACATGAAAAAGAACTGATGTGATCACTGTCTTGTATTGAGTTCAAGCTTGATCATAATTTTGTTCATGACAATGCTTGGTCACATGTTGTCAGGAAGCTCACTGACTTTTAAGCATCTGAACACTTTTTTAATAACAAAAGATATTCCATTTCAAAGGAGAAGTAGAAATTGTATTTAAAAATTTCTTGGCCTCAAAACCTTTTAGAGGTTTTATCATACAGGCATAAATAACCTTGGTAATTGATAGCAGAAATGCATAAGATGATCAGCGATCAGATATTGACTGATTAAAACATTGTTTAAATTCATTCATTCATTCAGGGATAAAATTTTATTCTAAAATCAGACATTATTTTCCAAACAACCTAATATAATCCAGATAAGAGTAAGTTTCAGTCATTTTTCTTCGTTTTCTTTTCACTGAACAATTACATTTATACATTGTATATATTATTTTTGGATGGACCCCATAAATGATTATTAAAAGAAAAGTTTAAAATTTTCTTCTCAAATAATTCGAGTAGATATTGGGGGTTAAGAAATATCAAAGACACATGTATATCTTCCTTTTCTACTAAAATAAACTATTTACCATTTAAAAAAATATCAAGTATATCAATTTATACTAACACTTACTATGGAGTAACTAAGAATACTTAGTCCCATGCACTTGAAACATGAGAACCAAGTTAATTCTTTTTTAAAAGTGGGGTACTTTCTGGAATTCTACACATTTCATATGATGTAGTACACACATTTTATTTTTAATAGAAAGAGGAGTGAGAACTGATTTGCATGTCACATCAACAGCTTGTGAGGTTTATTTCTAAACTTAAAATGAGGGTGAAACTTCAAATTCAACCACAAAACAAGATGGTGGAAGGTAATTTCTTAGATTTGTACTTTGTTAATTCTAATGGCAAATTTAAAGAGTTTGACTCTAAAAAAATAATTTCATTATGATGTTGGTTTTAGTGACTATTTGTACAATGACATGAAAACGTTTGATAGTATGTGAATCAATCTGAATATAATAAATTGTGAATATGGATTAAAAAACAAAAACAATATGTTTCAATTATTATTTATGTACATAATTTGGAGATGTCAATTCCAGCCAATTAATCTAGTATCTGAATGTTTGAGTGCAAAAATCTAATCAGTGCAGTAAGGGTTAATATGCTTTTTTAAAAAAAATTATTTTATTTTAAATGGTAAATGATTTCTTGTTCTCAACATAAAATCCCTATGAAAAAGGAAAAACAATTTTTTTAATTGATTTTAACAGCATGTCAACCCATCTAGCTTTATTTTATGCCTAGTGGTTAGGAAATCTCATACACTGAATATTTACATTTTTTGTGTAATTGCTTCTTCAGAGTTTTTTTTTGTGTACAGTTCTCAGGAATATGACTAATTTTTAAACAGATCTATTTGCACACTGCACACTCCCCACATTTCCAAAAATGGAGCCTCACACTCAGATGCTGTTTAGTTTTGTGTCAAGGATACTTTTTCTTTTTAGGAAAAAAAAAAAATTTTTTTATGTATTTCTTGTTTATTTTCTTTTCTAAATTTTATTTTTTCTTCCTAAAAGTCTTAATTCTTTAATTGTCAATGTTGATACAAAAATGGTGAGGTTTCCAGCAAAGCAAGAAAATGGATATCCAAATTTTGGCAAACATTTTTGAATTAACTTTACCAAGGAGATGAATGTGGTGTAATAGTTAGAAAGCTAGGTTATCAGAACATTGTTAATGAGGTGCTCCATACTTCTTGGCCTTGTGCTAAATAAAGCTAAGCTAAGTAAATGATAACTCCATTTAGGAGTAATTATTTAAAAAAATTTAACAAAGAATTAAACAATATTAATTGTAAAATAAGATAAAAAGTAATTCTAAGCTTTAACAAATTTGCAGTAGAGTTTGATTAATATTTCGAGGTTGATTTGTATCATTTTCAGAGAATTTATAATTATAAACAGAAATATTGATCATAGATAAGCATATCCTTCAGAATTATGTTCATCCTAGAAATTTGAGAATTATTTGATGAACCAAGATTTTAGAGGAGAGTAGATTAAAGATTTGATAAAGTATTTGTTCTAGAATGCATGCAGGAAGAAATGAGCCCATAGTAATTAAGTCTTTTTTAATAATAGAGGATCAATTAAAAAGAAAAAGAAAAAAAAAATATATATATATATATATATATATATATATATATATATATATATATCCCTCAATATTTGTTTGATTTGCCAGCAGCTAAGATGATAGGATGAAAAGCAAAGAAAAAAAGAGGATTTGCAAAAGATGGAAGAAAAAATAGAGGTTATCTATAAACTGAAAAAAAAAAAATTCAACTTCTACATACCAACCGTGTGCAGAATATTTCTGGGGATGCTAAAAAGATAAAATATGAAATTATAGAGGTGTTTCTGTTCAGAAATAAAACTTCAAAGATATAATCTCCTTAGCTATGAATGTAAGACAGTTTCAATTAAAATATTTCAAAGATTTTTAACTG
Source organism: Sepioteuthis lessoniana (assembly GCA_963585895.1). NCBI lineage: Eukaryota > Metazoa > Mollusca > Cephalopoda > Myopsida > Loliginidae > Sepioteuthis > Sepioteuthis lessoniana. Next base: position 74,985,782 of record OY757934.1, read on the forward strand.
GAGAAACAAATAAACTTTTTAGCCAGACTGTTTTATCATCATGAAATATTTGGTATGTAGTTCTCATATTCCATTAATGGTTTAATTCTCATTCAGAGCTCAAGAAAATTTAACCTCATGGCCACATTTAATTTTGTCTCCTAAAATATCTCCATTCACTTATCTTTTTTATTTTTTTTTACCAAGATAAAATGTTTATTTAAATTTTTCCTAATTTGTTTTTTTTTTCATACAAACTTTCATTTTTCAGCAAGGTACTTTTTTCATCCATTCCTAAGTTTTTTCTTGAAAATAAAAAGGAAAAAAATTTATTCATTATAATTTTTTTTTTCTTTTATATTTTAAAATTAATCCTTCAGTTAATATCATTTTTATTTTTAATACAATAGGGAAAAAGTATTCATTTTTCTTTTCCATTTAAAAGTTTTTTTGTTTTTTTTTATTAAAAAAAAAAAAAAAAAAAAAAGGTTAGATTTAAAAAAATTTTTATCTAACAATTCATTTTCTCTACTTTCACACCTCTATTTAAAAACAAAAAAACAAACCCAAAACTAAAATCTTTATAATTTTTCTGAAAAAAAGAAAAAAAAAAAGAAAAAAAAAAAAAGCTTTATTATTTAATCTTTTATTCTTCATTTTTTTCTCCAATTATCATTACAATTAGATTTAATAGCCTTAACACAGAGAAGGATTTCATTGTTATTTAAAAAAGTAATCCTTCCACCAAAACACACACACACACACACAGAGGCAAGTGACTGATAGGTCATTTACATCCTCTCTGCTACTGCTGTATTTTGTTGTATATTTGGCATCAGTGTCTGACAATGAGAAATCACTTGAAGAATAATGTATTTTACTTTGATTATTGTCTGAATGGGTATTTGTGTCTTGGTGATTTGGCATAATTGAATAGGTGGAGGGATTAGTGTTACTATGGCAATAATAGCCTGTTGGAATCCACAATCATTATTCAAATAATAAAAAAAATACAATGTAATAAAAATGAGTACAACCTGCTTACAAGAGAGAAATGAAGTCATTGCTGTAGCTATTTTATATTACCTTAAAACTGCAGAATGGATGTACATTATTATACACTGATGTATTCTGACTAATGTTATTATGTTGCTTGTTATCCAAGTCCCAATATGTTGGACACTGTACCCTCTGCTCTTCTTCAGGTGTCTTATATTTGAGTAACCTTCAGTGTATAATAATTTATCTAAAAGATTCCAACAAAAATTACTGATGTACCATATTTGACTGCTTTGGGCAGGCATCTAAAAACAAATAAACTGATTTAAACTACAACTGTCAGGTGAAGGGTTTTCACCAGATATTTGTAGTCCTCCCCACTATCAGGTCATTTTTAAAGTTACATATATATTCAGATCTTTATTAAATTCCAATATTTTACATTTAAAAGTCTGAATATTTGCTGGTACATACCAGAACTGGTTCTTTGTAGAGATCTGAATGCCTTGCTTTGAGAGGTAAACATATAGGGTATAGACAACAAGATTGTCGGAGGGATAGCGGGTATAAAGTTTGTGTATATATTTTTAATAATCATTATACATTGTGATTCTAATTAGATTTTAGTACATTTTTAAAATACAACTCATTTAATATAAAATAACACGAGTTAGCAAGAAAATTAAGAACCAGTAAGAACTACCTATTATATATATATATATAGTTACCTTAGAAAAGAGTGCAGCAGCGATTGTCACCTTGTTTACATTTGTGAAGGTGTTAACAGTTAATTTAAGGGCTACTGCAACATTAGAAATACACTACCCAGTGACCTAAAGCTGACCCTTGACCTTATAAGATGCAGGATGATTTTCTGGGACAATTTTAGGAAAAAAAGAGTGTCTTATAAGCTGTCAAATATGGTATGTATTAACCCAAGCCCTCGATGAAAAACAGGATGTGACAAGGTCAACTTTTTGCATATTACAAATGGTTTGAATTCAAAGTTTTCCTTCTTCTAGACTGGTTACCATATCAAGATTTAAGAACCAGTCTGCCCTACTATTTAGCCATAGCTGGATGGAGAATAGTTGAATTCATACCTTTTGCAAAGGTATTAACATAAAGTGAAATGCAAACAGCCTCATTCAGGAATTGAACTTGGTTCATTAAGTTTATTTCATATGATGATGACCATTATATCACCAAAGTCTTACTGATATAATTCAGAGGTAATATGCAACATGATGTACATATGTATTATGCATCAGTAAATATGTTAAAACACTCATAAAAGATGAGGATCAATATTATGTTTCTGGTGAAAAAAAAGAGAAGCAAAATGATATCTTTGTTTTTTGGGGAAAACAAAAGCATTAAAATTGTAGCCAATGAAAATTGTTCATTTTGAATGAGGTCTCTTAAAAAAATCTTTTATTATAAACAATTTTTTTTAACAAAGTCTTTTTGTAAAAGATATCTAAAGAAATTTAATGAAATAAAATCAAATAAGATAATAAAATGAAGCAACAAAAACTGTAAGAAAAAAATGAAAAAGATATATATATATATATATATATATATATATATATATATATATATATATATATATATATGATAGATAGTGACAAGAAAAACATCTTTAAAGACTGTATCTACTTGTAAATTATTATCAGCTAGTATAGTTTTTTATAATAAAATTTTTACTTTTTTCGTTCCTGGGCAGAAAAAAGTATTTCCCAATTACTTTTGGCTTAAGTAAATGAAAAGCCTATTTTTCTCTTCAAATTTTGTTTTTGAGACTTTGCTAATGAAATTTTCAAAGCATGATGGGAGAGAATATTTATACGATTTACAAAGCAATACCAAAACTACTGACTTCTAAACATTATTGTTCATTTTTATATTACTTTAGTATGAATACAAGTAAATTTTGATTCAGATATGGTTTCATTGAGACTTTGTGGAAATAAAAATTTGCTCATTTTTTAAAATAGAAAATAGATTACTTTCTAAATTTTATTACCCATAGCATAAAAGCAAAATTTGAAGGGAATAATGGCCATTTTTATAAGATAAGCAATCAAAAAATAATACATACAATCCAAGAAGGAAATTTGTGTTGTATAGTGTTATTTGTTTTAAGAATAGTTATTTGAAGCTATAATTGTTGACAAATGATTATTATTATTATCATTAAAAAGGAATAGCTACTTTAAACCATATCTTTGTGTATAAATTATTAGTATTCGAAAAGAATACTTGAAACCATATAACTGTGAACAGATTATTTGTATTATAGATACTCAAAGTTATAACTGTTTACAAATGATTATCATAAGTTAATTAAAACTAAATAGTTGTTTGAAGAAAAAAACAAGATTCAGTTTAGTATTAAATAATCCAACAAATATTGACATTCTGTAAAACCAACTCACCAACCAGGATATATATATATATATATATATATATATATACATATATATGGTAGTAAATAATGGAACAATATGATAAATAATCCAACAATATGATGAAAATAGAAAAACAAAGTAATCTAAAATTAATGAATTTATAATGATGGAAAGTCAACGTTAAACCATGGTGGTTTTAATAAACCTCCATCAGGACTTTAAGATGGTGAAAAATGTTGCTTGAATAGTGATGGATGTAAGTGAATAGTTTGTACATAATTTAATTTTTAAATGAGTTAGAATTCATTTGTTTGCACACGAGTATTGCTGTAGTTTCTCAATTATTTCTATCAAACACAAATTCTATACAATATTAATTATTTGTTAACAGACAGTGAAGTAGTTACAAGTATTATTATATAACACTATTCTATTCAACACTTAATTCATTTCTATACAGTCAAATGGTTCCAAGTATTGCCATATATCACTAATAATTAAATTAAACATCAATTATTTGCTAACACACAGTTAAAAGATCAAACAGTTCTATTTCTAACAATTCAATTTAGCATAAGTCATTTGTTTGCACATAGTTTAAATGTCAAACAGTTCTATTTGACCCATATCAAGTGCTACCACTCCAGGTCAGAGTAGACCTGAGAGCAATAGCAATGAAGGAACACTCTACATTCCTCAAAGTTCCAAGACCTGAGCCCTCGCTATCAGATTTTTAATGTCATATCCAGGACACTTGTTAGGGGGAATCTTACCCCTCTGCAGAGATGTAGTCAGTGTATTCAACAGCCCTAGTCGACTGGACTTATGGGGTTGGTCACAGAAAGTGTGAGAGCTGATTAGTAAAGATGTCTGTAATTCCTTCCCCACCCCCACCAAAAAAAAAAAAAAAAAAAAAAAGACTCCATCTATTTCACATTGTCAGTTAAAACTTTACCAGATTAAATGATACCTTTGATATTTCAAAATATCAGCTTCAGGTATGGCTTTCCCCAAACCCTCTGTCAGGGCATGATATGAAACAAAGTTACTTTTTAAGCAAAGCTGGTTTAAATTCAGAGTGATTCCTTCTCCTAGATAGGTTACTTAACCAAGGCTAAAGAACCTAGTCTGCACTACTATTTACCCATTGTTTGAGGGAAAAGAGATTCATGCCTTTCCCAAAAGACATTAGTGAAATTTGAACTCAGATTACTGATTCCATTTCTTATAATGATATCTGTTATGCTAACCTCAGTTAATAAAGAACTTCATGATAGAAATGAAAACTGGAAGACATTCACAGCAAATTGTTTAGTAGCAATATATTGGAGAAGAAAGCAAAAAAAAAAAAAAAAGTGAATGAATCATGTCCTAAAATTGATAATACAAGAACTTTTTAAATCTGAAGTTTATGTATTGACCAGGAGTGTTAGTGAAGATTTGAGTGAAAGCTTTGCCAATTGAAGTCAGACAATCACTGATGTAAACTTAATTAAATCAATAAGAATACAACAACGATTTTTTTTTTTTATATAAAGATCAATAACAAGAAAAATAGTGAAAGGGGGCAAAAGAATTTGAGGTCTGAAAACTAAGGCGAAGTAAAACTGAAAGTTTCTAAGACATCAGTAAAGAATAATGATAATAATCAGAAACCAAACTGATTAAATTCCTTTTGATCTGGTTCAAGAACTGAGAAAAAAAGACGAGAGAAGAAGAGGTAATGGAGGAGAGAGAGAGAAAGAAAGACGTATAATGGAGGAATGAGAGAGAGAGAGAGAGAAATTATAGAGTAAAGACACTAAAATTATTATCAAGAGTCTAATCTAATCATTTGGTTCCTTCACAAATAACTTCTTGGTTATTTGTCAAAGCAGACCAATGTTTGTACACAGGCAACTGTAAATGATTCCCAATATTCTCCATTTGTTCAACTGCTTCTTCCTTAAAAGTTTTCGATAAATAATTGGAGTTTTCTGTATCATGACTTCTTCCTGGCACTTTTAACTTCCTATCAAATGTTTAAAAAAAAAAAAAAAATGTAGAAGTCTCTGTGGCATAGAGGTTAACATACTGGACTGTGGCCTCAAAGTAAACAAGTTTAAATTCCAGTCACAATATTACGTTCACTTTTGGACTAGTGCCTTTATCTTCCCAGCTATGGGTTAAATAGTATCACTACTGTTCTTCTCCAAGGATGGTTTTGGTATTAAATAACCTGCAAAGGTTGATATGCCATTAAACAAAGAAACTAAACAAAAAAAAAGTACATTAGAAATTTATTAAAATTTCTGAAAAGTTTTGGATGTCTGGAAAACTGGTTGTACAGCCTTGATATAACTTAGCAACAGTTTATTTTTTAAATTTCTTTTGTTACCTCCCTTTCCCCCTCCTTATCCCTTCCTTCCCCCTTTTTCTTTCTTCCTTTTTTTTCTTCATTTCTTCTTCTTTCATCCCTTCCTTCTTTTCTTCCTTTAATTTTTCTTCTCCATCCCTTCCTTACTGTGCATGCATGAACTGGCATTCTCCTGTAAAGTTACTCAGTCTGTAGCAAGATACCATTGAGTAAGCTTGTGTACAGTGTTACAGTTGCATTTTGACCAAGTAAATGATTCAGTAAATATGCATCAAGTTTGTGTGCAGAAATATTTCCAATGATTAAGTTGGCATTTGAGAATGATTCAATGAGTGAAACTCAAAACTTTTTTACTTCAAACTTGGCTGGAAATCCATTGAAAGTAATCAATGTTTTTTGTAAGGTCTACAAACAAATAGAACAACCAAAAGTGTTCAGTATGCACTGGCTCCAGTTAACTGAAATCATTGATTGACAATGTGAGATTTAAAGGATCTCAAGATATTCCATGGACTGTTCAAGAAGTACCGAGCCATTTGGCATATATCAACAAACAATTTTTCAGATCTCATGCCGTGTTTTCTGGGAAAAAATCTCATCATCCAAGTCTATCATCCCCACTCTGCAGCCCAGAATTAGTTTTTTGCCATTTCAGGTTTTTTCCAAAAGATAAAATTGCTGTTGAAAAGAATGACATTTCAGACGATGGATCAGATTAAAGAGAATGTGCCAAAACAGCTGTTGGTGATCCTGAAAGATTGTGCAGAATATTTTGAAAAGTGGATTGAAGAATGGGTTAAGTGTGAAGTCCTACAGGGAGTTAAAGGCACCATTGCCATAGGTAGGCTGTTTTTTTTTTTTTTTTTTCTTATTTCATTAATATTGAATGGAGGAATTATTTCTGAACAGGTCTCATCGGACATTTTAAAAAATTGGAAAGTTCTACAAACTACATAAAAAAAAAATAAAAAAATAAAAAATTCAGAGTCTTGTATCAGAAATATTCAGTGTGAAACATTTAAGATAATGTTTTTTTTTGATGAAATAGTAAAACTTTCAAAAAGAATTTTTGCAGCCATGGTATTTATTCAAGACTAAACTACATAAAAACTTTAAAAGATAAAACAAAGCAGTTAACAAAATAATGAATACTCTAAAAGATATATGCACAACTTTTTTGACCAGTGGCCCTCATAGATATTGCTCACTTAATAAAAAATAAAATTGGCAAACATATTTAATGGAAGATCTGTAGTGATACTATTTAACCATTTCTGGGGGGAATAAGGAGGTGGTTCATACTTTCCCCAAGGGTATTAGTCATGAAAGTGAACATAATAGCACGACTGGAGTTTGAACTCACTAACTACAATGTTGGTGTCTTGTATGCTAGTCACTTTGCCAGACTGACTTCCCAACACAAAGTAATTGAAAAAAAAATATTAATACCTCAATGGGAATATCTTTATGATATTATAAATTCAGTTTCCATCTATTCATCAACACTGTCAACACATTGTTGGGATCTTTTCTGGTTTTCATCATACCAATTATTTTATAATGATAATAATAATAATAATAATAATGATAAAAAGAATATAAAGGTAATATTTAGCCAACCCCTCCATCATGAGCAGGATGTAACATGTCAATTTTTAAGCAATGTAGAACTGATTGGAATTTAGAGTTTTCCTTCTTTCAGACTGGTTGCCATACCAAGGTTAAAGTTTTCAGTCTAGCCTGCTATTTACCTATAGCTGGAAGGAGAATAAATCACTTCATACCTTTTTCCAAGAGTATTAGCATGTGAAATGCAAACTGTCCAAGTATTCCACATCCGTTGTGTCTATCATAACTTGCAATTGAAGAACTTAACAATCCTTAAATATCTCAAAATGGTTAAGGTAAACAACTCATAATCCACACAAACAGGTTTGTTCAGGATTTGATCTAAGCTTGTTGAGTTCATTTTCTACTAAAATGACCATTACGTAATGAAAACCTCCTACTAATAAAGGTACTTTCATAGAAAGACTGGGCACTTTAACCTTGGTATGGCAACCAGTCTGAAAGAAGGAAAACTCTAAATTCCAATCAGTTCTACATTGCTTAAAAATTGACATGTTACATCCTGCTCATGATGGAGGGGTTGGCTAAATATTACCTTTATAATATAATAATAATAATAATGATAATAAAAAAAAATGATATGATGAAAACCAGAAAAGATCCCAACAATGTGTTGACAGTGTTGATGAATAGATGGAAAGTGAATTTATAATATCAAAGATATTCCCATTGAGGTATTAATAGTTTTTTTTCAATTACTTTCATAGAAATATTAACATTTTTTAAAATCTCCAATGGAAAATCACAAGAATATGTTAGGTCCTATGTATGGGTCAAATAGATGTGTTTGAAAATTATTAGTATTGGATAGGAATACTTGAAACCATAACTGTGTGCAACCAAATGATTATAGACAAATAAGAAAAGTGCAATTAAAAAAATGCAATAAAACAGGGAAAATATTATGATTGCAATCAATCTTTTGCAGATGAATTAAATTCTGGTATTAAATAACCCATAAGGAGTTTATATGCCATTAAACAAATAAACCAAATTGAGAATGTATTAAGAAGGATAAATACATGGAGGATTCAATAAGTTTCCAGACTTTTTTGTACAGGCATTCAAAATTCTCGTAGACTCTTGAAAATTCAGTATGTTATTGTTATACATCTTATGAGATGACTGACCAATTTTTTATGATTTCAGGTTCAAATGAACTGCTACAGCAGGAATTGGATACATCCTACTAAAGCCTGATTATCACAGCTGGTGAATTTCAAAAATGCAATCTGGACTTTAGAAGAACGATATGCAATAAAATTCTGTTTTAAACTTGGAAAAAATGCCATACGATGAAAGCTGGATCTACTGCTATGACCCAGAGACCAAGAGACAGAGTTCCCAGTGGAAGCATGCTGGCTCTCCCAGACCCAAGAAGGCCAGACAGAGCAAATCCATCCACAAACTTTTGATGATCCCTTTTTTTGACAGCACTGGCATGAGCTACATGCACTGGGTTCCCACTGGACAGACAGTCAACAAGGAATACTATGTTGAGGTTTTAAGGGAGTTCAGGAAGAGATTCCGTCGGAAGAGGCCAGCACTCTTCAAATCGGGTCAGTGGCATTTCCACCAAGACAATGCACCAGTCCACAACTCCATCGTTGTCACTGACTATTTGACCAAGGTGGGCATCAAGACAGTTCCTCAGCCTCCCTACAGTTCAGACCTTGCTCCTTGTGACTTTTGGTTATTTCCTAAGCTCAGAGGCAGTCGTTATGAGACAATTGAGATGAAAGAGGCTGTGACGAAGGTCATTGACATGCTCACACAAGAGGACTTCCATGGAGTCTTCCAGAAGTTGTTGGTATGATACAACAAGTGCATTGTAGCCAGAGGAAATTCCTTGAAGGGGACTAGAGTTTCATGTGTGTACTCTCAATAAAAGTGCCCATACGAAAAAAAGTCTGGAAACTTATTTATTGATCTTCGTAAGTAGAGACTTTGAAATCCTGATATTATAAAGATATTCCCATGGAAAGTAGTTAGATTTGCATATCATGTAACATATACATATAATTTAAAGATATCTTAGCACCCTAGCTTGATGGGGGTGAGTTCTACCTTAGAACTCTATCAAAGCTCTGTATATTTCTTCAGTTTGTTTAGTATCAGCTGCTTCGAGATGCTATGCCAGTGTAAACCATTAGACCCTAAGGACTTTGCTGTTAATAGTGTTGCTGCTGCTGCTGTGCCCATTTATAGATTCCAATCAACAGAAGTGTTAACATTTTCTTAAATCACCCTGTACATCAAAATAAAACTATTTCTAATGATAATTCAAATAATTTTTATATAACAAAAATATAATAGAAATTTTGAATTTCAGTGAAAAACTCGGTATTCATCCAACTTTTTTCTTTTTTAAAAACAAGTTTTCAATATCAAGAGATATCTGAATTACAGAAACTCATAAACTGTCTTTGAGATGATACACATGAATGTTGTTAGTGAATGTCGTGTATACACACAGGAGAATACAGTTGACGTCTTCTCAGAATTGTTGCAACAAGTCATTTACAATTAATGGAAACAGAAATTAAATATAGAAATTTAAATTATTAATTTTCCTCGCGTGATAGTTTGGGGAGTGGCCCAGCTACACACCAAACTTTTTTAGTATCAGTGAATGAGCAAGTCCAAAAACGAAAGAAATAAAAAAAATTTTAATGTGCTGATATAATCATGAAATTAAGTATACCATACAAAAAAATCATAAAAGATTGCAAATTGCTGATGCTTGCTTTAAAACTATTGAATAAAAAGATATTGTTACTGGTGCAATTTATTGAGATCATTCTTTACTTTGGGTGAGAAATTATACCTTTTTGCAAATGTGAGTTTATCAGTCATGAAATCTGATCTCTCAGATAAAATAAATGAGGATTCTTCCAAGCTGTAGCTATCAATAGTATTGTAAGGCTGCACCACTTGGATTCTTATGAAATGTGTAGAAAAAGAAATGAAGAAAAAGCTAGATAGGAACTACACAAGGATGCTATGTGATCTTTTGAATGAGTCCTGGAAGCAGCACTTCACAAAACTGCAGCTGTACAACCACTTACCTATCATCACACAAACTATTCAAGTAAGACATGCTGGGCATTGGTGCAGAAGTAAGGACAGACTCATAAGCAACATTCTCCTACACATGGACACACCAGTGTTGGCTGACCAGCAAAAGTTTACATTAATAACCTCTGTGCAGATACTGGATGCCATCTAGAGAATCTACACAGGGTGATGGATGATAGAGATAAGGTGAGAGAGAAAGTCAAGGAAATCCTTGCAGTCAACACACAATCATGATGATGAAGATAGAAATAAATCAAAATAATGAATATGATTATTAAATATTTAATTTATAATGATGAAAATTTTTGTTTGTAAAGATAAAGATTTACAATTTTGAATTTTACTTTTTTATTATAAAAATGTCAAAAAATAGATATACGGGGTGTTTCAGAAAAACTGATATCATTTTGTAATTTAATATCTTGATTAGTTCACATTCACATAATTTCAGATTTTAAGAGCCTGTGTTAAAACAACTTAAAATTCTATGTTTAGTATATTTTTTTTTTGTGTGTGTGTGGGGGGGTCATCGAAATGCCATTCACTGAAAAAGAAAAGATGTTTTAACATAGAATTTGTTTCTACATATGATGTTAAAATTTTAGATCATTTGAATGAGGATTGGTCAAGTTATTAGATTATAAAATGATATTGATTTTTATGAAACACCCTGTACATCTCAAATGATATCAAATTTTTTGAAACACCATGTACAGCTTTTACTGTTAACAAACCAAAAAAAAAAAAGAAGCTAGACAAATAATTCTTCCCTCACAACAACTATTTAGAAAACTGCATATTGATTCCTTATGAATTAATTATGATTAATACAAATAGAAATGCTGTTTTTGTGGTTGACTGAGGGACTATACTCAGGTTTTTTAGAATTGAAATCATTCATCAAAGTAAAAGGTTAAGTTATGACTGGAAATTGTTCTTAATCTATTTTTTTTCTCCTGAAACATTGTTTTGCCTCTTCTGAGCATTGAACATATACAAGACTTCCTAGCAGAGGTCATCTTTATTATGTGGTAGTTGGCATTAATGGTATTCAACAAATTTGATTGAAAAATAAAACTTTAAACCCCCCCCCCCAAAAAAAAAAAACTTGAGAGAGAAACCTGCTGAAAATGTCTGAGTTTCAGCAAATTAATCTGTTTTTAAAAAAAGTGATATTTCTGGCAAATAAGTGACCAAAATCATCCAATAAATATTGCACTAACATTACTATCAATCAGTCTCACTAATCCCCTTCTTTGTTCATGTATAATTGATTAATTGATTTGAAGATTGAATTTTTATGCATTCCCCACCCCAAGGTTACTTTCTCCATCCTGATGGCTGTTCCAACAAAGTTTTATTAAAATTCATCATAAAACAGCAAAAATATTCTCCTAAACAGAGACTGTATACAATGTGTGTCATTCTCATGAGTTTACAGAAATGTTTATAGTATAATGGTTATTATCATAAGGAAGGAACACAGCAAATACAGTTCAAATATGGAAAAGGCTGTTTTATTTCACATATCACTAATATTCTGAGGTGGTGGGGAGGTATGAATTCAACTATTCTCTCTCTAGTTATGGGTAAATCTTGGTAGGGCAATCAGTCTAGAAGGAAAACTGATTTTAAACCTGTTAAACTCAGCTTAAAAAAGGAACTGATCTTGTGTCACATTCTGCTTGTGCTAAGGGACTGATAAATATATATATATGTGATTCTTTTACCTAGATTACTTGCTTTGTTTAAAATTGACACTTAAGATTATATATATATATAGGCAAAAATTGATTATAAGGATTATGTTATTATAGGGAAAAAATCTTGTTGATTATTTATTTTTCATAGTTGAGATTACTTGATAGACTTAAGATAACATTCTATTCGAGCTAGTTTCTTTGAAAAGCATTTTCCAGGCATCCAATTCTGATGAGCTGCCATCACCAATTGCACTTTTAAAACAGTACAAAAGAGTGAAAAAAGGGAATTTAAGCATTTTCTGTGTCTTTTCGTTTGTTAATATCAAAACAGAACATTTGTAGAAAAAAAAAAATGCTGGAATAGAAAAAAGACAAAAATAAATAGGTGGATATGTATGTATACATTATGTATAAAGTGCCAAAACGTTTGTGGCCTAACTAAAGAACCATGAAACATACATAATATTCCATATGTTAAACCTTGCAGTCCAATACAACTGACATTATTTCTCATGTTTCCTTCTGAATAATAAAAAGTAAAAAAAAAATTTCATTTTGGTTGAACAGAGAACTTTTCAGCCCTCCCTTAATATACATGTTAATATTTTGGCAACATTGTTGAATACAACGGACAAAGAATAATTTGCCTAGTTTTATTCATTTTCTTGTTTTCTTACGAGAAAATATATAGAAAATACAAGTGAGTATATATCTATATATATCCAGTATATATAATATAAAATAGTACTGATATAATACACATACAGCATCATCACAAATCCTAAGTGCCCAGCAGTATTTGGATTAGTGGTAATGATACTTTGGCCTTGATACCATTCAAGTAGAGGTCCATTTTATATATATATATATATATATATATATATATAAAAATAAAGGTGAACCAATGAGTTCACAGCTTGATACAGTTATTAGCTGAATTTTGATGTGAAATTTTCACTAAAGAATATTTTATCTATGATCAATAGAGAAGTACAGGATTAAGGAAATACATTAAGTTTGAAAATATATTTTCTATAAATGCTTTTTATCCTATCACCAGGCTATTGATTTATTGTGTTAATTATACATATATAATTAACACAATTAGTCAATAGCCTGATGATAGGAAAAAGCTTTTATTTTATACTTACTATTATATATATATATATATATATATATATATATATAAACAATTAGTCAATAGCATGGTGATAGGAAAACCATTTATTTTACACACAATATATATATATATATATATATATATATATATATATATATATATATATATAGAGAGAGAGAGAGAGAGAGAGAGAGAGAGAGAGAGAGAGAGAGAGATGTACAGAGGATGTTCAAATATAGATTTACACTTTTTAAAATATATTTTATTAAAGAGTGAAGTGGTTTATCTATTCATTGAAAAAACAATATTTTTCTTAAATAGATAACTTGAAACATTTCATCTTTGATGCTTTTCTAAAAATCAATGCTACCAAGGAAATCTTTTCAATTTGCAAATGGACTTTCAGGTTCTAAAATGAAAACATGCAATTTTAATTGAATATTTAGGCAAATCTTTGGAAGACCACACTTGATGTTTCAGATGGTTAAATGTGGCCTTAAGCCCTTGGATTTTCCTCCGATACAGTAGACCAGGAAAGGGTAATAAAAAGCCATTTTTTAGTGTACATTATTGGTTTCTCTCTATTAATATGAAGTCTATAACAGCAAATTCAATATCACTATCAAGTCCCCTTAGGAGTTGTAATGAGTCGGTTGTATATATGTGCAAGTTTTCTCATCTTTGAAATAAACTACCTTTTTTCATGAATGAAAAGAAATTTAACAGAAATGTCCTGGAAGCAACACATTCTTGCTTGAAGAATTTGGTAGATTTTGTCTACATTGGTGCTGAGTCAATTCTGATTCCAGTAAACCATTTACAGGAGAGAAAATGTAATTGCTTCCACACAGGAGAAAAGAGTATAGATTGGTTTGGTTTCTTGATTTTTAACAGAATATCAACCTAAGTTAATTATTTTTTAAACCAAAGATACCAGAATTTTATTATATCTTGTGGAATATTATACAATCAAAATGGATACTATTAGGTATTATTTATTACCAATCTCTGTTTGGTTTGGTTTCTTTTTTTAATGGTATATCAACATTCATGGGTTATTTAATGCCAAAGCTATCCTAGTAAAAGAACAGTAATGGTATTATTTAACCCATAGCTTGTGGTGGTGGTGGGGGATAAGGAAATTCATAACTTTCCCAAGGGTATTAATCTGAAACTGGAGTTCAGACTTGTTTACTACAATGTGGCAGTCCAGCTTGTTAGCCATGATGCCACAGGGACTTCTCTGCAAGAAAGAAGAGTGAGAGAAGAGAGACAGATGTGAAAAAGACATAGAAGTAGATAAAGAGAGAGAATAAAAGAGGAAAAATTATGGAAAAATGAAAAGTGAGAAAAATAAAACACAGAGAGAGAGAGAGAGAGAGAGAGAGAGAGAGAGAGGTATAAAGAGAACAGAGAGATTATACAGCCACAGACATATTGATGGTCTCAGTGGTGTAGTAGCTCCCAGACTGGTTGAACTGAAGCATCATAGTAAGCAAGTTTGTATTCCAGTCACACTACTATGTTGATTTTTGGTCTAATACTCTTGGAATAGGTATGAACCCCCCTTATCCCCCACACACCAACTATGGGTTAAATAGTATCAGTGCTGTTTTTCTACTAGGATGGATTTGGCATTAAATAATCCATGAAAGTTAATATGGCATTAAACAAAGAAACTATATATATATATATATATATATATATATATTATTATAAATGGAGTGATTGATATATTAAGTTAGAAAATTCGGCACACACGACATACGGAGCACTGAACAGCTGTTTCGACCTTATTAGGCCTCATCAGCAGTGCACACCGTGATCTCTACCACTGGAGATTGAACCAACAACCACAGTATGCAGAAGCCAAAACTTTACCACTGGGCCAATGGTTCATGCCACGTATAAGCAATACCGAATTAACAAGCCATGGTAAATTGCGCTACCACTTGACCTAATGTGTCTTTTTTATAGGTACGTATTCCCTATAGCAGACACGGCCACCTCCGGGGCTATGTCTTCCCAAGTTGGAGTTACGATGAAACCTAATAAGGTCAAAACAGCTGTTCAGTGCTCCGTATGTCGCATGTAGGTGTGTGCTGGATTTTCTTGTCATGGTAATTTCTAACTTAATATATGTATATGTATGTGTGTGGAGAGAGAGAGAGAGAACACATAAATAAGTGCATCTATACCATTTTTGGCATGTCTCTTCTGTTTTTTCTTTCTGATTTTTTGTTAATTTTTTTTTAATCTTTAAAAAATTCTTTAATCAATCTATTATAAAATAATGATGCAATTAAAAAAAAAAGAAAAAAAAAAAGAAAGAAAAAGATGATGTGGTGAGGGGGCAGTTATT
Organism: Sepioteuthis lessoniana; assembly: GCA_963585895.1. Taxonomy (NCBI): domain Eukaryota; kingdom Metazoa; phylum Mollusca; class Cephalopoda; order Myopsida; family Loliginidae; genus Sepioteuthis; species Sepioteuthis lessoniana. Next base: position 75,001,419 of record OY757934.1, read on the forward strand.
TCCAATTCACAAAGCTAATTTTCTTCTAAACCAAAGACAGAAGGTTTTCAATATTTTTAGTGGAATATAATATAATGAAAACAGATATCATTAGATATTATTTATTGTCAAACTACAATATTGAAAAAAAATTAAAACTGCAAAAAATATAAGGTGTGACTTATTTTCAAACTGATTTTGGCCACAGAGTTTGGGTGGAAGTCCTTGTGCCATATTAGCTGGACTGTGACTTCCTAGTAAGTGAGTTCAAACTCCAGTCGCACTATTATGTTCACTTTTGGACAAATACCCTTGGGTAAGGTATGAAGTCCATTCACTGCCTCACCCCCACCAGCTATGAGTTAAATAATACCACTACTAAGAGGATGGCATTGGCTTTAATAACCCACAAAGGTTGATATACCATTAAACAAAGAAAACAAACAAAATAGAGCTCAGTCATGAATAATATCCCATGATATCCAATTTTATTGTATAATGTTCCTCGAGAAATAAAACAAATCCTGATATTTTTGGTTTTGAGAATAATCAACTTTTAAAAAATTATTTATTGGTGACGTATGTATAGACATATATTTACCCAAGAAGAAAATTTAAAAAGGACAAATTCTTGTTGCCCGAGTGTCTTTTCACATAATAGTGCTTAATATTTAAGATTTTTTTTGTATAGATTTATATTGATAAATTTCTTGCTATTTGTATATTAAATAATAAAATACAAAACATTAATTGCAACTATCAGTTTAACATTTTCATGATCCCCCAAAAGGAAATTATAAATATAATGAGTCCAAAATAGAAAAAAAAATGTCATTATCGCCTGATGATCACGAAAACGTGAAATTAGCAATAATCAAGCAAATATTTTTAAAAAGTGTAATACATGTTCTTGATAAATTAATTAAAATGCTGCTGAAAAAAAAATGTAATTTAAACATGAAAAGACAGACTGAATGACTTCATTGATTTAAAATAAAATAAAACATTTATAACCACAAAAATAAATCATGATACATTTTACTACCTGTGAAAGAAAGGATGTACTTGAAGTTTAAACATGAACAAATTTTCTTTCTGAAAGACAATATCAAACTTGTTTGATATTTCTTTATCTGGTTTAGCAATGAAATAATGTCTTTAGTGAAAACACATTTAGGGAAAAATTCAAGAAATATTTATGCAATTGCAGTAGATATATATTTTTTCAATAGCACAATACAATATCAACAGTAAGTAAAATAAGTAAAGTTGGCGACCTTAGTCGAGGATGACTCGAAGGCTCCCTTTTCAATAGCTACTACACTGAGGTGTAGGGAGGGTGCTACTCCATTCCCTGGATTGCTCCACTTTACCCTTTACCCACATTTTTACATGGTTTGGTTTGGTTGTATAGGGCACCCAGTGAGAATCAAATTCACTAACAATGGTCTGATAATGTAGCTTGCTATAACAGCTGAGGTGTCCATTTACTTTCTTTATTCATTGGAGTTTGGTTTGGTTTAGTTTCTTTGTTTTAATGGCATATGAATTTTTGTGGGTTATTTAATGCCAGAGCCATCATCATAGAAGAACAGTAGTGGTACTATTCAACCCATAGCTGGTGTGGGGGGATAAGGAAGTTCATACCTTTCCCAAGGGTATTCATTTGCAAGTGAACATAATAGCATGGCTAGTTCAAACTCACTTACTACATCATCATCATCATCATAGTCCATCACCTTAGCCACTGTGCAATGGAAACTCCCTTATAGGGTGAAGACGTAAACATACATCATTGGATTTCATGGGGAAATTTGTTTCTTTTGAATTTTAAAATTAATATACATTTAAATGATATCTAACCAGTTGCAATTTTAATTGAAGATTCCTGGACATCATTTTTATTCACAGCATGTTTGTATTTATTCATGAGCAAGATGTAACACAAGGTTAATTTTTAAACAGAGTAAAGTAGATTTGTATCCAGAGTTTTCCTTCTCCAAGACTGGTTGCCTGACCAAGGCTAAAGAACCCAATCTGCCTTATTTACTCATAGCCCAAAGGAAGAAAAGATAGATTCATGTTTTTCCTAATGGCATAAGTGTAAAGTGAAATGCAAACAGCATCGTCCAGGATTTGAACTTGATTTGATTTGGTTGGGTTTTACGGTATACCAACACTTGTAGGTTATTGTTGTGGACCAGTAAAAGGTCTGGAAGAAAGAACTCGGGATTACGTGAAACAAGTATATTGAACAAAAATATAAATACAGCATAGATAAAAGAGTGTTGAACGTCAGTCTGACTGCCAAAGTGTTAGGCTGGACTTAACTTAACACCAAGATGAATATTCTCTCGGTATTCATCGTAATAGGAAGAGTTCATTATAGTCCATAAGGTAAGTATCATAACAGTTATTTAATGCCAAATTCTCTTTATACATATTATATATGATTTGTAAATGCATAATTTGTAGATAACATTTTTAAATGAACCAAAACTCATTTGTTTGCATACAGTTAAATGGTTATACATAGGATTTGTTAGTCAATTGTTTTTAGGTAATCTTATTTTTAAATTAGTCAGAGCTAATTTGTTTGCACACTAGGATTATCATCATTTGCACCCAGTTAAATGGTTCCAAATATTCTAATACAAATAATTCTATTTAGTATTAATCATTTAGTCACACTCACTTAGATGGTTTCAAATATTGCTATCTTACATCAAATAGGTTTTATTTGAACACTGTTAATTGGTTTCAAGCATCACAATGTAACACTTATGATTCAATTTAGGCAAATAGCTAAAGTGTTTCAAGTATTGCTAATCAACTCTAATAATTCTATTCAACATTACTCATTCATTTGCATACAGTTAAATTGTTCCAAGTATTCCTATGTATCACTAACAATTCAATTAAATATCAGTCATTTGTTTAAAACACAGTCAAATGGTTAAACAGTTTTATTTGTAACAATTTGATTTAATATTAATCATTTGCTTGCACATAGTGTAAATGTCAAGCAGTTCTATTTGACCCATAGATAGGACCCTATCAGATGCTACTGCTCTATGGTCAGAGTGGACCTGAGAGCAATGGCAATGAAGGGGTACTCCACATTCCTCAAAGCTCCAGCATTACTGGAGCCTCATCATCAAATGTTTTAATGTTATATCCAGAACACGATTTGAACTTGAGTTCATTTCCTAAAATGATTATCAATATGATATGTGTACCTAATACGTTTGTTGTAATTCACATTTTAAACTACTTTCAATACTAGTATACCTGTACTACCAAAAATAATGGAAATATTTAAAGAATTAAGTATTAATCATTCGACATTTTGGTTTCCTTTGTGTTTTCTGATATATACAGTTCTTGCAGCATTGACCAATAACTTCTGTAAATCATCTTCTATCCATGACATGTTATATGTTAGCTACAAATAATTTAGGATTATATGTTTCAAGTATTCTTATCCAATACAAGTAATGTGTACACTGTTATATGGTTTTAAACATTCCTATTCAATGCTTATAATTTTTAACAGGTCTATTTTACCCATAGATGGGACCCCAATCGGTACTACCTTGTATAACCATACTTTCCCACTGCAAGATTTTTTTTTTAGTTGCACTTTTTTTTTATAAGAATAATCTTTCTACCAATGGTCTGGGAGACCGGGGTTCAAACCCAGGTCGAATCATACCAAAGACTCAAAAAATAGTACTTGATGCCACCTTGCTTAGCACTCAGCACTATAAGGTGAGGATCAAAGGCAAAGTGGAGCAATCCTGGGAATGGAGTAGCACCCTCCCCTACATCTTGGTGTAGTAGCTATTGAAAAGGGAGCCTTCAGGTCACTCTCGAATAAAGTCACTAACTTTACTTCTATGGTATCAAGTATTCCTATCCAATACAAATAATCTGCATATAGTTATATGATTTCAACTCTTCTGATTTAATTCTAATAATTTATCCACAATTATATGGTTTCAAGTAACTATTTTATTTTTGATTTGTTAAAACACACTTCTAGGGTATCAAGTATTTCTATCTAATACTAATAATGCACCATTCCTATCCAATACAAATAATTTTCAAACAGATCTATTTGATCCATACATTAGACCCTAACAAATATTACGACACAGGGTCAGACCAGAACTGTCAATGAAAAAGTACTCCACACTCCTCAGAGCACCAGAACTGGAGCTTTACTACCAGATACAGTTTAATGTCATACACAAGACAATTATTTGGGGTGAGATGGGGGTCTTACCACTCTGTAAGGGATCCAGTTGGCATATTCTTAGCTCTGCTGACAGAATATGAAAGCAGAGAGAAAGAGAGGAGAGCAAAAAACATGCATGGTGTTATATGATAACTTCTTATATAAACCTGGAAAACTTTTGCATAGGAGTGATTGATGGATTGTGGGTCAAAGTTTAAGTCTCCAGCCACAAGAAAATGTGAGTGGTTGGCTGTGGATAGTTTCTTGTAAACTAAAAGTGAGTTAGATTAAAAAAGTAGAGAGTTGAGTTTTAGACTCCAAGGGAAACAGATGTATATTTTGAGACTTAATCAAGACTATCCCACCCCTATTGTTGATTTGGTTATGATAAAAGAATGAATCTCTAACTGAACAAAAATCACCTTTTTATGAGACTGTTCCAAAAAGAACTTGTAACATCCAAAATAAATGTCAGCGGGTTTTTCTAACAACATGCTTGTTTGTTCTTTGTCACCAAGATCAAGTGATAACCTTGTGAGGGACATGCAATGTTACAGTAGAGAGAGAAAGAGAAATCAGAGAGAGTGAAAAAAAAGAAAGAGAAGCACAGAGAGAGAGAGAGAGAGAGAGAGAGAGAGAGAGGGAAATAAATAAATAAAGAGAAAGCACAGAGTAAAGAGAAGGCACATACAAAGTGTGGATTGAAAGCTCAAAGGGAGAGGAGAAAGAGAGGAGCTAGAAAGAAAGGACAGAAACATGAGGAGTGAGAGTGAAAGCATGGAGGAGAGAGGAGGGATACGTTTATGAAAATTAAGTCTTGATAGCCATATTAGTTGAGTAGAAGAGAAGATACACATGAAAAAAACAATACACAAGACCTTCCTATTGAATCTGAAGAAGCAAAGTAAAAGTATCAAAAAGCTCAACCAGCAACATATTGAGTAAAATGCTTACAAGACTTCTAGACAAAGTGAAAGTGAAAGTAGGTACCATTCAGATGTAATCAACCTGTACAGTTATGGACAAAGCATAAGAGAATTGACTTTGGTTGATGGCAAGACAGCAATATGTTACAGGCAATCACATGCTAAAGTAGGTTGCGTCCAATTACTATTTACTATGTACCATCAGATGTCTTAAGTATCAAAGTCTGTCACAATGCAGAGGAAAAGGATTGTAAAACATCAAAATATGATAGTTGTTTTTTTTGTTTTTTTTATTACAAAGGTCATCCATTAAATAAGGTGTATTTTATCTAAGAGTTGATAATAGGAAGCACTGTTTACAGTTGCACTTCTTTCAAGGAAATCAGTTATGATAGGCCCTTTCATACCTCAGAACACAGCATGACCTTCTTTACTGAACACTATTGAAGTGTCAGAATATTTCCACTTCATGGACTGTCTTTTCAACCTAAGCTCGTAGTAGCAAATCCATGTCTAGCACATTTGTAAAGAGTTTTTTGACTGGAACATAGTTCTCTATACACATCACACATTCTTCATTAAATTTCACATGGTTTCCATTTCTTAGCCGCCAAAAATTTAATGACAGACCTCTGTTCAAGCCTGGAGTAGTCTTTTTGATTTGCTGCTATTTTGAATAGCCTCAAAACAAATATTTTTGAAAGATTAAGATAATCTTTGCTATAAACCAATTTCAAAGAATACAGAGTTTACATCTATTGAAAAAAAAAATTATTTTGCTTGTTCCAAAAAATATTTCTCTTAATTAATTAATGACCTTTATATTTCAATTGAACAGAGTTCTTCATCAATTGGCTCAATGATTCTTCATTTCTTAGATTAGAAGTAAAACTGTGATTGATCTGTATTTTTTAAGTAGTGATCAATCTACCAAATGTATACATTAAAAAACAACTTAAAATATGGAATATATATTTTTGTGAAAGATGAAAAATTAATATGATGGTATGTAAATATATGAAAAACAAAATATTCAGAGAATGTATTTGTTATATGAAATTTGCCAATTTTTTGGTCTTTATGACCATTTCAGGGCAGTGACATTGATGTTTGGTTTGGTTTTATGGCATATCAACCTCATTGATGTTTAATGTTTCATCTAAAAAAATAATTTTTAAATGAAATGAAAAAAAATGAATTTTTTTTAGTGTGATTTGTTCTGAAGATGAAAAGACCGAATCATTGGCACATTTTATATAAAGGATACATCCTATGGATATTTTTTTCATATATATTCAAAAGTGACCAAAAGAAAATATAGTTTACTTTAGAAATTGGAGCTTCAACAAGTTTAACACTATGGATTATTATCAAAACACCAAGAAAAACAAATAGCACTATAACTGTTTGTGTACAAGATGAACTATTTTTCTAGATTTTTCAACCCTAAAGTTAGGGATGCATATTATACATGAGAATTATAAAATTAACTTTATTTTTCATGGTACATTCAAGATGAGAGGATCAAAAGTAAATTATATCTATAGTTCAAAGTATATTGTGTTTTACACAGTTACTGAAATTTCTATTTGTTGATAATGTTTGTTTTTCCTAATGTGAGCTTATTTTTATTGCAAACTTGTTGCCTTTTTCTGTGAACATGTCCATCAATTTGTTCTAAATGCAATGTATATTTTGTGTTTCAAAATACAATGTAAACTATATGAATTTTATTTTTAGACGGTACAAACCAATAAAAAGTTGGTAAATTTACTTAAGTTTTGTTAATTTGAATTCTAAAAAGTTTTAGTGATTTATACACAAGAACTTTTTCCAGAATTTCATAGTCCAAAATTTGTTTTGGTTTGGTTTCTTTGTTTAATGGCATATCAAACTTCATAGGTTATTTCATGCCAAAGCCATTTTTCTAAAAGAACAGTAGTTGTACTATTTAACCCATAACTGGGGGGCGGGGGGCGGATAAAGGGGTTCATGCCTTTCCCAAAGGTATTAATCTGAAAATGAATATAATATCATGACTGAAGTTCAAAGTCATTGCTATGTTGCAGTTCAACAATTTAGCCATTATGCCACAGAGACTCTCCCCACCCCTGTTCAAAATAAAGGGGTGAATATTATACATGAGTGCGTGTTATACAGAAATAATTATTGTAATGATATAGAGTGAAAAGTTAATCCCAGATGTATATTATTTGTCAACCCCTTCTTTTCTCATGAAACCAGAGATTATTAAAACTTAATGCAATACAAAGGATAAAAATAATTAATTCTTAAAACAAATATTTTTTTATTTCACTATTTGCTAGTTACAAATTAATTTGAATCAACATTTTTTTCAACACCTTCACATTAACGAATGAAAACCTAATGTTTATTCCTGCCATAATGATGTCATGTGTAGAAAGAAAATGTCAAGATTCTTTATAAATAATTAAATAATTTGGCATATGAATATCATAATGTGCTGGCAAAAGAGAGTAAACAGTATGTGACTACTGAGGGAAGCCTAAAATGACTAGAGTTACTGTGTTTGAAATAGAAATTGTTAATATTAGTGTGTTTAGAAAGTAATTATGTTTTATCAGAGGATATAAAAACAAAAGTAAAATTTATTTAAATATCAAGGTGTTTGGAAAGTAATTACAGTTTACCAGATATTATCATAAAAAATGTAATCATTTTCATTTTTAATGACTCCATCCCACAAGAGAAATTTTCAATTCCACATTTAAAGAAATCTGGTGCTTTCCCTACCCCAAAAGTTTGTAAGTCCATATAAAAATTCTTTATTTTTGAATGTTCTACCATTGATAAAATGCAAAGCTATCAGTGCTAAATCTGGTGAGTATTGATGATGATGAAGAACTTCCAGTTCTAATGATTTTATCTTTCTTTGTGTGTGTGTGGGTGTGTGTGTGTGTGTGTGTGTGTGTGTGTGGAGGTTGTTAAGCTGTAGTTGTTGAAAATTATATTTTTTATGATAACATTTGAAATAAATTTAACTAAAATTTGTTTTTTTTTTTTTTTTATAAAATGAAAGAATTTTTTTTTTCATATACTCAACTTTTAGGAACTTCCTTTTAGAAGTGTGATTCAAATGTGTTAGTTCAATATGCCTCTCAAAAAATGTGCATGGTTGCAAAGAAAATCTTTCAAATCTTTTGGAAAATAAATTTTTATTTAACAAGATAAAGCTGTTTTATGATATGATTTTTATCCTGAGTAGTGCTTGCTGCTTCTGTTATAAATAACACAAGATTTAATATATCAATATGACACAATGAAACTGTTCAAAGAAACTCATAAACTGAAACTATTTTATTATGAGCAGTGTTTGCTACTTCCATTATAAATAGGGGTGCTCTAAAAACACTGTCCAATTTTTGTGAACTGAATTACCATGACCAGAAAATCCGGCAAACACTTGTATGTAACATATAGAAACGCTGGACAGCTGCTTTGACCTTATTGGGTCTCATCAGCAGCATAAACCATGATCTCCCCCACTAGAGATCGAACCAGCGACCACAGAATGCAGAACTGGAACTCTACCACTGAGCCGGCAGTCCACATCACACACAAGTGATACCAAATCAACTTGTTACGCAATTACCATGATGAGTTGCTTTGGCACCACTTGTGTGTGATGTGGACTGACGGCTCAGTGGTAGAGTTTCGGTTTTGCGTTCTGTGGTCACTGGTTTGATCTCCAGTGGGGGAGATTACAGTATGCCCTGCTAATGATACCCAATAAGGTTGTAACAGCTTTCCAGCGTTTCTGTATGTTGCGCACAAGTCTTTGCAGGATTTTCTGGTTGTGGTAATTCAATTCACGATATAATTCCTCTACTTAAAAAAAAAAAAAATTTGGTATGAATTATTTAGACTCTGTTCTAACTTTATTTTAATAGTTGTAGAATCAGAAATTCACATTCCTAATGATTAAAATGTCCTCTTAATTTTCTATCACTTCTTTCAAAATTTTATCTTGAAGGTTAAATGCCTCTAATCATGAAAAAAGAAGTATATGCATTTACTTTTCAAGATTCATCATAATTTTGCTTCTTGATAATGTTACCAGGAATACACTGCAGAAGCTCACTGACTTGGGAAATGAGACTTTGCCACATAGGCTTGTAAAAAAAAAGGTAGAGAGAGATTAGAAGAATATAATATTAGGTTGACAAGAAAGTTCTGGCAGAATTTTTAATTTTGATTTCAAATGATGTATTTTCAAATAAGTTTTCGTTATAATCCCTTTACTTTATATATCATTTTAAATAGCGTTTTTCGCTCTACCTAATCGTTTAAATTACAATCGTTTTAAAACAATTATGTCTTCCTTTCAGAACGTTGAATACAAGATGGAAAAAAGCAAATTTGCACAATTTTCTTATTTCAATTCAAGCTAGGCTGAAAAGCTGTTGAAACAGCTTGCGATATCAATGAAGCATTTGGCCCAGGAACCACTACTGAACGCATAGCACAATGGTGGTTTAAGAAATTTAGTGGTGGCAACAAGAGTCTTGAAGATGATGAGCGTAGTGGTCAGCCATCAGATGTTGACAACGATCAATTAAGAGCCTTAGTCGATGCCAATCCACACACAACTGTTCGAGAACTTGCTTCTGAATTAGATGTAACATATACGATGATCTCCAACCACTTAAGAGAGATTGGAAAGATGAAAAATTTGATAAATGGGTGTCTCACAAATTGAACGACAACCAAAAGAAACGCCATTATGAAGTATCATCTTCCCTTCTTTTACGCAACAAGAACGACCCATTTCTCAACCGGGTTGTGACTTGCAATGAAAAGTGGGTTCTTTATGACAACTGGTGATGCTCAGCTCAGTGGTTAGAGGCTGACGAAGCTCCACGACACTTCCCAAAGCCAGAGTTGCACCAAAAGAAGGTCATGCAGACTGTTTGGTGGTCTGCGATCGGTCTCATCAATTACAGTTTTTTGAATGCAGGCGAAACCATTACGGCAGAGAAGTACTGTCAACAAATGGATGAAATGCATCAGAAAATTTGACAACAACACCCAGCATTAGTCAACAGAAAAGGCCCAATTCTCCTCTATGACAGTGCCTGACTGCATGTTGCTAAACCGAGCCTGCAGAAATTGAACGAATTAGGCTTCGAAACTCTACCTCATCTACCATACTCTCCAGACCTCTCACCTACCGACTACCACTTTTTCAAGCATCTTGACAACTTTCTGCATGAGAAATGCTTCAAAAACCTAAGCCATATCAAAAACACCTTCAGCGACTTCATCACCACCAGAACGCAAGATTTTTACGGTACTGGCATAAATACACTTGTTTTGCATTGGCAAAAGTGTGTTGATTCTGATGGTGCTTATTTCAATCAATAAATTTTTGATTTGAGCTGATATATGTTCATCTGAATTTAAAAGTTAAAAACCGCAAGAACTTTCTTGTCAACCTAATATATTCTCCTGATCTCTCAAGTAGCAATTTTTTTTTAAGCATTTGGACACTTTTCATGCCAAAAAATGATCTATTCCTTAGGAGAACTAGAATTTGCATTTGAAGATTTCTTGGCTTCAAAATCTTTAAAGTTTTATTGTACAAGCATAATAATCTTGTTAATTAATAGCAGAAATGCATAGATGTTTGGGGATTATATTTTGACTGATTAAAATATTGTTTAAATTATTCATTTAAAGATTTCTTGGCCTCAAAACCTTTTAGAGTTTCATTATACAGGCATAAATCACCTTGTTAATTAATGGCAGAAATGCATAGATATTCATGCATCATATTTTGACTGATTATAACACTGTTTAAATTCATTTATTCAGGAATAAAAGTTTTATTTTAAAATCAGACAGTATTTTCCAATTAACCTCATATTTATGTATAGATATATATATTCACTATATCCTAACAATCATTTATAAAAAGTCAATTTCTTCTAAAGCATATCTACTGGGATTTTATTATTTCAAGGTAAATGGGATTAAAAAAACAAATCCTTTTTCCCTCCAGAAGAATACAGTTGAATAGATTGGCTAAAATGTAATAACAAATTCAACTAAAAGTAAATCTATAAATAAAATAAAACAAAAAGAAAGAGACCAATAAAAAGAGTAAAAAGATTACAGTTCCAGTAAGGGATTAGAGAAATTAGGATTAACGATTTTATCAGAAATAAGATTAAAAGTTGATTTAATTAAAACTTTCAAAATAATGGAATTTCTAGTTATGGTAGAGATTTTTTCAATATTTCTTACTGAACTAGAAATTTACTATTTAGACAGATTTCAAAAAGTAAGTCGACTGATCAATTAGATTTTTTTGCTAATAAAGTATTATATTTTTGGAATAAATTGCCTAATTAAATAAAAAACAACAAAAATGTAAAAAAAGATAAATAAATAAATCAAGATTAAATTGAATGATTTCAGAAAAAAAAGGTAAGAAAAAATTTAAGAGGGCATTTTTGGTAACTATCTTATGAATTACTTAACAGAAATACATCTATATATATAGATATTGCTTTATGTTCAGTGCAAAGAATTTCTTTTTTTTGTTAAAGGTTGATGTGAAAAGGGATGATAAATAAATAATCTGAACAACATTTGGATTATCTCTAAATTACAGAATATATTATTTTTTATGTTCTAAAAATGATACACATGTTCACAAAAGTTTTTCAAAAAGCATATTCACAATATTATATTTAAAAAAAATACCTCCTTTTTATCTCATCAGTGAACTTTACAATTTACTAGTTAACAAAAGTACCGATATTTATAATACACTGTGAGCATGCCAGTGAAAGCATGCAAGTTCATTTTATTTAGGCAGGTTTCCATGTCAGATTCAAGAATGCATTCTCTTAAACAAGTCTTTCACCACACCAGTTTTTAAATTTTATATATATTTCTTTTTGTAAAGCATTTTTGAAGTCTTCCTTTGTTGGTCGACTTATGTGGCCCCTGAAGATTTCAAGTTTTCTCTTGATTTTTTTTTTCTCCCTTTTTTTTCTTTAGTTGATGTCTGCCAGACACAAGATGTTTTTTTGTTGATTTTTTTTAAACCTGATCTCATTTCCCAAATAATGACTTTGAAAAAATAAACTTTTAAAAGCATTAACAGTTATCTTTTTCATTTTTATAACACTATTTCTATATCTTGGTTGTTACATTATATATTTGTGTAAAATGTAACTTTCCAAGACTTAAATTTTAGCTTAATATTAGGGAGCTATTGTATATACAAGATAAAAATATAGTCTGTGATTAGTTGGTCAAGGCTAGGCTTAGGCCAACTGGTATGCCTACAATTGCCAAAAAGTTAACAAAATATACCCAGATAGTATTGGATGATACTCAAGTATATAAGGGTATATTCACAATATTTTGGCTACTGTATCTTCTGGCTTTCTTCAGTTGTCTTGTTGTAGTCAGTAATCTTCAAGGAATTTTTAGCCAGACTCTTTATTCATAGATGAGTGTAGACCATTCTTATTTTACTGTCCATGCTCTGGGCTCATGTTCAGCAAAAAGAAAAGCGGCATTACAAGGGCGAAATAATTAAAGCAATTCAACTGATACAAGACATCACAAGGCATGAGAAATCTATCCCCATGAATTGAACAGTTTGGTTCAAAATTCCTTGAAGGTTACTATGACAAAAGTCCCCTGAAGAAGTCTATACTGGCTGAAACATTGTAAATAGCTAAGATAATTAGTTTGGGTTAGTTGTTTTAATGGCATATTAACTCTCGTGGTTTATCTAATGCTCAATCCTACTCTCTCTATATATACATTCTCTAAGTGAATAGTTCATTAGTAACAGTCTTAAATGAGCAAAAGCTCATTTGTTTGCACACAGTTAAATGGTTTCAAATACTGTTATCTAACACTAATAATTCTATCTAATATCAATATTTTGTTTGCACATAGTTAAATGGTTTTAGTAATTCTATTTATCAAGTTCCTATCTAATTTTATACTAATCATTTATTTACAAACAGTGAAATGGTTTCAAGTATTCCTATTTAACACTAATAATTTATTCAATATTAATAATAATCCCAAATAAAGGACTGAATTGGGACCCTAACAGGTCTTACCACTCTAGGTCAGAGTGGACCTGAGAGTAATGGTAATGAAGAAGTACTCCAAGACTGGAGCCTCACCATCAGAATACGAGTTGAGATGATTATTTTCAATAATATTTTAATAATATAAATAACAACTCATCTTAGAAATTTAGACAAGGTATCTTTTTTAACAAAATAAAGAATATAAAAATATATAATTTATAATAAAACAGTTTATATAAAATAACATTTCTTTAAAGTTATTCTAGCAGGTTTGACCCCCTAATAGAATTAAGTCTTAAGTTATTATAAAAGATTATATACAAGGAGTGGCTGAAAAGTTCTCAGTCCAACTAAGGAAATTTTTTTTTCTTTTCTTTTAAAGGGTTAAAAAAACTTGAAAAATAAAGTGTTGAACTTTGGGATGAATATTTGAAATAACATACATTTCATGAATTTCCTTCTTGGTTGGGCTGAGAACTTTTTAGTACTCTCATGTATAACATAACTTGTATAAAGGCTTTTGTAATAGTTGTGATTCTGTTTATTTAGGTTTGATTTCTTTATTTAAATGGCATATTAAACTTTGTGGCTTATTTAATGCCAATGCCATCCTAGTAGAAGAACAGTGATACTATTCAATCCATAGTGGGAGAGAGATAAGAGGATTCATATCTTTTCCAAGGGGCATTAGTCTAAAAGTGAATGAAACAATGTGACTGGAGTTCAAACTCACTAAGACCTTGTAGTCCAGTTTGTTAGCCATTACACCATGTGACTGACCCCCTTTTATTTATTTATATTTTTAAAATGATAAATCAAGAAGGAATTTGTCTTATTAAAATCTATTTTTTCATGATTTCAAAACAGTTAACACTCTTAAAAGTTTCAATAAACTATTTGGAATATGAGTTCAAGTGGAATTTTTTTTTTTTTTTTTAGACACAAAAGAGTTTTCTATGGGAAGCTGTCTTCAAGTTTGTAGCTGGTCCCTGTAAATAAACAAATCCAGGTTCGATTTCTAAATTTGGATTGCCAAAGATAAAGTTGGTAATTAGAATTAGCAAAAAAAAAAAAAAAGTGACAATAAAAAAATAAAGAAAAAAAAAAAAGATAACAATTAAAAAATAAAAGATTAAAACCATTAAAAATATGAATATGAAAATAAATAAGATATAAAAAAAAGAAACAAAAATAGTTGCAACAATAAGAAAAAGTAACACAAAAAACAAAACAATCAAAGAAAACAAAATCATTAACAAAAAAAAACAAAAAAATAAATGAAAAGAAAACAAAATATATGAAAAGCCCTTTTATGATAATTTTTACCTTTTAAATAATTTTATCTTTTAAATATACTTTTTGAAAAATATTTACCATCATCACTTATCTTATCAATGGTATAAAATTCAAATATATATATATATATATATATATAAATAAACAAACAAATATGTTCACACAAATTTTTAGAAGTAGATTTTGTATACAAAAGTAAAAATTTGAACCCATCTCTTGTAAACTGAGAGAAAAATACATTTATAATTATAGAAGATATAAATTGGTTTATACATTTCCTCGCAAAAATAAATAGATGCCTTTATAATCATTAATGAATTGTTAATTTCTTCTAAAGCAAAGATATTAGGATTTTATCATTTCCAGTTAAACAATGTACAATCAAAACAAATATTTTTAGGTATTATTATTGAAATGCTGGAATGTAAAATAAAATTGTATATATATGTAAAGAATGTAGTTATTTTTGTACAACTACAAATTCATATTTGTCCAGATTTTCAAAGCTGTAGAGAAAAAAAATGATATGGATGTTACCTATTGATAGGTGACACTGTAATTGGAAGGTGTAGAAAAATAATCCAGTGTTTAACACAAAAGAAACTTTGTAATGTTTTATTTCTATACAAGTTTTCTTTTCTCTTTGATATACTACTAATGCCAACTCATAATGTTCACATATACATCATCATTATCATCAAGTTGTGATAATAACAGATTCTCTTGTCATTCTCTCACCATCCATCACCATTGGCCATTGCTCTGGGTAGGTCCTCTAGACGACACCCAGTGTCCATGCAGAGCTGATAAATGTAAGTTCTTGTTGATCGGCCAACACTGGTGTGTCTATGAATAGGAGTCCACAAGAGAATGTTGTTTATAAATTTGTCTACTTCACTAGCAGTGTCCAACATGTTTTGTTTGTCTAGGATGGTTTGTTAGATGGGAGTTAAGTGGCAGTACAGCGGCTGCTTTGAGAGAGCTGCTTCCAGGATTTGTTCAGAAGAGTACATACCATCCTTGTGTTGTTCCCATCTAGCTTTTTTCTCCATACATGGTGCAGCCATATTGCAGTACTAACATGGCTACAGCTTGAAAGAATTCCCATTTCATTTTATCATAGAGATCAGTTGGCTATATGGTTGGTCAACAGTATTTTTTGCTTCTCTTATGCATATTTTGACATTACTTTCCATAGATGAGATAATGCTAACAAGGTATAAGAAATACTTTTCTAATTTCAGAGGATCCTTACTCAATGTAGAGATGGTATAAACTTCTTTAAAACACAAACTCTGAACAATTTTATTAGAGTTCACGTAATAACCATAACCCAAAAAAAGTATATTATAGCTAGATTTTTATCAGAGCAATACATTCCAAATGCTGTAAGAGAATAAAATAATTTCCAGTTCAATTGGTAATTTAATGGTAATTTTGTATTAATGCTGAATATCATTTTTTAATCATCCAAATTCTTGACTATGAAATACTAATCAGAACCCTTCACTCTTTCCTAAATAGAAGCATCAATATCATCATGGACAGCTGCTAACTATGAAATGGTAATTAGAATAATTCACTTCTTCATTATAATAGGTGGCAATTAAAACTGGAACCAAAGAGCTTCAATAATTTAGAACCAAATAAAAAAATTATATCAACCTGTAATAAATTTAATTTTCAGCTCAAATCAAACAAAAAAGTTTTGATGTAGGTCAGAAATATCAAATATTCAAAACTGAAATAATGTTGCTTATTATTTAGGTTAACAAGTGGTTATTAATAATTTTCTAGAAATTCACTTGTATCAACTATTATAATCTATCACTGAAATTTCCAAATATAGAATAATTTGCCTGATTTAAATGAAAATACTTAAAAAACTTTTTTAGTGCTTTTGCTACATTAGTATCAATGATAAATTAAGAAGACTTATAAACATTCAGAAATAAAAAGGAGAAAAAGGAATGTTTAGAAATTGAAAAAAAAAAATTCTTTGTTTCAGACAAAAGAGAAAAGTCTCCATTTAATTCACCAATAATTTTTTCATTAAACTGATAACGTCTAATAACTCAGATTAGGATTAATTATGTTTCTTAAAACTTTATTCGCAGTCAGAGATTAAACAAAATAAACATTAAGAAATTCAAAATCGTTGATACGATTAGATGTGCAAGAATTTTTTAAATAAAGAAAATAAATACAATATTAATAATCAAATAGTGGCCCACTTTTAAGATAATGTGAGTTCAATTCCAAATATTGTAATAAATATCAATTTTTTTTTTTTTATCCAGTGCATATAAAGGTTATGTTTACACTATGTTGTAGTTGATTAATTTTGTAACATCATTAGATATTATATAAAATAATCTACAAAATATGTGGATAAGATTCAGTTATCTGCCCTTGGCAAGAGAGTTTGACACCAGTTTGGAAAAACTTAATGCAATGAAAAACAAAATTGGTTAATCAGTATAAAAACAGCCTAAAGAAACCATTGATTTGCCAGCAGAAGCAACAGTGAACCTCAACCATGTTGTAGAGACAAACAGATGGTTATATAAAAAAGTAGACTCTGGCTCAAATGGTCAATTGGTTTTATGACATTTCAACTTTTGTTGATACTAATGTCAGTTTAACAATTATGGTATCCAATTATATAAAGTATGAAAATTTGTCTTCCAGCAAATTAAACACTTCATTATATCAAACAGATATGACTCATAGATAGGACCCTAACAAGTATTATTAATGACTCTACACTCCTCATAACTCTAGAACTAGAGCCTCACCACTAGATGCAGCTTAGTGTTATATGGAGGTGCTTATGGTGTATTGGTTAATGTCCCGCATGAGACTGTTTGTATTTCACATAGCACTGATACCCTTACGATAAGTATTAATCCAACTATTCTCTCTCCAGCTATGTGTAAAATAGTAGGGCAGACTGGGCTATTTAATGTTGTGTTCACAACCAATTTGAGAGAAGGAACACTCTGAATTAAAACCTGTTAAACTCTGCTTAAAAAAAGAAAAAAAAAGGAGGTTGTGTCACAATCTGCTCGTCCAGAAGAGTCAGGTAAATACATATCCAGGACCACCTTTTCTAATTGCAAAGGATGAAGTCAGTGTATTTTAGGCTGCACTGAGACAGTGGGCTCAAACAGATTTGTTTGAAAATTATTTGTATTAGATAGGAATAATTGAAACCATGAAACTTTGTGCAAGTTTATTTGTATCAATGATTGTTACTTGAAATGATAATTGTTAACAAATTATTATGTGTGACTTGAAATCATACAATTGCTTCCAAAAAAACAAACCTAAAAAAAGACAGATTTTTGCATCAAACTCCATAAGGATTTGCCATAAAACCAACTAACTGACAAAAAGCAAAAATATTATTGTATGCATCAATATATTCACTTTTTTTAACTAATAGCTACACAGACAGTTATATCAAAACTTTTCTTATCACTAAAATAAATAATAACCTAAAACTTTTCACAACTCTAAAGAAGTTAATAGACATTCATTAACATTTCTGAATTTTTTTATCTTTAGTATATATATATATATATATATATATATATATATATATTGTTGATTAAGTATACACATATGTGTTCATTTCTTCTTGTTTGAGATATCATAAACTTACAACATACAGACCTTATCTAAAAAAATACTTTATGGCATAAAAAATGCGAGATATATATATATATATATATATATATATATATATATATGAGAGAGCACTTAAAGAACTCAAGTAACTTTCTTTTTACAGAAACTGAACTTTAAATACAAAAAAAAACAATAAAAACCTCTTTCAACTGATATAAAATAAAATTCTATACATTTTTTATACTTTTTTTTATCATTGAATTTTTCCTTTCTTTCACTACAATAAAAATTATGTATTGTATTTTTTGTGATCAAATTTCAACACTTATTTCTTTGAAGTGCTTCTACACTCTCTCAACCTTTCATCATTCTGATATTAAATTCAATAAGACTATAATAAAAGTAACAGATATTCAGTTTAAAAAAAGAAAAGAAAAAAAAAAAAGAGACTTTCTTAATGTAAATATTGACCCTTTTACAATAAGGAAAAAAAAGAAACAAGAAAAGGAAAAAGAATGAATAAATTGTACGTCTGCCAAAGAAGAAGTTAAGATTTTGAAAAATGATCAGGATTGGAAACTAAAAATAGTAAAAATCTATGGTCAACTTCAGATAAATATTTAAGAAATATGATTGATTTTACTAGCATATAAACCTGTCAGGGTTATTTTATGCCTAGAGGTTAGGAAATCACATTCATTGTATGTTCATATTTATATTTTTTGTATTGTTATTTCTTAAGAGTTTTTAGCACTCAATTATATATCAAGTATTCCAATCTAATACTAATAATTTGCATACAGTTGTATGGTTTCAAGAATTCTTATCGAATACTAATAATTTATACACAATTACAAGTAATTATTGTTTTAAGTTTACAAGTAATTAATGGTCTCAAGTAATTATTTCTGTTTAATAATAATCATTTGTTTGCAGACAGTTATATGGTTTCAAGTATTCCAATCTATCACCAATAATTTGCACACAACTATATGGTTTAAAGTAACTCATAATAATCATCCGTTGTAAACAAAAGTTTAAGTAGCTATTCTTAATACAAATAATTTGCACCCAGTTATATGGTATCAAGTATTCCTATCAAATACTAATGATTTTTAAACAAATTCATCTGAAACATAGATAGGATTCTAACAGGTACTACCACTCCTGATCAGAGTGGACCTGGAAGTAATGGCAATGAAGAGGTACTTCATACTCCCTAGAGCTCCAGAACTGTAGTCTCACCATTAGATGCAATTTAGTGTCTTATTCAGAATGCCACTTCTTGGGGTGGTGTTACCCCTCTGCAGGGGGTGAGGGTACAGTCAGCATATTCTAAGCCTTACCAAGGAAGTCATGAAAGAAATAGTTTAGTTATTTGGTATGAAATAAATGAAAATTATTTTTGCCATCTTTGTAGAGAACAGCAGTGGTACTATTTAACCCATAGCTGAGGGGATAAGGGAGCACATACATTTCCCAAGGGTATTAGTCTGAAGGTGAATGTAATAGTGGGACTGGAGTTTGAACTCATTCACTATAATGCTGCAGTCCAGCTTGTTAACCATTACACCACAGGGACTTCCCCCTAACCAAATGACAGAAACTTACTCTTATCTAGATGGTAAATGTACGTATTACATTTCTAAATAATTTCTTTGTACATTATCATAGAAATAACAAATTTTAATGGGTGGGCTATTCTTGGTAATCATCTTAAATTTTTTTAAATTCTATTTTTATTTTATCTTTCTAGTTTTCCCCTAAAAAAGAAATGTACATAAGTTCTAGTCTCACTGGGGTCTTATTTTCTTTAATTCTTGTTTCAAATTGAAGAAGTTGGTTGGTTTTATGTCATGTCAACCCTTCTTGGGTTATTTTATGCCCAAGTCAGTCTTTCTTTCAAGCAATTAGATGATTTCAAGGAACTATTCCTATTTAGTTTGGTTTCATGGCATATGAACCATTGTTGGTTATTTAATGCCAAATCCTGTTTTTACATATATATTAAATAGATGATTTGTAAACACATTTTGTAGATACACAGTTAAAAGATCAAACAGTTCTATTTCTAACAATTCAATTTAGCATAAGTCAACAAATTTAAACAGTTCCAAGTATTGGAACATCAGTCATTTGTTTACACACAGTTAAATGATCAAACAGTTCTATTTCTAACAATTCAATTTAGCATGTCATTTGTTTGCACACAGATTAAATATCAAACAGTTCTATTCGACACATAGATAAGACTATCAGGTGCTACCATTCTGGGCCAGAGTGGACCTGGAAGCAATGGCAATAAAGGGGTACTCAACATTCCCCAATGCTCCAAGCCTGGAGTCTCACCATCATATGGTTTTATGTCATACCGGGACACCCGTTGGAGGAATCTTACCCCTCAGCAGAGATGCAGTCAGTGTATTCTATGGTTGGTTGGTTTTTATAGCATATCAACCTTTGTAGGTTATTTAATGCCAAATCCATTTTATATAAATAATCAGTTCTATTTCAAACAGTTTAGCATGAGTACACAGTTTAATTGTCAAAAACATTTCTATTTCAAACTATTCAGTTTATTCAAAGAGTTTTATATAACAATTCAGTTTAGTGTAAGTGCAGTTTCAATGTAAAAAACAGTTCTATTTCAAACAATTCAGTTCAGTCAAACAGTTCTAATTCAAACAATACAGTTTAGCATAAGTACACAGTTTAGTTCTATTTAAGCCATAGATAGGGCCCTATCAGGTGCTACCATTCTGGGCCAGAGTGGACCAGGGAGCAATGGCAATGAAAGGGTGCTCAGCATTCCCTAAAGCTCCAGCATCACTGAAACCTCACCATCAGATTGTTTGATGTCATACCAGGACACTCATTGGGGGGGGGGATCTTATCCTTCTGCAGAGGTGCAGTCGGTGTATTCTACAGCCCCAGCCTACTGGGCAATAAGTGAGTAAAGGTCGAGAGTGACCTGAAGGCTCCTTTAACAATAGCTACCACACCAAGGTGTAGGGGAGGGTGCTACTCCATTCCCTGGATTGCTCCACTTTACCCTTGATCCTTATTTTATAATATTGAGTGTTAAGCAAGGCGGTATTAAGTACCATATTTTGAGTCTTTGGTATGACTCAACCTGGGATTGAACCCCAGTCTCCTGGACCATTAGCGGACACTCTACTCATTAGCCCACACAGAATTAAATTTCAAAACAGTTTTATTTAAGATAATTCAGTTTAGCATAAGTATATATGTCAAAACAGTTCTATTTCAAACAATTCAGTTTAGCATAAATATGCAGATTAAATGCAAAAAACAGTAAACTCAAGAAACTACGGTTTAGTTCTATTTAACCCATAGATAGGACCCTATCAGGTGCTAACACCCTGGGCCAGAGTGGGTCTGGGAGTGATGACAATGAAGAGGTACTTCGCATTCCCCAAAGCTCCAGTATTACTGGAACCTCACCATCATATTGTTTAGTGTCATATAACCAGGACACTCAGGGGGGGGGGTCTTACCCCTCTGCAGAGGTGCAGTCGGTGTATTCTACAATCCTAGCTGAGTGGGCAAAATTATTCCCAGGAAAGTCCTTGTGGCATAATGGCTGTGGTGGTGGACTCTACTTGTGCTATTACATTTAATACCCTTTGAAAAGGCATGAAATCTTTATCCCCTCAGCTATGGGTTAAATAATAACATTACTATTCTTTTATAAGGATGGCTTTGGCATTAAATAACCTATGAAGGTTGATATGCAATTAAAGAAACCAAACCAAATCAATTATTCCCATCTAATATTGATAAGTTATAAGTAACCATAACTATTTAATAATAATAATTATCATCATCATCATCACTTGTTAACAATTATATATATCTTCAATCAACTAATCTTATCAAACTGAAATATCAAAGTTTTAAGATCCAGTGTATGGTTTGGTCTGGTTTCTTTGTATAATGGTATATTAACCTTCATGGGTTACTTAATACCAAATCCATTCTTGTAGAAAGACAGTAATGATACAATCTAACCCATAGTTAAGGGTGATAAAGGGGTTCATACCTTTCCCAAAAGTCAATTTAATACTGTGACTGGAGTTTGAACTTATTATGACATCGCAATCCAGTAATTTAGCCACTATATCACAGAGATATCCACCACCAAATATGAGTAAAGCTCAATCTTTTTAAACACTTCATAATCAAGATATCACTGTCTTAAGAGTAATTGAAAAATTACCCTGGATATATTTGATTCATATATGGGATCCTGACAGGTTCTAATACTTAGAGTCAGAGAAGACCTGGGTGTAATGACAATGTAAAAGTGACTCCATACACGCCAGAATTTTAGAATTGAAGCCTCACCACTGAGTGCTGTTTAGTATCTTACCCAGGATACTCCTTTTTTGGGTGGGAGTCTTCCCCCTCTGCAAAGTATGTAATCATCGTATTCTAATACCCACCAACAGAGCTAGAATTCAGATATTTTAAAATTTTACTAGTTCCTGTATTGGCCCAACTGATTTACCCATAGCTGTAAGAGAAGAGATGAATTTATGCCTTTCCCAAGGGTATTATAGCAAATGGGGAGTAATTCTCATTGATTTTATAAATCTCTTAATACAAATTTGAATGAAATGGAAACTAATTAATCACAGAGTTTGCCTGTATAAAATCTTCCTCTCCATGTTTACAAGTCAAGTTTAAATCTGATTCTTAAATGCCTTCAATAACGTGAAACAAAACATTTGGATAAAAAAATGTTATAACAATAAAATTGATAAAAGAAATAGAATTAATACTGCCTTCTGATTGCAATACAACTTGAATAGTAATCAATAATTAAATGTTTTTAATTAGGGGATAAGGCTAATAAAGATGAGTTTTAAAATACGACATACTTTCTCACTCATCCTATAACCAAGTTTGGTAATGGGGTGATACTCATGTAGCATGTCTTGGGCAAGAATAGCCTGTTAGAGCCCATCCCTCTCCAGGTCTACAACTGGTTTGAATTAAGTTTTCCTTCTCCAAGACTGGTTCCTATACCAAGGATAAAGAGCCAGTCTATCCTACTATTTACCCTTAGTTTGAGGGAGAATATATGGATTCATACCTTTCCCAAGGTTATTAGTACTACATGAAATGCAAACAGCCTTATTTAGGACTTGAACTCAGGTATATTTATGATTAATAACTGTTCTTTAAGCTTCGGTATATATATATATATATATATATATATATATAGATATATGAATTTATCCCATTCCTCTGGCATGGGTAGGATGTGACAAGGTAAATTTTAAGTGAAGTAAAGCTGGTTTGAATTTATTGTTTTCCTTCTCCTTGCCTAGTTGACCAACCAAAGCTAAAGAAATCAGTCTAACCTACTATTTACACATAGCTGGAGGAAGAACAGATGGATTCATACCTTTCCTAGGAGTATGTGTATGTAGTGAAATGTCAGTAGCCTCTTTCACAATTTGAACTCTCAGAGCAGAGTTCATTTCTTAAGACAATAATTGTTTCATTACAAGTGTCACCTACATAATCTACCTGAATAAAAATTATTAATTATGGATTTCTATTCATATTCAACAATTTGTGTCATATTTTAAAGCATACGGTATAATGGCTAAAGTGCTGGACTGTGGTCTCAGAGTAAGCAAGTTCAAATTTCAGTTGTGCCAATTATAATCATTTTTGGATTAAGACTCTTAGGAAAGATACTGAACCCCTTTAGCCCACCAGCAATAGGGTACATAGTATCAACATTGTTATTTACAAGAATAGCTTTGGTATTACATATACCATTAAACAATGAAACCAAAAGTGAAAACACAGTTGTGATGGATTATATGATAGAATAAAGATTAATGAAATCATTCCCTAATTTTTATACTCAAAATGATTTATACTGTTATATGGTTTAAATATTTCTACCTAATACAAATAATTTTCAAAAATAGATCTGTTTCATCCATAGATGGAACAATAACAGGTACAATCACTCCAGGTCATAGTCGACCTGGGAGTAATGGCAATGAAAAATTATTAGTTTTCAGAGATTGAGAATTGGATCCTCACCACAGGATGATGTTTAGCATCATTTCTATGACAATTCTTTTTGATGATGTAACGGATGTCGTTGATATAAAAGAATTAATTCTTCCTTCTTTTTGCAACAAAACATTAATAAGTTAAGTAAGTAAAGTTGGTGACCTTAGTCAAGGGTAACCCGAAGGCTCTCTTTTCGACAGCTACTACATCAAAATGTAGGGAAGGGCACTACTCCTTTCCCTGGATTGCTCCACCTTACCCTTGATCTTCACCTTATAATGCTGAGTGTTAAGCAAGGCGGCATCAAGTACCCTTTTTTGAGTCTTTGGTATGACTCGACCTGGGATTGAACACCAGTATGCCGGACATTGGCATAATGGTTAGAGTGTTCTCCAATGGCCAAGGAGACCTGGGTTCAATCCCAAGTTGAGTCAAACCAAAGACTCAAAAAATGGTACTTGATGCTGCCTTGCTTAACACTCAGCATTATGAGGTGAGGATCAAGGGTAAAGTGGAGCAATCCAGAGAAAGGAGTAGCACCTTCCCCTACACCTTGGTGTAGTAGCTATCAAAAAGGGAGCCTTCGGGTCACTCTTGACTATAGTCGCCAACTTTACAACATGAATAGTAAAGTAAGTAAAGTTGACGACTGTAGTTGAGGGCAATCAGAAGGATCCCTTTTCAATCAGACCAGATATCCCTGTATCAAATGTTTCCATAAAAGGTGATGTAAAGGTTGAAAACCATACTTTGTTTTTAAGAATATTAAAAACAGAATTCTTCCAATTATGAATAATATAATGTCAGACAGATGTAGAATATTTCTTAACCATAAATACTTAACTGATTCCTGAAAGTGAATATACTTCATATTGTTAGGCAAAGGGGTTTATTTTTTTCTCCTAAAGAACAATCGGTAATTTTCATAAGGAAACTTTACTTAAATATTTCAATTTTCTCTATTTTATAAACCTTTTCTTGGGAGATGCAATTTTTTATGTCTTTGAAAAAGAGACAAATGGTCTTGAGACTGGGTGCAGCAGAGAAACATTCCACTTTTTAAACTGTCATCTGTGTGGTGCAAGTGAACTTACCCCATTTAGCTAATGTCTTACCATTTTTTTTTAGAGATATTATCATGGCTTGAACTGGTGAAAACCATGTTTGCCATTGAAACATTTCTTTAATTGGTAATTTCTTCACAGAGAGCTTTTTGTGCTCTTTTCACTCTATGATGCTGTTCCTGATAGAAAATCAATGCTGCTATGAATTGAAAATTCTATCCAGGACATTCCAGAATAACATGAGCTGAGCATAAAAAGCTCTCTGAGTAGCTAAAACAAATCCACCAATTTAAAAAAAAAAAAATTAATAGCAAAGGTATAATGTGCATCAGTCTAAGCAATAATGTTCATGACTGATTGTATCCAAGAAAGAAAAAAAAAAAAAAAAGAAAGATATTAGCTAGATGGAACTACCATTACCACTTGCCTAAATTCATTTGTATTATATAGGTGACAGTTTAAAATATGAAAGATATTTCTGCTGCACTCTGTGTAAGCTCTCTGAACTAAAGTGCTTTTATTTTTTACACTTCAATTTAGTGTCAGCCTATCCATTGAACATTTATAATTAACAGGAAAAGCACTTTGATAATACATTCATGTTTTAGGTAATATTCTGCCAGTTACTTTAGAGACCGATTATCTGGTGCTCATGTTAATACACAACAGGGAAAACTGTTATCTATATTTAATAAGGTAAAATAGCTGAAATCAATCTTCAAGTAAAGAGCAACTTCTCCGACTCTTAAGTTATCAGTCAATAGCTTGGCACTTACAAAATTTTGAATGATTTTTGTTTCTCAGCTTTAAACTACAGCTCATAGAAAATCCTCTTTGAATCCATCTCTCCTTGTACCCAGTCTCAGTGCCATATTTAGTATCACCAATAACAATTTTGATAAAGGAAATTTCTGGGTGCAGTGGTCAGTAAAGAAGGTCATGCTGATAGTGCTCTTTTATATACTATTAATTTTCTTTGAATCAGATACCAGGATTTCATTATTTCTTGTAGAATATTAAAAAAGATATATATTATTTGGTATTATCTATTAACACCTGTAACATTTAAACTTTGTAACCAAAAATAAAATGCATATATACTTTTTCTTGAATAAATATTACTTCTTCCACACACAATTTATATATATTTAAATGAAACATTTCTTTTTGCACACACACACACACAAATATATATATATATGTGTGTGTTTGAGAGAGAGAAAATATTTCTTTTTGTGTGTGTGTGTGTGTATTTATTTTGATGGATGTGTGTGTGTGTATGCTTTAATTTTTTACCTGCACACATATACAGATTTTTTTTTTTTTTTTTTTTTTTTTTTTTTTTACATACAAGCATACATACATACATATGCAATATTTTTTGTATACATACATGTATGCAAATTTTTTGCACACACGCACACATACACAAATGTGTACTTATGCTTAATTTCAAAGAGTTTGGAATAAATTATAAGTAATATTATCCTTTCTAATTGTGTAATGTTCTACTTGAAATAATAAAATGCTGGTATATTTGATTTAGAAGAAATTTAATTTTTTATAAAAAAAATTGTTAGATGGGTTTTTATTTATGAGTGATACTCAATCTTGATAAAGGTCTTAACACTAACATGCCATAATAAGAAATGAAAGTCCTTTGAACAGCTGAACACCAAGTTATATGGGTACAGGATTTCACAAGCTAGTCATAGTAACTGCTTGCTGTAAGTTTAATTAAATAACTTTGACAAAGTGTGTCAAAGACCAACACTATATCAGATGATATTTAGAGAGGAGAGTGGAACTACCAATTTGCTCCCCACTTTTTCTTTGAGATTTCAGGAAGAGTAAAATCCAGTGTGGCACCACCAAGTGACCATATACAAAGTGTGTCCAAAAAGTATCAAAATTAAAGCTGTATTTACAGACAGTAATGAACAATAAACAAAATGTTAAACATCTTCAAAATCATCCCCTTGGCATTCAACAAAGATATTCCGAAAACTTTTCAACTGGTAGAAGCCTTTTGGGAAATCTTATCTTGATGAGGTGCACTGTCATATTTCTTTTAATGACCTCTACTTCCTCAAATCATAGCCTCAAGAAGAATTTTCAGTTAAAGGTTTGGTATATTTGTTTAAAGGCATATCAACTTCTTATGAGTTATTTCATACTAAAATTTGATTCATTTGTAAATAAGAATGATATTTCAAAGGTTCCATTACATTTCTTTTTAAATTGCAAACTTAGATCTTCAAAATTTAATATATATATGTAGAAATAAGGTGTCTATATTATTATATTTTTTATTGCTATAATCATTTGTTGGCATATTTACATCAAGCATGTCAATCTAAGACTAATGATTGGCACACAGTTATATGGTTTCAAGTGTTTCTAAGACTAATGATTTATACACAATTGTATGGTTTCATGTAACTATCCCTATATAATAGATATTCATTTGTATAGTTTTTTAGTTTTGAGCACTTTTATCTAATAATGATTTTTAAACAGATCTATTTGATCCATAGATGAGACCCTAACAAGTACAATCACTGTGTAAGTGGATCTTGGTTTGGTTTTATGGCACATCAACCACTGTAGATTATTTAATGCCAAATCCATCTTTATACATATAAACAGTTCCAGTTCAAGCAATTCAGTTTAGCATAAGCACAGTTTTTTGTTTACACACAGTTAAATGTCAAAACAGTTCTATTTCAGTTTAGTATAAGTATACAATTAAGTTCTATTTAACCCATGATAAGATCCTATTAGGTGCTACCAGTCTGGGCCAGAGTGGACCTGGGAGTGATGGCAATGAAGGGGTACTCTGCATCCCCCAAAGTTCCAGCATTACTGGAACCTCATCATCAGATTGTTTAGTGTCATATCCAGGACATTCGTTAGAGAAGTCTTATCCCTCTGCAGAGAATCTATTGAATCATTTTTTGCACACAGTTATATAATATAAATATTTCTATCTAATACAAGTAATTTATTCACAATTGTATGGTTTTTGCATATTCCTTCTTATACAAAAAATTTTACCCAATTATATAGTTTCAATTCTGTTTAGTAATGTTTACACAATTATATCATTTTAAGTAATTAATAATAATGATCCTTTGTCAACTATTATAGCTTCCCTATTCTTATTAATATAAATAATTTGCACACTTATATGCCATCAAATATTCTGATCCAATGCAAATGATTCTCAAACTGACCTATTTGACCCATAGATGTGACCCTAACAGGTACTATCACTCCAAGTGGACCTGGAAATAATGGCAATGAAGTGAGCAACTAAAACTGCATTCAATAAAAATTTTGATATGTTTAATACAAATTCTAATGTTTGAACTATCTGTTAATAATTTCTTCCAAATTTACTAATTATATACAAATAAAAAGAAACAGATTTTACTTTAAAAATTTTTTGAGATTCTTTTTTTTTCTAGAAAGTATCATGATATCATATTCTAAAATGGAGGTGTGTGATTTTAATTGAACTTTTGACAGAGTTGTGTAAGGCCACACTTGGTGGTTTACAAGGCTGCAAGTGGCCTTCAGGCTGCAGGTTCTCCAACCCAAACCAGAGTTTCAAAGGGTTAAGCTTTACACAGTAAAAAACTATCAGCCTTTCAATATTCCTTGATAGATCTTCGAGCAGATGTTATTTTAATTTGATTAGAACTTTTCTTTTTAACAGCTCCTTTTGACAAGATAAAAGAAGACTGTAAATGTTGTGAAATATTTCTTTTTTTTTAAAACATTTTTTATATGATAAGTGACAAAAACAAAGTAGGGTTAAGATAATAATCAAAAATCAATATAAAAGTAGAGTTAATAAAATTTGTAAAGATTTTTGTTGAGTGGTTTTTGTTTTTTGATATTTAACTTTTTTTTTTTATTTATTTATGAAGGAAACCGACAGGAGCAATTCATGAAAATTATAAAAATAGGAAATAAAGAAATAAAACAAATATTTGATGTTTCTGAAAAATTGATATTATTTGCAATATACAGGGCGTTCGAGAAAATCAATATCATTTTATAATCTAATAACCAATTTTTGTTCAAATGATCTCAAATTTTAACAGTATGTAAAAAATAACTAAAAATTCCATGTTTAATGTTTTTTATTTTCAGATATAGAAATGCCATTCACTGAAAAAGAAAAGTTTTTTTAAACAGTAAACAAAATTTTTCTTTGTTTCTACATACTTTGTTAAAACTTGAGGTCATTTGAATAAGAATTGGCCAAGTCATTCGATTATAAAATGATATCAATTTTTCTTAAACATTCTGTACATCTGAAATGATATCAAATTTTTTGAAGCCTTCTGTACCAAATTTTATTAAGGACTGAAAATAATTCAGTACAACAGTGAAATAATTTATTTTTGAAATTAAAATCAAAAGTATATGAAAGGGTTTTTTTTTTTTTTTTTTTTTTTTTATAAGAGACCATATCTTATTGATAATTGCAAATGGCTGAATAAAATTTCAGCATCTTTAGGAGTATTTCAAAAATGTTTACTTCAGTATAGGTTGACATCAGGTTATTTTTGCCAAAAAACTAGGTCTTCAAAATTCAATTGATACCTATGGGGTAATTTAAAATTAAATTTCAATATCATTTATTTTTCATTAATAGAAACAGTGCTACTTTATTAAGGGATCTTAATTTTTTAAAAATTGATTTAACATGATCAATGCAATACAGCTCATGAGTGAGTGAGTTTGTGTTTTATGGCATATCAACCTTTGTAGGTTATTTAATGACAAATCCATTTTTACACAAATTAATAGTTCTATTTCAAACAATTCAGTTTGGCTTAAGTACACAGTTTAATTGCCAAAAATATTTCTATTTCAAACTATTCAGTTCAGTCAAACAGTTCTAATTCAAACAATTCAGTTATGTATAGTTTCTGTTTACACACAGTTAGATGTTAAAACAGCTTTATTTTAAGCAATTCAGTTTAGCATAAGTACAGTTTCAATGTCAAAAACAGTTCTATTTCAAACAATTCAGTTTAGCATACAAAAACAGTCCTATTTCAAGCAATTCAGTTTAGCATAAGTACAGAGTTTATTTCTATTTGACCCATAGATAGAAGCCTTTCAGGTGCTACCACTCTGGGCCAGAGTGGACATGGGAGTGATGGCAATGAAGGGGTACTCCACATTCCCCAAAGCTCCAGCATTACTGGAACATCACTATCCGGGATACTCGTTGGGGGGGATCTTATCCCTCTGCAGAGATGCAGTCAGTGTATTCTACAGCCCCAGCTGACTGGGCAAACAGCCCATGAGTGGATCATGCTATATTTTTGTTGGTGTAAACTGACCCACCAGTTGGTCATATACCAACAAATATCGCACAATGCACCAGTGGGTCATATTGCACTGAACATGTTAATATAACTAGTTTATTTTTATTTAACTTTTTCTTTCACTGACTACATAGAATATTTTTCTTCTGAGCCATAAAATTGTCTTAAAACCAATGAAATATTAAGTTTAGGAAAATTATCAAATGTCTCTCCCTCTAATACTTAGTGTCAATCAGTTTAAATGTAATGAATGTAATTTTCATACCCAAATTGACAAATAACAAATTGTCATATTTTCTTAGTTGTCAAAATCATTGCAGTTGTCTTCTTCCCAAATTTGAGAAATCAATGTATTGAAGATTCAATTCCATTTATCCCAGACTTTTGATACTCTTCTGCTTTGACCAATGTAAGTATTTACCAAACCCTTCCACCATAGACAGAATGTGATACAAGGTCAGTTTTTAAGCAGAGTAAAGGTGGCTTGAAATTTATCAGGTTGACCATGGGTACATATAGCAGTTACCTATCTGCTTTCTTTTAGATATTTTTGCGTCTTTTTTTAAATCTAACATTAAATGAGTCAATTTTAAACATTTGGGTCATTTTCTTTGCTATGAAATTTCATGTTTAGCTGACAGCTACGAAAAAAAAAAAAAAAAAACCCAAAAAAACCTAACAAAACTCCTGTTGGTTTGGTTTCTTTTTTGAATGGCATATCAAACTTCATAGATTATCTAATGCCAAAGCTATCCTTTTAGAAGAACAGTAGTGGTACTATTTAACCCATAGCTGGAGTTGATAAGGATATTAGTATGTAAACGAATGTAACAGTGTGACTGGAGTTTGAACTTGATTACTTTGAAGCTACAGTCCAGCATTTTAGTCATTATACCACAGTTTGGCATTTTAATTCAACGTCATTTACATTAAAAAAAAAATGTTCTGGATGAAGGGATAACTGCGTTTCTTTCAGAGTCAATACGCTTACATAATTTACTTCAATTAATCATGCAAATATTTAAATTCCAAATGAATCTTTTTCCTCCTACTCAGTGTTATTTTTGCTATGTTGAAAAAAAAAAAAATTGGCTGTCAAATGTGAAATCGTTTTCTAAGATCAGTCCTTGTCAATTCCCAATCATTCCATGAAACAAATCTTATAACTTCAAATTTCAAAAAAAGAAATTAATGCTGTGAAAATACATTCAAAAATTTTCCAAATGTTTGTTTTATCTTTGTTGTTGTTGTTTGTATAAGTGTTATTCCCCTGCAGTTATTTTAATTTAAATAAAATTTCTTGAATATTCTTTTTATTTTATTATTTTACAAGAATATCTTTTCTGATTTAAGATTTGGGGGTGTCATCTTTTTAATTTTTCAAAGAAAAACAAAACAAAATATAATTTTATTAAATGAAGACTTAAAAGTTCTTTATCTTCTCACAATTTTGCAAATGTTTTCTTTCAGAACCATATTATCAAAGTTGTTAAAATAAACAATTTTTTTAATAATGTTTCAAGGCTCCATAAGTTTTAACTTTTAGAAAAAAAAGAAAAAAAAAAAAGGACTTCTATTTCAATAACAAAAAAATATTAAGAGTATTTAGAAAGATACTGGAGAGTCACTCGACTTTCTACATTACCCAAGATCACTGGTACATATAAACATCCACATATCTGACTAAATTTTTTTTTAGATAAAGAGTTTTTTTTTTCTTTACATGATTTACACATCTCAGACTATTATCCTGATCTTGGTTGTTGTATTTATAACATTTCAACTACTGTACCCTTTAATGAGGCAAGATATTCCAAGGTATAAACTGCTGAATAAGAATAGTCTACTTCTATGCATTGATTAAAGGATTCAGTTAAAAATCCCCTGAAGACAAGAGACTTCTGAAGAAGACTGAAAGATACAGTAGATGAAGACAATAGTCTAAAGCATGTATTTACCCAACCCCTCTATCATAAGCCGGATATAACACAAGGTTAATTTCTAAACAGAGTACTGCTGGTTTGAATACAGAGTTTTCTTCTGGTTGCTTAACTAAGGCTAAAGAATCTTGTCTATCCTGCTATTTATCCATAGCTAGAGGGGCATTAGTGCAAATTGAAATACAAACCACCTCACCATGGATTTGAACTTGGGTTACAGATTCTATTTCCTACAATGAAATGTGCCTCCAGATATTATGTATTGTTAAGACTCTCCCATAAACAGGTATCCTGATTATGACACTAAACCATCTGATGGTGAGGCTCCAGTTCAATAGCTTTAAAGATGTGGAGTAACTCTTATTGCTGTTACTCCTAGGCCCACTTTGACCCAGAATGGTAGTTGCTGTTCCATTTATAGATCAAATAGAACTGTTCAATCATTTACTATACTTAAAACCATTTAACTGTGTGCAAACAAATGATTAATATTAAATTGAATTATTAGTATTAGATAGCATTACTTGAAACCATTTAACTGTGTGCAAACAATAGATAGTTACATCAAAAACCATTTAACTGTGTGAAAACAAATAAATAATGTTGAACAGAATTAATAGTGTTAGCAATACTTGAAACCATTTAACTGTGTACAAACAAATGAGCTCTGGCTTGTTTAAAAATTGTTATCTACAAACTATTAATTTACAAATCCTATATATTTAATATATATGTATATTTAATAATAATATGATAATCCAATATATTTAATATATATGTATATTTAATGATAATATCATAATCCTATATATTTAATATATATGTATATTTAATGATAATATCATAATCCTATATATTTAATATATATGTATAAACAGGATTTGGCATTAAATAACCTACAAAGGTTGATGCATCATAAAACACAACCAATTATCATATGGACAAAAAAACAAAAAACAAAAAAATACTTCAAATTAATTAATGAAGTTGTACTCATTTGAAAAGTTGCTTCCTTTTTCAATTTAAAATGAGAACATTTTAAAAATAATTTCTATTTCTTAGTAGCAATTATTTTATTGATATCCAAATTAATTAGCTTTTAATGGATTTTCAAAATCAAATTTGCCAAAAATTTGTTGATTCAAATAATTACAATTATTTTTTGTGTAGAGGTAAAAAAATGTTCACATTATCATTTTTTAATATTTGCTTCAATAAACTGTTCATAAATACTGTTTATATCAGTGTTTCCGAACAAGGTTCATACACCTCCTTGTGGGGAGTATTACAAATTATGGGGGGGGGCAATGACAAATTATTTTACAGAAGCTTGAAGAAGCAAATCATCAAATTTGTATGTCATCAAGGAAGTACAGATAAGCAAAGAACAACACAAAGCAGTCAAATTTGATTAAGTTGAGGTTAACTATATGCATGTAGAGCGAAGTGGGTAGATTATGGGTCAAGGTTCAAATTCAAAAAATCTTTTATGATGTTTATGATAATAACAAACTTGTCTCTCTACAACTGCTGATGCTAGATTTAAGAGAGTGCAAACCATCATCTTTCAAACGAGAAAATTGAAGCTGATCCATCTACAAATAATGATTGCTCAAGCACTGTTTAACAATGAGTCAGTATGGTTCCCTTCCCCCAATTGAAGGTGTTAAAAGGTATTATCAAGGGGCAGTAACTTGTATAAGGATATAATTTGCAGATGGTAAATGGCATCCAAAAACAATAATTGAAAAACACAGGTTTATGTCAAATTTTCTTTTTTTTTTTTCAATTTTACAAATGACAAGGATTATGGTAATTAAAAGAACTTTTACACAATTTTTTTATGTTAGGCATCAGTTTTTCAATGAAATGTCCTGACCATATATACAAACTAATGAACAATAAATTTAAATTATATATATAATCTGCCCTACAAATGAATTTTGGAAAATTCTTACCGATAACACAATATTGGAACAACAAAATACCAAACAAACATTACAGATTCTTGAAGCCCCACACATTAGAAATTAAAGTCCCAATCTCAACAAAATATTTTTTAAATCAGTGCTAATGTACTTAAATGTCTTCAGCTATTCTTGTCATATATAGAACTACATTTAAAAACAAAAAATAAAATAAAATTTCACCAATATAAATAAAATGCTGAATTGTACTTTTGCAATATACAGACCCACTGATAATGGCCCAAGAGGGGTCCAAAAGAACTTGGGAACCAGTCAAATTCTGAAAATCTTTTAGCCAATACCAGCTAAATATCATAATATCTATATTGAAAGGATTGAAATAAAGAATATGTAGACAAAAAATGTCTATAATATTTAATCAAATATATATATATATATATATTTTTTTTTGATTAAACAGGATGGACACTTCATATCTACCTATACTCTCTTTGATCCATTCAAGCCTTCAAATGAGTCGTTTGACTCTTGGCTTGAATGAATTTAGAAAGGTGCTATATGTTTCCCAAAGTAATTTTAACCCCAACTGGAACCAGCTTCAGGAAATTGAATAATGAAATGACAAACATAGTGACAAGTTACATACATTTATATAAAGTGTAGGAAAAAGAACAAGTGGGAGGGGAATTTATGGAAGAAAAGAATAGGTAAGAGGAAGAATTAGCAGGAAACCCACTATAAGCATTTTAGAATGTGGCTGATATATATATATACAAAGTTGATCTTTGGTTTCGGTTTCTTTGTTTAATGCCATATCAACTTTCGTGGGTTATTTAATGACAAAGCTATCCTTCTAGAAGAATAGCA
Source organism: Sepioteuthis lessoniana (assembly GCA_963585895.1). Classification (NCBI taxonomy): domain Eukaryota; kingdom Metazoa; phylum Mollusca; class Cephalopoda; order Myopsida; family Loliginidae; genus Sepioteuthis; species Sepioteuthis lessoniana. The sequence continues at coordinate 75,036,814 of OY757934.1, forward strand.
GTGATGCTATTTAACCCATAGCTGGGAGGATAAAGGAGTTTATACCTTTCCCAAGCATATTTGTATGAAAGTGAATGTAATAGCATGACAGGAGTTTGAACTCGCTTACTACAATTCTGCAGTCCAGCGTTTTAACCATTACACCACAAGGACACTCCCCCACGAAGTTGATTGGGTTAAAGAAAAGGTTGTTAATCTTTATATAGAAAGCTTTAAGAATTTGGAGTTTTTGGTTGTTTTTTGGTTTTTAATCAAACATGTTTAAAAGAGAAAATGCTGTGTGTGTGTATATATATATATCATCATCATCATCATATTGTGCTGGCAGCACGGATATCCCTGACCCTCTCTCGCCACTCCTCCCTATCGTTCATCACCCTAGGCAGGTCTTCAGGACAACAACCTGTATCCTCACATAGCTGCTGAATGTACGTTCGTGCTGGTCGTCCTGCTTTTGCGCGGCCATGTGTGGGGATCCATAAGAGTACATCTCTTATGAGTTCATCTCTGCTTCTCCAGCAATGTCCTGCATGTCTGGTTCGCCTAACTTGAATAGTTTTCGTGATAGAGGGCAGGTGGCCGTACAGTTGGTGTCTTGTGGGGTGTTGCTGCCAGGACTTGTTCAGGATTGCACGCAGCATTCTTGTGTAATTGCCATCTAGTTTCTTCTCCAGCCGTTTTGTTAGCGTCCATGTAGTGCATCCATATAGCAGTATTGATGTGACCGCTGCTTGGAAGAAACTGCGTTTCATTTTATCGGTTAGGTCTGATTTCCATATAGTCGATAGCCTATTGATAGCTGTCCATGCTTTCGTTAACCTCGTTTCGATGTCCTTTTCGGTTGATTCGACGCTGCTTCCTAGGTACGTGAATTTGTCTACTAGTTTAAGAGTGGAGATGTCCCCCATTTGGTTATAGCACATATATTCCGTTTTGTGTGCATTAACATGGAGGCCTATGCTTGCTGCTGCTCGTTCCAAACTATGCAGAAGTGTTTCGGCTTGGTCAGGTGTATTTGCCAGTATCGCTACGTCATCGGCGTAGTCGGCGTCGGTAATTGTTGTTGCGGGGTATCTTCTGCTTCTTTTCTTCGTCAGTTCGAAGCCATTCTCTTTGATTTTGTCAATTGATGTTCTAAGTACGTAGTCTAGACAAATGATAAAGAGATACGGAGCCAGCGTGTCCCCTTGTAGTACTCCTGCTACAATGTCGAAGTATTCTGTGTCTCCATCTGGTGATCGTACTTTTACTTTAGTGTTTCTATAGAGAATCGTTATTGCCACTACGGTTTCTTTAGGTATGCAGTACGCTAGTAGGATTTGTTCCATCTTTCCTCTGTGAATGGAGTCGAAAGCCTTGGTAAAGTCGACAAATATTAATGTCGCTTGTAGGTTCTTTGCCCGTACACCTTCAAGGATTCTGCAGATGGTTAATATTTGTGAGGTCGTAGATCTATTTCTTCGGAAGCCATTTTGGTTTTTTTCTAAGTATGTTGTCGATTTTGGGTTCTATTCGGTTTCGTAGTAGGGCATTGTAGATTTTGGCAGCTATGGATGTAAGTGTTATGCCTCGGTAGTTTTTGGCTAATCCGAGGTCCCCCTTTTTAGGGAAGGGGAGTATGCATCCCTTCGTCCATCTATCTATCGGATTTTGATTGTATACTGCGTTGCAGTGTCGGAGCAGTATGTCGTCGAATTGTCTGGTCTTCCATACTTCCGGGGGAATTTCGTCCAGCCCTGCAGCTTTCCTATTTTTAATTTTTCTGAGAACCGAGTCGAGTTCTTCTTGTGTGAACGGTCCAAGTTTAATGTCTAATTGTTTGCTAATTATTCTGGTGATTGGTTCATGCGTTATTTTTGGTGGGTTTCCAAGTAAGTTTTCGAAGTGCTGTTTCCACAGTTTTATTCTTTCTTGTTGGTTTGCTGCTTTAAGTTTTGCTTTGGCTGTGTTCTTTCTTCTGCCTGGCAAACAATATATATATATATATATATATATATATATATAGTAATAGTGTTGGTTGTCACCATCTCACTTTGTGGGTTTGTGGCAAACCAAATGCGATATAATTTAGAGAGTGTTCAATATCTGTGATAGAGCTATAATAATAATAATAATAATATATATATATATATATATATATATATATATATATATATATATATATATATATATATATATATATATATTAGTTTTTATATATATTTAATAGCATGGAAGCTTGTCTGTGACCTCAGGTTTCATGACGTTTTATAAACAAAAATCATCAGGCAGAGAACAACAGATAACGAAGAAATAAAAAAATACAGTCAAAAGAATGTTAGAATTGTGTACAACTCTTTATGTGTGTATGTGTGTGTGTGTGTCTATAGGTTATATTTGTGTATTATAGTGTGTGGACGTATAAGTGATGTTTAGTATGCGTCTGTATGAAGATACATGCACCGCGCGATAAATTTGAGGTTGTCTCCTGGATGTATAAGATGCGATGTGTAGCCAAAGTTGCGAAAGATTGAAAAAAATTTATTTATTTATTTCTTTATATATTCGTATGTGTGTGGTGATTATTTTAACCAAGGAACAAATTATCATCATTGCATTTTGTAGAAAATGAAGTTGTGATTTGTAAGAATAATGGGCGAGTGTAGTATAGAGGGCCAAAATCACAATAAATATCATAGTGATGAGATACAAGGATCATTAAATAAGTTTCCAGACTTTTTTTGTATGGGCACTTTTATTGATAGTACACACATGAAACTCTAGACCCCTTCGAAGTAATCTCCTCTGACTGCAATGCACTTGTACCGTTCCAACAACTTCAGGAAGGCCCCATGGAAGTCCTCTTGTGAGTGAGTGAGTCAGTGACCTTCGTCATAGCCTCTTTCATCTCAATTGTCTCATAACAACAACCTCTGAGCTTAGGGAATAACCAAAAGTCACAGGGAGCAAGGTCTGGACTGTAGGGAGGCTGAGGAACTGTCTTGATGCCCACCTTGGTCAAATAGTCTGTGACAACGATGGAGTTGTGGACTGATGCATTGTTCTGGTGGAAATGCCACTGACCCGATTTGAAGAGTGCTTGCCTCTTCCGACCGAATCTCTTCCTGAACTACCTTAAAACCTCAACATAGTATTCCTTGTTGACCGTCTGTCCAGTGGGAACCCAGTGCATGTAGATCATGCCAGTGCTGTCAAAAAAAAAAAAAAAAAAAAAAAAAAAGGATCATCAAAAGCTTGTGGGTGGATTTCCTCTGTCTAGCCTTCTTGCGTCTGGGAGAGCCAACATGCTTCCACTGGGAACTCTGTCTCTTGGTCTCTGGGTCATAGCAATAGATCCAGCTTTCATACCAGGTCACCAGAGCATCAAGAACTGCGGGATCTGAATTGATCAGCTTGACCATCTCCCTGCTGTCATGACAACGTCTTTCTGATCTTCTCTGAGCACCCTTGGGACAAACTTCGTGTAAACTGATGCACGATTCATGCAATATGCTCCAAAAGTAGTCTGAAGCATTCCATACGTTTCTGTGGCATTTTTTCCAAGTTTAAATCAGAATTTTATTGTATATCGTTCTTCTAAAGTGTCCTCATGTCCAGATTGTATTTTTGAAATTCACCAGCTGTGACAATCAGGCTTTAGTAGGGTGTATTCCAATTCCTGACGTAGCTGTTCATTTGAACTTGAAATCATAAAAATTGGTCCGTCATCTCATACGATGTATAGCAATAACATACTGAATTTTCAAGAGTCTACGACAATTTTAAATGCCTGTACAAAAAAGGCTGGAAACGTATTGAAGGCACCTCATACATTAAATTGTAATATACTATACCACCTCCACTTCTACCCCACCCCACAAATGATCTCACAACACAACTGATGCACCATAAGTACCACCTTCCTCCATTAAATCTTTATATCTATCTTCATGCACTTCTCCCACAACCTGTTAACATTATGTTAGCCATACTTTCATGAGTGTTAGAAATAGGTCTTCACACAGTATATTTAACATATCCCCCATGCACACACTATCACAGATTACAATAATGTATACATAACATGACATTAACACAACATAGATAGCTAATAAAAATTATTGTAACCCAACAACTCCCCACCTATTACCCTTATGTCCAGGACCTATCATGCTTACACATCAAATCATATATTTATTTCCTTAATTATGCAATGACAATAATTTGCTCATCAGTTAAAATCATCACCATATACACCCACACACATAAAATAAAACCAAAAAAAAAACCCCAAAAATAAACGACATAGCTAATACAAACAATTATTGCAATATCTTAACACAATATATTCACTATATTCCTTACATATATACAATCATAGATTACAATGATGTATACACAATATATCATTAACACATCATAATTAATACAAATTATTATTGCAATCCAACACAAATCATTTTCCAGCATAAGATTAATTATTGCATAATACTCCTTAGTATAGTCTCATATATCCAGGAGACAACCTCAAATTTATTGTGTGGTGCATATATCTTCATACACACACACACTAAACATCACTTATACATCCACACACAATAATATACATACACACATAAAGAGTTGTACACAATTCTAACATTCTTTTGACTGTATTTTTCGATTTTTTTTTATTTCTTCATAATCTTTTGTTCTCTGCCTGATGATTGTCGTTTATAAAACGTCATGAAACCTGAGGTCACAGACAAACTTCTATGCTATTAAATATATATAAAAACTAACACATATTTACTTTATATATATATATATATATATATATATATATTATACTGGAAGTAAATCTGACATAATGAAAATATACAAATATGAAAACAAAAAGTCTTTAGAAGATGATTTTATTTATAGTTTGGATTATTTGCTCATATTAAACAATTTTTGTTTTTTTTTGGTTGAATATGAAAACATTAGAACTTTATGAGAGTGTTTGAATTGTTAAATGAAACAAAAAAATTAGAAGGTTTGAAACATTCTATTTCCATTGGTGGCATTCTATTTAAAATTTGTACAAGATAATTAGTGTTTGAAAATTTATTTTAGAAACCATATATTTCCTTAAAAACAAAATTTATACAATATCTATCTATTAATCTATGTTCACATTTATCTTATTTTGTTCATATCTACCTATTTCAAACAGCCTGGTTAGCTGGGGCTGTAGAATACACAGACTGCACAACTGTAGAGGGCTAAGACCCCCCCCCACAAAAAATGGCCATCTAATGGTGAGGCTCCAGCATTTGAGATTTGGGAAATGGGAGTACTTCTTCATTCCTTTGTTTCCAGGTCCACTCTGACCCAGAGTGGTAGCAACTGATAGGGTCCTATCTATAGGCCAAATAGAACTGTTTGATATTTAACCATTTATCTATGCAAATAAATGACCCCTGGCTCATTTTAAAATGTTATGTACAAACTATGCATTTACACTTCATATATAATATGTATGAAGAGGATTTGGCATTAAATAACCTACAACCCAACCAAACCTATTCCAAACATTCCATGACACATCCACCAACTTCTATCAATGTCAATCTACTTCTTTCTATCCCTCTCAGTCAGTTTGATATATATATATATATATATATATATATATATATATATATATATAGAGAGAGAGAGAGAGAGAGAGAGAGAGTGCATTTTCTTTTTTAAACATGTTTGATTAAATAGGCAAAAATGAAGTGTCCGTCCTATTTCCACATTGATCTGTTTAAGTCTTCATATGAGTTGCTTGATATCTGAATGGAATGAATTTAAGAAGGGGCCATATTCCCACCCGCCAAACATTTTGTATATTTTGGTATATAGCTTAAAAAAACCCCAAAACTCTTAATTCTTCAACTTTGAATATAGCAACTGCTTTCTAAAATGCTTTTAATACTTTTCCTGACAATTTTTCTTTTACCACCATTAAAGTTCTTTTCTTCCAGAAATTTCCCTCTCACTTCTTCTTCCAACTCTTTATATAAATGTATATGATTTGTCATTGTGTTTATCATTTCACTGTTTCTTTCCCTGGAGATAGCTCCAGCAGGGTTCTGAAAGTACTAGGGAAAATATGGTACCATGTTGAATTCATTCCATCCATTTGTCATGAGACTCAAATGAAGACTTGAATGGATTAACAATAAAATAGGTAGAAACAATGTCTGTCCTATTTAATCAAACTATATATATATATATATATATATATATATATATATATATATATATATAAAACAATGAAGCCAAATTATTTTAAATAAGGTATTTTGTAACTTTTTAGCACTAACTTGACTAAGGAGATATAAGTATGAGATATAAGCCTGATCTCTGTTTGATAGTATTGAAGCTTGAAATGATACTAGATTCAACAATTTTCCAATGTTTTTTATTATGTAAATAAACTAGCATTTTGGAATCTTTAGAATTCAAGTTGTTGGTTGGTTGGTTTTTATAGCATATCAACCTTTGTAGGTTATTTAATGCCAAATCCATTTTATGTAAATAATCAGTTCTATTTCAAACAGTTTAGCATGAGTACACAGTTTAATTGTCAAAAACATTTCTATTTCAAACTATTCAGTTTATTCAAAGAGTTTTATATAACAATTCAGTTTAGTGTAAGTACAGTTTTAATGTCAAAAACAGTTCACTTTCAAACAATTCAGTTTAGCAATAAGCACACAGTTTAAATGTAAGTATGGTTTAATTGTCAAAACATTTCTATATCAAACAATTCAGTTTAGCATAAGTATACCGTTAGTTCTATTTAACCCAAAGATAGGAACCTAATTAGGTGCTACCATTCCAGGTCAGAGTGGACCTTGGAGCAATGGCAATAAAGGGGTACTCTGCATCCCCCAAAGCTCCAGCATTACTGGAACCTCACCATCAGACTGTTTAGTGTCATATCCAGGACACTCGTTGGGGGAGTCTTACTCCTTTGCAGAGAAGCAGTCGGTGTATTCTACAGCCCCAGCCGACTGGGCAAAGAATTCAAGTTGTGATTAGTTTCTAAATTATGTTTGACAAAATCATTCTTCATATTTTCTTTCTTCAAATACCTGTTACGTTTATAAATTTATTTTCATAGATTATGGGATGTTTCACCCATATAATTTTTATTACAATCCAGACATTGCATAGCATAAACTTCAACCTTAGATTTAATGTTTCTTTAACTATTCTAATTGATTAAATTCTTAATCATTTTGGGAGAGTTTGTGACCGTTTTGATTCCAAGGTTGTTTAAGATTTTTTTTTATGTTTGTGAATGAGTTGTTGGGTAAAATTATTTAACTATACAATAAATAATAATTGAAAAAATTATTCCAAGGAATTTTTGAAAAACATTTGTGTTTGTAGATTTTGAGAGCTTTTATTGTAGTATTTTGAATAAAGGAATTAGGATAATGATATTGTGTGAAGGAATTTCCTATATAGTCAAATTCATCATTTAAACATTTGGGGGTGCAAGTCCTAAGAGCTTTAATGTAAAAACCTATAATTATTCCATTTTCTATTTAGGTTTTATGATGTAAATAAAAATGTATCTGGTTATTTTTATTTGTGAGGAAATTTACATTCTAGTTTATTGTTATTATCTATTTGTAAAATGTCAAAGAAAAATAAAGTGTTAGTTTCTAGTTCATAAGTAAAATCAATGGTAAGTTTAATATTGTTTAATCTATCTGTAATTTTTGTTAAGTTATCATTCAATGGATATATTAATAAATATATCATCTATATAATGGAAATAGAATCTTTGGATGTTATAAATTTAGAGAGACCAGATTCTAGAAATTCATGGAAATGGCATGCAACGATCCCACTAAGAGGCAAACCCTTGAGTAAACCAGATTTTTGTTCATAAAAAACATCATTATATTAAAAAGAAAAAAAAGGTAATGTTTTATGCATAAATTGCAATTTTAATTATTTTGTGAATAGATAAACGTAATGTAATATTTGTTTAATACATTTGTAATCAGGAATATTGGTCTCTCTTGATTTTATGTTGATACTGGCTAAAGATTTGTTTTCTATGTTTATATTATTTATTTTGTTGAGTAAATCACAAGAGTTTTTGATGTGTTTAATTGCTAATTGTGCCTAAGAGAGGGAATAACATTTTGGCTAAAAATTTTGTGATGTCATGAGGGAGAGTTCCAATCCCAGAAATAATTGGCTGTAAAGGAATTCCAGGGTTACAGATTTTAGGAAGACAAATTTTTTTTTTTTGGTGGGGGACTGTAAGGAGATAATCAATTTATGAAGAGCAGAATTTGTCTTCTTTTGTGATTAAATTTTTATAGGATTTATTTTGGGGATTGTTGGGTGATAATTTATGAAGAGCAGAATTTGTCTTCTTTTGTGATTAAATTTTTATAGGATTTATTTTGGGGATTGTTGGGTGATAATTTATGAAGAGCAGAATTTGTCTTCTTTTGTGATTAAATTTTTATAGGATTTATTTTGGGGATTGTTGGGTGATAATTTATGAAGAGCAGAATTTGTCTTCTTTTGTGATTAAATTTTTATAGGATTTATTTTGGGGATTGTTGGGTGATAATTTATGAAGAGCAGAATTTGTCTTCTTTTGTGATTAAATTTTTATAGGATTTATTTTGGGGATTGTTGGGTGATAATTTATGAAGAGCAGAATTTGTCTTCTTTTGTGATTAAATTTTTATAGGATTTATTTTGGGGATTGTTGGGTGATAATTTATGAAGAGCAGAATTTGTCTTCTTTTGTGATTAAATTTTTATAGGATTTATTTTGGGGATTGTTGGGTGATAATTTATGAAGAGCAGAATTTGTCTTCTTTTGTGATTAAATTTTTATAGGATTTATTTTGGGGATTGTTGGGTGATAATTTATGAAGAGCAGAATTTGTCTTCTTTTGTGATTGAATTTTTATAGGATTTATTTTGAGGATTGTTGGGTGATAATTTATGAAGAGCAGAATTTGTCTTCATTAGTAATGATAACACCACCACCTTTATCAGAAAGTGTATTGATAATGTTTTTATTCCTGAACAAATCTCTTAATATAATTATATGTCTTCTAGGTAAAGTATAGTCACATCTTTGTTAATATTAATCATATTTACCCAACACCTCCGCTTGGGCAGGATATGACACAAGGTCAATTTTTTAAGTGGAGTTTAACTGGTTTGAATTCAGAGTTTTCCTTCTCCTAGGCTAGTTGCCTCACCAAGGCTGAAGAACCTAGTCTGCCCTACTATTTACCCATAACTGGAGGGAGACTAATTGGATTCATACCTTTCCCAAGGGTATTAGTGCTATGTGAAATGCAATCAGTCAAGTCCAGGATTTGAACTCATGTTGCCGGGTCCAATTCCTGCAACGATAACCATTACACCACGGGCACCTACACATCTGTGTTAATATTAATGGTTGCAGTGATTAGTCTTTGTATAAATCCTTAATTGAATATAGAATCATCATGTCTATAATTTAAATTTATTGAATTTACTATGTTGAGGTTATTTACTCCTGCTCATTGGTCATGTGGGTAGAGTGTTTGCCAATGGTCTAGGAGACCTGGGTTCAATCCCAGGTTGCATCATACCAAAGACTTTAAAAATGGTACTTGATACCTCCTTGCTTAACACTCAGCAATATAAGGGCAAAGTGGAACATTACAGGGAAAGGAGTAGTGTCCTCCCCTACACCTCGGTGTAGTAGCTATCAAAAAGGGAGCCGTCTGGTCGCCCTCGACTACAGTCACCAACTTTACTTTTTTTTTTACTTACTCCAGTGGCAAATTTAAGAACAAATAGAAAGGCTTCTTTTTCCACTGAGTTTTTTTTGGTCTCATTTAACAATTCAAATGCTGAGTGTTTTCCTATCTAAAAAAGCAAAACATTCACAAATAATTCAAAACTATGTAAATTTGGATAAAATGAATTTAAAAATCATCCAAATATTTCAGGATTTCAATCATTTTCTCAAATTCATACATTTTCCTTGCTCATTCTTTTTAAACAAACATATGTTTGTGAAAGAGAAACAGCCTTGTCAAGAATTTGAAAACTGGTCACCTTATCCATTTCCACACCGACAGCTATATATATATATATATATATATATTGCAACTGTAAATGAATGATTTTTTACACTGATTTTATCAGTAGTAGTGACATCTCGCTTGCCAATAAGGTAGTTTTCAAATTATCTGAAGTCTTTAATATCAATTTTAAAACTGCATTAATCCACTGTCGCGACATCTTGCTTGCCAAAAAGAAAAAAAACAATTGAAAAACTAAACTTCAAATCTTAATCTGTCCTCTTCAATAAAATATGCCGACAAAAAAATCTGCTCCCAAAATACATACACATACACATATATATATATATATATAAAAGTATTTTGTAATTTGCTTGAAGCATTGCACAAATTATTTTATTGTATTAAATTGATTTAGAGGATCATTGCAATGTGAAATAATTATTTGAGTCTAATAAATTTCAAAGTAAAACTTCATCATCAGAGACTTTTTTTATACATAAAAATTTGAACATTCAACATCATGTTCATTAATAAATAATAAAAAAATCTGATAATTATTATTTCACATTGCAATAGCCCTCTAAATTATATATATATATATATATACACACACACGTATACATTCACACACAGGCACACAAAGTACATATAGACACACACACAAAGGCCAAAGGAGAGAGAAAGAGATAGAAACCATTGAAGTTGCTGAATTAGGCAATCCAGAATAAATAATATTCGATCTATATTAGTTCCTTTATGATGATTGGAATTCAATAAATACTTATTGCAAAGTTATAAATAATTAATTTCATATTAGAGCTTTAAATTCTTATTTGACAATTATATACTTTCAAATACAAAAGTATAACTGAAATATTAAAAAAAGATAAAGATGGATAAATAAGGTTGGCGTTTTCTTTTTGGAGTGGGGAGTGCATTTTTTTTTTTTTTTTTTTTTTTTGGTGAGAGAGGAGGCAGTAATTTCAAGTTTACCTATTGTATTCACAATAAAAAAAAATTTACTCTTACTGTAGTTTTGTTCCTTTTGTCTTTTTTTCTTGTTCTTTACACAGTGGTAGATGAGGACACCCAAAAGAAATATAAAGACGAGTCCAGCCGTGAGGCTACCAGCGACAATAACCGGCAGGTCTTGCAGGGAGCTGTCAGCACTTGCACGGGGCACTGAATCTCCAGAACCACTTTTCATGCTTGTGTGACTAGTTTCTGATGATGTGGGCAGGATTTTAGGAGTAGTGGTTGCACTTGTAGTTGGAACATTCCAACTGTTGTTATGGACTGTGGATTTGTAGAGGCTGGAATTTTGAAGAGGAGCACCTGAAAAATATTAATGTGAAAACAATGAGAGTAATAATGAGGTATCAAGGGAGACAACTCTTGAATAGCTGAAACAGTGGAAATTCCATGGTTCAGCTATCACAATATGACTGATGAACCTGCTGTAATAGCTGTCCATGATGATATTGATGTTTCTATTTTGCAAGGATGCTAATGAGCATTTTATAATTGTCTTCATTGTATCAAGAATTTGGAAGATTAAAATAAAAAAATAAAAAGAAGTGTTCAGCATGAATGAAAACCTAAAAAAAAATATAAGCTATCAGTTGCAAATTGGACTGTAAACTGCTTTGTTCTCATAGAGCATTTTGAGTAATGGCTCAAATAAAAATCTTGCTTTGATGTGCCCTTTTTGTTACATATGCTTGTGGTGTAATGGTTATTGTTGTAGGAAATGGAAATGGCAACCAGAGTTCAAATCCTAGACAAGGCTGTTTGTCTTTCACATAATGCTAATACCCATGAGAAATGTATGCATTCCGCTATGAGTGAATTGTAGGGCAAACTGGGCTCTTTAACCTTGGTATGGCAACCAGTTTAGGAGAATGAAAATTGAATTCAAACCAGAAACTACACTTAAAAAATTGACCTTGTGTCACACCCAGCTATTAAATATATACATACATAATAAAACAAAATAAACATCTACCATCTCTGAAACATATTTTAGTCAAACAATTGACTGTTACATGCACACCTTGCAAAAGGGGGGATGCTGTCTTGAATGAAGATAAGTTTCCTTTATAAAATTAGAGATTTGCTTCTAAACCAAGTCTAAAAACTGTCCTTCAAAACTGTTGCTTTACTTTTTCTAATAATACATTTAATTTGAAATATTTATCTCTGTATTGTTACACTGGACTTGCCTTTATGCTGTCTATACAATATATAAAGTTCTTCAATGTATTTCTTCACTATATAGAATGAAAAACTTGTTCCTAAACAAACAATTGTTCTTTAAACATTCAATATATGGTAGGAAATTCATTTTTACTCCATCTGGTATATACCAAAATCCAAATGTGTTGCTTACTATTCCAGCTCAAAACATAACTTTTCTTGCTGACATCTTAGTCATATAGAACACTAATCTTTCTTTGTAATCTAACCTACATTTTATCCATCTGGTTCACCAAGAACAGATTGTTACTCATCAGTAAAAAGAACAATACGAAAATCAATTTTTGAATATGTTGTAGACCAGGAGTAGGAAACCTGTCATTTTAAGGTCTCAGGCAGCTTTCTAAATCATCAAGTGTAACTTTTTATGATTGAGTGGAAAGATCTATAAATCTTTCACACCTTCACTTTAGAAATAGATATCCCAATGTTTTCTCATCAAAAACAATCTCTAAAAAAGGCCATTAAAAAAGGTTTTCAAGTAGAATACATTGATTAAATGTGGGCTAAGTTTAAAATTTAAGTTTTTGTTGTAAAGATACGACAATTTATTGATTGCTGGTTTAGTTGTAAATGAATAGATATCAATATGGTCTTTAAACACTCCTATTCTAGACCATTGCAGACATTTCACGAGGCTTCAAAGTCAGTTGAATGTCAGAACTGACACAAGTAGACAATTCAGCATCAAGATGATTTGGTTTGGTTTCTTTGTTTAATAGCACATCAACCTTCATGATTTATTCAATGCCAAAACCATCCTCATAGAAGAATAGTGGGGGAAAATCAAAGTTCATGCCTTTCACAAAGATATTCATCTAAAAGTGAATGTAATAGTGCGACTTGAGTTTGAACTTGCTTACTTTTAGACCACAGTCAATCCCTAACAATTATACCACTAGGATTCCTCTGGAAATAATTTTACAGGCTTCATTACCTACAATGATAACCATTATACTAAGTATGCCTCTAGATATTATGTTTTGTTAATAAAACTCATATGAATCTACATTTTCTTTTTTAAGTAGAGGAATTAATATTGTGAATTGAATTACCATGATCAGAAAATCTGGCGAACACTTACAACATACGGAAACACTGGACAGCTGTTTCAACCTTATAAGGTCTCATCAACAGTGTATACCATGATCTCCACCACTGGAGATCAAACCAATGACCACAGAATGCAGAGCTGAAACTCTACAACCGAGCCATCAGTCCATATCACACACAAGTGATGCCAAATTAATTAGTCAGTTGTAGAGTTTCAGTTCTGCAATCTGTGGTCGTTGGTTTGATCTCCAGTGGTGGAGATCACAGTATACACTGCTGATGAGACCTAATAAGGTAAAACAGCTGTCCAGTGTTTCCGTATGTTGTGTGTAAGTGTTTGCCGGATTTTCTGGTCATGGTATTTCAATTTACAAAACTCATATAGTTAAAATAAAAGAAAAAAAAAATACTACTTCAGATTAATGAAGATGTGATCATATGAAAATTTTGCTTGGTTTAAAGATATGTCCCACAGGCTTCAGGTTGCTTATGTGGTTACTCATCTAAGTATTAAACAGGTTCACTGCTGCTTAATATTTCTAGTTACTCAGTTTGGCTTAGATATATCTCACAGGCTTACAATGCTGTTGCCTAAGTGGTTACCCATCTAAAAATTGAAAATGCTTGGTGTGACACCATTGACCCTTTGCATGATAGCATAGAGTTAGATGTGTGTGTCATGGTGGATGTATGAGCAGGTACATATGTACATGTGTATATATATCCATGTGGTATGTGGTAAAACAAGGAAGGAGGAAACATTTCACACACCCATCACTAGCCTGGCAGGCTAGTAGGTCAACCTAGTTTTTAATGAAGTATCTCCATGACCTTGAATAAGCATGGGGTGAAGCAACACATGCAAAAAAGGAATAAACAGGAAATGACCAAGCACTTCCTGTTTTCTTGAAAGTAGTGAGATCCCAAGTCAGAGTCAGAGAAAGCAACCAGTGTTGAAGATGTCTTCAGAACCTGCTGGTACCTCTATAGCTGGGGTGATCTGATAGGATCTGACAAGAAACTGCTAGTGTCTCCATAGCTGGGGTGATCTGATAGGATCTGACAAGAATCTGCTGGTGTCTCCATAGCTGGGGTGATCTGATAGGATCTGACAAGAATCTGCTGGTGTCTCCATAGCTGGGGTGATCTGATAGGATCTGACAAGAAACTGCTAGTGCCTTCATAGCTGGAGTGGTCTGATAGGATCTGACAAGAAACTGCTAGTGCCTTCATAGCTGGAGTGGTCTGATAGGATCTGACAAGAAACTGCTAGTGCCTTCATAGCTGGAGTGGTCTGATAGGATCTGACAAGAAACTGCTAGTGCCTTCATAGCTGGAGTGGTCTGATAGGATCTGACAAGAAACTGCTAGTGCCTTCATAGCTGGAGTGGTCTGATAGGATCTGACAAGAAACTGCTAGTGCCTTCATAGCTGGAGTGGTCTGATAGGATCTGACAAGAAACTGCTAGTGCCTTCATAGCTGGAGTGATCTGATAGGATCTGATAAAATAGAATTTGTGCCAAATACATGGGGAGGGGTAGAACAGAGGCAAAATGAGGTCAGAGGTGACACAACTCTCCATCTGTGAGAGAGTTCAGTCCTTCAAACTTTAAGTTTAACTTCTTTTTTTTCTTTGTCTTTTATGACACCATCTCAGGCTCTGCGCAATAAAATACGTGAGGTCAGACAAACTAGTGAGTAGATGCACAATTGAGCTTAACTCAGGTGTTTTTCTGACAATATACCTAATTTGAGACACTTTGTTGTCACCTTATATTTATCCCGTATCTGATCTTCTTTGTAATGCACCAGGGTCTTCAGATTTATTTACTGTTCTAGAGGATCTCTTAAGAATTTTTACTATTTCAAGAGTTGTACTATCCTTTCCAAACTGTGTGATGATAAATTTCTTCTAAGCCAGGTGTAAATCACTTTAATGACGTATAATTTAGAAACTTGCAATGATCACCTAATAATTTGATAATGCTGTTTGTTTACAAGTGTGCAGAAAGTGTTTTTTGCTGCATTGGTTGGTTGGTTTTACAACATGTCATCTCTTGTTGGGTCACTTAATCACTAAATCAGTCTCGTTTTTCTGTTTGCATGTAATTACATAATATCCGGTAAATAATGATAATCATTTGTAAATAATTATAGCCTCAAATAACTTTTAATAGAAATAATTTGCATACAGTTTGATTTGTGGCATGTCAATCCTCATTGGGCAACCTACCAATGTTGAAGTAAGTATGGTTTCTGCGAGCAATCTTGAACAAGTCCTGGCGGCAAGACCCCACAAGACACCAACTGTACGGTCACCTGCCTCCTATCATGAAAACTATTCAAGTTAGACGAACCAGACATGTAGGATACTGCTAGAGAAGCAGGGACAAACTCATAAGTGATGTACTCTTGTGGACCCTCACACATGGCCGAGCAAAAGCAGGACAACCAGCACGAACATATATTCAGCAACTATGTGAGGATACGGGATGTTGTCCAGAAGACCTGCCTGAGGCGATGAACGATAGGGAAAAGTGGCGAGAGAGGGTCAGGGATATCCGAGCTACCAGCACGACATGATGATGATTCCAATTTGAGAATATAAGGCAGATATTACACACAGAATAGGGCGAGAGTATGTAAAAGGTAAATATGGCCAATGATTTTACTATAGAAATACAATGATAATAGGAAAGAATGGGATTGTCAGTAGTCAGGAATTGATATGAACAGTATTGGTTGAACAGCACTATTATAATATTCATGATTAGATCTTTCTGCTTCATACTGTTAAAAAGAAAATAGAAAATAATGCGATTACTGCATAATTATCGCGTAATCCAATTAAAACAATTTGTGAATGTCGTTTACAGAACTATAAATGAATGACACACCAAGTAAGGTTATTATATGTAAAATTCTCTGGGGACATTTCATACAACTATGTTCTTGTTATCTATGTAAAAAAAAAAAAAACAACAAAAAAACAGACTTTGCAAAACAAACATTTCCTGTTTCAGATCAATAACTGTTATTAAGTAAGGTATCTTCATTTAACATGGCAACAGCTTGTCACCTGTGAGCTTTTTCTCAGCAGAGTGAAAGGGGCCATTGGCAAGGCAAATCTAAAATCTATTATTTTGTACTTTGACAATATTCAATTTTTTTTATAAACTAGTTGATTGAAAAGTAACTTCCAATTAATAAGGAGTTTATATATCTCCACACACACACACTCTCTCTCACACAGGGTGACTGAAAAGTAACTGCATGAAAACAGGCAGTTACTTTTTAATCACCCTGGAGCATGTATGTCATCTGAAGAGATGAAGATTATATTCTTCGACGAAATAAATTTATAATGGCAATTTTAACCATGGTTGAGTTTTCTTCCAGTTACATTAATATTACATTATATATATATATATATATTATATATATATATATATATATATATATATATATATAAAACTATTTTCTTTGAAGATTATTCTTGAAAGGAAGGTACCTTGTATCTGTCTCTAAACATAGCCTATAATTTCTTGGAACTTCCTAGCATTTCTAGTAAATGGTCCTACTTAAACAATTTCTTGAACTTGATATTTACTAGGTTTACATGGTATGGCTCAAGGTCATAATAATGGTGAACTTCAAAATCATTTATACTAAGCTTATTTTGCCAAAAGACCAGATAAGAATCAAGAGAAAGCTAATAAACCTTGAACATCAACATTTGAATACCAACTACAGGCACAGATAGAAAATGGATAAATATTTCAAATTCATGATTACATTTGCTATCAAAAGTCTTGTAGATGACTCATTTAGCTGTTTTAACTTAGCATACAGAAGATCTTGAGGAATTGACAAACAGTCTTGCTATTTTTTTAACAGTTCTTTTTTATTTCTATAAAAGAAAATGGAAGATTGAAATAATCAAAATATCAGATAGAAGAAATATTGTTTAACAAGTAACTAAACTTTGGGAGCTTGTCTTGCACTCCATAACCTGTATATAAATGTCAAGATACAATGAAACTGAAATTTATTGTTCATTTGTGTTATAAGTATTCTGAGGAATGATTAATGTCTGTCTTGGTAGATTGCAAAGAACGGCTTGATTTAAGAATTTTTGGCAATGTTTCAAGAATACACAACATTGGTCTAGGAATTTTATAAAACTATGATTGCAAGCTTATCTTCAAAATATGACCATTAACAGACTATTGTGCTTACACAAAGTATATATATATATATATATATATATATATATATATATATATATATATATATATATATATATATATATACACACACACACACACTTACAGTATGCGACAAATTATTATGCCAAAGTGGTATATTGTTGCAAGTTTAGTTTTATGAAAAATGGAGACAACTGACCTAACCCCCCCCCACACACACACTCAAAAAGGTGGTGGGGCAGAGTATGACAGTAAACTGCATCTGATAATGAAGTTCTTGTTCTGAAGCTCTGGGGAGTGTAGAGTCACGCCTGCATTAATATTATTCCCAAGTCCACTCTGGAGTGGTAGTACCTGTTAGGGTCCTATTTATGCATCAAATAGTTCGGTTTGAATATTATTAGTATCAAGAATAGTTAGTTGGAGCTATAATAGTATACAAATTTTCCCTAGGTTTTTGTATTTTGCACTTTTAAACATCCATCGTTGATTTAACATCACTAATATCATCCTTCATAGTCCTGATGATGATTCATTAGAACCGAAACACCATAGTGTCGACTTTGCTTCTCAATAAATCTCTCCTACTTGGATTACCTTGTTATCAATTTTTCTTTATATAAAAAAGATTAGTATAATTAGTTATTTTACACCTCATAATTGTGTACAAATTATTAGTATTTGATAGAAACCACTGTGTACAAAACATTAATATTAGATAGGGTTATGCAAAACTGTATAACTGCATATAAATTATTAGAATTAGATAGGAATACTTGAAACCTTATAACTGTGTGTAAACAAATTGGAATAGTTACTTGAAACCATCATAACAAGAAAAAGATTGATTTCAACATTGGTAAGTTGCCCAATGAGGATTGACATGCCATGAATCCAACTGTATGCCAATCATTTCTATTAAAAGTTAGTTGAGATTAAAATTGTTAAATGATTATTTGTTTGATACCTTGTAATTGCATCCATTTTTTTTTCAACATCTACCTCAGTCTGTTCCTTTCCATCCATCTACCTCAGTCTCCTCCTTTTCATCCATCCTACCTCAGTCTGTTCATTTTTCATCCATCCTACCTCAGTCTGTTCATTTTTCATCCATCCTACCTCAGTCTGCTTTTTTTCCATCCATCTACCCCGGTCGGTTCATTTTTCATCCATCCTACCTCAGTCTGTTTCTTTCCATCCATCTACCTCAGTCTGCTCCTTTCCATCCATTCTACTTTAGTCTGTTCATTTTCCATCCATCCTACCTCATTCTGCTTCTTTTTCCATCCATTCTACCTCAGTCTGCTCCTTTCCATCCATTCTACTTCAGTCAGTTCATTTTCCATCCATCCTACCTCATTCTGCTTCTTTTTTCATCCATTCTATCTCATTCTGTTCCTTTCCATCCATTCTACTTCAGTCTGTTCATTTTCCATCCATCCTACCTCATTCTGCTTCTTTTTCCATCCATTCTACCTCATTCTGTTCCTTTCCATCCATTCTACTTCAGTCTGTTCATTTTCCATCCATCCTACCTCATTCTGCTTCTTTTTCCATCCATTCTACTTCAGTCTGTTCATTTTCCATCCATCCTACCTCATTCTGCTTCTTTTTCCATCCATTCTACTTCAGTCTGTTCCTTTCCATCCATTCTACTTCAGTCTGCTCCTTTCCATCCATCTTACCTCATTCTGCTTCTTTTTCCATCCATTCTACCTCAGACTGTTCATTTTCCATCCATCTACCTCAGTCTGCTCCTTTCCATCCATCCTACCTCATTCTGCTTCTTTTTCCATCCATTCTACCCCAGTCTGTTCCTTTCCATCCATTCTACTTCAGTCTGTTCCTTTCCATCCATTCTACCTCATTCTGCTCCTTTTTCCATCCACCTCAGTCTGTTCCTTTCCATCCATCTACCACAGTCTGCTCCTTTCCATCCATTCTACCTCAGTCTGTTCATTTTCCATCCATCCTACCTCATTCTGCTTCTTTTTCCATCTACCTCAGTCTGCTCCTTTCCATCCATTCTACTTCAGTCTGTTCCTTTCCATCCATTCTACCTCAGTCTGTTCCTTTCCATCCATTCTACTTCAGTCTATACAATAGGTACAAAACCTATGCGGTAATGCTTAATATCCATTTTCATTGTAAGATGTTTCACTAGAAATAATGAAATTCTGGTATTTTTACTTTAGAAATAAATAAATTTTTTATTAAAAATGTTTGAGGCCATTCTTATTCATGAATGATACTGTTTATATTCATATAGTCTCAGTCTCTCTTTCCCCAAGTTATTTGTTATTTTATTAAACCTAAAAAAATGACTCAGATGATCTTTCTTGTTTTGTCAAAGATTTTAAAGATTATTGACAAAACTACATCAACAACAGAAATAAATTAGCTGTGTTTACTTTGACTATTCAAAAATGTTGGTGTGTTTTGGATAATTATCCACATTCACAGAACATTACCAACACTTGGATAATGGTTACAGCTTTTCTTTTTACATTGATGTGGCAACATCTATACTGAATGTTATAATTAACAGGTGCCACCTTGAAAAGAAAGAAAAAAGATAACAGCTTTAAATCAAAATTAAATAGCTCAACTCATTGGTTAAGCTAATACTTATCTTCCAGTGTATAAATCTGGATATAATTTTTATAAAACTTACAAATGTCTGATGATTGCAAATGCACAACATTTTCAGTAACAGCTTCACTTTTATTGTGAATACCTTTTGCAATTTTAGGCTTTAATCAGTCTTATTTTGATTGAGAAATACCGAGTTTTATATTTTTAATTTGAGTTTTGTTTAACGGCATATCAACCTCTGTGGTCATTTAATGCCAGAAGAGTTAAATTGCTTTTGTCTTTTGTGCATTTTTGAAATGTATCATTTTATATATATATATATATATATATATAGTGGTTTGTTGACCTTTATAATTCGTCGCGACTGGGAGGGAAGTGACGTATGTTGTTTCTCATTGGCCAATTCCATTTTAAAAACTCATTAGCAGTGGCATTTTAAAAGAAAAATTTTTTGAGGTGTGAACTGTGTGATTTTGCGTGCTTGGCGAACTTTTTACTGCAGGATCGCTGGCTGGAACAATAGTTTTGGTAGGATCACTTGGGAGAGCAAGTATGATGTTGGAAGACCCGAAACTTGTAAGGACCCCAAGAACATCACCGACAAGCCGATTCTGCACATCTTTTTTAAGTGTGTGACAACAATATATATAAGTAAAGTTGTCGAGGGCAACCCAAAAGCTCCCTTTTCAATAGCAACTACACTGAGTTGTAGCGGGGAGTGCTACTCCTTTCTCTGGATTGCTCCACTAATGTAAAGTGAGGCAGGTTTTGACCTCAGCATAAAGTGTCCAATGTGTCTAATCTCATTGAAGAGTTGTGATACAATGAAACAATGTCCATGGATGACAATACATACACTCCTCTCCCAACATTGAGCACACTGGCGAAGGAATTAACAGTTGCCACCCGTGTAATGCAAGGCTCTTCTAATGAATTGGTCACTTTGGTATCAAATAGCGCAAAATGTAAACAAATGAAAGTTGATACAAAATGCATTAATTTTCCAAGCTGATGTTGGTTGCTGAAATAGCTGAGTGCTAAGTTATCAGTATAAAGTAAAGTGAGGCAGGTTTTAATCCCAGCTTGAAGTGTCCAACATGTCTAGCCACACTAAAGAGTTGTGATACTACAAAACAGTATGTCTGTGGATTATATATATATATATAATATGACAGGGTCACCCCACAAGTTATTGATAAAGTAAATGGTGTGTTGCCTTTGGACAAGTTTTTATATATATGATAACTCATGCATATTTATTCATATGTGATAATAACAGGAGGACTTGAATTTGTGCATACATGTTCTTACATTACAAATGGCTGTTTATATGAAAGACACATGAAGCAGCATATTCTCTTTGTTTCATGTAAGTGAAAGTCATTATAATATTGGTCATGTAACTTAGTCTCATTATAGTAATAAAAAATCCCATTGTTATGGTAACATCTCATTACTCAAGCAAATGGAAAAAAAATTTTTTTAAAAGCACAGGAAAAAAAATGGAAGGAAGAAAGTAAAGTGAAGAGAGAATAATTTGTAAAGAAAGAGAAAAATTGTTAAAGAGAGAAAGTGATGTAGAGAAAGGAGAAGACTGACATATATAAAGTTATAGAGAGAGAGAGAAGAAAAAGAAGAAAATGAATGAGTGAGTGAGAGAGAGGGAGAGAGAGAGAGAGATAGAGATTGATATTGTGTAGATATTTTTTGTAAAGTAAAATCCTTTCAAATCACTTGAGTCAGCAAGAGAAGGAAAGGAAAGAGAGAATGTTAGAAGGAAAGAGAAATTGAAAGAGAGAAAAAAATTGACATAGAAAGTTATAGAGAGAGAGAGAGTGAGAGAGTGAGGAACATCTATGAAAAAATAATCCTATCATAAATAACAAGAACTATGCTAGTAGATCATCATCATCATCATCATGGCATGCTGACAGCAAAGTTTCTTTTGACACTCTTGCTATCTGAACATCGCTCTTAGTAAGTTCTCTTGGCAGTATCCAGTGTCTGCAGAGAGCTGTTTAACGTAAGTCCTTACTAGTTAGCCAACACTAGTGTGTCCATGTGTACACTCACATGTTCATCCTTACTTTCCCAGCAGAGTTCAGCGAGTCTTGCTTGTCTTACTTAGATGGTTTGCAAGATGGGTGATAAGTGGCTATACAGCTACTCTTTTGTAGGGTACTGCTTCCAGGATTTGTTCAAAACAGTATGTAACATCTTGGTGTAGTTCCCATCAAGCTTTTTCTCCAGGTGTTTTGTTAGAGTCTAAATGGTGCAACCATACAGTGATACTGACATGGCTACAGATTGGAACAATTCCTGATTTATTTTAGGAGATAAGATATTGCTACCAAGGTATATGAACTGGTCTACTAATTTCAGGAGTAAAGTTTATATCATTACAAGTCATTTTATATATATAAGAGAGAGAGAATACCTAAAGAGCCAGAAGTAATCTACCTAAGTTTCACCTACCAGATCATCAGGATAATTCTAACTGACAATTCAGAATTATCCTGACATCCGATAGGAGAAACTGAGGTAGATTACTTCAGATTCTTTAGGTATTCTGATTTTGCTCTACTGAGTGTATTAAGCATTTTTACATTTCAATTTAGGTAATTCTGTCTGTGTTTTTTCTTTTGACTAGGTAATGCAGTGCTGTTTGATTATTTTCAAGCAGTACAAATGGTCTTTCCTTTTTTTATTGAATTTTTTCTCCAGATATCAGTTTGTGTAATATCCTTTTTTTTCTTCTTTTTTTTTTTTTAATTATTTACAAATTGTATCATCTGCCAGAATTATAGAATAGGTATGAAATTAATAATATATATATCTAACATTTAACATAAAAAGAAAAAAGTAACCAAATTCCATTTGGATTCCATCTGACAAGATTGAACAAGCAAAATAGATCTATTATGGAAATGGAGTAGTATTTCTAAATTTATTTTTTGAAACAAATATATAAATTAAAATAACTTTAAACAATCCACTCCTCCCAACAATAAGCTGAGAGGAGGAACCTGTTTTTAAAAGGCTTTGCTCTTTACCAAAAATGGCAAAGCTGGTTAAAAAGATGTGAGGTTACAAATGGACCCCAAGCTACATTTCTAAGACTGAGTTTTATGTAGGGCACTTATCAGGCAAGTAGATGTATCGGTAACTAGATTGAAGTTGTTCTTCAAAGAAGCTTATTTGGTCAGTGTATAAATATTTTTTAAAAGTAATCTTCCTCTCTCTCTCTCTCTCTATATATATATATATATATGTCAAAATCATAAAATAACTCTCTATAATATAACTGTAAATAAACTCCTTCTCCCAACAATGACCTAAGAGGAGCAACTTGTTTCAAAAGGCTTGCTCTTTGCCAAAAATGGCAGAGCTAGTTGAAAAAAGTTATAAAAATGATCCCAAGCTACATTCCATGTGACAGTGTTTCATGCTAGGCAGTCATCAGGCAGGTAAAACTGGAGGTCAAAGATGCCTATTTGGGCAGAGTATAAATACTTTTCAAGAATGCTTAACTTCTATTATAAAAAGATATATAACTTATTGAATAATAGCACTTACGGTAAGGGAAAAAAAACGCAAGTAATTCGAAGATGAAAATATATAATGAATCACTGTCTAGGGGAAATATATATATATATATATATATATTGGAAAAAAAAAAAGAAAAGTGTTAGTCACCTAACAAGGAATTACATAAATTAGCACTGTACAGACACTGGAAGCTGTCTAGAGAACCTACCAAGAATGATGGATAATAAAGATGGATAGTGAGAGAGAGAGTCAGGGAACTCTGTACTCTAAGCATAAATTCTCAATGATGATTTAGTATCTGTATAGCAAACTAGTAGTTGCCCATGCTGCAGTTATCCCTTCTTCACAACATTGATATTGAACCAAGGGAATATCAAGGTGCAATACAAATTATCATTAGTGTCTTCACAGGACCTGCCAAAACAATATTGAAGGCCTTCTTGGATTGCCTTAATGTCTTCACCACTTTGGCTTGAATTTAAGAGTTTTTCCTTCTCTGTGAGATGTTTTTTCATCTATTTTACAATACAAACATATTTTCCATATATATTTACATAACCACCTTCCTTCTCAATTCAATGCACTTAGTTTTCTGGCTATATCAATGATGGAACATTATGGAATGAAAATTTCAGATCAAAATTCAGCTAATTATTAGGTAGCAAACTACAGGTTTATTCATCCCCCCTTGTGTGTGTGTGTGTGTGTGTATGGGTACACACACATACATACATACACACACATATCCCCCACAATATATATACACACACACATACACACATATATATCCCCCACTATATATATATATATATATATATTCCCCCACAGTATATATACACATACATACATACATACATATATCCCCTACAATATATATACACACACACACACACACACACACACACACACACACACACACACACACACACACACACACACCGCCATATATATAATTTATTGATGTATGGCTTAGTGTCATAAGCAGGACACTTGTTGGGTGGTCTTATCCTGCTACAGAGATACAGTTGGTGTATTCTATACGTGTGTGTATATATATATATATATATATATATATATATATATATACATACATATATACATATATACACACACACACACTGGATGGAAAGTTATCAGACATTTTCATATCCAAAATAGTACCATAGCCCAGTCAGCTGGAAGTGTAGAATACACCGACTGCATCTCTGTAGAGGGGTAAGACCACACACTTCACCCAATGAATGTTCTGATGTGACACTAAACCATCTGATGATGGGACTTCAGTCCTGGAGCTTTGGGGAATGTCAAGTACCCCTTTATTGTCATTACTCCCAAATCCACTCTGACCGTGAGTGTTAGGGCTCCACATACAGGTCAAACAAAACTTTAATCATGATATATTTGAAACTATTTAACTGTGTACAAACAAATGAGCCCTAAGTTATTTTAAAATAAACTTATCTAAAAACTATTCCCTTGAAAATCACATATGTATAAATGGGATTTGGCATTAAATAACCATTAAGGTCTGATATGCCATTAAGCAAAATAATCTAATGGTACTGAATGTCTATGACTGAATCAAATAATATAATGAGAAGCAATGTTTTGAGGCAATTGAAATTAGAAAATTATAGCAACATGATCTTCATAGCTTAATGGTGAAAAAATGCAAATATTCTTCACAAGAATTTCCTTGTTAATACACTTTCCTTAATTAGTGAATATTCATCATATAGATTGAATATCACAGTGAAAATTTTAGATTTCAAATAATTATTTGTCAGGCTACACAAACACAAAAGATTTATTTAATCCAATAAATATTTATTTTTCAAAATAATTTCCCTTATAGACAAGCACTTAATTCAGAGGTAAATAGTAAATCATAGATCAAACATTATACAGTGAAATTTCAGACCAAAATTTAGCTAATAACTACAAATCACACCATAGATTTAGGATATAGCCTAATTATGAAAAAAAGAGTCTATTAATAAATAATTATGTTATTGCATAATCACATAGCTTGTCAATGAACTTTATACACTGGCAAATATTAATCATATAGGTGTAAGATCATACAATAATAGATTTCAGTTTACTTGTCAAGCTAAAGCATAATGATGGGAAAAAAAAAAAAGGATTTAATTATTTGTCAGGCTTATCACACACACACAATAAAGGATTTATTTTATCCAATAAATATTTATTTTTCAAAATAATCTCTGTCAAGGCACTTAATTCAATGGTAAATAATAAATCAAACATTATACAATGAAATTTTCAGACCAAAATTCAGCTAATAGTGACAAATGTGGCTATAGATTTAGGATTTATCCAAGTATAAATGTATATAATTAAGTTTATAGCCTAATTATGAAAAATAAATTTACTATTAAATATTTTTATTTTACTATATTCTAATTCCTTGTAAATGCACTTAATTCAGAGATGGATATTAATAATGAATAAGTATAACACTGTTAAAACTGCCGATAAAATTCAGCTACTTGTCAGGCTACAGACTTGTTGATCCCTTCTCCTAATTAACATATTATAAGTGGATTTGAGAAAAAATTATGCATGTAAATAAAGATACAAATGGACCTACCTGTAAAGAAAGTTGAGACTATATTCCAAGTTCTTGGGGATTACATATATTATTCTATAATATTTTTATGTACCTGGAGGTCTGCAAAAATTGCAGATCAGGCAGGCAAAGTTGCAACTCTGATGCACCAGGTGCTAAGGGAGTTTTGGTAGTGATATCTCAGCCAGGTAAATAAAAGCAAAGGTTTTCTTATTTACCTATAGGCGTATGCACAGGCTTTGATCTAAGGAGAACGAAGCCAAAGAACAGGTGTTGACTTGGAGTTGACAAGTGAGTATATGGCTGACTGACAGTGTGGCAGGCGTAAAAGAAAAGACAAAGGAGGAGTGCATGAGGACAGAGGAATAGGAGGAGTTAAAAGAAAAAGGGAAAAAAAGAAAGAAAAGAAAGGCCATCAAGAAAGAGGATGGAACCAGAAAGTGATAGAATGAGAAGAAAATAGAGATAAAAGTAATAAGTCATACAGGAAGAATAAAAGAGATTAGGTTAGGTCATTTGGTTAAATGGTATACCAACTATTGTGGGTTATTTAATACCAAATCCTGTTCATACATAGGATTTTTTTAAATTTGAAAGTAACATTTTTAAAATGAGCCAGAGCTCATTTGCTTGCACACAGTTAAATGATTTCAAGTATTGCTATTTATTATTTGCACACAGTTAAATGGTTTTAAGAATAGTATTTGATCCATAGATAGGATCCCAACAAGTAATACCACTGTGGGTCAGAGTGAACCTGTTAGTAATGGCAATGAAGGGATACTCCACACTCTCCTAAGCTCCAGAACTGGAGCCTCACCATCAGATACTTTAGTGTCATATACAGAATACTTGTTGGGGAGGGGAGTCTTAACCCTTTTGCAGAAATGTAGTTGATGTATTCTACAGCCCAAGTTGATTGGGCTATGAAAGATATTTCAGAAAAAGCAGAAGTGATATAAAGAAGAAAAGGTGGGAGAGAGAGGTTTGGTTTCTTTGTTTTAATGGCATATCAACCTTCATAGGTTATTTAATGCCAAAGCCATCCTTCTAGAACTGTAGTGGTACTATTTAACCCATAGCTGAGAGAATAAGGGGGTTCATACCATTCCCAAGGATATTTGTCTGAAAGTGAATGTAATAGCATGACTGGAGTTTGAACTCACTAGGATTCCACAGTCCAGCACATTAATCATTACACCATGAGGACACCCCTAGCGAGAGATAGAATATGTTGCTTATCTTTCATTAATCAATATCAGATTATTTTCTACAAAAGTAAGAAATACTTTGCCAATAATATTGTACAAGGACAAGAAACATAATTTGCAAGACAAAACAAAAGAGTATTTTCTACAAAAGAGATTTGGTCTGCTTTTAATTTTGCACAGGAATGAGAGACTTGCAAGTGGAAATATAATTGATTTCTTCTGAAATTTTGTTAAAAATTTGGTCTATTGCCATAAAGTTTTTAAAAATGACTTTTACTAAAACAAATTTTATTTTAAAATACTTCAGACAACTGCAGTAAGATTGCTAAATATTGTGAGCTGAAAATAATCTTTTTACAATAACATGAAAATAGAATGAAGTGCTTTTCTGAATTTAGCTCCCTAAAATAGTGTCTCATGAAATAATTGTATGAGGAATTAATCTAGAAAGGAAAAGATAAGGAGAATGAGACAGGAGGATAATTTTTGATATAAAGAGAACAGAGAAAGAATTGGATCAATGGAGTGGGTGGGAGCAAAGAATAGCTTGGATGAAAGTTGAAAAAAGGAAAAAAGGTGGAATAGAAAGGAGAAAAGAAGGTCAAAGTTAGGAAATCAGATGAAAAAGGTAGGAAATAAAGGGAGAAGTAGGATGATGGAGGCCAGAAGAGAGAGAGATAGTGGGGGCGATGGAGGCCCGAAGAGAGGGAAAGCGGGGCGTTGGAGGCCTGAAGAGAGGGGAAGCGGGGTGTTGGAGGCCCGAAGAGAGGGGAAGCAGGGCGTTGGAGGCCCGAAGAGAGGGGAAGCGGGGCGTTGGAGGCCCGAAGAGAGGGGAAGCGGGGCGTTGGAGGCCAGAAAAGAGGGAAAGTCGGGCAATGGAGGAGTGAAACACAACAAAGAAGGCCAAAGGAGAGAGACAAGACAAAGAAGGCCAAAACAGAGGAGGAAGAAGGTAAAAAAAAGAGCAAAAGGCAAAAAAAAAGAGAAATAACCAAAAAGAAGGTGAAAAAGAGAAACAGAAAAAAAAAAGAGAGATGTGGGAATGAAGAAAGCTAGAGGAGAAAAAGCATTAAGAATATCAGAGATGGGATGAAAGAAATTAGAAAAAGTTAAAATTGGTGTGAGAGAAATAAGAGGAAGTAGAATGTGAAAAGAAGACAATAAGCAAAATAAGTCTTTAAAAAATGTTGAACTTAGAAAGAAACAAAAATTGACAAAATTTTGAATGTAAACAAAGAAAAAGACAAGTTTAAAAAAAAAAAGCCAAGGAAGAATTAAACAATGGTGGAATAAAGAAATGAAGAAAAAAAAACAAAAGGCAAAATATAAACACAATTATGAAATTATACAATCAAAGACAGATACATTGTGACCACAAATGGCAATTAGAGGCAGTTGAAGACTTAGTTGGTGAGCCTAGGACTAACGTCCAAAAGGTATGTACCAAAGTAGAAAAACTGGTATTCAGAGTAACATTGAGAGAAAAAAAAATCTAATAACTTGGTTATGTCTATACTTGTAGCACTAAAATGTCTGAATAATTTGTAACTGAGATGCAATTTTTGGCTAAACAGAGTGAGATGGATATGGTCATATATATATATTTTTATTTATTTATTTATTTTTTACATGGCCAGCTATACGTTAGATGTTCATGAGTAACTAGTAAATTTGGAAAAGATGGAGGGAAAAGAAATATTACATACAAAGAAACTCAAAAACTAATCAGAATTTTCCTTTGTTTGATTTTTGCTCATATTTCTGTATTTATTGCACCTTGCTGAATTTTAAGCGCAGTTGGCTGGGGCTGTTAAATACACTGACTGCATCTCTGAAGAGGAGTAAGAGACCCCCCCATGAGTGTCTTGGATATGACATTAAACAATATCATGGTGAGGCTCCAGTCATACTGGTGCTTTGGGATTGCAAATTACCCCTTCACTGCCATCACTACCAGCTGCATTCTGGCCCAGAGTGGTAGCACCTGATAGAGTTCTATCAATGGGTTAAAAAGAACTGTTTGACATTTAAACTGAGTGAAAACATGATTTATGCCAAATTGAATAGTTAGAAATACAACTGTTTGATCATCTATGTGTAAACAAATGACTGATGTTTAATTGAATTGCTAATGATGCATACCGATACTTGGAACTATTTAAATGTGTGAAGAAGAATGAGCTTAGGCTCATTTAAAAACATTATCAAATGTTTGCAAATCATATATTTTATTTCAAGAAAAAAAAAAACTATTCAGTCACATTAGGATAATAAATTTATTTCCATCCTGTTAAGAGCATTGATATGAATCAATGACTCTAAAAGAATTTAAAGCAGTTCATCAGATCCAATAAAAAAAAAAAAAAAAAAAAAAAAATAATAATATAAGAGAATTTGGCATTAAATAAGCTACAATGGTTGATATACCATAAAACCAAACCAATCAATCAAAATTATTTTGTTAAAACATTTTTTTCCTGAGAACTTACAGGTACCACTGCTAGTTCATGCTATGAAGATGATTTTAGATATATAACATTTAATATAATCTAATAATAATTCTAAATGAACATTTTCTCTCTCATTATATAAAGTGGTGTTCAAAAGTTCTCAAACAGACCAAGAAAGAAATAGACACGAGATGTAAATAACCTTTTACATATTCTTTCAGAAGTTCAATATATCTAGCATATTTTTCCTAGTTTCTTTGAGCTTGAAAAAAAAACAACAAACTTTTCAAATAGGTTAAACAAGTTTTTATCCACAAAGTTGCAAAGACAGTCTATGGAGTGGAAACACACCGAGTCTAAAGTAAAGAAAAAGTTTTGGGTACAGTGGTCTATAAAGAAGGTCATGCTGACAGTCTTCTTGGACATGAAAAGACTTATCATTATTGATTTCCTTGAAAAAAGGTGCAACTATAAATAATGTATCTTATTGACAACACTTGAGGCAAAATTCACCTTATTTATAGAATGACCTATATATATATATATATATATATATATATAGAGAGAGAGAGAGAGAGAGGGAGGGAAGGAGGGATTCTATTGTATATAAAAGAAATGATGGGTTAATAAATGTTTTAGTGTCCTTGTGTCTTCTTTAAATAAACCCTACCTCCCAAAACCCCTGAAAATTAAAAGTACAGCAACTAAAAATGTACCTCCCCTCACAGCAACACACCTTCTAATGAATCACAAAATAACAGTTAATGACTGATAATAGTAATCAAATCTTACCTACTAATTAACAACAAAGTTTGAAAACACATTGTAAGTCAGAATTACCTTGGATTTTAATAACTACTTAATGAAAAAGTGTTAGTGCACTCTGAACCTCCATCATCA
The DNA here is from genome assembly GCA_963585895.1 of Sepioteuthis lessoniana. Taxonomy (NCBI): domain Eukaryota; kingdom Metazoa; phylum Mollusca; class Cephalopoda; order Myopsida; family Loliginidae; genus Sepioteuthis; species Sepioteuthis lessoniana. Next base: position 75,067,691 of record OY757934.1, read on the forward strand.
AGTCAGAGTAGGGTAGGATTTCTTTTTCATGAGAGAGAACATCTTAATGGCCAAGTAAGATAGAAGTGTTCTACAGAGCTGACTATAGGACAAACAAACATGTTGACAGCAAATGTCCTTCGACTTCCAGCTGGGATTAAAGTGTGGTATCTGTTCATCTACTTCAGCTAAGTTTATGTTCACCCAACCCTTCCACCACAGGCAGGATGAGACACAAGGTCAATTTTTTAAAGTAGAGTACAGCTGGTTAAATTTTAGCATTTTCCTTCATAGATTAGCTGCCATACAAATGCGAAAGAATCAAATTTGCCCAACTATTTACCCATAGCTGGAGGGAGAAGATATAGATTCATCCTTTTCCCAAGCACATAAGCGCAAAGTGAAACGCCAACAGCCTTGTTGAGGATTTGAACTCAAATAGTTGAATTCATATCCTCTGACAAATACTATTACTTTGTGAATGCCTCCTTTAGTCCTGTTCTTTGTCTTTGAGTGAGAAAAGAAAAAATAGACTTGGTTCTAAGGATTTCCACTTTGTGACAGCACTTTCCCCAATTACATCAAAGAAAGATGATCAGAATTTTTTTATTACTCTATAATACTGGTTGTGGGGGCATGGGGCTGTTTTTAGCATATATGCAACTCCTTATTAAATTGACCTCATGTCACAAACTATACCAGAAAGGATATAAATGGAATAGAAAATGGAAACAATAAAATTGAAAAAAAAAATTTTTGTAATTAAGGAAGTTAATACAAATTAATAATTAAATAATTAGTTATTGAATTATACAGAGTAATTATACAACTGAGAAACACGATAATTATCATCGTCATCATCATGTATTGACAGTATAAATTTCCTTGTCCTTATTGACCATCACTCTTTGTAAGTCATCTTAAGTGCATCCAGTTAATGCACAAAGCTGATGAAAGTGTGTTTTAAAGAATGTCAACATATGCATAGGTAAAGCATGATCTGTTATTGAGAGGTTAATGGCCATAGGGAAATCTGATCTCTGTTAATATAAAGTAAGAATTCTTCTAAGCTGTAGCTGTGTCAGTACTACTGTATGGTTAAATCACTTAGACTTTAATGAAAAATCTGAAGAGAAAACTAAACAAGGATGCTATGTGATCTTTTCAACAAATCTTGAAAGCAGCTCCCTAAAATACAGCAGTTGTATGGCCACTTAGCTCCCATCACATAAGCTATTCAAGCAAGACCAGCAATACATGTTGAGCACTACTGGAGAAGTAAGGATGAACTCATAAGGAATGTTCTCTTATAGACTTCGACACATGGAGTGGTGGCTGACCAGCAAAAATGTACAAAAAAATCATATTGCTCAACATAAGTAAGTAAAGTAGGCGACCATAGTCGAGGGTGACCCGAAGGCTCCCTTTTCGATAGCTTACTACACCAAGGTGTAGGGGAGGGCGCTACTCCTTTCCCTGGATTGCTCCACTTTACCCTTGATCCGTACCTTATAATGCTGAGTGTTAAGCAAGGAGGCATCAAGTACCATTTTTTGAGTCTTTGGTATGACTCGACCTGGGATTGAACCCAGGTCTTCCGGGTGATTGGCGAACACTCTAACCGCTAGGCCAAAATATCTTTAAAAAAAATTAAAAAAAAAAAAAAAATTGAAATAAATAACTATTTTTACATCTCTTATTTGTTTTTGCATCTATTTTTAAGAAAATGTTAAATTTTATACTCTTCAAAATATTGTTTTCATCCGTATCTTTTATATCTTATAGCTTTTAAAACAACAATAGGATTTCCATGGGTACAGTTACTACACTTTCATCCCATACAAAGTCCTTTGATCCATTGAAAGAGCTCAGATGCAATATTGATAATTATCAATTATAAAGGACCAAAATCAACTCCTAATTCAAAATTGATTTTAGATCCATAGCTTCTTGGCCTCCAGATAAGATGTAACAAAACCTTGAAAAAAAAAAAAAAAAAAAAAAAAAAAAGAGGAAAAAAAAAAAAAGGAGTCTACTAAACATCTTTAAACTCCGAAGTGTACAAACATGTTTCTTTAAAGCTATTATATCTTTACCTTAGAAAAAAAAAAAAGCCATGAATGGTCACAATATCAATCCTTTCATCTGATGTGATACTCATGAGCCCAAAACATCTGACTTATGGTGTAAAATAGAATAGCACTCAGACTAAAATAATGGGCTTACAGTGTATAGTAAAATTGCACACAGCTTACCATATCAGGCTTATGTTCTATAATAAAATGGCACTCCGCTCAAAACTGAGCTTACAGCACATAAAATAGTGCTCATCTGGAAACATTGGGTTCCTGGTAAATCCTTTTAAAACAGCCTAGCTTCTGGTACATTGTAAAATGATACCTAGCATGAAACAGTGATTGATTTTAACAGCATGTCAACCCATCGAGGGTTATTCTATGCCGAGAGGTTAGGGAATCATATTCATTGTACATTCATATCTATATTTTCTGTAGATGTTTCTTAAGAGTTTTTTCTTTGCTTACAGACCTATTGAATAAAAATCATTTTTAAACAGATCTATTTGACCCATATATGGGACCCTAACAGATCTATCCAACCCACAGATGGGACCCTAACAGTTACTACTTCTCTTAGTCAGGGTGGAATTCACACTTCCCTGATCTCCAGTGGAGATCATCATCAAATGCAGTTTAGTGACACACCATTTTTTTAGAGGGGGAGGGTCTGATCCCTTTATAGGGGATAAATTCAGTATAGTGTGTCCAATCAACCAAGCATAGAATAAGATTACAGTAAAATAGAGCTAAGCACCAAATACTGTTTTTATAGTGTATAGTAAAATACTATTCAACCTGAAATACTGGGCTTACAGATTTAAAGGGTTAAACCAAATTTGAGGTTAGTGCTTAATGCTGGTCAGTTTGGAGCCATTTTCCGGTAAACAGCACCGAGGCACCAATGTTTAAATTCCTAATGACTTTGGAATCTTGAGAAAAGGTAAAATGAAAACAAAATTGTTTCTTTCCCCACCTCCAGCAAACAGAGTAAATTGAATTCTAGAGAGTAAACAAAGATAAGTTACAAGGCACATTCAACAAATATCACAGAGAAATAAGATATTTGCATTAGTAATGTGAGTGGCTCTTAAATAGAACCAAGCCTTGTAATAATGGATTGGAAAGCTTCTTCACTTGCTGCCTGAACTATCTTAATTGGACAATTGCAATGGATGGTCCACACATCCTTAGGATAAATCTTTTTAGTAAACAAAAGAAAAAAAAAAACAAATTAAAATCATTATATATATATATATATATATATATATATATATATATATATATATATATATATATATATATACACACACACACGTAAGAAATTAAATTGTTATAAAAAGAAAAAAAAAAAAAAAAAGGTGAAAAGACAAAATCTCCAGTGAGTGGCTGGATTTATTTCAGAGTTGTTTTTGTGATTCTAATGGAAGTTAATTGTGCTGTAAAGATGGAAGTGTGAATGAAAAATGGGATCAGCATTTAAAGTTCAAGTTCTGTTCAAGGAAGCTTGTATTCACACTTTTCACTAATACCCTTGAGAAAGGTGCAAATTGTTTTTTTTTTCTTTCTTTACACAAGACATGAGTAAAAAGGGATTCTTTCAGCAACCAAAGGCTTTTGTGCTTGACTAAGAAAAGCTTATTAAATAACAAGTTAAGAATGATTTGCCAGTTCAGTACTTAGATGGGTGACCACTTCATTACAGTAGGTACAGTGAGCAGCCTAGGGCCGATTTGCTTTACAAAGCAAAGCTCAGAAAGTAAGTTAAGAAGTTATGAGCCAGTTCAGTACTAAGCTGGGTGACCACTTAGTAACAACAGTTAAAGTAAGCAATCTAAGGTCTTTGTGCCAGTCGAAACAAATTTTGATAAAAACTACGGTACCATGTTTAACAAATTAGTCTATGAATTATAATTAAAAAAAAAAATGAAAATATTTTCATTCTTAACGTTCCAAACTTTTCTATCTGTGTATCTAAATACAAATTACATAAAGACTAGTAAGCATCGAGGTAGATGATGTTTTATTGAAAAATCAATTCCCCATTGTCATTTCATATCCCATAAAGTTGTTGGTAAAACATTTTTTGGATTTTAAAAAATGAAAATAAAATAAAAAGAACACCACCACTTTTAGGGGCTCCTGTTTTTGTAGCCTTGTTCCAAACTTGGTAAAACTTTATAATTATCTCAGCAATATCTGTTATGTGACTAAAGTTTTGCATGCTATTGATAATATTTTCATCAAATGTTTGAAGCCAAACTGAGTTTAGCTAGAATTAATTGATCATCATATATCTACATAGGAAATGGATCAATAGGAAAGAAAGACAGACTTAGAATGATTGTGTCTTAGGATAAAGTGATTGGTTTTGAAGCAAAATTTAACTCTTAAGATAGTTATTTCAGTGTGAGTACTATTTTATTGTACCTTTAGGGCAGAGCAGCATTTTACTGTATCAAGCCTAATAATTTGGACCAATTCCTATTTTACTATATATATCTCCAGACACACACACACACACACACAAGGGTTGTTCAAAAGTTTTAAGTCTCACCCAAAAAGAAGAGTATTGCTGAACATTTTTGTTGGGGCAAAAAACAAAACTAGAAAAATCTGAATTAGATTTCTAAGTTTGTAAGAAGTAAAAATGTTTAGCGCTTCTTTCTGGGCAAGGCTCATAACTTTTTGAACAACCCTTGAGTGTGTTTGTGTACACACCAATTTTACAATACTCCTACTATTTCAGGCTATGGCTTGAGCCCTATTTTACTATATACAGCATGTCCAATATTTTAAGTTAAGCAATATTTGACTCTACCCATATATTTTAGTCTGAGGGAGATCAGATCATGAAAAGTTTAATAGACCAACAATTCAGTCTTAATTTTAATGAAATGATGGGAAAATTTTAAACAACAATGTCTGTGCTTTGGAGTGATGTCTGAATGAGTTTTGTGGATTCAACTTCAGGATATTTGAGGGCCAAAATTTCAAAGGGTTAAGAAAAGTGCTAAGACATGAAATCTGTGTATGGAGATACTAAAAAGTTCTTGGCCTGATTGATTGATTGTTTTGTTTTATGGCCTATCATCCCTTTTTCAGGTTATTTAATGCCAATTTCGGTTGATTTGGTTGTCTAGTGTTTTGCATCATGTACATAAATGGAATATTGAAGGGTTAAATTCTTTTACGTAGACCAACTGCTTTTAGAAATGCTAGTATTTTGTCTGTTTTGACATGTTCAAATAGTTCTTTCATATTGTTTACAGTGTAGAAATATTGTCTTTTTGGTGTTAGGTCAATGCAATCTATCGATAGGTGTTTAACTGAATATGGAGTGCGACATCCCACTCATCATGGTGGTTGTTCTTGTTTGAGTAGATATGAGTGGGTGATGTCTGTGTGTTCAATATGTAGACGAGATAGGATAATTTCTTCCCTGCGGTTTTTCTGTATCCTTCCTTCCATTCTCCTATTTCAGCTTTTATAGTCTAAAGTTTATTGTGTAGGGTGTTGGAAAAATTGCCATTAGTTTTGGGTAAAGTCTTTTATTTCTATTTTTAAGTCAGTATATGGAATCTTAAAGCTTTTGTCTATGGGCATCTTCCAGGCTGTCTTGGTCATTCCCTTTGATTCCAATGTGGCTCAAGATCCAGCATAAGTATCTCTTTGGTTTTTGATAGGAATTCTAGTCTATTCAAAATTTGCATGTTTAAGGGATTATCCAGGGTTTTTTTGTTTTTTTTAACGGATGTTAGGACTGATAAAGAGTCATAAAAAAAAATGATGAATTTGGTGGATTCTGTTTGTGTTATAATGTTGAATGCAAGATCTATGGCTTTAGCTTCTGTACTGTAGATAAAATGGCTTCCTAACAGCAATTCTGTTATCTTGGTATTACGCTAGATGGCAGTGCATGATACTTTGTTTCTATTTTTGGAACCGTTAGTATAAATACGGATATGGTTGGGGTGGTTATTTTTAAGGTGAAGGAATTCTTCATGGAAGATAGTAGGATGTGTTTTCTCTTTATGATATTTTATCAGATTTAGCAGTATTTTTGGTTGTTTCAATAACCAGGGTGGGGTTTTTGAGGCGGTGGATTTAAGTATTTGTTTTATCTATTTGTATTTCGGTGACAAGATTTTCTATTCAGAGACTAAAAGGTTTGATGGGGTTTGTTTTTGTTTCAAAGTTTTGTGTCATGGACAGTAGAGGACATTGTGGGCAGGGTTTGAAGGACATGAGGCCAGTTTGATATAGTATTGTAAGGCTAGTTTTTGTCGTCTGATTGATAGTGAAGGTTCATTCACCTTGGTGTACAAGCTTTCTATAGGAGAGGTTTGGTAGGCTCCTAGTACCAGTCTCAGTTCTTGATGATGTATAGTATTTAATTGTTTTAAATAGGATTTTCTGGCTGATCCATAGATGAATGTGCCATAGTCAAGTTTGGATCGTATTAATGTTTGGTAGAATTTTAGAAGAATTTTTTTAATCTGTACCCCAGTCTGTGTGTGCTATTACTCTAAGTAGTTGGATTGTTTTATTACACTTTAATCTCAAGTATTTGATGTGAGGTTTCAATGTTAATTTTTTGTCAAAGATAATTCCTAGAAATTTGTATTCTTCAACTATTGGGATTGCAGTTGAATCTAGTTTAAGTACAGGGTCGTTATGCATTTTGTGGAGGTTGCAGAAATGTAAACATTGTGGGTTTTTTTTGGAGAATTTGAAACCATTTTTAATGGTCCAGTTCTTTATCTTATTTAGACATTGTCGGAGTTGACATTCTATTGTTCTATGTTTTGATTTGTAACAGATTAGGAGGTTATTTCCATATAGTGAGCCTTTGACTCCTAAGTTTAAGCATTTCACAATGCTATTTATTTTTATATTGAATAAGGTCACAGATAGGATGCTACCTTGTGGCACTCCCATTTTTTATTCTTATAGTTCTGAGAGTGTTGTGCCGATCCGTACTTAGAATTTTCGATCATTTAAGAAATTTTTTAAAAAAAATTGGCAGTCTACCCTTCAATCCTATATTTTTCAAGTCTTTGATTATGCCATATTTCCACGTGGTGTCATAAGCTTTTTCTATATCAAAAAAATATGGCTGTCATGTGTTCTTTTTTGGCAAAAGCTATTATGAGGGTTTCCAACTGGATAAGGTGATCAATTGTACTTCTTGTTTTCCTAAAGCCTGTCTGAAGGTTTGTGATTAATCTATTTTTCTTGAGAAACTTTATTTTCATTTGTTAATCATTCATTCAAGTGTCTTGTAGATCCAGCTAGTTAAAACTATTGGTCGGTAATTTGTTGGATTTGTAGTATCTTTTGCAGATTTTGGTATTGGTATTCTAGTGGCTTGTTTCCAGGAATTAGGGATGTTCCCACTGTGCCAAATATTGTTGAAGATTTGGTGTAAATATTGGAGTGAAATTTTTGGAAGTTGTGAATTAAATTACCAAGACCAGAAAATCCAGCAAACTTACGCACAACATATAGAAACACTGGACAGCTGTTTCGACCTAATTAGGTCTCATCAGCAGTGTATACCATGATCTCCACCACTGGAGATCAAACCAGTGACCACATGATTGCAGAGCCGAAACTCTACAACTGAACAATCTGCCCATATTGCACACAAATGATGCCAAATTAACTAATCATGGTAATTGCATGGCCAATTAACCTGAATATGTCTTGCAAGTTACATCCATACTCTTTACAGAGGACATGGTCACCTCCAGGGCCATGGTAATTCAATTCACAATATAATCCCTCAACTTAAAAAAGAAAATGTAGATTTTAGGTAGTTGTTTTAAAAATTCATATGGAATCTCATGGTAAATGGTTGGTTGTAGCTTTTTGTATTATTGAAGTGAAAGTTTTTTTGTTTTTTTTTTTAATTTGTTACTTTAGAATTTTTGATTGAGGTTTCTGGACGAAGAGTTTTGGGAAAAGGTTTCTGCTAGGAGGTTTACTATGCCTTTTTTGTTTGGTCTTTTTTTAAATTTTTTATAAGGTGTTTCAGTGGGGTGCTGTTATTCTTACCCGATATTTTATTAATCATATTCCATACTATTTTGGTCTTAGTGCTGGTGTTTATTTTTGATGTGAAGTTTTTCCAAGTTTCTCATTTTGATTCTTTAATTGTTCTTCGTGCTCTGGCTTTGCAATTTTTAAAGAATTAAAGATTCTCTTTTGTTGGGTTTGTCTTGAATTTTCTGAGTACGGCATGGCACGCTCTTACTGCTTTTTTGCACTCATTATTGTACCAAGGTTTATTGAATTTCGGTTGAGTGGAGGACTTTGGTACACATTCCTCTGCACTAGTTAGGAATGTTTTTGTGAAATAGGCGTCATGGTCTTCTTGGTTTATTTGGCTTTTGGAGTTAAATTGACATGGCAAAGTCTTTTAAGATGTTCCCATTTGGCCTTTTGTAGGTTCCAGCATGGTATTTTTTTCTAGTTTGGGTTCGAGTCTTTCTAGTATGATCAGATAGTGGTCACTTCTGCAGTTATCTTTGTTGGTTTTCCAATTATAGTCTAAATAAATTGTAGGATCGCTTAAGGTCAGATCTATTTCTGAGTGTGTACCTGTTGCAGGATGAAGGTAGGTGGGGAATTTATTATTTAGAAGGCATAGACTGTTTTTGTTCATGAAGTTTTCTATTGTACGGCCTCTTTCATTTGTATCTCTACTGCCCCATATTTGGTTATGGCTATTAAAGTCTCCCATGAGCATGAAAGGTTTGGGGAGTTGTATTAAATCAAGTTCTAATTCAATTATGTTGCTATTGGTGGGTACGTAGAGTGAGCATATGCTGATCATTTTGTGTAGAGTTACTGATACTGCTATTGCTTGTAGGTTTGTGTTTAAGTTTATTTGGCTTTTCAGTAATGTATTGTTTATGATAATAGATGTACCTCCCGATGCTCTTCTTGTGTGTTTATTTATTTGATTATATATAGTGTGTTGGCTTCTGTTTAATTTGTCATTTTCTTTTAAAAAAGTTTCTTGAAGGCATATAACACTCGGGTGTAAGTTTTTAATGATAAGTGTTAATTCGTCAAGATTGGCTTCTGTGCCTCTAATGTTCCACTGTTTGATTTTATTTGTTTTGGTCCCGTTGTAATTCCTTTTAGGGAGATGTTTTGTGAGTCATGTTTGGTTTGTGGGGTATAATGTCTTGGGTCTCCATCCTCTCTAAGGGTGGGTGGGATACTTTCAGTTATATTCTTGTGATTTTCAGATTTTTTCATGAGAAGATTATATTTAGCTTTTAGTTCTGTTTTTGGAGGTAGATCATTGGCTCGATTTGCTCTTTTTTTAGTTTGATGGTTCTTTTTGGTTTGCATTTTCTATCTTGTATGTTTTATTTAAAGGTTTGGTTATGGTCTTGTTTTCCATTTAATTTTATTCTATTTTGGTGAGGGGTGTGGTTCTATTCTGTGTATTTGGACTACTTAAAGTAAATTACTTACTCAGGTTTTTGTGGTTTAGTTGGTTTTTATTAGGGTTTTTGTGTGGAGAAATGGTTCTTCTTTCTTTTCTTGGAGGTTGCTTCGAGGGATTTGTTTCAATGTATCGTGATGTTTTTTCCAGGTTATGTTCAGTCATTGGTTTAGGATTTGTACTGTAGGTGGATAGTTTTAATAGTATGGGTTTTATTTCTTGTATGAATTTTGGCCAGTCTTGAAGTCCTAATTGGAGTAGTTTGGAGATTAGTTCTTAGTAGTTTTTTCCTTTCTTATTCTCTGATTTTGGGAGTAGGTTTTGTTTTTTTATGTAGCTTTCAACTATTTTTCTGGCTTCTGGATAGGAAATGTTTCTGGTGTGTTTTATAGTTAAGATTTTTTTCTTTTTTCCAGACTGGGTATGTTCTGGTATAGGATGGGTGGTCTTCACTGCAGTTGGCACATCTGTTGTTGAGTTCGCAGTCAATGGCGGTATGGTTTGGTTCTCTCTCTCCACATTTACCACATATAGTGTGTCTGTGGCATACACTTCAATGGTGGCCACATTTTTTGGCATTTAAAGCATATGAGTGGGTTTGGAATGTATTGTTCTATTTTTTCATTAATATAGCCGATTTTTATTTCTTCGAGAGTTGTAGGTGAGTTGACGGTTAATATATTAGTGTTTGTTTGTATTGTTTGATTATCTTTTTTGATGGTCATTCTTTTGATATCAGTTACACCTTGTTTTTTTTTTAGTTCAGCTAATATATATTTCTACCTTTTAATACTGGAAGAGTTCTTTGTTTCTTATAACTCCTTTAGAAGATTTTAGGGTTTATGGGGGTATATTTTTATTTTTTAGATAGTGAAAAGTTTTCATATTTAGTAAAAAGTTTGTATGCTTTTCATTTTCAATCATTATTGTGTCATTTCTTAAATTTTTAATTGTTTTTGGACCGATATTTGTAGATATGATCTTCTGTATAAGAAATGGGGATAGTTTTGTTGATGGGGTATCTTCAATTAATTCTAATATTATAAATTTGGGGAATGGAGGTTCATGTTGAATTTTTTCTTTGTCGGAGTTGTCCGACTATGTAAGGTCACTTGAAGTTTTTTTTGGTTTTTGCTTGGGTTATATTTTTGAGAGCCATAAGGAAAGTTTATGAGTTGCACACCCACCATGGAACCCCACACGGGGATGTGTCTAAGGAGAAACCCATTCGCCTAGTAACATCAGGGCGACATAGCCAGTATACTCATGCTGATAGTAGACAGTTTTAATTTTGTCCCTGGGTTTTCATTCCCAAGATAATTACTCACCCAGAGGCAGAGAGGAGTATATATCTTTTCTCAGCATGACTGAGCCTACAGCCATCGCCCTCTAATTCAGATTTTTAACAAATCTGAAAGAGGGCTGACATGACCAGCAGATTGATCAGATCAGGCCTCTCTGACCATCTGTCTAGCCCAGTAAGGGCCAAAGAGGAGTGTTGCAGGTCACATGACCTCTTTAGTTACAAGGTCATGGACTGCTCAGCCACCAGGATCACCTCCTCAAGCATTATGGGTTGCCACCCACTGCCAACAGGTAGCATCATATTACCCCGCTGCAGAGGTGCAGTCAGTGTATTCTACAGCCCCTGCCAACAGGGTGGTTCTTGGCCCAACTAAAAAGGGGATGAAGCATACATCCTATTCCACATCATACCAAAATTACCCTCACTTAATATATAGCTTTTCAAGGATCTACAAATGAAATTCAAATGATGATTTTGGTTGGACTGAGAATTTTTCAATACCTGTTTTGGCAGTAGTTATACACTATTATACCAATGTTGGACACATACCACCCAGTATTACAGAACATCGTGTAAAGATAAAAGAAGGAGAAGCCAGGATGTAACAGTTTTTGTTGGAGGAAATGGAATTGAAATCATGAGATCAAATCCTGGACAAGTCTGTTCACATTTCACATAATGCAAACACCCTTGGGAAAATCATGAATCCATCTCTTATCCAAACACAAGTAAATAGTAGGATAGACTGTGCTCTTTAACCTTGGTATGGCAACCAGATGAAGAGCAGGAAAACTGAATTCAAATCAGTACTCTGTTTGAAAACTGAGTTGCATTCTGCTCATGGCAAAGAAGTTTGGTAAATGCATAATGTAAGGACAAAATAATGGTTTGTTGGTTGGTTTTATGGCATGTCAAACCTTGTGTTATTAAGCAATTACATAGATTGTAAATGATTATTTCTAGTTACTCAAACAATTATAACTTCAAGTAGTGATGTCTAATACAAATAATCTGTTCACAATTGTATGGTTTCGAGTAATCTTATCTAATACTAACAATTTTCAAATAAGTCTATTTGAATCAAAGATGGGACCCAAACAGGTACTATCACTCCAGGTTAGAGTGAACCTGGGAGAAAGCTCCAGAATCGGAGCTTCACTACCAGATATCAGATACAAAAAGAATAATATGTAATAACGATGATAACAATTACTTAATGTCTGTTTTATTGGGGTTTCTAGAACGCAAAGGGTTAGACCAAGTTTATAATATTTATAACTTCACTGATCACTTCAGCGGCTGTTGCTATCCCATCTGAGAAAAATCAATTGGCTAGCTTATTTGCTCAGAATGGCAAAGATTTCACATACACTTTGGCTAGACAAGTGGACACCTCTGGCAGATGGTTATTGGTGTATGTAGGGGAGAAGTCTGAGATTGCTTCAAATGTAGAAATTTTTTTTCCAGCTTGAAACTAAATGAACTAGAGAACAAAAATCAGTTACATTTTAAAACCTGTACACTCCTTGACAGATATGTGTGTATATACTAATACCATGTGATGTGCATACACATTAATACAGGGAATTGCATATATGTATAAATACCAGCCCATTAGCCTAATGGGTAGAGTGTTCACCAATGACCTGGGAAACCAGGGTTCAATCCCAGGTAGAGTCATACCAAAGACTAAAAAAATAGTACTTGATGCCACCTTGCTCACTCAGCATTATAAGGTACAGATCAAAGGTAAAGTGGAGCAATCCAGGGAAAGGAGTAGCGCCCCCCTCTACACCTTGGTGTAGTAGCTATTGAAAAGGGAGCTTTTAGGTTTCCCTCAACTATGGTCGCCAAATTAACTTTTTTCTTTTTAAATAAATACAGAGTAATGTGTGTGTAGCCAACACACACACACACACAGCTTGTGGTCATAAGAAATGGTCTTGGAGACCCGAGATCAAACCCAGGATGAGGCTGTTTGTTTATGCCTTCCTACCCGCACCAACTATGAGTAAACATTAGCGTAGACTGGGCTCTAGTTCTTGGTACAACAACCAATCTAAGAAACAGAAAACTAAATTCAAATCAACTGACATTGTCACATCTTACTCATGTTGGAGGGTTTGTGTTAATACCCATACAAGAAAGTGGTGTAACCATTATCAGTTTTGGTTTCTTTGTTTAATGGCATATCGACCTTTGTGGGTTATTCAATGTCTAAGTCATCCTTGTTGAAAGGTCAGTAGTCATAGTATTTAACCTTCTGCTGAGTGGATAAGGATATTAATCTGAAAGTGAATGTAATAGCATGACTTTCACTATGAAGTCATGATCCAGCATGTTAGCCACAATACCATGGGGACTTCCTGCCAGTAACCATTACCATCATAGGACTTGGTGAGTCAAGTTCAAACCCTGTAAAAGACTGCATTTCAGGTTATCCTAATGCCCTTGAGAAAAGCATGAATCTATTTCTTCTACCAGGTATGGGTAAAATAGTAGGGTTCTTTAGCTCAGCCATGAATCAGTCTAGAAGAAAAGCCAATTTCAAATGAGCAGTATCCAACTAAAAGAAAAAAAAAGTTCTTGTGTTGCTTTCTGCGTGTGGTAGAGGGGTTGGGTAAATACATATACACACACCTGCATATATAAAAGTAATTCAATAAATAAGGTGAATTTTTTTCTCAGGAGTTGGCAATAGGAAATACTATTTACAGTTGTATCTTTTTCAAGCAGTTTACTACTGATGGGTCCTTTTATGCTCCATGTCAGCAGGACCTTTACTGACTGCTGCCTCCAGAACTTATTCTTTACTGAAGAGTGTATTTCCACTCCATGGATTGATTTTCAACTCAGTCTTAGAGTCTGTAAAGATTTTTTGACTAAAACATCCTTCATCATAGACATCTGTATATTTCACTTCTTACCCATCAAAGATTTAATGACAGACCTCTGTTAAAGCTAGGAGCATTCCAATTTGGTAACATTTTGAATAGCTTCAAAAGAAATATTTTTGCAATATTAAAATAATTGTTATTATAAACCAATTCCAAACAATACAGTGGAAAGGAAAATTCCCTTATTTACTGAATGACTTGTGTGTATATATATATATATATATATATATATATATATATATATATACATACACATACATACATACACAAACACATACATACACACACAATTGTTCATTGCTCTTGGCAGGTCCTCTAGACTGCATTCAGTGTCCACACAGAACTGATGTATGAAAGTTCTTGCTGATCAGCTAACACTGGTGTGTCTACATGTAGGAGTCCATAAAAGAACATCACTTATGAGTTCATCCTTCTTACTTGGATGCTTTGTGAGATGGGAGGTAAGTGGACATACAGCTGATGTTTTGTGGCATGTTACTTCAAGGGTTTGTTTTAAATAGCATCTAGCATTCTCATGTAGTTCCCACTTAACTTTTTCTCCATGCATTTCAAGAGGGTCGATGTGGTACATCCATACAGTAGTAGTGACACAGTCATAGCTTGGAAGAAATTCTGTTTTTTTTTTATCAGAGAGATAAGATTTCCATATGATTGACAACCTATCAATTACAGCCCATAACTTCTCGATGAGTATATTGACATTACTTTCAGTAGATGAGATATTACTGCCAAGGTATGTAAACAGGTCAACTAATTTCAGGACCTTGCCACTTAAAGTGGAGATATGCAGCAGGGATTTGGCTTAAGCAGGTGTACTTAAAAGAAGTGCTAGATCATCTGTGAAGTCTGCATCCCTTATTGTTTCTGCAGGATATTTTCAGCTCCAAGACTTTCTTTAATGTGAAACCATTTTTTTTTTTTTTTTTTTTTTATTAGATCTATTGACTTACTTCAGAAGTTTCCCCTTCTGATGCATGACGCATGACACACACACACAGGGTATGTAATTGTATCTAAGTCAGGGTGTTTCATTGCATCTAAAAATACAATTACCATGTAAAAAAAAAAAAAAAAAAAAAAAATCCCTATTTTGCCACCAAAACCTAATGAATCAGGAACAACTATCTCCTCTTCTAGGCAGTAGAAATCAACTATTAAAAGAGAACAGACCTGATATATTTTACTGTTACTCCAACTGCTGAACCAAAATATCAGAACCAAATTTCACAACAACAAAGTTTTTTCCTCTAAGAAATCCAGGACTGACACACAAGTAAGAAATTTAAAAAAAATTAGTAAAAACTTTCCTGTACACAGTACATAAATGTTTATGCCAAATCCTACTAATTCTTTCATTTCTTATTGAAAAAGAGATTCATAACAAAAACAAAAAACTACTTCAACATTTAAAAAAATCCCACATCATTAAGGTCTTTGTGAACAGTCACTAGAATATGGTTACAAGCTCTTAGAATAAGCTAATATCTTTAATAGTAAGAAAAAAAAAAAAAAAAGAAAAATTATACAAAAGTGCATTAATCCAATCAATATAAAATGTGCAATTCTTCATTAATCTGATTACCTGTAATCTAATTCCTTCACTAATGCAGCTCCAATTTAAAATTCCCCTGGTCATTGCACCAACCTGTTGCATATTGTTTTGGTTGAATTAGATCTTTTTTCCCTGTTGACATATGTCTATAAACACAGGCAGATGTTTCTAGTTTGTTTTTCCAGCATTTATTAATATCACTTGCTCTTATCTAACAATGGTACCAATGAGTAAAAGAAATTCATCTTGTGCTCTGATTATTTTCTTTGCATTTAATTGTATCTTTTATTTTGTCTACTTGTAAAGTAGATTAAAATTTCATTTGCTTTTCATCAAATATTTCTGTTCCTTTATTATCTAATTTGAACTGGTTTACAAAATCTTTTTTTAATAGCTTTCCTTGTAGAAAATTTACACAGCAACACAAGTTCAAATCCTGGATGAGGCTGATTGCATTTCATATAGCACTAATATCTTTGGGAAAGGTAAGAATCCCACTATTCTCCCTCCAGCTATGGATAAATAGTAGGGCAGTCTGAACACTCTAATCCTGGTATAGCAACTAGTCTAGGAGAAAGAAAACTGAATTTAGACCTGTTAAATAAAATAAACCTTGTGTCACATCCAGGGGTTGGTAAATATATACATGATCTTTTTAAAGTATGATCAGGTGCTATGATTTAGCATTTTCACTAGCCTGGTACTTTACAGGCTCCAATGTCCAATGCTGAATATTGAAGAGGATTGTATCAATGCCTTGTATTATGTTGATCAGTCAAAGATTAACAAAAATCTTACATTATCATGTGTTTCTCCCGTTCTCTAATTGACAAAAGCAGACAAAACTCCCATTCCTTTCCTTCTTCACAAACGGAATCTGGTTCCTCACATAAAGGTTTGTTCTATGCACCACAACCAAATGTCACTCCTGATTCACTTCCAATGTGCGTGCCCTCAAGACTACCATCTGTTGCTTATGTTCACACTAACTTATGAATGTGTACAGGTTATAGCAATATTAACTCAAACACATGCAGGTGGGGAGATTACATTACAAATGGCCACTTACACAAAAAACATGCAAAGTAGTACAACATATTTGCATCAGGTAACTGCATATTGATGCAGGTGCATATATTAATTTTGTATCTTTTTAGTTTATCTATGCATGTACAGTACTTCCTTTAAACTTCATTTGATTTTTATCTAATATTTCTTTTACTCTTTGATCTAACTTGAGCTGATTTACATAATATTTTAAAGATATGATGAATAGGTTAGTCATTGTTAAAAAAAAACCCCAAAAAAACAAAAAAAAAACTATGATTAAGCGTTTACACTAATCTGGTACGTCACAAGTGCAAATGTTAATTATGTGAATATATCAGTTTTGTTAATCAGAGTATTCATGTACTTTCAAAATTTCTTGGTATCTTTTTTATTTTACTGAGTAAACTTTATATGTGTGTATAAATTAGGTATCTTAAACTTAAAAACACAAAGGGAAGAGATATTACAGGTCAAGAACATGGTAGAGAATAGTGTCTGCATTTTTCACGGAGTTCTAGTACTTAACAGTAATATTGCTATGAATTGCCTCCTGCCATGAAGCCACCTTTCAACACCACACTGCTTACTGACTTTCCAAGCCAAATACTCATTGTAGCAGCAGCAGCTGAATTTCAGGACTGAGAACTGGACAGGCAAAGTTAAGAGCAAAGACAAGCAATAACAATAATGCTGGGTAAGAAAAAAGTCTGTCTTTATTTAAAAAAAGTGGATGAACCGTGTCTGACAGTCCAAAAGTTGGTGCCAGCAGGAATTTGGAAATAAAGCAAATGCAGAATGCATGCATAAAAAGTCAAAAAGAAAATATGCTACAATAAAATAAATAAATAAATAAATAAAAGAAAAGATAGAATAAACCTCAACAAAGATCACTAATATGTAACAAAAGGGGGCAATATTTCCTCAGGTCTTAAACTCTTTTAGTAGTGCCATCACTTATGTGCTTTGCTCCTTCATGTTGTCCCTAAAATGCACCCTTTTTTCTAGCGTTTCCCCAATGAACCAACCACCTTCTTTTAGAAAGATGGTATCATTCAAATGGCTTTTCCTTTTCTCTAACATAGCAGTTCTTGCCAATATGAGAAAAAGGGAAAGGAAGAATTTATGTTCATAATACAACTAATAAGCTGCATCCTTTATTTATTAAAATGAATGTGCTTGTGACAGTAAATATCTGGAAGTATGTGAACAGGTACAAAATAGCCAATGTAAATGTAGTTTAAAAGAGGACAAAACAAACTGAGATATTCATATACACTGCTTCCTTTCATTTCTTTATTCCTTCTTTCTACCTTTGTTTTTTTCTCAATCCATTATAATTCTCCGTAAGGTACGTAGCAGCTATTATAGTTCTACGTAAGGCTGGTTGCATCCATAATTTTAGGTTAGGAAGGTAATATCTATTATAAGTTTTTTTCACCTTCATTCAAACCACAGAAGTAAAAAAAAAAATAAATAAAAAATAAAAATAAATACGGAAAAGAACTTTTTTCTTTTTTACTTAATGTCAGATTTACAACTAAAGTTAAATTTTCTTGCCTTCATTTGATCCCAGACTTTGTTGAAAATGATTTTTGATAATGTTTAACAGTAACCAGAGATTCTATGTTTGACTTCAAATCACATAAATTAACCAGCCATATCACAGACTGTAAATGTTCATCTCTAAGTCTTGAGTGTAATGCAGATTTATTTATATTATTATTAAGAAAAATTGCACAGAAACGCGTGTACTTACAAACATGGCCAGAATTTGCAATGAGGTAAACAATTTGGAAAGTTTCTCATGCCAAAGAGTCATAAATAAGGAACTTATGAGTTGTGTGTTTGGAACCTCTCATATAAAGACAGACACATATATGTACAAAGTGCATTCAAAAAGTATCGAGACTGAAGTGGTATTTACAGAGACAAATGAACAATGAATGAGTGAAAATGTTAATTTTCTTTAAAAATAGCCCCTTTACAATCAATATATTTATACCAATGAGTTTTCTATTGGCTAAAAAACCTCTAAAACTTTTTTTAATATATATTCAGAAAAGCTGCAGAGTTATATTCATTTTTTATATCCTCCATGTCTTTAAATTTTTAGATGAATTTTCGGTTTAGGAAAGAAAATCACATGGATCTCAGTCTGGTGAGTATGGAAGGTGATTTATTTGCTTAATCCTGTGTTTTGCCAAAAATTGCTGATAAAAACGTATGCTTGAGCATGTATTTTTGAAAATAAAGGAATCCAATCCCCGAGGGCTTAGGCTTCCTTAGTCGAAAAGCAGTAATGGTCAGGTTCATTCTCCAATGTCTGGGATAGCTTCTGAAATGGGAATACTGATGGGGCTAGGTCTACTTTTAACACTGCCTACCCAAGTTAAGAATATTTTTAACACTGCCCACCCAGGCTGAGAATATTTTTAACACTGCTCACCCAAGTCAGGCCTGATCTGACTTAAGCATTAAATAACCCAACAAAGTTGTAAAACCAACCAAATCAAATCAAACTAATAGAAAGGAAAACAGCAATGACTCATCAAGATGAATTCTAGACAACAATCTAGACATCTATATTTAATAAGTTGCGCAACCATATGCAAATCTTCATTTAAATTTTACAATTTAAAAAATTTAACTCTTCAGTATTCATAATTTTATGACTCATATGTAGAGGTTTGGTTGTTTAAAGTCATGTCAACCTTTGCAGGTTATGTTGGCTTTTATGAGTTCATATATTTCCCCAAGAGTATGAATCCAAAAGTGAATATAAGAGTGTAACTGAAATGTGGACTTGCTAACTACAAAGTCACATACAGCACATGAGCGATTATGCCACAGGAACTTTTGCTTATATATATTTTGAACAAACTTAGGAAATTAGTGTCTTTAAATAAATATATAAATTAAGTAAGAATTCAAAGTTTAACAGAACTGTCATTAGTCAATAAGTGTAAAGTGATCTTACCTGTGGTTATGGTAACCATGGTTGGACTCCCTAGTCCTCCGGTGCTTGTGGATGCTGAGATGGACACATTATAACGAGAATGTGGAAGGAGACTGGTTAGTACAGTGGAGAGATTGGATGTAACCAAACCTCCAGAACTTTGCATGGATTCAGAACTGCTGGAGGTAGCAGAGATGTGTCTTGCTTTATCTGGGAAAAAAAAAAGACAATATTTTTAGTTAATATATGCACAGTAGCTAAAAAAATAAAAAAATAAATAAAAAAAATTAAAAATAAATGGTGAGAAATTTCTTTATCTTAAATGTTTTAACTCGAATAATGTATCATAGTGATTAAAATCATTTCATTATATATGAAAGGACTGTCTCACTGCTTCTGTAACTGTTTGGTTGCGGGGGTGCTACTCATGTAGCATGTCTTGAGCAAGAATAACTTGGCAAAGAATATCCCTCTCCAGAAATACTACTGGTTTGTCTTCTTTGTTTAATGGAATATCAACCTTCATAGATCATTGAATGCCAAAGCCATCTTCATAGAAGAATGATAGAGATACTATTTAATCCATAGCTGGGGGATAATGGATTTCATACCTTTCCCAAAGGTATTATCTAAAAGTGAATATAATAGTGCGACTGGAGTTTGAATTCAATTTGTGGTCACAGTCCAGCAATTTAGCCATGACACCACAAGGACTCTCTCCAGGTCTACAACTGGTTTGAATTCAGTTTTCCTTCTCCTAAACTAGTTGCCATACCAAGGTTAAAGAGTCCATTTTGCTTAACTATCTACTCATAGAGAGAAAAGTTGGAGTCATACCTTTTCTACAGGTATTAGCACAATACGAAAGTTAAACAGCCTTGCTTGGGATTTGAACTCAGGTAGCCGAATCTATTTCTTATGATGATAATTATTACACCCCGAGTTCCCCAACATGCAAAGACAGTGAAGGCAAATATTTGAGAGTAGATAAGATATTTTACCAATTGGATATCATACCAAAAATATCCTGGTTCAAAAAGCTTAACATTTCATAATTTATTCATATTTTCTTTATGAAAGCCAACATAAAAATTTTTTTTTTTTTTTTTTTGGTAAAAACTAGCATAGATCCAAAAGAAATGACAGGATTATTACATAGGGATTGTCAATTTTGCTTTTCACTGGATTAAGATGGTAATCTCAGTTGTTTTAAAACAAGAATGCAGGAGCACTAATTGACTGACATTTTTGAGGCAAGTTATGAGAAATATCTATTCAAATATTAATTCATCCACTATAAGGTGTCTTTTTATACCACAAATATTAATTACCTACTTTCATTATTTACCCTTTAAGCCCCACAAACTAAGATATATTGATGAAAACAATAGGATGCAACTTGGAATCTTATATTGCATATTGATCTGTGCAGCTTTCAAACCAAATATGGAATGAAGCAATGTACAATTTGCCAGCACACCAATTTGGTACCTTCCAAGACTTGGACTGCTTCATTCAAGTGAGATACATACAGCAAACTAACACATACCAAAATATTTTAAAACTTTCGACTCAGCTTGATAATAATGATGAATATATAACCTAAGTAAAATTTGAATTGAAGAAATGGTAAAAAAAAAAAAACGAAAAAAAAACAAACAATGATTCCTTTAGTTCTATTATTGTGAAGATATTTAATGTAAAATCTTTGGCTTTTTCACTTGTAAAAGAAATATGTATGGTTCCTTGATTTGTAACTTGGCAACAGTGATCTGGTTTTCAGCCAAGAGAATTTTTAGAATTCCAACCAAATTGTTCTAAGATGTTTGACAGATTATTCTTGTTATTTTTTGAGGTTAGTGTACATGAATAATGTTATTGTTACTATTCATTTCTTAGTTACATTTCCAATGAGTGATATTAAAAACATGTTCAGGTACTTTTTTCTTTGGCATCTTATTCATACACACAAGTTGTTTTTATAAACAGATCTGTATCTATATTTGACAAATTATGCCAACAGGCATCTTTTCTATTATTGTTTCAACAGGTGGACTCTCTGGTACTGCTCAAATATAAGATTCCAAGTAGCATCCTGTTTTCATCAATATATTTTGGTTGGTAGGGGTCACCTGTCTTTATATATTACAGGGCGATTTTAAAAAAGTTAACATCCTTATGAGAGTACCTTTATAATATAATTTCAGTCTCCATATGTTCACCATCCCTGTCAACATATTTTTAGAAACACCCACTGGTAATTAAAAAAAATATAAATATTTCTACTTGAGTATCTTTATCAGAAAAGCAGAACTGATATGATGGAGACCACTTGGAGAGGATTCCAATGTGTTGACAAGGATAGAAACTTGAAAGTTATAATATCATAAAGGAATTTTCATAGAAATTTTAACATTTTTTAAACATCCTGTACATACATACACACACTGAGTCGATAGTTTAACACTTATTTTCTTGATTTTTATTGTATTTAGTCAATGTATTTAGTGTTCCCCACTGAATTACATGTATTTATATTGTAGGTGATTGTGTTGAAAATATTTGTTGTATGAAATAAATGCTTTTATAATTAGTTTGCAGACTTATTTATGTACTGACATAATGATTTTCAACCGATATGCTCAATATTAAATAAGTAAATGTGTCTGGACATAAAATTGGTTAAATCTAATAAGAATCAAGCAGATAGGTTGACCAACTCATTGACCAATTTTTCAAGATGTTCATTCAAAGACTGAGTATCTCGTTTAAGACTTTTGTGTGCCTTTCCTGTGAGAAAGCCTGATATCCATCCATGAACCTATGCAGGGTCTGTGAACAAGTGCAGTTATGGTTGCTTTCCACTGAAGTGTTACATTGATACCCTTAAGTACAGCATTTATTTCTAAGTTTATGTGCTGAACATCATTAAATAGAAGCAAAAAAAAGTTGTACCAAAATAGTGCTGATTGTTACATTGTATAATGGCATATCAATCTTCGTAGGTTATTTAATGCCAAAGCCATCCTAGTCAAAGAAAAATGATTCTATTTAACCCATAGCTGGAAGATTAAGAGGGTTCATGCCTTTCCCAAGGGTATTAGTCCAAAAGTAAACATCACAGTATGGCTAGAGTTTGAACTTGCTAACTACGATGTTGGAGTCCAGCACATAATTCATTGCTCCACAGGGACTTCCGATCCCAAAATAGCTTGTGTCTGTTATTAACTATGCCAACAATAAGGTTAGTAAAAATGTATGTAAAATGAATTCAAGAGTAAAGGATAAAAAAAAAAAAAAAAAAAAAAAAAAAAAAAAAAAAAAATCCTAAGTTCAACATCGTAAGAGGCAAATAAATAAATAAATAATGTGGGTAAAATCAAACTTTGTAATCCAAACAGAACAATCTCACTGTCACTCACAAACTCCCCAAAATACACTGACAGCCGTTAAAAAAGTAACAACTTTTATTGAGGTGACAAAATTTGTGATTGGTTGTGACAGGTGGATAAAAAAAATTACCATATTTTGATTTATACTTAAAGTGTTAGGTATCAAAGATTTATTTTTGTCTTTAGCAGATCACACGCAGGACCAAACCTTTTTTGAGGGAGAGGATTTTCTCTTCTGCTACAGTAAAATTTGGTTTGGTTGGTTGTTTTGTTTTGTTTTATGGCATATCAACCCTTTTCGGGCCATTTAATGCTGAATTAAATTTCAAACAATTCAATTTAGTATAAGTACACGTTTTTGTTTACACACAGCTAAATGCCAAAACAGTTCTATTTAGCATAAGTAGACAGTTTAGTTCTATTTGACCCATAGATAGGGCCCTATCAGGTGCTACCACTCCAGGTCAAAGTGGACCTGGGAGCACTGGCAATGAAGGGGTACTCTGCATTCCCTAAAGCTCTAGTATTACTGGACCCTTACCATAAGAGTGTTTAGTTTCACATATCCTGGATGTGAAACTAAACACTCTGTGTAGCAGTCAGTGTATTCTACAACCCCAGCAGACTGAGCAAGTAAAATTTGTAGTTGAAATAAATGAGTAAAAACACTAATTTTTTTGCTATTAATTTAAAAAAAAAAATAAACAGCATATTTGTTTTATTTATCCCTAATAAATGTGACATTTTACATATAACTAAAGTGTCGTTATTCTTAAAGTTAAAAGGTTATTCAAAATGTCATGTGTATTAAACAGGAAAATTTTTCAAAGATTTCTCTTTCATTTGTTCTTCAATGAATCTGATATTACAGAGTTAAATAAATGCAAGTAAATCTATGACTTGCTTTTTCTTTTAAGAGTTCATGTTTTTAAGTTTTACATTGGTATTTTTTCACTTCATGTTAATGGCAAAGGCATGAATCCATCTGATAAAAAACTTCTTGGATTTTCCTTTACAGTTACTAAAATTTAGAACATCATAGATCACAAATGTGTGTTTGTGGTGGGGGTGTCCAATAAGGATCAAAACAACAACACAAGTTTGTTAACTGACCTTGCTAACACTTACCCTAGAATATTTTATTTTGTCCTAATGGCCTTAGGAAAGGCATGAATCCATCTGTTCTCTCCTCAGCCTTGAGTAAATAGTAGAGCAAATTGTGTTTTTTAACCATGGTGAGGCAACCAGTCTAAGAAAAGGAAAACTCAATTCAAACCAGCAGTCCACTGCTTAGAAATTGACCTTGTGTCACATCCTGCTGGTGGCAGAGGAGATGGATAAATATATGTTGTTATTTCCCAATGGGAAGCCATACCATCCCCTAGATGAATATTAGGAGTTGAGTGGAAGGTGAATTTTTTTCACATAGTGTGGAAGAGATTTACGTAGTGCCTTCAATAAGTTACCAGAATTTTTTGTACAGGCATTGAAAATTGTCATGGACTTTTGAAAATTCACTATGTTATTGCTATACATCTTATGATATGACTGACCAGTTTTTATGATTTTAAGTTCAAATCAACAGCTACAGCAGCAATTGGAATACACCATACTAAAGCCTGATTGTCACAGATGGTGAATTTCAAAAATGCAAGCTGGACGTGAAGACACTTTAGAAGAATGATATGCA
Source organism: Sepioteuthis lessoniana (assembly GCA_963585895.1). Classification (NCBI taxonomy): domain Eukaryota; kingdom Metazoa; phylum Mollusca; class Cephalopoda; order Myopsida; family Loliginidae; genus Sepioteuthis; species Sepioteuthis lessoniana. The sequence continues at coordinate 75,092,074 of OY757934.1, forward strand.
ATAAAATTCTGTTTTAAACTTGGAAAAAAATGCCACAGAAACATATGGAATGCTTCACACTGCTTTTTGACCATCTTGCATGAATCGAGCATCAGTTTTTGAGTGGCATAAGAGATTCAAGGGAGGCAGATAGTCTGTGAGGGATGATGAGAGGTGTGGGAGGAGTAAGGAAGTCAATATACCAGAGTTGATTGGCCAAAAGGTTAGGGTTAGGCTTACTATGTTCAGGTTTTAAGGGAGTTCAGAAAGAGATTCTGTTGGAAGAGGCCAGCACTCTTCAAATTGGCTCAGTGGCATTTCCAGCAGGACAATGCACCAGTCCTCAACTCCATCCTTGTCACAGACTATTTGACCAAGATGGGCATCAAGACAGTTCTTCACCCTCCCTATAGTCCAGACCTTGCTCCATGTGACTTTTGCTTATTCCCTAAGCTCAAAGGCTGTCGTTATGAGACAATTGAGGAGATGAAAGGGGCTGTGACGAAGATCATTGACACGCTCACACAAGAGGACTTCTATGGGACCTTCCAGAAGTTGTTGGAACTGTACAACAAGTGCATTGTAGCCGGAGGAGATTACTTCGAAGAGGACTAGAGTTTCATGGGTGTACTATCAATAAAAGTGCCCATATGAAAAAAAGTCTTGAAACTTATTTAATGATCCTCATAGATGAAATTCAAAAAATGTTATATCAGTTTATAATGAAAAAAAATGTTTCTCTTACAATAGTTGAACATCTTGATACAAGATTTAAAAGTGTAGTAGCAACCATCGTCTTTTAAATGAGTAAAATGAAGCTGTTCCATCAACAAATAATTATAAATGAAAGCAATGGTTCCCAGTGGGAACCTGTACTACCCCACCCAGGTAGATAGGAAAATTAGAAGTTATGAGAGAGGTTGGTGATTTACACAGTAGTATTATCTGAGAATAAAAGACATCTACTTGTTTTGGGGTGATCATTCACACAAGGAAAAAAATGACTAAAAAACACTGCTTTATACCTTTGAATCCATAAGCTCAATATTTCAGGCAGAAATATTTTACTATACACCATAAGCCCTATATATCTGGACTTGATAGATCATTTATGAAATTAATAATAAAATGTTCAATCAATTAAACATTCACATCTTTCCTTTTGATGCAGCAATAAGACAGCTTTAAACAAAGATGTATACATCTTCGGGTAAATTTTTTAAAGGGTTTGGTTCACTTATTGATTTTTCAATTTATTGATTACTTGGTTTTACAACTTGTCAATCCCAATAAAGGTTGACATGCTTATACTGACATAGCCAGTCCATATCTTCCTAAAAAGGAACCATTAACTCAATTATGTAACCTCTTTTTGAGCTAACTGATCAGATCACAAGATCTGAACATGGAGGTGGGGTAACATTATCTCAGCTGGAAAGAGAAGATGCCATTCAAAATTTACCGAGATGCTCCAGTCCATGCGAACATATATTAATGAAAAATCATACTTATTTGGAAAAGTAACTCAAGGAATGTTTCCTTCTTTTACAAAATTTATTGTTTTGTATTTGAAATTTTATTGGCAGCTTCATAACATCTTTTTGCAGCCTCAGAAATAATCTGTAACATCTAGATATATCTCCATGTTTAACTTTTCAGTAAATACTCACAACCAGTGAGTAGTTTGAGGCTAGAAGTCTTCCTGCATACAATTAGAAATTAAGATTTAATATTGAAAAATGAAATGTACTACATATTGGATCCCAAAAAGTTAAAGTTGAATATGAATTAAGCAACAGAAAGAAATGCAAGCAGAGGGAGTTGTCTTTGATGACAATCACATTTTGTCTATTGCATCAAGAGCAAATGGAATAATTGGCTGGATGGTTAGAAATTTTATGCCAAGGGAAGCAAATGTTTTAAAAATATATAAAACCCTAATAAGACCTCATATAGAATATTGTACTCATGCCTGGGCTACAATGTTGAGACATGGAAACTGAAGTGTAATATTGAGATTGGAGAGCATATAAAGAAGAGTGACAAAAATGATAAAAAAGTAAAAAGATTACAGTTAAAAGGAGAGATTAGCAAAATTAAGATAACTAATTAACTAGAAAATGGAATATCTAATTATGATAAACATTTTTTCGATATTTTTTTTTTTTTTGAACTGGAAACTTACAGTCAAGACAAATTTGAAAAACTAAATCTACTAACCAATTAGATTTTTTGCTAATAGAGCAATATATTTTTAGAAGAAATAGCCAAACCAGATCAAAAACAGCAATAGTTAGAAAGTTTGTTTTCTTTGTTTAATAGCATATCAACCTTCAAGGGTTATTTAATGCCAAAGCCATCCTTATAGAAGAAAAGTAGTGATACTATTTAACCCATAACTGGGAGGGGGGATAAGGGAGTTCATGCCTTTCCCAAGGTATAGACTGGAAGTGAACATGATAGCATGACTAGAGTTCAAATTTACTTATTACAATCTTGCCATCCAACATATTAGCCACTGCACCATTAGATACCCTCTCCCACTAAGGTGTTGATTGTCTTTTACACTAAACTAGAATATGTATTTACCCAACTCCTCTGCTACAAGTAGGATGCAACAAAGTTCTATTTTTAAGTAGAGTACAGCTGGTTTGAATTCAGAGTTTTCCTTCTCCTTGACCAGTTACTATAACAAGGCTAAAGAGCCCTGTCTGCCCTACTATTTTACCCATAGCTGGGATGAAGAGATGGTTTTCTGGCTTTCCTAAATTCAAACAGTGAAGTTTAATATCTATGATGATAACTGCAGCAGGCATACACTTCCTGAACTAGAGTTTATGACAAATCCTAACACTACCTTACCCAAGGATTGAACATATGCTCACCAGATAACTAGATATACTTTAACCAAGACTTATAACCACTAAGCAAATATCTATAGGACAAATCCACATAAACAAACTCTTCTGTAGGGTTACTCAGTCAGCTGTGAGATACCATTGAATGTATACATTGAAATAGATAGAAAGTTATTTTCAAAAGCAAACAACTTCCATCAGTTGTGCCATCTAAAAGACAAGAGAATTAACTTTTATATTTTGCTATACAAGATGGGAGATGACAACTGTTTACAATTTTCTGTATATAAGACAGGAACAAGAGAATTTTTGAATCCTTATTTTTCTTTTCTAGTAAATTAAACAAAGACGAAAACAAAAAATCAAAACAAAAACAAGAAAAATTTTTTCCCAAAAACAACTCTACAAAGGCAAAACAGAACCCCCACCACCCAAAATAAAGGAGAAAAAAGGAGAAAAAAAAAAAAAAAGCAGGAAAAGAAAAACTAGATAAAACTAAAATAGTGGAGGAGGAGGGTAAAAAAAAAAAAAAAAAAAAAAAAAAGAAAAAAGGTACACGACAACAATATCCAAAAGAGTAGACAAGTGATTTCAATAATGAACAACTAAATCCAAACAGAAGAATTTTTTTTTAAATGAGGGGAGGTACAAAAAAAAAAAAAAAAAAAAAACAATAAGGGAAAATATTACAGAGGATACAAAAATCGAAAGAAAGAAAATAAATTCCCTCCCACACAAGTTTTACACACCTAAAAATATGGTAATTAATAATGAAAAAAAAAAAAAAAAAAAAATCCAAAGAAAGGAAAAAATCCTTCCCACCCAAGTTTTATACACCTAAAAATATGGTAATTAATAAAAAAAAAAAAAAAAAAGAAAAAAAAAAAGACAAATACCAGAATGTAAGTAGACAAAAATCCACCCCTCAAAAAATCACAATGAAATAGACTAATACAATGAAGGTCTGTTAAAGTGAAAGTTATTCCTGTGTTTTTGTTTTCTTTATTTATTTCAGATAAGAATTAAAAAAAAAAAAACCTAAACAAATGGAAACAGGATTGAAGACTGCATAAAAAATACCTACCCATGAATTGTTTTGATCTTTAATAAGTAAAAAAGGTTTTTTTTCCCCACTTTACAAGGATGGCCACAATTTCATTCTTTCAATCTTCTTTGTCTGTCAGAAGCTTTGTTTTATTTGAGAACATCCAGGGCTGCTACCCATCTTCTCTACTTCATCCTTTCTCAGATCCTCCTCCTCCTACCCCAACTTTTACCTAGCTTCCTCCCCCTCACTTCCTCATCAATCACCTCCTACATAATAATCAACCTCACCCTACTAGTTTTTTTTTTTATTTTTCCTTTTCACTAATCCTTTGTTTTTCTTTTCTCTCTTTTCTTTCTCCTCTCCTGATTCTTTTTCTACACTTAGCACATTTTTTTTTCTGTTCATTATTCCATGTCATTTGTCCATTTTTTTTTTTTTATTATTTTCTTAAATCTTTTGTTTTTTTCTTTTTCTATACTCTTTCATTATCTTATTCTTTTTACCTCTTCACATATCTTTGTTCTTTTTTCTTTCTACTTTTCTTTCTCTTCTTTTAATTCTATATTTATTCTCTCACCCCACAAAAAAAAAAAAAAGGACTTCTCTCCAGGTTTCTACCTTACTTAAAATTTTTTCTTTTTAAATTTTTGTCATGTGGATGGGGCTAAAATGGTTTTATTCCTAGGACATTTTTGTCCAGATGTTTATAGACTAGGAAAGTGTTTCTTAAACTATCTGATGTGACATACTAGCAGGATATTTTTCCAATGTGCCACCCACTAGTAGCAAGCAAGTTTATGCATAGCTTTCATTTCCAATAAAGTTCATAATTTATTGTAAGTGAATAAAACAAAACTTATCTGATTTGTTGTTTTACCAAAAATCTTTTAATTAACAACATCCACTTAGACTTACGGTCAGTCATAATGAAAACACCAGTTTTCACCAGATTACCTAAATAGTGATGAGCTAACTCAGTACAGAGATGGGTGGCCAACAGCAGGTACTATAGGCCAATAGTTCTCAAACTATCTAATGTTGTGTACTAGCAGGATATTTTCCCAATGTGCCACAAACCAGTGTCATTATTTTATATACATAATTTCATTTCTGATCAATTTCTAGGTATTTCTATTTGTTGTATTACACCATGAATAATATTAAATAGAGAAAGACCTTAAGCATTTTCATTTTTACTTTACATGTTATAATAATGTGAAATCAAGAAACTTCCTAATACCAGCAGTTGATGACTTGTGTACCAGTACTGGTACACATACTACCAATTTCAGTAGTACTGGATTAAGCACTTTGTTGGTCAGGTTTAGGGGTGTAATGTCAATCAAGCTTTACAAATCAATTACCACTAAGTGGGTTGGTTAATTTTTATGACCAATCAACTCTTGTAGGTTATCTATGCTAGATCTTGTTATATCAGGGGCGGAGACGGGACTAGTGCTACTCGTGCCCGGCACGACCAATAACTCGGTCAATGTTATTCAAAATGGATTAAAAATCATCCATTAATTTCAAGCAAACATACTTAGTCTGATCTCAATTAAATTACGTATCTATTCAAGTTTCGATAACTAAGTAGCCAAAAGTTCATAAATATATCTGGGAATAATACAACGATGCTGTTTTGAACGGATGGTCTTTGTCCGGCCACCGTCAGATTCATTGAACATTCCATAAAATCGGCTATAATGTTGAACGCACAATCCGTGCCCAGCACTAGACCCTTATAATAACAGTAATGTTAGAGAAATACACCGTTGGCTGTAGCCAATAGCAAGAGCAACCCTCACTGTGCTCAAAAATCTTAGCACATGTGACTGTTGATAGATATATTGGGAAGAGGGAGAAGGACACAGAGAGAGAGAGAGAGAGAGGATAGCAGATTAGAGCCGTCGACGTCATCATCATCACTATGGTAAATGTTGGTTAAATGGTGTGTTTTAATTTGTTTTTTCACTAACAGATGTCTATTTCTTTAATGAATGTTGCATATATTACATTCTGTAACTAAAATTTGTTTATTTGAATATATTTTCAACAAATAATCTTTATTTTAAGCAAAATTGAAACTACTAGCTGTGTCTGTGTATATTGTCATCAGTTTCTTTATTCTAATAAACATATTTTTCTCGTCATAGTAATGAACATCTTCTCTTTTCTTCTATACTTTTGAAAGGAAAAAAAATTATCTTATCTACAAGACTACAAATTATATAGTATCTTGATTGTTTACAAAAAAACCACCATGCAAGGTACGTTTGTCAATCTGTGCTATACAATGGAGAATCATGCAATAGCAACTATGATGACTTACTTTGGGTCCACGGACCACGGGTTGGGAACTAAGTTGACAGAGGGCGGGTGGGGGGCACGAGTAGCAAAAATAGGCTAGAGTCGCCACTGATTATATATATATATATATATATATATATATATATATATACACACACACACACACACACACCTTGTAAATTAATAGTTTGTAGGTAAAATTTTAAAAAAGCCAGAACTCATTTGTTTGCATACAGTTAAATTGTTTCAAGTATTGCTAATAGTTTTATTTGCACAAAGTTAAAGGGTTTCAAGTATTGCTATCCAAAACTAATCATTCTATTTAATATTAATCATTTGTTTGCAAATGGTTTCAAGTGTTGCTATATAATACAAACAATTCAATTTAATATCATTCATTTGTTTGCACACAATAAAACAGCTCTATTTGATCCCTAGATGGGACCCCTCTAGTGCAGAGTGGACCTTGGAGTAATGGCAATGAAGAAGTACTCAACATTCTCCAGGATTGAAGCTTCCCCATCAGATGGTTTAGTGCCATATCCAAGACACTCATTGGCAGGGATGGGGTGCTTACGCCTCTGCAGAGATGTTATCAGCATATTCTACAGCCCCAGCTAACTGGCCAATCACTGAGTAGAAAGTGGGCAACTCACATGATATAATTAAAAAGCAAGACTTGCAGACCATTTTCAGTAGGTTTGCTTTTCCCAATGTGTCCTTTACTTGCAGCCTTGAGCCAAACTAAGCACATAACTAGAGGATTCTCAATAAATTTATAACAAAAATGTTAAATACAAATATCTACAACTTTCTTATAATAGAAATATAAAAAAAAATTGTTTATTTTAACCAATTGTATCATAAAATATCACCCTGTTAGCATAGCCAAGAATATCTCAATGGCATTCCTCACATAGATGTAAGACACCACCACCAGAGAAAAAAGGAAAAGGGGTTTTGAGTAAGAGAGACTAAACTGTATCCAGTGGTGAAGGCTCCAGTTCTAGAGCTCAGGAGAGTGTAGAGTCACCCCCCCACTTCATTGTTAAGACACTTAGGTCCACTCTAACGTAGAGTGAGAGTATATTAGGGTTACATGTACAAGTCAAATATGTCTGTTTAAAAATTATTAGTATTAGATAGGAATATATGAAATCAAATTATTAAATAGGAATATTTACTTCAAACTTTATAATTGCTTGCAAATTATTAGTATTAGACCAGCTCATTGGTCCAGTGGGTAGAGTGTTCAGGTCTGGGAGACCTGGGTTCAATCCCAGGTCGATTCATACCAAAGATGATACCTCCTTGCTTAACACTCAGCATTATAAGGTACAGATCAAGGGTAAAGTGGAGCAATTCAGGGAAAGGAGTAGTGCCCTCCCCTACACTTCGGTGTAGTAGCTATTGAAAAGGGAGCCTTCAGGTCGCCTTTGACTACAGTCGCCAACTTTACTTTACTTAGATAGAAATACTTGAAACCATATAACCATGTAAATTATTTGTATTAAAAAATAGTTACATGAATGTATAATTGTTTATAAATGATTTGTTAGTTAAAATCATAATTGCTAGTAATTCTTGAAATCCTATAAGTTATATCAAATTAGTATTGGATAGGAATAAGTGAAACCACATATTTGTTTGCAAATTATTTGTATTGATAATGGTTACTTGAAACTATAAGGGTTCACAAATCAAGTTCAAATCCTAGATAAGGTTGTTTATATTTCACATAATGCTAATACCCCAGGGAAAAAATATGTATCCAACTATTCTCCCTCCAGCATTTAGTAAATCGCAAGGCAGACTGGGTTCTTAAACCTTGCTATAACAACCGGTCTAAGAGAAGGAGAAAGAAAACTCGGAATTGAAACCGGTTAAACTTTGGCTAAAAACAACAACAAAAAAAAAAATAAAATAAAAAGTGACCTTGTGTCACATCCTACTCATGTGGAGGGCTTAGGTAAATGTATAATAGTTTACAAATTATTACTATCATTTATTTTTTAAAAACATAATTGCTTGGAAAAAAAAAATAAAAAAATAAAAAAAATAATCAAATGACTTAAGAGTTAACATCAAACATATAATAATGAAAAGCATAACCTTTTCTGTTTGAAGTGAAAAGCTGAGAAATAAAGTTACAGATGACATAATAGTTATCACAGGGAAATAGAATCAGCAAGTGAAAAACTGGAATAAGAAGGTTTGGATTTAAAAAAAAAAAAAAAAAAAAAAAAAAAAAAATGGCATGAAGCCATATTTCCCCTCTTTAATAATGGATAAATAGTATGGCAGACTAGGCCTTGTAGCCTTGGTAGAAAAACCAGTGTTAAGGAATGACTTTTTTTTATATTAACCATTTTTCGTTAATTATATTTTCTCATTCAGTTTGGTAAGACTTTGAGTAATTTGGTGCAGTTTGATGCTTGTGTGGAAAGAATATGACAATCACCATTTGTCATAATAAACCCCAGACAGAAAATGAGTCTGGAGTGTGGATGATGTCATGCCCAGAAGAGATGGTCCTGAGAATTTGAGGATTTTGAAAAGAAGTCAGTTGGGTTTTCAACCATAGAGGCCTGAGGTTCGGTTTTTTGGATCTCGACTGGCAGAGATGAACTGAGATCTTAAAACATAACAAGATGCACCGCACATTGGGGTGGGGTCAGCATAGTATAGTTAACATGGGCTTTTAAGAATTATGTCTCTCTCTCCTTGTGTCGCTATGGACTGAAGCCAGAAATTAATAAACCCGTTTGTACCTGAAACGACAGAGTCCGCTTGTATTTGTATTGTATTACTGTTGTGATTGATATCATTATGGCTATACAATACCAGTCGAGAACAAAAAAATCTGAATTTAAAAGCAGAAGGAATAGAACTAGCTACAGCACCCACAAAAACTTATGGCTTTATCAGCAGGGCTTAAAATACACTGACTGTACTGGAGTGGTACTACAAGTTAGGATCCCTTCTATGGGTCAAATAGATCTGTTTAAAAATTATTAGTATTTGATAGGACCAGATGTTAAAAAAACAAAAAAAAACAAACAAAAAAACTCAAGTAACAACTACACAAAAAAATGTAGATATGAATGTACAATGAATGAGATTCAGTTACTTCTTGGCATAAAATAACCCAACAGTTTGCTATGTCATTAAGATCAATTAATCAACTTACAACAGAAACTGTAACACCATCATCGATGGGATGTGACTGTAGGTTGATGTTTGACAGGAAGTCTATAAGATTCTCAATGGAATTGATTGATTGATCAACATCATGACAACTCATCAAGGGTTATTGAATGCCTACAAGTTAAGGAATCATGTTCATATTTTAAACATAAATGAGATCCTAATAGGTACTACCACTCCAGTTGAGAGTGGACCTGGAAGTAATGTCAATGAAGAGATACTTCACATTTTCCAGATCTCTGAAACTGAAGCCTGCAGTTTAGTGTCATACTCAAGACACCTCTTTGGGTGGGGAGATCTTATTCCTCTACAAGCAATACAGTTGGCATATTTAAAATCCCATTAACAGTACCCAATGGGACTGAGGAGCAACACTTTAATCCAAGCCAGTCTGATTGTCGGCAGAAATGCTGATTCATTTGTAAATAAACTTGTCATTTTTTTTATGGCAAGCATATAATGAAAAGTTTATCTGCTTAACTTGTGCCATGCTAAAAGCATGCTAATATAGAATTAACAAACTGAACCCTGTTACAATTCAGACACCTGATCTGAAAGTAAGCAGGCAAGTGATATTATTCACTATGAAAACTTGAAGAGCATGGTAAAATCAACTTGGAAAACTAGCTGAGTGTACAAATACTTTACTAATCCAAGAAACAGAGTTGGTCTTATAGGAGGTATTGGGGGGGCATGTATATTGCAATGTGTTGTACTAAACAAGTCAAGAGTAGATTACACTCTGGTAGGATTCCAATTGGCTTAAGGCTGGCCCTGCCTGGGAAGTGGGTAACGAGTAATACTGTGGTAGAGGTCATAGGCAGATTGATTGCTTGATGTTATCAGCATGTCAATCTATCTCGGGTCATTTCATGTTTAGAGGTTAGGAAAATGTGTAATTATACTTTCATATTTACATTTTTTGTGAAGTATTTTGGCACATGGTTATGCAACATCAGCTATTATTATCTAATGCAAATAATTTTCAAACAAAATTTTTGATCCATAGATGAGACCCTAATAGGTACTAACACACAGGGATCAGAGTGGACCTGGGAGTAATGGCAATGAATAAGTACTCCACATTCACCAGAGCTTTAGAACTAGAGCCTCAACCCCAAGTGCAATTTAGTGTTATATTCAGGACACTTTTGCAAGGAATACAGTTAGCATATTCTATGCCCTGTCAACAGGGCAAAATCCAAGACATTATGGAGTGGCATTATGGTTCTGGACACAGACACTACACTGATCATAGGCAGAGAAATGGCGGGGGAGCAACATTTAAAGACCTGGATAAAGCATATAGAATTAGTATTAGTAACCGGGCCACTGGCCTAATGAGTAGAGTGTTTGCCAATGGTCCGGGAGACTGGGGTTCAATCCCAGGTCAAGTCATAATAAAAAGACTCCAAAAAATGATACATGATACTTCCTTGCTTAACAGTCAGCATTATAAGGTAAGGATCAAGGGTAAAGTGGAGCAATCCAGGGAATGGAGTAGTGCCCTCCCCTATACCTTGGTGCGGTAGCTATTAAAAAGGGATCCTTTTGGTCACCCTCGACTAAGGTAGCCAACTTTACTTTTATGCTCTGCAGAAGACCAAGAAGTGATACATTTATTTGGGATTAATGTGTTGATCCATATGTAAATTTTCCAATCATCTCGGAGTCAGAGTGAGAGAAAACTATTAGGACTTAATTTTCAATGATGTGAACATAAAGTTAACATTTGAAAATAAAAATAAAGGGAAAACAACATGTCCATATACGTGGTGCATTCAATAAGTTTCCAGACTTTTTTCGTACCGGCATTTAAAATTGTTGTAGATTCTCGAAAATTCACTATGTTATTGCTATACATATTATGAGATGACTGACTGGTTCAAATCAACAGCTACAGCAGCAATTGGAATACACCATACTAAAGCCTGATTGTCACAGCTGGTGAATTTCAAAAATGCAATCTGGACGTGAGGACACTTTAGAAGAACGATATGCAATAATGATATGCAATAAAATTCTGTTTTAAACTTGGAAAAAATGCCACAGAAACATATGGAATACTTCACACTGCTTTTTGACCATCTTGCATGAATCAAGCATCAGTTTTTGAGATTCAAGGGAGGCAGGTAGTCTGTAAGAGATGATGAGAGGCAGGTAGTCTGTAAGGGATGATGAGGTGTGGGAGGAGTAAGGAAGTCAATATACCAGAGTTGATTGGCCAAAAGGTTAGGGTTAGGCTTAGGGTTACTATGTTCAGGTTTTAAGGGAGTTCAGAAAGAGATTCTGTTGAAAGAGGCCAGCACTCTTCAAATCGGCTCAGTGGCATTTCCAGCAGGACAATGCACCAGTCCTCAACTCCATCCTTGTCACAGACTATTTGACCACGATGGGCATCAAGACAGCTCCTCACCCTCCCTATAGTCCAGACCTTGCTCCCTGTGACTTTTACTTATTCCCTAAGCTCAGAGGCTGTCATTATGAGACAATTGAGGAGATGAAAGAGGCTGTGACGAAGATCATTGACACGCTCACGCAAGAGAACTTCCATGGGGCCTTCCAGAAGTTGATGGAATGGTACAACAAGTGCATTGCAGCCATAGAAGATTACTTCGAAGGGGACTAGAGTTTCATGGGTGTACTATCAATAAAAGTGCCCATACGAAACAAGTCTGGAAACTTATCATATGCACCTTGTGTGTGTGTGTGTGTGTGTGTATATATATATATATATATATATATATATGGAAACTTATTTAATGATCCTCATATGTTGGAAAGTCAGAGATTGTTTCAACATTACATTGTAAGCAGGACCCCCACGACATTTAAACCCATAGAAGGAAAAAAAAAAAAAAAAAAAAAAAAATCATTATTTTTAAAATCTAACACACTACCTTTATAAAAGAATGTTTTTTGAAAACGAAGCAGCAAAAATTAGACACTAAAAATTTTTTTTTTTTTTTTGTATAAAAATGGACTCAATCTTGTTCAGATTTTCCAAAATCAATTCCTGTTGAAGGTCATACAAAACAAAATTTGGATAATACAAGGCATTTGAGAAAAATTGATATCATTCAAGAAGTGCAGGGAATTTAGAATAAAACTGATGTTGATTGTAATTTAATAATTTGACCAGTTCTTATTGAAATGATCTCAAATTTAAACTGCATATGTAAAATCAACTCAAAATTCCATGTTTAATGTTTACACACCTTTTCTTTTACAGTGAATAAGATTTCTATATTTGAAAAGAAAAAAGTGTTAAACATAGAATTTTGATTTGTTTGAAGCCATGCCGTTAACATTTGATGGGGACTCCTGTGGTATAGTTACTAATGTGTTTGACTGTGATGTTGAATTTACTAAGCATTTTGCTTAGATGTAGCACAAGGCCAAATGAATGAGGCACCCAATAAGACTTGAACTCACTCTTACAGGTTTGCTAGTCAAGCTTGTTAACTATTACACTACCCAAGGTGACTACTGTGACATTGTGTATTAAGGGAGTTTAAACTTCAGTCACACTATTGCATTCACTTTCAGATTCATACCCTTGGGAAAGGTATGAGCTTCTTTATCCCCACCCCCAAGCATGGGTTAAATAGTACCACTAATATTCTTCTACAAAGAGGGCTTTGGCATTAGATAACCCACAAAGGTTAATATGCTATTAAACAAAGAAACCAAACCAAAATTTGAGATCAAGTGAATGAGAATTGGTCAAGTTATTAGATTACAAAATGATATCAATATATTTCTAAAAACACCCTCTTTTATAAACACTGCACCAAATTAGTTTTCATATCTTTTTTCTCTCTTCTACAATGTTAAAAAAAAAAGTGACAAAGAAAAAGCTTATGGTTTTAATGAGTGGACATTTGGATTAGTTAGACAGAGGACAATCTATTATGTACAAGTGATTGTGAAAATAAGAGAGACAAGTCATTATGGCAAGAATACCCAAGATATGTCCAACAACAACAGAGAGAAGGAAGTGTCCAGTGGAAATAGTAGCAGTAGCAGTGTTGGTGGTAGTAGTAGAGCATTTCCTAAATGTTCTCTTTATCCCTCTTAAATTTAAGGACAAAATACAAAAGGAGAGGCAAGGAAAGAAAGAAAGAATGAAGACATCAATATCCATTGTTGTGTCACATAGCTGACATATTTAGAGGACAAAAGAGAGTACATGCACACATACAAACTTTCTAAGTACGCCAATACTAGGACGGCTTTGAAATTAGGAGTAACTATTTCACTAACATAATTTATATTTGGTAGAGGGCGATTTTTTTTTCAAAAGCATCCTTGGCTGTTTTATAAACTGAATGTATTTACAATGAGTGCTGACCAATGAACCCATTCTTGGCATAAACAGTCCATGAAGATATTGATACTTCCATTTAAAAATAAAATAAAAAAGAATGAAGGATTCTGATTAACATTTCATTGTTATCGCCATTATCAAAAAAAAATTTGGAGGATTTAAAAGTGATGCCTAGTGTGGATGCAGACCCCACAAATTATCATTTGGTTGCAAATTAGACAGGAAATTGCTTTTTGCTGGGTTTTTATGGTATACATATATATAAAAATAAGAATTTTATTAATCTATACATAAAACATTATATAAATATGAGGATCTTACAGAAAAATCTTGAATAGTGTAGTTAATTTGTTCCAAAATTTTGTACTGTTTGAAACCATATTATTAGAGATTTCAGTATAATTTATTTCAACATAAAAAACTATTAAAAAAAATTTTTTAAATAAAAAATTAAAAAAAAAAAAAATTTTTTTTTTTTAAATCTTATCTGCAACTATATATATATTACACACACACACACTGTATCTCTTGTTGAATGGGGTAACCTCCACCCAAGAATAGGTATCCTGGATATGGCACAAAACTGCATCTGATAATGAGGCTCTAACTTTAGAGATTTGGTGAGTGTGGAGTACCTCTTCATTGCCATTACATGCAGATTTACTCTGACCAGGAGTTATATTAGCTGTTGGAGTGTTATCTATGAGTCAAATAAATCTGGTTAAAAAAACATTCATATTTGATAGGACTGTGTGCAAAAAATAAAAAACTAAAAAAAAAAAAAAAAACGGCCCATTGGCATAATGGTTAGAATGTTAACCAATGGCCTGGGAGACCGGGGTTCAATCCCAGATTGAGTTGTACCAACGACTCAAAAAAAAAAAAAAAAAAAAAAAAAAAAAAAAAACATACTTGATGTCTTATTGCTTAATTAGCATTATAAGGTATAGATTAAGGGTTAAGTGGAGCAATCCAGGGAAAGGAGTAGCGCCCTCCCCTACACCTCAGTGTAGTAGCTACTGAAAAAAGAGTCTTCAGGTCACCCTCAATGATGATCAGCTAAATTATATGGTGAACATGATTCCCTAACTTCTAGGTATAAAATAACCTAAATGGTTTGACACAGCATTAAAAGAAAACAACAAAAAAATAAAAACTGATCCATGTAAATAAAATCATTTGTAATGAGCATACATCTATCCAACTCCTTTGCCATGGGTTGGTTGGTTGTGTTTTATGGCATATCAACCCTTGTGGATTATTTAATACCAGATTCTGGTATATATGACTTGTAAGTGAATTGTTTGTAGGTAACATTTAAAAAAACCCCCAAAAAACCAGAGCTCATTAGTATGTACAGAGTTAAATGGTTTCAATTATTATCATCTAATACAAATAATTCTATTTAATATTCATTTATTTGCATGCAATATTGCTATCTAATGCTAATAGTTCCACTTGCATACAGTAAAATGGTTTCAAGTATTACTATCCAAGACTAATAATTTTATCTAGTATTAATCATTTACTTGCACACAATGAAAGGGTTTTAAGTATTGCTTTTAAGACTAATTATTCTATTTAATATTAATGAACAGTTCTATTTGACCCCCAGAGATGGGACCCTAACACATACTACCACTCATGATCAAAGTGGACCTGGAACAATGGTAATGAAGGGGTACTCCACATTCCCTAAACTCCAAGACTGTAACCACACCGTCAGATGGTTTTGTGTCATATCCAGGACACTTGTTGGAGGGGAGGGTCTTACTTCTCTGTAGAGATGCAGTTAGTATATTCTACTGCCCCAGTCAACTGGGCTATTTACCACAAGTAGGATGCAGCACAAAGTCCTTTTTTTAAAGTAGAGTACTGCTTGTTTAAATTTAGAGTTTTTCTTCTTCTAGATTGGTTAAAGCTAAAGCGTCCAGTTGGCTTCACTTTTTATTCCATAGTAAGGGGAAGAGGAGAAAGGTTAATTCCTTCTCCAAGAGCAGAGGCTTAAGAAATTTGGCCATCCCTTCTTAAAAGGTTGATGTAACATGATCTTCTTTGTCTAATTTAGTTTAGTCAGATGAGGCTTAACCTTATATCCACAAACCTTGAGAAAGGCATAATCCATATCTTCTTCACTCAACTATGGATAATAATAAAACAGACTGGGTTCTTTGGCCTTGGTTAGGCAACTAGTCTAGGAGAAGGAATACTGAATTAAAACCAGCTTTACTCAGCTTAAAAAATATTGACCTTGTATTGCATCCAGCTCATAGTGGAGATGTTGGGTAAATACATACAGTATTTAGTTTACTATTTACAAAAATTCCAGCCAAATTTGTGTATGCATTTAAATAACTCTTTCAAGACAAAAATAGATGCAGGAATGACAATGTACAGTTTGCAAACTGCTGTATAAAAAAAAAACCAACAAACAAAAAAAACAAACCCTTACAACCTTTAGAGAGCAACAAAAGTGTGGGATGCAAGTTAAGAGATGAAACGAACAGGTTCATTATAGGTCGGAAACTGTTGCTAGGGACCACAACATGAAATCCCAACAACATAACAGAACAAAGACTGACTCAGTAGCTAATGCCCCATACACATATCTCTCCCCACCCAACCCATGACAACATTGGTCAGGCTTATACTTGTCTCTTTATCAGGCAGAGAGCTGCAAATAAAAGTATTTTGGATAATAGAGCCTCTGCTTTTTATATAACTCAGAGGGAGTTATTTTTGCATCAAACAGGAAGGATCATGGTTATTAAAAGATTTGTGAAGTTTGCCCTTCAGGCAATGAACAGGATTTTCAGGTTCTTCAACATCTATATGGGTCACCAACTAGATTTTTAAAAAAATTTTGATGCTGACAGTAAATACAGATATTTGTTTGGTCAAGTTGGCTGGTGGGTGCAGAATACACTGACTGCATCTCTGCAGAGGAGTAAGACTCCCAACAAGTGTCCTAGATATGACACTAAACAATCTGATGGTGAGGTTCCAGTAATGCTAGAGCTTTGGGGAATACAGAGTACCCTTTTATTGCCATCACTCCCAGCTCCACTCTGACCCGAAGAAGTAGCACCTGATATGGTCCTATCTGTAGGTCAAATAAAACTAAACTGTATATTTGTTAAACTGAATTGCTTGAAATAGAACTGTTTTTGACATTTAAAATGTGCACTTATGTTAAACTGAATTGTTTGAAATAGAACAGTTTATACGTATAAAAATGGATTTGGTATTCATCATCATATCGCGCTGGTAGCACGGATATCCCTGATCCTCTCTCGCCACTCCTCCCTATTGTTCATCGCCCTAGGTAGGTCTTCAGGACAACATCCCGTATCCTCACATAGCTGCTGAATGTATGTTCGTGCTGGTCGTCCTGCTTTTGCATGGCCATGAGTGGGGGTCCATAAGAGTACATCTCTTATGAGTTCGTCCCTGCTTCTCCAGCAGTGTCCTGCATGTCTGAGATAACCTATAATGGTTGATATGGCATAAAATCAAATCAAAGCAGATAGTTGTAGACTTACAATAACTCACAGTTATGGCTACAACTAAAAGCATGTCTAAAATAAAAAAAAATAAAAATATATATCAAATTCCAAGCAGCACAAATCAGTGCTTGTCCTAGACAAGATGGACATACGAAGAGGTAAGCATAGGGTAATGGTTATCATCATAGGAAATGAACTCGGCAACCAGACTTCAAATACTGGATGAGGCAGTTTATATTTAACGTCACACTAATATTCTCGGGAAAGGCATGAATCCAACAATTCCCTCTCCTGGTACGGTTAAATAGGAAAAAAATGGACTTTTTAACCTTGATGTGGCAACTGACCTTGGAGAATGAAAACTTTGAATTCAAACGAGTTGTACTCTGCTTAAAAATTTATTTTGTGACACATCGTACTCTTGTTAGAGGGGTTGGGTAAATGCATACATACATACACATATAAAGAAGCAAAAACTGTGCCTGGCTTTTAACTGTTTAAGGATCATTTGAATTTGAAATATCAAAGGTTTCAAGTCATTCATATCTAATACAAATCATTTGCACACATTTAAGTAAACCTTGTCTGAGGTTATTAAGCAAATCACATAAACTTCAATAATTCAAATTTGGTTTGAAAAAAAAAAAAAAAAAAAAGCCAAATTTTAAGCAATCAATTTATATATTAAAACAAAGCCTGAGTAAATTTTCTTGGAATTATTGAAGTTATTTGATATATTAAAAAAAAAAAAAAAAAAAAAAAAAAAAAAAAAAAAAGGAAGCCATCTGAAGTTATTAGGCAAAACCAATCACATTTTATTTCAATAAAAAGGTAATAAAATTATCAAAATTTTATTACCTTTTTATTGAAATAAAATGTGATTATTTGGTTTTGCCTAATAACTTCAGATGGCTTCCTTTTTTTTTTTTTTTTTTTTTTTTTTTAAAAAGAATATATCATATAACTTCAATAATTCCAAGAAAATTTACTCAGGCTTTGTTTTGATATATGAATTGATTGATCAACACCTACAATAAAACAAATACATATGATAAATCTTTGAATTTTTTTTACATTTTAATATAGCAACCCTTCTCAATAACAATCAGTTATCTATTATTCATTGATTTTGTTAATTTTTCTTTTTTTACTTCAGCAGGTTCAATTTCTGACATGGTAATTTTCATTGCTTTCCATAGGTTTGCTTTGCTGGTATATTGTTTGCCATCTTCATTCAATTTCATCTTCACAATTGACTATAGATTTTTGATCAGATTCAGGACTTGATGGTGGCCATTCCATTATCTTCTCTCCTGTAAATCTTTCATGCTCAAAGAATTCATAGGTAAGCTTAGATCCATGAGAAGAAGCATTGTCATAAATGCTTTATTTTGAAACTGTGAGACTAGGACTTGTACCATACAAAGAAAATATTATCTATAAAATTTCAATAGTTAGTACTGTTCAGTTTTACTTTGTTGACTTTGAATGGTCCGATAATGGTTTGGTTAACAATTCAAGCCCATATCATAACACTACCACATTCATGTTTCTTTCTCTTAGCTACAGATACATCTGAATTGGATAAAATCCATCTTTAGGACCATCCATCACACCCATCAAATGTCACAGAAGATTCATCCTTGAAAACTTCTTTAGAAAAGTCAATTTCTGTGTATTTCTTTGTCCAATTCTGACACTTCAAAATATTTGCTTTATTGAGAGGAGGTTGCCAAGAAGATTTTTTTAATAGATCCCAATTTATAAAGTATTCTATACCTTCAGTCCTCCTTGACTTCCTCAATTCCAACCTTTTCAAAGATCTCAATGCTGATCAAAAATTGTTATTTTGCCATAACTCACTTTAGTTTACATTCATTTAGTTTTCAACAGGTTTCTTTATCATTTGATGACCTCTGCAAAGCTCCTTTGATATCTCCAAAAGGAGACATTCCCTTACTTAATAACGTGGTTATTTTCTGAAATTGTTAGATCTTTCCCTTTACCTATGTTTCAACATATTTATGGACAAAAAGAAAAAATAGATTTTATAAGATTTCAGATGTCTTGAGCTAATATTAGTTTGATTTGCATACTAACTTCAGTTATGTAGTGAGAGAAGAAACTCTGAATTCAAACCAATTGTAGATCTGCAGAGGGACGGGCTTTGCTAGGCTATTTGTGTCAAAGACATAGTACATTAGTAGTTCCCCCAGAATCAGACCAGGTTACAGATATGTATCAATCTCTCTCTCTCAAAAGAAAACTGAATTCAACCAGCTTTACTCTGCTTAAAAATTGGCCTTGTGTCACGTCTTTGCTGTGGTGAAGGAGCTGAGTAAATAAATACTTTAACTTTTGTTAATATAAACAAATGTTATTCATTTAATATAGAGGACAAAACCTTAATTTTTTCCAATATTCAGTTTAATGCGCCACCTTTCAAAGGAACATATTCTTGATCTCAACAGAATAGATAATGAGCATTGTAAATTTATTTTAGTGCAAAAGCTGACTCACAGCTAATAGATTGTGATCCAACTTAATGAGGTTCATTATCACAGACGATGAACAAGATTCAAAAGTTTGGCTAAAATATTATCAATGATGATAAACTAATGGCGGATTCAAAATTTTCCAGACAACCTCAGGCCGAGTTGATTTTGTTATCGGAAAGGAATTATTCTTGGTATCCTTAAATAGTTTACAAATGTTTTTCTTTAAATCAACAAATGAGATTTTCTTCCTTGAAAAATATAAATAAAAACAAAAAAACAAGGACTTAAAACTTAAATATCAGTCTGGAATCCAGATTTTACAAACATAAGACATCACTTGAAGAGAGACCATTTAGAGTCTGGATAATTGTTCAGAATAAGATATGCAGGTGTGTTTCACATAACAGTTATCATTGAAGGAAATGGAATTGATGAGCTGAGTTCAAATCCTAGACAAAGCTGTTTGTGTTTCACTTCATACTAATGTCCTTGGAAAAGGCATGAAGGGAGTGTCCTCGTGATGTAATGGTTAAAGCGATGGACTGTGGAATCGTAGTAAGCGAGTTCATACTCCAGTCGCGCTATTACGGTTCACTTTCTGGCAAATACCCTTGGGAAAGGTATGAACCCCCTTATCCTCCTAGCTATGGGTTAAATAGTACCATTACTGTTCTTCTAGGAGAATGGCTTTGGCATTAAATAACCTACAAAGGTTGATATGCCATTAAACAAAGAAACCAAACCAAAAAGCATGAATCCATCTGTTTTCTTTCTCACTACTGGCAGATAGCAGAGCAGACTTGGTAAGGTAACCAGTTGAAGGAAAAGTTTGAGTTCAAACTAGTTGCTCTCCATTTAAAATGGACCTTGTGTCGTCTTGGTTGTGGTGAAGGGAGTAGGTAAATACAAACTTGACTAGAATAAGCTGTCGAGAAAGTGGATGCATTGAATGGCGTTTAAAATCTTTTATTGTACATTACTACAGACATTTTCTCAGTGGACTATTTTGGACAAGCACACAATTTTGTTCTTTTATTTGTTGGAATAATTTTAGTTACTGTTTTACTTTTTCAAAGTAAGCCAATAAAAACAGATGATAAAGTTTCATTGGATAACAGAGTTTTCTATTCTTAACAAGACATATGAAAACAATACTTATAAAACAAGTTAAGGAGGTGCCCGTGGTGTAATGGTTATTGTCATAGGGAAATGGACACGGCGACACAAGTTCAAATCCTGGACGAGACTGGTTGCATTTCACATAGCACTAATACCCTTGGGAAGGGTATGAATCCAATTATTATCCCTCCAGCTATGGGTAAATAGGACAGACTAGGTACTTCAGCCTTGGCGAGGCAACTAGTTTAGGAGAAAGAATACTCTGAATTCAAACCTGTTAAACTCCGCTTAATAATTGACCTTGTGTCATATCCTGCTTGAGTGGAGGGGTTGGTAAATATGATAAAACAAGTCATAGAGACTTATAAAACAATAGTTATAAAACAAGTTATAGAGACATGAAACTAATAGATGTTTTAAAACAATAGGAACAAAATAAGATCTTAGTTCCTTTTAGTTTTTATACAACTCTACTGGCCAGCTTTTGGTTAATTGATTTTAATGGCATGCCGACATGTGTAGGATTATTTTATGCCTAGAGGTTAGGGAATTGCATTCATTATATATTCATATGTACATTTTTTGTGTAGTAGTTTCTTAAGTACTTCTTGATTACAAATAATTTAGAAACAAATTTATTTGTCCTAAAATGGGACAATCTCTTAAATGATTTTTTATTCTCATCTGTTTAGACGCGCGTGTGTGTGTGTGTGTGTGTGCGTGTGTGTGTATTACCTTCACACAAAGTAGAATTGACTTTAAGACAAGAAACAGACAAGGTTGCTACCTCGGACATGAAATATACGGTACACACCTCTCTTCAGTGCCAAAGGCAGAAACTGAGTTTAGCACATTGCCATATCTATCTCTATTGCTTTAAAATGCATCAGAGGCAATATATAACATGCCACAAGATATACGTGGGTAAGTTACATGGCTGTTAAGATGCCCACAGCTATTTTAAACCTTTACTGACTTTATCAGGACTGGCCTGAGGTACTGACCACATGGGTAGGTGCCCAGGGAGGAATCTGTCATTATATATATATATATATATATATATATATATATACACACACACACACACACACACACACACACACACTTGTATTAATACACTTATCTGTTCAAGAACTTTTAACAAAAATCTTCATTTTATATGCCTATTATAAATTCTAAAATGTGCAGAACCACCAATAAATAAGTACACACTTTATTTTTTTTAAAGTTCCTCTGGTTTCTTACATTTTTAACCTGTCTTGATATATTTTTTTCCTTGGCACATTTTTAGAATTTTCAGGTCTTGTTCATATCTATATAGATTATCCAGGATCACTGGGATTGAAAGTACAAAGTTTTCAGGGATTTTTTTCCAGTTAAATCCACATGATTTCATGTGATCCAGAGGATTTCTTATAATTATTGATTCAATGAATAATAATAAAGTCTTTGGGAATCCTTCCAAGAGACCCAACTACAATTAGAATCAGTCACCTTGCTGTGAAACATGAATACAATGTTGATTCTAATTGTATTTGTGTTATGTTTTGACCTGTTGACCCGGCCAAAAAATGCCATTCAAGGTGATGCACCGGAAGGAAGTGACACATTCTAATGGCAGTTATGAGAGGAAATCGCATGGGCGGAAATTGGCTGATGAAATGGGACGAGGTAAAAAAAAAAAAAAAAAATCCCATTATACTCTCATAGACTGACGCACCGGAAGAGAGTGACCTTTGAACTGCATGACAGTTATTTCCGCTCGATGACGATCACACAGGCCATTCCAAAAGGTAGCGGAAGTGACACATCCCGGTCACTAGATATCGGAAGAAGTTGCAGTGGCGTGGAGGCGTGTCCATATCACCGCGTGGGAGTTTGAAGGTAATATAAGGCCGACGAATTGAACAGAAGGCAGACAGGCAAGAAGGAGGGTAAGCAGTATATTTGGAGATAAGATAGACGAGATGTAGTAGGGAAAGCCAGCACCCAGGACAGTGGATTCCAGGGCTCCGGTTGAGCAGCAATGGAGAACGAGAAAGACAATGCTGACGGCCATAACTTTGGGGTCAGAATATTTCAGTTATGTTCGGTCTCCAGCTCCCTCTCACATGCAAACTTTGAACAACCCTTTCGAAACTTACAAATAAAGTGAGAGGTAAATATTTTGTTAAAGAAGTCTTCCTGCGTCTGTCTTTATCCTGCTTTTGTTTATCATTGCGTCTTTGTCACTGCGTCTTTCTGCGTGCATCTGTTATCATTGCGTCGGTATGTATCCAGCATATATATGTATATTTCTGCATGAATCAGCAGATGACAATATAACATTTGGAGCCCTTGGAAAAAGGCTTGAAAAAGAGATTGATGTAACTGGAGATAAGAGGAAGAATCAAGACCATCCAAACCACAGCATTATTAAAATCAGCGAGAATACCGAGAAGAATCCAGAGGAGACTTATAGTCACTCAGATTCCAGTGAGAAACCATGTAAGAGCTGGTTTGTAAAACTCACAAGGGGAATAATAAAGAGATACAAAAAGATCTCTGAATCCCAATCAGAAGACCAGACCAGACCAGACCTAGTGTTAATTAACAAGAAAAAAAGAACTAGTCATTTAGCAGATTTTACTGTTCCAGCAGACCACAGAGTGACGATGAAAGAATGTAAAAAGGTAGTCATACTTGAGTTTTACCAGAGAGAGCTGAAAAAAAATTGTGAAACATGAAAGTGATGGTGTAGCTGGAACCCTGTAAATGGTCCGCAAATGACTGGAAAAGAAACTGGGGGGAACTAGAGATCAGTAGAAGAGAATAAAGACCATCCAGAACATAGCAATATAAAAATTAGTTTAGAAAGGTCCTGGAGACCCAAGAAGACTATCAGTCAAACTTCAGTGAAAAACTATAAGGAGTAAAATAATAATGATAATACTAAAATGGACCACTAATCCCAGCAAAAAGACTAGATCTAGTTTTAGTTACAAAAAAGATAAGAACTAGACAATTAGGAGACTTTACTATTCCTGCAAATCACAGTAAATGTAAAGGAAAATGAAAAAATATGAATACCTGGATCGTAGGAAATGGACACGGTGACAAGTTCAAATCCTGGACGAGACTGATTGCATTTCACATAGCACTAATACCCTTGGGAAAGGTATGAATCCAATTATTCTCCCTCCAGCTATGGGTAAATAGGACAGACTAGGTTCTTCAGCCTTGGTGAAACAACTAGTTTAGGAGAAGGAAAACTGAATTCAAATCAGTTAAACTCCACTTGAAAAATTGACCTTGTGTCATATCCTGCCCGAGCGGAGGGGTTGGTAAATATGATGATTACCTGGACTTAACTAGAGAACTGAATAATCTAGTGAACATGAAGGTGACATTGATACAAATCATAGTCAGAGCCCTTGAAATAATGCACAAAAAAATCCTGGAAAAGAGACAAGAGGAGCTGGTAATATGGGGAAGGACTGAAACCACTCAGACCTTAGCACTATTGAGAGCGACTCAAATAAGTGCATTCATAATAAGTAAATTCTCTTAATTCAAAGATACCTGGAGGTCATTATTTCTAGTGGAATATTATACAAAACAGATATTATTGGTTATTATTCATCATCAAACTCTATAACCATAATGAAAGTATATATATATATATATATATATATATATATATATATATATATATATATATATATATATATATATATATATATAAAATAAGGGGTTTGTGATGTATTGGTTAAGAAATGGAATTGGTGAGCAAAGGTTGTTTGCATTTCACAGTGCTAATACTCTTGAGAAATTTAATTATTCTCCCTCCAGTTAGAGGTGAATAGTAGGGCAGACAGGGCTCTTTAACCTTAGTATGGCAACTTGTCTCAGAGAAGGAAAACTAAATTCAACTCAGTTAAATTCTACTTAAAGAGTTGACCTTGCATCACATCTTGCTTGTGTAGAGATGTTAGGCACAGGTGCGCATGCACACACACACACAGTATACTTGTTTTGGATTTTTACATATTCATGTTTATTAGTTACTATTTTAATACTGTATGGATTATTAATTATCTATCTGTAATATAAGAGAAAATGGAGAGATGAGAAAATAGTTTGGTTTGGTTGTACTTTAGGGCTTATAAACCCTTGTGTGTTATCTAATGCCAAATCCTGTTGATATGTTAATTATGATTTGTAAGCAAATTGTTTGCAGGTAACATTTTTAAATGAGCAAGAGCTCATTTGTTTGTACACAGTTAAATGGTTTCAAGTATTGCTATTTATTGTTTACACACAGTTAAATCATTCCAAGTATTGCTTTGTAATACTGACAATTCAATTAAACATCAGTTATTTATTTGGACATGGTTAAATGGTTTAAAGTATTGTTTGCACACAGATGGGATCATAACAGGTACAACCAATTTATGCCAGAGAGGAATAGCAATAAAGTAATACGTCACATTTAATGGTTTAATGTTATAGCCAGGTCACACATTTGAGAGGAGACTTACTCCTCTGCAGAGATGCAGTTGGTGTATTCTACAGCCTCCGCCAACTGGGTGGAGAAAAAATAGTTTGCTTTGATATGACAGAAATTAGTACAGTTTTGTCATTGAAGGAATTGAGAATCAGCAAGGGACTCAGAATGTCTAATGATTGTGATGGCTAAAAAAAAAAAAAAAAAAAAAAAAATCCTTTGTTAGATACTCTTGTGTCCCCCACATGGTTAAAGACCAAGGAATCATTACCATAAAAAGAGTAATAAGTAAAGGGGTAGTTGAAAGTCAGTGGTTAAATGAGATTGGTTTAATTTCTTTAATTGCATATCAACCTTGAAGGATTATTTAAAGCCAAAGCCATCCTTGTAAAAGAACAGTATTGGTACTATTTAACCCATAACTGGTAGGATGAGAGAGTTCATATTTTTCCAAGTGTATTAGTTCCAAAGTGAATGTAATAGTGTGACCAGAATTCAAACTTGCTTACTACAAAGTTGTAGTCCATCATGTTAGCCATTACGCCATGGGGACTACCTTCAAATGAGGATGATGAAAAAAAAAAGAAAAAAAAAAAAAAAAGAGATACGAGGTTTAGTTGAAAATTACTGATTAAATGATGATAATGAAGAAGATAATAAAATTCTTAAGTTGTAAAGTGGGTAAAGTGTTCGCCAATGGTCTGGGAGACCTGGGTTCAATCCAAGGTTGTGTCATACCAAAGACTTTAAAAATAGTACTTGATACCTCCTTGCTTAACATTCAGCAATATAAGGTACATATTGAGGGTAAAGTGGAGCAATCCAGGGAAAGCGCCCTCCCCTACACCTCGATGTAGTAGCTATTGAAAAGTCGCTCTCAACTACAGTTGCCAACTTTACACGATAGTAAAAGTTTGCCAACCATAGTCGAAGGTGATGTGAAGGCTTCCTTTTCATTAGCTACTACATTACATCCTACATCCTAATTAATGTAATAAGCTTTTTTTTTAATTCCTATCTCAGAATAAAACACAAATAAATAAGAAAATCCTATACTTGAAATGATGCCAAAGTTCAACTTCCCTAGGATGCAAGGAAACCCTAGGGCCAGCTTTAGTTAGTACACTAGGTCTCAAAAGCAATTGAAAGTAATCTTAATAATTATTCAATCTTAGTAGCCTTGCTCCAATATTGATTTTGTCTCCAAATATATATTGCTAGGGAGGAGTCTTATGGGTCTGAGACTTTAATAGATTGGTTTTTAAGATATTGATATTGCAACTAAGTATGAAGTACTTGCCTGTTTAAAATGATTGTGAAGATATATAATTAGAGACCATAAACATTTTATTGGCTTTAGCATAAAATAACCCAGTAAATGTTGACATGGTGTAAAACTCAATAATCAACCAAGCAAAGTTTTTAATAATATAAATCTATGTTATCATTAAGGCATGCTGACAGCAGTTTCCCCTCAATTCTCTCTTGCTATCTGTCCCTACTGATCTTGCTCTTAATAAGTCCTCTAAATGGCATCCAGTATCCACACAGACCTAATGAATCTAAGTTTTTGCTGGTTGGCCAATACTGGTGTATCTGTGTGTTGAAGTCCATAAGAAAACATTGCCTATGAGTTTCTCCTTACTTCACCAACTTGTCTACTTGGATGATTTGTGAGACAGGAGGTAAGTGGTCATACAGCTTCTGAAGAGTGCTGCTTCAAGGATTTGTTCAAAACAGCATGCAGCATCCTTGTTTGGTTCCATTGTAAACTTTTCTCTAGGCATTTTTTTTAAGGTCTTTGTGGTGCAGCCATATAATGGTACAACTACAGCTTAGAAGAATTAACATGGTATACCTGTTCTTTTTTGTTTTGTTTAGTGTTTATTTGTAATAAAAATATATAAAGATAAAAATTGTCTGTTATATAAATAGATACACTTCTTGTTATAATAGTTAATCTGTTATCTTCATCAAATGATGATAAATTCTGATATTGTATTGGAACTATTTTCTTTTATTTAATACCAAAATTATTTGTATATAAGACACTATTTCTCCAGATTTTTCAGTCCAAAAGTTAGGGATGAATATTATACACAGAAAGTGAATATTAACTGTTTATTGATCAGCTACATTCATCATCATATTTGGGATAGTATATCCAAAACTAAGTTATATCTATGGTCTAAACTAACTAATGTATAACAAACACATCTGGTTTATATGACAACGGAGAAATAACCACTGGAATGCATGTTTGTTTATAATTTGTTTCTTCTATTGTGAATCTACTTTTATGAAAAATTTTTTACATTTTTTATGAACATGTTTTTGACTTTGGTCTAAAAAAGTTAATTTTGCATTTTAAAACATTATATAAACTTTATAAATTCTTATTTCTAGTCAATACAAAAGAAATAAATAGTTAAAATTTTAAATCTAGTTTACATTTAGATGCTACAAATTCCAAAATGTCAATGCACATTATATAGAAAAGATGTTTTTTTTTCTAGAATTTCATAGCCGAATGTTAGGGGTGCATGTTATACAAGGCTAATTAAGTTCATTGTAAAAAGAAAAAGAAAAAGGAAAAAAAAAATTCTTTTATATTTATTTCTACCCCCCCACCAAAAAGAAATTTGATAAATAAGACAGAATAGAATACTTTAATGTGCACCATAGTTTAGTTTGCTTGAGGTGCCATGACCCCTAGGTCTTACCCTGAACTCCATCCATCATCTAGTTCTAATGCAGAGTTTCACCTAACACTTGAGTGAATAATACGGATGAAAACTACACGAGAAAAATTAAAACCGGTAAGTAGCAACTTATTTGCATGTGGAAGAGTTGGATTCAAGCATGTTTTTAATACCTTTTTAATTGTGTGCATTAAAGTTTAAGTTGGCCACCAGCAATAATCAATAGCTGATAGAATTAATGCATATTTTGTCACAAGACATGGACAGTATCCAATTCTGATGAGAGAATCAGCTAGTCCACACTCATAAGATTCTGTTCATAGTACTTCTTAAAGGGACTTCAAACTCAATCAATATGGCTGGAAGAATGGAGCTAATATGAGAAAAGCAAAGTTATGACCAACATTATTGATTAGAACCTGTCAAGGCTGACTATGGTAGTAACAGAATTCTGGTACTTCTGGCTGACCATCTAAGACTATAATGGTAGAGTGGTTTCCCCAAGTAATCAACTCAGCCACTTTTGGTTGGACTCTCTCAGAATAGTGGTAACAGTGGGGCTTAGAATATGCTGACTGTATCCCCTACAGAGGAGTGGGTCTCCCCAGAAAACTGGGTGTCCTACAGATGACACAAAACTGCATCTGGGGGTAAGCCACTAGAATATCCCAAGTACATTTCCTGCAGAGATTTAAGACTCCCCTCACCAAAAAAAAGGGTGTCTTGAGTATAAGACTGCAATGCATTCAGTGGTGAGGCTCAAGTTCTGGAGAGTGTAAATTGCTATTAATCCTAGATCCACTCGGACTCAGAATGGTAGTACTTGTTAGGGTCCCACATCAATGGATCAAATAGATCTATTTAAAAATTATCTAAATTAAACTTTTCAAAAAAAAAAAAAAAAAAAAAAAAAAATTAAATATGAATATACAATGAATGTGATTCCCTAACTCCTAGGCATGAAATAACCCTAGACAGGTTGACATACTGGTAAAATCAATCAAATCAAGGTAACAGCTTTCAACTACTACTCTGGGTATGTATGATAGTTATGGGAGAGGGGTCTGTCTAAGTCAGTAGGCAGAGAATGATGGTTGAATTACCCTAGACAGTGAACACTTCACTACCTCCCACCTTAACTACACAAAACCCATCTTCATAAACAACTACATAAAAAAGTGAATATCAATGTACAATGAATTCATTTCCCAAACCTGTAAGCTTAAAATAACCCTAGATGAGTTGACATGCTGTTAAAATCAATCAAATTTTCATGGATGAAAATTGTTCTTTACAATTTAGTTTTCTATGTTTTCTTTAAAAAAAAAAATAAATAAAAAATAAATAAATAAATAAAATAAAACACCCTTAATCTCATTTTATGGTGCATCCTGGTAAATTACTTTCTAAACATCCCAGGCAATAGCATACATGATTATAATAGTGTTGGGTTTGCATTAATGGCACCCTCCCACAATGAGTAGGTTGCAAACAAGGTCAATTTTTAAGAGTACAGCTGGTTTGAAATCAGAGTATCCTTCTACTAGACTGGTTATTATA
Organism: Sepioteuthis lessoniana; assembly: GCA_963585895.1. Classification (NCBI taxonomy): domain Eukaryota; kingdom Metazoa; phylum Mollusca; class Cephalopoda; order Myopsida; family Loliginidae; genus Sepioteuthis; species Sepioteuthis lessoniana. The sequence continues at coordinate 75,121,677 of OY757934.1, forward strand.
GCCCAGCTTATCCTATTTTACCCATAGCTGTAGGGAAGAGATGGATTCATGCCTTTCCCAAGGACATGTGCAAAGTGAAATGTAAATAGCTTCATCTAGAACTTGAACTTGGCTTACTGAATTCATTTTTTTGACAATTCTAACTATTATTCTATGCATGTCTTTAAGATTTCTTGTTACAAACTGCCAACGGCTGAGGGGTTGGTAAATATCTTCAATAGACACAAAATTACAAAACATAAGATGAGATTGTATTTATTTTCTTCAACAAACAAAACAAAAACTCCCATTTTTGGCCTATTCATGCAATAAATATTTTCAGGAATATATTTATGAATACTAAAATATGAAACTAAGTATCAAAGCTCAAAATAAAACTAAATTATCTTAATTCCAAAAGCAATGAAAATATGAAAGAAACTATTTTTTTTTAACTTATATAGTAGGTCGACTTTTTTCTACAGAAAATTTTTGAATACCATCTTTCTTCTTGTTGACACTTTCTCTCTCTCTCATCATTGGCCTAGTGGGCAGAGTGTTCACTGATGGTCCGGGAGACCTGGGTTCAATCTCAGGTCGAGTCATACCAAAGACTTTAAAAATGGTACTTGAAACCTCCTTGCTTAACACTCAGCGATATAAGGTACGTATCAACGGTAAAGTGGAGCAATCCAGGGAAAGGAGTAGTCCCCTCCCCTACACCTCGGTGTAGTAGCTATTGAAAAAGGAGCCTTCTGGTCGCCCTTGACTATGATTCCCAACTTATATATATATATATATATATATATATATATATATATTAATCATTGTTATATAAGAAGGCATTTGTTGTGAAATGGTTACTGTTGTATGAAATGGACACAGTAACCAGAGTTCAAATCCTGGTCAATGCTGTTTGCATTTCACATAGCATTAATACCCTTGGTAAATGGATAAATCCTATTACTCTTCCTCCAGCTCAGCATATATATATATATATATAGAGGGCAGACAGAGCTCTTTAATCTTGGCATGGCAACTACTCTAGGAGAAGGGAAACTGAATTCAAACCAGTTAAACTTCATTTAAAATTGATCATGTGTTGCATCCTGCTTGGACAGAGGGGTTGGTGTAATATACATACATACATACATACATACACACACACACACACATATGTATGTATGTGTGTATGTGTGTTATACTTATAAAGAGTGCTCAATATGAGTGATAGAGTATATTTATCTAAGTTAGGATAGAATAGAAACCGAGTCAAAAGTATTTGGTGACTGACAGTTTCTCACCTATGCAATTATTGGATCAAGGCAAGAAACTTTCAGTCACCAATCACCTCTAATTCTGTGTCTACACTATCTTTACTTTTATATATAAGAAAATATATAACAATAAAAAACAAAAGGTTCCATGTTTTTGCTTATTTATGCTCTGAATATTTTCTGAAAGATAGTTTCTGATTTTAATATTCATAACAAAGTATAGAAACCTCAAAACAATATTAAAATATCTCTACTTGAAAAATGAAAATATCATGTAATAAAAGTATATATTCAGAAGAAAATATATAACATGAAAAATAAAAGTTCCCATTTCTCATTTGTTCATGCTATGAATATTTTCAGGACGATTGTTATGAATATTAGAATAAAAAGCTAAGTATTTGAACCTCAAAACAAGACCAAAATAAGCCTCTAAACCGTAAAAATAATGAAAATATGGGTGAAATGTAATAAAATAATTACACACAAATTTACCAAAACAACCCCCCCCCAAACAAACAAACAAACAAACTTGTGTGACTATAAAACCTATTTCTAGTGTCATAACAGATTTTGATTGCAAATTGTGATGGAAGGATTGAAATAAAAGCAAAAAAAGTATAAAAGCAATTCCAATTAGGATAGGGTGTTAGGCATTTATATCCAGCTACTCATATCTAAATTTATTAATCCAAATTTATTTGCTTTTCCTTTATAGATGGCAAAACAGTTTTAAATTCAAAAGTTACAAAATTTGGTATGTATTCTTATTGACCGAAAGGAAAAAAACATTGTTTTTTTAATTAAAAAAAGAGGGAAGGTTTTCAAAGAGGGGTTCTTTAACAATAATCAACGGGAAGCCATATTGCTGCAAGACATAATTATACAGAATTTAAATTTTCTAACTTTAAAGGAAAAAATATTTAAAGGGTTTTTTTGCTAAAATAATTTTTTTAATTTAATTAAACATTACTAATTAGATTTATAGGTAAACCTTCAAGCTGGGATATAGAATAATCAGGGGTATATAAAGTTGATTATTCCCTCCCCACTTAAAATGGGGAAAGTCAAAAATAAAGTTAAAGGGGATCTAAAGCAAAAGTGGTTGGTTGGTTGGCTATATGGTATATCAGGACTTAATTGTCTAAATTTCTGAGATGAAGCTTGATGATTTTTATCATTAAGGGTTTTTGGACTATTGTCTTCATCTTTATTGTTATTTCCACAACGTTTTGGCCAATATGTCCTTCAGCCTTCTTCAGGTGTTTGTCGAACTCGGGAACCTTCACGGAACTTTGAACTACATCCTTTATTAAATTCATGGGGGTCGCCTGTTCTGATTCCGTTAGCCATAACCAGGTATAAGTGTTAAGTATTCCTGTATTGTTACTCACCTGCAGTCAGGATTGAACCTGCAACCTCCAGATGATTGTCTCCTTAGAAGCTTAGGGAACCAATGCCTATAACCGTTACGCTATTGCTGGACAATTCTGTGAATTTTTGGGACTTATAAACTTAATGTTCTTACTTGACTAGGATTACTACTATTATGTATAATTTTTTACCTGTGCTCATAATCAGATTTCTTTTTTTTTTAACACTTGTACCTGGTTATGGCTAATGGAATCAGAACAGACAAAAACCTGTGGATTCAATAAAGGACATAGTTCCGTGAAGGTTCCCCGAGTTCGACAAACACCTGAAGAAGGCCAGAGGACATATCGGCCAAAACATTGTGGAAATAACAATAAAGATGAAGATAATAGTCCGAAAACCCTTAATGATAAAATATCAAACCTTGTTAGGTTATTCTATGCCAAAAGTCAGATCAACAATTATAGATGATATAAAAATGTATTTTCACAAGCAAGTTAACACTTCATTATCAAACAGACTTGACCCATTAATAGAACTAACAAGTAACACCACTTCAGACCAGAGTGGATCTGGGAGTAATGGCAAAGAGTGATTCACAGTATTTATCTAGCCCCTCTGCCAAAATGTGACACAAGATCAATTTCTAGTTGGAGGTTTTACCTACATACAAATACATAGTTGATGGCAGTGCTAAAAATTATTTAGCATTTGGTAGGTACCTTGGGCATCAGGTAATGACCTTGACCTATATCCTTTTAGATGAGGGGTCAGGTACTGCCTGGGAGGATGGCTCCCTCAACAGGTGACTCCACACTCTCTAAACCTCCAGAACAGAAGCCTCACCACCAGATACAATTTAGTGTCATGCTCAGAATATCTAAAGCAAAATAAAAGAGGAAAGGAAAAGACTATCAGAGGGATATGTATTTACTCAATTCCTTGGCCACAAATGTGACACAAGGTCAATTTTTAAATAGAGCTGGTTTGATTTGGAGATTTTTCTCCTGTACTGGTTACCTAACAAAAACTAAATACAGTCTGCCCTACAATTAACCTGTAACTTGAGGGAGAACTGGTGAATTCATACCTTTCCCAAGGGCATTGGCATAAAGTGAAATGCAAAGTGCCTTGTCTAGGATTTGAACTCAGGTTGCCAATTCTATTTCTTATGACTGTTACACCACATTTGCTTTCATGGGAGAAAGAATAAGCAGATGAAAGATTATAAATGGAAGTATAATCAAAGAAATAACTGAAAAAATTTTAATTCCAATAAGAGTGATATACAATAGAGGAAGAAAAAACATGACTGGGGGAAATCAATGTTTTAGGAGAAAAGAATGAAAAAAAGGGGGTAGGGAGAATAAGAATCAAAGTTGAATCAATCATATACATTCCTGAAAATAATTATATAGCATTGTTTAGTTAGGAAAAACAAAAATGTTTCAAAATCAATAACACTCTTAAACATCACTCACTAATATATTATTTCTTTCCAAACTTCATGAAATTTTTAATTGTTCAAAAGATGCTCAGAGTGTTTACAAATGATTTTTTTCATGAAAATTCTAAGAATTTTAGAATCATGGTAATCTATTAGTGGTTATTTTTTTCATCAAGAGATGCCACCCTTATGAGTAGCAGTAGTTTCCTGACTGAACTATCTAATCCTGGCTTTTGGCTTATGAGGCACTTCTACCCACCATCAAGTGAAGCATGCTGTTGATCTACTTTTGGATTCCCCCACTTTGCTTCAAATTCCACTATGCTGCATCCCATAGTTTCTAATATTACACTCATATGATACCCTCTCCTCACCCAGAATCTCATATCCAGGGTGTGTGCAGACATTGGATGCTGTCTAGAGGATTTGCCAAGAGTGATGACCAACAAGAACAGATAAGAGAGAGAGGCAAGAGAATTTGTACTATTGATACACTTCAATAAAGATGAGGATGATATACCTCGTAGTTTTATGATTTGTGCCTGATGGAAACAACAAAAACTTTTGTTCTCCAATGATAGCTGCATTGGAAAAATAAGGTCTAAAAAAGTTTGGTTTCAGGTAACTCTGTCCTCTTAACCAGGATTATAACAAATCATTTTATTTTGATAAAGACAATGCAAGTGTTGACATCTAGCACATTCTTACTTCAGTTAGCATGATATAATATTTATAATCTATTTATATATTTACAGGACAAACAGTAAACATTTTTGTGTATCTATTATAATATCAAATCTTTCATTCTTTTTCAGTACTATATCGACCTTCATAGGTTATTTAATGCCAAAACCATTCTTGTAAAAGAACAGTTATAATGCTATCTAACCTACGGCTGGGGGAGGGTAAGGGAGTTCATACTTTTCCCAAGGGGCATTAGTCCAAAAGTGAATGTAATAGTGCAACTAGAGTTTGAACTTGCTAACTATGATGTCAGTCCAGCACATTAACTACAGGGGTCACCCCCAAATATCAAATCTCTGCAACTGTTTGTAAACAGATTATTTTAGCATCAACTTTCCTTTTATAAGAAACCCCTAGATCTCCGATAATCAAAGTGAAATTCATTTTGAGTTGATTTAATAAGAAGAATGAGTACTTTTCAGGGATCCAATCTTGGAAAATTTTCAGTTCTTACACAAACAACTACAATTGTCTTTCACTCAGAAATATTTTTGTAATGTTTTTATTTTAGAAGAACTTTGTAGAAATGTATTAAAGTTTGCTACATTATTTAATTTTTTGGAGTTTTTCTAAGGCATAATATATCTGTATGGGAAAATATTTGTTTTCATATAAAGTTAAGTCCTTAGAGAATTTAAATTATCAAAGAGATTCTGAAAAGTGACACCCCTTATGGCATCAATTGGATATCATAAAATGAAAAATGCCTTAAAACACTTTAATTTGGAAAGCTTTAAATTTTTTTGAGAAAAAAAATGTATATGATTTTTTTTAAGATCTGTTACTCACCATGTTATTTATTTTTGGGAATTTAAAAAAATAAATAAATAAATAAAATAAATATTATACTATATGAAATGTTACATGAAATGTAATTACCACCTTAATATCAGGAAGTCCTGTTGGTATATTGCTAAAATTTTCATTTGTATATACAGTAAAACCCATAAATAAATACACCCACTCACTATTTTTTTTAAATAAAAGGTTAAATTTCTTCGAAATTAAAAGATACTAAGATTTTTATTATTTCTAATAGAACATTATACCATAAAAATGGACATCATTAGATGTTATTTATTACCAAATTCTACAGTATTGAAACTAACCAAAAATAAAATTCTATAAATATACATAATAGATGTACGTTTTGTTTTTTTTTTAACTTTAAATCAACCACCTGGTATAAACAACAAATGGGTTCCTAGAAAGTCAGGGAAAAGTGAGATATATAAGAGAGGCATACTTGCTTTGGAACAGCAAGATATTCATATTTTTGGTTTCAATGTGGTAGAGTTTGGTAATAAATAATACTTAATTTGTTTTGATTGTATAATTTTTCACTTGAAATAATGAGAATTGTGGTATATTTCTTAGAAGAAAAGTGTACTTATTCATAGGTGATACTATATATACATTATTCTTTCATTTTATCTTTCACAGTCTAATTTATTCTGTAGACAGTATAATACTAATATTATCAGGTATTATTATTACTATTTGTCACTTTTTTTTATGCCTCCACGGGCATTCCCACATTTCATCATCTTTGAAAAAAAGAAAAAAAAAAAATCTTAGCACAGAATGTATATACTATTAATACAATATCTGTATACAGGCCAAATTCTATTAAGTAATTCATCCAATAGTTCCCAAAAATGCCCTCTTAATTTTTTTTTTCAGAAATCATCCAGTTTAATCTTAAAATTTTTTACATTCTTGCTGTTTTTAATCTGATTAGACAATTTCTTCCAAGAATATATTACTCAATTAGCAAAAAAATCCAATTGGTTAGTTGACTTAATTTTTCAAATTTGTCTTGACAGTAAATTTCCAGTTTGAGTAGAAATATTGAAAAAATGTCAACCATAGTTAGAAATTCCATTAATTATTTTCAAAGTTTCAATTAGATCACCTCTCCTTTTTCTTTTGAGATATTGTAGAAAAATATTAAAGAAGGAAGAAAAATTCACACTTGTATTCATTATGTCAAAGGTGAGAAACTGTTTCATATTTAGAGGCCATATTGAAATTTATTATTTACTACTAAGACTGCACCCAATCAATTTTTAGTATGTTTACAACAAAATCTAAAATTTCAACTTAGCTAATTTGTCCTTATTTAATTACAATATACTACCAAAATTCACTAATCTTTTAATGACTTTTTTTAATGATTGTTTTTTGGAGATATCATTATGTATAAGGTTCCAAAGAAGAAGTCTGAAATTTTAATTGGTCTACCAACTAGGCGGTGGAAAACTATGCTTAGTGGTTTTAGAAGTTTCCCCACTCTTGATATAGATACATAGATATTTTTTATCAATCATATTGTAATTTAATAATTTTATTCAGGTTGGATTTTGTTTTCCATTAATTTGAAGAAAAGGATAAAATAAAGATGAAAGGACTTTTTAGTTTCGTTTGATTTATTTGTTTAATAGCAGAACAGCCTTCTATGGATTATCTAATGCTAAAATTACTGATTTATCAGGAAATGTTTGACTGTAATCATCTATTTTTCAATGTTCTATTGTAATTCTTTTTAAATTGTACTTTCTTCAAAATTTGTCTCTAATCATTCGTTTACACATTTATATGATTTCTAGTATTACCCTCTTAAACTAATAATTCAATCAATTATATGGTTTCAGGTAATTATTCTCATTTAACCATAATCCTTTGTTTGCTTACAATTACGTGGTTTCAAGTATTTCTATGTAATACTAATTATTTTTGAACAGATCTATTTGACCATAAATGGGATCCTAACAGATACAATCACTCCAGGTTTGAGTGGACCGGGGGGTAATGGCAATAAAGGGCTTCTCCACACAGCTCGAGAAATGGAACCAGGTGAGCAAAACAAAAACTCATTGTCGATACTTAAGTTGAAATTGGATTGAAAATTGCTTCCTACTAAGTTTTTTTTTTTTTTTTTTTTTTTTTTTTTACATTACTGAGACAACAAAACTCTTTCGAAGATGTGTGTGTGTGTGTATGTATGCGAATATATATATATATATATATATATATATATATATATATATATATATACACACATACCAACCCTTTCACACAAGCAGGATGTGACATAAGGTCAAGTTTAAGCGGAGTTTTACAGATTTGAATTAAGAGTTTTCCTTCTCCCAGACTGGTTGCCATACAAAGGTTAAAGAAACCAGTCAGCTTACTATTTACCCATTGCTGGAGGGAGAAAAAAAAAGACGGATTCAAACCTTTCTCAAGGATATGTAAAATGCAAACAACCTCATCCACGATTTAAAATCGGTTCATCGTGTCCACTTCCTACCAAGGTATCCATTACATCATGAACGCCTCTAAGATGTTTTGGTGTGTAAGTGTGAATACTAAAAAGGAGAAAATTTATTTAAAACGAAAAGAAAAAAAAAAACAATAACAAAAAAAAAAGGGCACTGTTCGAAATACCCTTGTTAGAAAATGTCTGCGGTAATATACAAAAAAAATTTAGAAATGTTAAACTGACATTCACAATCCAGATAAGAATAAGTTTCACCCATTATCGCCATTTTTTAAAAAATTTTTTCAACTAAACATTTAGGGAAAAAAAAAATCAACAAGCTACAATTCACTCACTCGTTACATTTCTTTACTCTTTTCCCCATCCCACGACTTACGGCCAATTACCCATATATAATTTTTGAGACTAAAATTGGTGGATGTTTTATGGCATATCAACCTTTGTGAGTTTTCTTTAATGCCACATCCAGTTATATATATGATTTGTAAGTGAATAATTTGTTGGAAATTATTTCTAAACGATTTAGTAGAACCCATTCGTCTGAACATAGGAATACGTGTAACCATTTTAACTAACACTAATAGTTCTATTTAATATTAATTATTTGTTAGCATACAGTTCATTAGGTTCAAGTATTGTTAACATTAGTTATTTATCTAATATTCCTACGTAATATGAATACCTTGCTGTTAGAGTGGACCTAGGAGTAATAGCAATGAAGGAGTACTCCACATTCCCTAAAGTTCCAGGACTGAAGCCTTACCATCAAGACTAAAATGTAACTGTTCCGTAAAAAATTTAAAAAAATATTCTAGACAAGTACTAAAAACGGACCCATAACAGACACACATCTACAATGTAGGCATTCTAACAGTTTTTAGGTGTTTTTTGTGTTAGCTTGTTTTAGAGTAAGATATTTTTTTTATCTACAAAGTTTGGTTGATAAAGCTAAATGAAAGTGTTTTAAAAGATAATTAAAACAATATTCGAAAAAAATAAATTTAGATCTAGACAAAGGAAGGATATAAATTTATCTTTTTAAACAGATATATTTTGATTAGATTTATTTTTTAATTACCATTTCTGGACATTTTCGTTTTAAAAGTCGCCGTTGAAATCAAGACAACCAAAAAAGGACAATGCCCACAAAAATAAAATTATAACACCTTATTGACACACAGATCGTTACTAAAATAAAAAGAAAATAATTACTGAAGGTTTTCACTTAAATAGTAGAATTAATGAATCGGAATAATCAGCTTGAAAAAGAACTTTTTTTTTTTTTAAAGAGACATCTTTTTGGGAGGGAGTCAGAGTTTTCCTTTCATTTTAAAGCTGTAAATTTTGTTGACGAGGCTGGCAACAAGAAAAAAAAAGTGTGTATGAGGTTAATCGACTATTCAGATTTTGTTTTGCTCTCTAAACTACATCGAGGGGAAGACACACAGATGGGAAAATCATTTGCTGTTCAAACATTTCGCTAATCAATGCTATCATTTCTTTTGTATACAGGCATGATGGTACGTCTGTATCGAGAGGTGGAGGTCGACAAACGGAGCACAAAGAGTTAAATGGGTAATTTTTTAAGTTTTTTCCAGTGTTTCAAAACAATTTGCCGCGAAGTAGTGGATATCACAAACCATTACAGTTCAATTTCTAAATGCACATAAATCGAGGCCTTGTGACAGATTAAGCAAAGCTTGGCAAATCCATCTTGTTTTGGGAGTATATATTTAGTTAGTCTTTTCAACACTGGTAAGATCCAACATAATGTAAATATCTAAGCAGAGTACAGCTGGTTTATGAGTTCTTTCTCCTAGACTGGTTACTTTACCAATCTCCTTTATTTTCTCATGGCTTGCCGAAGTAGAAGAGATGGATTCATGCCTTTCCTAAGAGTATTAGCGTTATAGGTGTATGCATGAGCACGCTCGAAGCTAACAACTTGTGTAGTGGGTTCGATCCTCAGTTGATTGATAAGATTTTGTCGGCATTCTCCTTCAGGGGTGCAAGGCAATAAACCGAGCCCTTACTATCTTAAGGCAGACTTCCTGGAACTGAGTTGTTAATTATTCTATATGTCTCAAGCTAAGAAAATGAAGAAGCACTTAAATTTGTTTAACCATTTTTGCGTGTATGCAAAATATATAAATTAACTGAATTTTTGTAAAAATCGATTCACCCGTTATTTAAATTCAATTAATTTATATACATTTGGTTCACAAACTTTTGAAATTTGGACATGCTTGACAGGTATATATATAACGCTAGAGTCAATATTTTTAAATAAAATTTATCATTAGAATGAAGAAGGGTTGTAAAAATCCTATATAAAAATATTTTTAACCTCTTCAATGAAACAGTTATGTACGTTTGAGATTTTTGGTTGCGTTTTTTAAATATCTCTGTAAACACCTTTTTTCCGAGCTCATTGCAAACTGATTAATATTCTGGACAATAAGTTGTTTTATGGAAACAAGATTTATATATATAAGTGTGTGTGTATCGAAAATAAAAACATATTCAGATTAGATTCCATAAGTAGGAAAATAAAACAAGGCGATTTTTAGAATATGTCGGTAAAATGAGGGGGGGGTTACTCCCACTTAGATTAGTTACAAAATCGTGCGTTAGAAAAAAAAAAAAAAAAAAAAAAGATTGCAGGGTTTCAATAAATAAAATCATCGAAACACAACTAAATTCAACGTTCCGAGCATTATTTTATTAATTTATTATTCTATTTATCTATTTTATTTGTATTTTATGTAAATGTTTCTATCGAAACCGTGTTATTTCCAAAGAGAAAATGTTTTGTTCTTTTTTGTTTTTAGCAATAATCTTTTGTTTTATCGACACATTGTGAAAAATCATTCCTTCGACCCTAAACAAAAACTAAATTATTGTGCAGCGATTAATAATGAAAAGATTTTTATTTTAAATCTCAAGGCAATTAATGAAAAATAATAAAACTATATAAAAAGTATTTAAGTTTACATATTTCATTTTAACCCTTACATATATATATTATCTTCCAGTGAAAACTTAGTTTTCTTGAGCTGTTTTAAATAAATATTATTTCACGATTCTATGAAAATTTCTTAATGTAAAACTGAAACAAAATACACTTTATAGTCGAATAACTAACAAACAAACACTTGAACATGTTACTATAAAACAAAGGCCATAAAATTTTAATTATCATTTTATGGAATATTCAACTTTAACAACTCGAATAAAAACGTGTTTGTCAGGATATAAACACATTTAGTTAACACAGCACTTTTTTCTTTCTTTCTTTCTTAGCCATAAAATAAAATATTTACTATCAACTAAAACCAGCTGTTGTGATGTCATTAGTCCAATGTTACTGTTTAAAAAAGATTTTTTAAAAAATTTCACTTCGGTCGAAAGTGGCAAAAGAAATATTTACCTTTTTTGTTGCTAAGGTAATCCGAATTGGGATTAAAAGATCTTTTCAACAAGCCGTCAAAATGAGAAATTATACTAATTATACTTTAGATAATTATAATTTTCTTTTTCTTAAAGAAAAAAAAAAAGAACTAAATGTATTTTAGTAAATCACATTAAGTACGGTGTGGTGTCTGTCGACACCTGAGATATTTTTTTAAAAATTGGTTAGAGGTTAAAAAACAAAACAAAAAACTCAACTTTCCCTCACAAACATCTCTTACCTCCTCCAAAGGTTAAACATAGTTTTCTTTAGTTACTGTCACAAATCCACGGGGTTTTGTTGAAAAGAGGTTGATTCGTAGCAGAACATCTGTCTACTGTCACCTGTGGTCACGTTGAACAGAGTTATTTAATGACCCCCACCTCCAAATCTCAGCGGAGAGAGGAACAGAAGGGGAGATCTTATTTGGGAGTTGTGATTAAGATTACAACTGGTTTCAAGAACTATATACTCTTTACATATATATATATATATATAGAGAGAGAGAGAGAAGAAGTGATTTAAATTTTGGTATTTATGTTATTTTATTATTGGACTTATCTCAATCTCTCTCTCTCTCTCTCTCTCTCTCTCTATATATATATATATATATATATATATATATATATATATATATATAGAGAGAGAGAGAGAGAGAGAGAGAGTGAATTCGACTGTATGTAAATGTACAAAAAAAAAAAACGAGGTATCAGAGGATGATTTTGTTTATTATTAGCCAATGTTAAACGTTCCGGTTTTTACATTAAACCATCATCAGGGCATTTGAATATGTAATGTATCTTCTGAATTAAATTAAATTAAATTCAATCTTTAAAAAATGAAACGAAAATATGAGAAAGTTTTTAGATTCCATTTCTGTTTGTAGCGTTCTGTTTCAAAACTATGTGATGTTTTTAGTATTCGAAATTTATTCTAAAAACGTAAGGTATTTCCTTATATATATAAGTAACTTGAGATGGTATATAGTAAGTTTTCTTATCATATCGACCTTTATGCTTGTGATATATCAAGTTTACATTTTAATGGGTTGACGATTTGCCAAGAGGAACCGGTGGGAGATAAAATAATATACCCATAATTAATTTAACAACTGGCAAAATAAAAAGACGAAATTTTAACACTCCAAGATTATTTATCTGACATCGGCCCTTCTCGGCAATCAAACGATAAAATTTCACCTTCCATCGCAGCAACAGACACTCACCTCGCCTTTAGACGAAGCTAAGCTTAATAAATGCTTATTGTAGCATTAGGGTACATTGCATGGTTACCATTAGGCTAGGCTAACAAAACCATTGTTAGTAAATTTAGTTCTTACTGAGTACCCCATACTTTAGTCCTTGTGCTAAGCTAAGCTAGGCTTAGTAAATGGCTATCACAGCATTAGGGTGTCTTGTAAGGTGTAATGGTTTGTAAAATAGGCTAATAAACCATCTTAACAGACTTTGATTTTCACTGGGTGTCCCATAATTTAGGCCTTTTGCCAAACCAAGCTAAGCAATATGGCCAATAAAACTCATTAGTAAAAATCTGATCAAAAGTGACTTAATTAGAAGAGCACACTCTCACTGAAGTATTTGGAATACAGTTATGATTATCAAAAAATTTAAGAGTGTTGTTGTAGTAGTCGTAGTTGTTTAGTTCTTTCAAGTTTTTCACATGAGTCTGTATGACACTGAAGTCTGCATGACAGTAAATCTTCTCAAGTCTCCAGGACTCTTCTTAATATTCTAGTTAATTTTAACAGTGTTTTGGTCTGAATGGCCTTGATGTTTCCTCTCATTGACATTTTCTTCATTTTCTTTTTCAGACTTTTCAGCTCCATTACAAGATCACTAACTACAATTGGTATTACCATTATCCTCATGTTCTACAGATTTTTCAGCTCACTGGCAGGATTCAAGTATTTGTCTATCTTTTCACTTATTGATTCTTGGGAATGGCAAAATATACTAATTGAAAGTTTCTTCTCTTCTTGTTAATTAATACTAGGTTTGACCTTTTGGTCAGGATTGGGTGACCCATTTATATCTTAAATCCCAGAGAATTTTATGCATCTTATTTTTTTGGACAGACTCTGGTTTGTACCTATAGCATTTGTCAGTATGGTCAAATTTTAATCTCTTGCACAATTCCTTGTGGATCACTTTTTCTTCCCAGTTTCACCTAGTCTTGTGTTCATTTTTTATTTTAATTATGTCAAAACAGTTTGATGTTTACTCTCCTGAGAACATTAGAATGAATTAAAATGCAAACAACCTCAATCAAAAAGTGAACTTAGCTAATTTGAAAAAAGGATTATGAAGCCATTTTATATGCTTTTTAAATTAAATATTTTTGGTGAAAGACAGGATAGTGCAAGTGCAACACTTTCTATGCTCCCCACTCCTAAATTAAAAATTCATCTCAACTGTAGGATTTGAGGATATGGAAGATCTTAAAAGAAATATTATGGTAGAGTTTAATGCCATATCAAAAGAAGAGATTCAGAGGTGTTTCAACCAATGGAAAACTCAGTAGATTGGTTTCCTTGGTTTATGGTATATCAACCTTTGTCGGGCACCTCACATGGTGTAAGGAAAGTAAAGTTGGTGACCATAGTAGAGGGTGACTCGAAGGCTCCCTTTTTAATTGCTATTAGGGAAGGGCGCTACTCCTTTCCATGGATTGCTCCACTTTATCCTTGATCCATACCTTATAATGCTGAATGTTAAGCAAGGAGGCATTAAGTACCATTTTTTTGAGTCTTTGGTATGACTTGACCTGAGATTGAGCCCCAGTGTCCCGGGCTATGTTGAAGCCACACTAGATGCCCTATAAATAAAGCCTTGTTTAGCAGCTAAAAAGCTGAGTAAATAATTATTTCTGTGTGACTATTGTATGATACACATAAAATTTCTTTAACAGACTTTCAACAAACCTTTTTGGGTTATTTAATGTCAAAGACATGAAATAATATTAGTGGTACGATTTCACTCAAAGCTTAGGGGATAAGAGGGTTCATATCTTTCCAGGGGTATTTGCCTGAAAGTGAATGTAACAGTGTAACTGGAATTCAATCTCCTTCACTATGATGTCACAGTTCTGCACATTAGCCATTATGCCATGAGGGTTCCTCCCTCCAAAATCTCATGCGAATAAATGCATTGAATGCCAAGGAAATTTGAAGAAAATTAATGATTCATTCATTGTTCGTTTCTGTGTTGGTAAATACAACCTCAGTCTTGATACTTTTTTAACACACTTCCTATATGGCTAATTTGCCTTGCTTCTTCATTATTGCACCATTTCTTTTCTGAGATTAATTTTGTCTATTATGCCTCAGTTACTTCCCACTGGATTTTGTGATTAACATCTCAGCTTGTTCACTTGGACACTGTTCAACAATAGTGGACAAGAAGCAGTCATGTCCAGACTTGCATAATAATAGAGAAAGAAAATGGTTGTTAAAAGAAAAATCAAAGACAAAAAGAAAAGCAAAAGAAAAAAAGAAGAAATCACTTACAATGTAAAGCTTAATCAAGAAGTAATCAACTCTTATAGATGGTTTATTGTCTGTGAAGACATGTTTCCCAAATCACATGACTTAATTGAACCAATCAGGTGGCTATGTGACTGTCTGACTGTTTTTAAGGGTTTTTTTTCTCTTTCTGAAGTAATATGGTTTTCTATCAATTATGTTAGTCACTGGATGATACAGCTGTTTGACATTAGATAAAAAAATGAATACAAACCAAGAAAATTTTTATTTTGGGGAGGAAATAAATTCACGATGAAAAAACAGTTAAACCAACATTTCTTAAATTAAGCTGTTTTCATGAAATTCTTGTTTTTAAAAACTTGCCTAAAATCCCATGATTGATTAATTAAAAAGACCCGGCTCATTGGCCTAGTGGGTAGAGTGTTCGCCAATGGTCAGGGAGACCTGGTTTTAATCCCAAATCGGGTCATACCAAAGACTTTAAAAATGGTACTTGATACCTCCTTGCTTAACACACAGCAATATAAGGTACGTATCAAGGGTAAAGTGGAGCAATCCAGGGAAATGCAGAGCAATATCCCTTACACCTCGGTGCAGCAGCTATTGAAAAGGAAGCCTCGTGGTTGCCCTCGACTATGGTCGCCAACTTTACTTATATATATATATATATATATATATATATATATATGTCTCCAAGGGTCATTCAACAAATAAGATGAATTTTACTTAAGAAATTGGCAATAGGTGAGGCTATGTACAGTTGCACCTTTTTCAATGAAATCAATTGTTATGGGTCCTTACATATATCCCAGAACACAGTCAACATAACATTTTTATTGACTACTGCACCAGGAACTTCTTTACTGGAGCTTGACAGTGATTCCATTTCACTGATGGTCTTTTCAATTTAAGCTCATAATGGCAAACCCAAGTTTAGTCTATTTGTAAAGATTTTTATGAAAACATGCTTCTCTATACAAATTGTACATTCTTCTGTAAATTTCACATGGTTTACATTTCTCAGCCACCAAAAATTTAGGGATGTCCTCGTGGTGTAATGGTTAAAGCGCTGGACTGTGGAATCGTAGAAAGCAAATTCGAACTCCCGTCTCGCTATTATGTTCACTTTCGAACAAATACTCTTGGGAAAGGTATGAACCCCCTTATCCTCCCAGCTATGGGTTAAATAGCATCAGTGCCGATCTTCTAAAGGTATGGATTTGGCATTAAATAACCCATGAATGTTGATATGCCATTAAAAGCAAAGAAACCAAACCAAAAATTTAATGACTGAGCTCTGTTCAAACTTGGAACAGTCTATTTGATTTGCTTCTATTTTGAATAACTTTAAAACAAATATTTTTGAGGGATTCGAATAATTTTTGCTATAAACCATTTCCAAACAATGCAGTGTTTAGATTTGTGGGAAAAAAATCTGAAAAAAACCCCTGTATTTTGTTTTACAAAAAAATTTCCCTGATTTAATGAAATGACCCTCATATATATATTGCTATTGGCTATGTATTTTAATCTGCAATGAAAAAGATTCAGTATATATAGGTGTTGATATATATATATATATATATATATATATATATATATATATATATATATATATATATATATATATCAACACCAATATATAAATATGAACAAACACACACACACACACACACATATATATATATATATATATATATATATATATATATAAGTGTTCATATTTATATATATAGGTATTGAAACTCGACATTGCCGTGATGGTTAGAGTATTTGCCAATGGCCCAGGAGACATGGGTTCAATCCCAAGTCAAGTCATACCAAAGACTCAAAAAATAGTACTTGATGCCTCCTTGCTTAACACTCAGCAATGTAAGGTACAGATCAAGGGTAAAATGGAGCAATCCAGGGAAAGGAGTAGTATATATATGTTGATACAAGGTCACCTGAGGATTGCTCCCATAAGCTTTTACCATGTTTTATTTTGTTTTATTTTATGGTTGAAATATTGTGATATTGCTCTGCATTTTTGTGCAGAGAGCACTTTATTTTACTGATTTGAAATGCTTTTAGTGGTTAATTATAATTATACATTTTGGCTCTTTTTTTTTATTGTAGGTTGAAAATGCATAACCACTGATGTTGATTATGAGGAAAATTTGTGTTTTCTAACTGAAAACTTGTTCTATCTAATAATGGCTATAGGATTTATTGTAGTTTCTTTAGAAATGAAAAAAAAAAAGATGTCATGACTTTTAGAGTTATCCTCTTCTGACCAATGCATGAATATTAAAACAATTTTCCAAAGTTGAAAACATTGGCCTGCATAAGTTCAGATTTTAATCCTATTGAGAATCTTTGGAAATTCATCAACAATAATGTAACACAGTGGTGATCCAAAACTGCAAGAGGAATATGATAAAATTATTCATGAAACAATGTGAAGTTATGGAATTGTACTTCTGCAGAAGTAATTAAAAACTTTTTGTTGTGGTATTTCTCACTTTTTTCTAATTAGCATGAGTTATGATAGCTTTAGATGATTACATTCATACAAGGACCATCATCACTTGTTGATATCATCACTTATGCTAAACTCTCAACAAAAGCATATATCTGAATATTTTCCATGTGATATCCATTAAACAATGATGCAAATTTGAAAATGAAGTTTATTTTGTAATTTCTTGTTGAAATTTTAAAATTGAGATAAGATTGAATTTCTGTACATCAAACAAGAATTAAATTTTTCTTCTTTTTTTTTTCAAATACATCTTGTCTCCATTATTGGGTTACTTGCTTCTTTCCAGTTAGCATGAGTTGTGGTACTCTAAGACCAGTGCTTCTTAAACTATCTGATCGAACATACAAACAGAATATCTTACCAATATACTATGGACCAATTCCATATTTATGACATATTATTACGTGACTGCAGATAAAACAAGGAGAAGCCATCTCCACTTAAAGTAGCAAGCCTCTTAAATTTACCGATGAGTTCACATACCTCAGCAGCAATATCTCATCTACTGAAAGCAATGTCAACATGAGAATAAGGAAGACATGGACTGTTATTGACAGTTTGTTGATCATTTGGAATTTTGATCTCTGATAAAATAAAATGGGATTTCTTCCAAGCTATGGCTGTGTCAGTAATATTGTATGAATGCATGACCTGGACTCTAATGAAATGCTTGGAGAAAAAGCTATATGTAAACTAAATAAGAATTCTATGAGCTGTTTTGAACAAATCCTATCAGCAGCACCCTACGAAACAGCAGCTCGATGGCCACTTACCTCCTATCTCACAAATCATCCAAGTAAAATGAACAAGATATGTTGGTCACAACTAGAGAAGTCAGGATGAACTCATAAGCAGTGTTCTCTTGTGGACTTCTATGCATGGACACACTAGTGTTGATCAACTAGTAAAGACTTACATATATCAGCACTATGCAGACACCAGATGCAGTCTAGAGGACTTGCCAGGAGTGATGGACAATAGGGATGGATGGCAAGAGAGAATTAGAGAACTTTGTGCTCTTATCATGACTTGATGATGATTATTTATTTATGATCTGAAAAAATATTGTTTGAATATCCACATTATGTTAATTTATATGCATTTTTATTTTCACATTACTTGTTATCTATATTATGATAAAATGAAACTGAACTTGATGTGTACCAGCAGTCAATGACTTGCATACCAGCACCAGTATGAATACTTTAAGTAGTACTGCTCTAAGAAGACTACATTCATACTAGATCTATCTTTATTCATTGGTAATACAGCTTCTTCTGCACTCTTGACTGGAGTAGATATCTGAATATTTTCCATGTGATATCCATTAAATGAAAATGCAAATTTATTTTTAATTTTAAAACTGAGATGAGATTGAAAGCCAAACAAAATATAACACTGTTGACTTAAGATGTGATTGTAAAAACTGAACTTAAAGCTTACAGTTTTAGTAAACATGACTTTCTATCAAAACAATTGAATTGTTTATATCTGAAGAACCAGACAAAAAAGCTGTAAGGAGTGGAGAAATATCTGTCTTTCATTTTGGTAAATTAGGATTTGTTTATCTATTTGAAAAGAGGGTAGAAAAATCAATTTCTGTGTTAAGCCAAGAACAGGAACTCTTTAGAGAATATTAGAATGAGATATGGATCACAAATACACTGATAATAAAATCAACTTTATTCACAAATTATTAAAGACCATCTTAGGAGCCATTAAGTTCAATGTTGAATCTTCTCTTATTTAAAGAATTTACTGTATTGCCTATTAATAAGGATATTCCTAAAAGATCTTTTTATAAAATGTTAATTTTCTTTTAAACCAAAGAACATCATCATGGTGTGTTGACAGTATGGATTCCTTTGACTGTCTCTCACTATTCCTCCCTATCAACCATTGTTCTTGGTAGTTTCTCTAGACAGCATCTAGTATCTGTACAGAGCTGATTAATTTAAGTTTTTGTTAGACAGCCAACATTAGTGTGTCCATGTGTATGAGTCCATAGGAGAATGTTGCTTATATTTTCATCCTTACTTCTCCAGCAATGTCCAGCATGTCTTATTTGTCCTACTTGGATGCTTTTTGAGATGGGAAATAAGTGACCATGTGTTGAATATTGACCAGAAAGATCCCTTTGACTTGCTGCATAAGTTGTATAGATGGCATAACAGGATGTACAGTTGTTTTCTAAAGTAAACAGGATAATGCCCCGGCAGAAATGCCACGTAAGTTGTGTGGGTAGTATAACAGGATGTGTACCTCTTTCCAAAAGTAAACTGAACATAGCTGCTTCCTCAGCAGAAGTGCCATGTAAGTTTTGTGGATGGCATGCTAGATAGGAGGCATGTCCATGTGCAACACATAGGCAGGAGGTGTGACCACAAGAGTTTGGAAAATTATATTAACCTGGGAAGATTTTAACCCCAGGAGAAAAATGAGTGGACAAAGAAGAAGATTGACAGAAGAGCTACTAGACATTATGCCCCTCTGGGTGTTGGCCTTGTGCCAGACTGTCCAGGGTTGAGAGGTTGAGAAAAGCCTGAGCTGACAAGACTTGGAAAAGTTGAGAAGTGCGTAGAAACCAAGATGATTTGGTGCTTTGAGATGGTCCTGATGAGACTCGTGAAAGTAGAGAAGCAAGTAAAAATGAAAATAATTTGTTGCCTTGAGATGGCTCTTTACCAGACTCATAAAAGCAAGACAAAGAAGAAGTGGTTCACTGAACATTTGTATATTGTCCTGTGTGTACATCTCAGCTGTCTTTGACTATCTCCCTCACTCTACCATTTCATATATTCCAGGTAATAAAATGAAAAGAAAAGAAACGGATTATATTTTTATATATCAGTGTTGTTGTTGTTGTTCTTCTTCTTCTTCTTCTTCCTGGTATACAACACATGCAGATGGTGTTAGTTTGAAGAATTCTACTTTCAGAATTCTAAACAACACAGAGCATCTTTGTGTAGTTACAATTTGGCCTTTTCTCTAAGTGTTTTGCTACAGTACAGGATTTAAAACATTTTCTGTTGGTTGGTTGTTGTTTTTTAATGGCATATAAACCTTCTGGTGTTATTTAATACCAAATCCATCCTTCTAAAAGAACAGTAGTGGTACTATTTAACCCGTAGCTGGGAGAATAAGGAGGTCCATACCTTTCCCAAAGGTATTTGTCCAAAAGTGAACATAATAGCATGATTGGAGTTTGAACTCTCTTACAACGATTACAAGGACACCCTAAATTTTTTGAAGAACATTTTACAATCAAAGTGAATATTATTAAGTATTACAGTATCTTCTAGAAATAAGTACACCCCTAACAACGTTTTGGTAAAGCATTAATATTTAAAAAAAAATGTTTTTTTTAAACAAAGACACCAGGATTTTATTATTTCTAGTGGAATGTTATGCAGCCAAAAACAGATATAGTTAGGTATTATAGTATTACCCATAAATAAGTACACTGCAAACAATTTTTTTTATAAAATGTTGATTTTCATATAAACTAAAGATACTAAAATCTTATAATTTGTAGTGGAACATTTTACACTCAAAACAAATATTATTAGGTAATATTTATTACTAACCTCTACAGCATTAAAACTATAAACAAAAATAGAATTGCAACATTTTTGTAAGCAAAAATAAAATTGCATAAATACAAGGTTCTTTCAAAGTGAAATATTGTGTAAAAAGTTGGCAATAGACAGCACTGTGACCTACAGTTGCACATTTTTCAAAGAAATTAATAGTGATGAGTCCTTTCATATCTCAGAAGACAGTCAGCATGACCTTCTTTACTGACCACTGCACCCAGAACTTTTTCTCTGTTGTAGAGTTAGAATGTTTCCATTCCATTGACTTTTTTTTTTCTAACTCAGGCTCATTGCTACGGCAAACTTATGTTTAGTCCATTTGTAAAGGTTTTTTAAAACTAAAACATGCTTCCCATTCTTCTGTAAATTTCTCAGAGTTTGCACTTCACAGCCACCAAAAATCTGATGACCAACTTCCGTTGAAGCTTGGAGCAGTCCGTTTGATTTGCTGCCATTTTGAATTGCCTCAAAACAAATACTTTTGCTAGATTAAAATAACTTTTGTGATAAACCAATTTCAAGCAATGCCAAGAAAAAAATTCTGAAAAAAAATGAATTTTGCTTTTTTCAAAAATTTCTTTTTATTCATTGAGTGACCCTCACATATATATATATATATATATATATATATATATATATATATAAAGTGTACTTATTTTGTGGACTGCTACATATTTCTCTTCTTTTGGAAGGTTCTCTTAATGTAAAATATCATTGTAGGAAATAGACTCTTCAAGTTGAGTCCAAATCATGGATGTGGTTTTTTTGCATTTTAGTTGGCACTAATGCTCTTGGAAAAGGCATGAATCCATCTATTTTCCCCCCAGTTATGGGTAAATAGTAGGGCAGACTGGATCCATTAGCCTTGTTACAGCAACCAGTCTAGGACATGGGAAACTGAATTCAAACCAACTGTACTTTTCTTAAAAACTGACCTTACATCTCATCCTGCTCATGGTGGAGGGATTAGGTATATACATATTCCTCTTCTTGTTTATTGAGTTTCAATGCTGTGGAGTTTGGTAATAAATAATACCTAACAATATATGTTTTGATTGCATAAAGCTCCACGAGAAATAATAAAATCCTGATATCTTTAAAAGAAAATGAACTTTCTAAAAAGATGTTTGAAGTATACTTTATTTTGGATGGTACTGTATATAATAATTGATTCCAAATAAATAAGGGGAAGTACACTATAATTAGTAATTGTTTATTATCTCCATGAGAAATTATGATAATTGGGATGAGTACAAATGCATATCCTATTCTCTTAATAAATTGCAAATTGGATTGGAAATTGCTTTATTCTCATAGAGCATTTATTGTACTATAAAGTAGTATAAAAATTTTCTATGCTATGCCATTGTTCTGTCTTATATAAACATACTCCTTTCTTTCTTTCTTGGTTTAATGACATATCAACCTTTGTGGGTTAGTTAATGCCAAAGCCATCCTTTTAGAAGAACTGCAGTGATACTACTTAACCTATAGCTGGGCGGGGGGTGGATAAGTAGGTTCATACCCTTCCAATCTAAAAGGGAATGTGATAACATGATTGGGGTTCAAACTTGCTTACTTTGAGGTCACAGTCAAGCACTTTAGCTATTATGTTACAGGGACTCCTCAACTAATATACATATAAAATTGAATATGTCACTAATATGTTTTGAAATTGTGTGTCTTGGAATTTTAAATCCAGAAATGAAACAACCTCAAAACACTGATCAAAAAAAAAAAGTGTCAGGATACAGATAATTCCTTGAGCAAGAGAATATATTGAGCAGTGTTTATTGTGATAATGAAATCAATACACACATAAATCTCAGTTTGTTTGTTTTTTTTTATATTCAAAAGATAAAATAAATGAATATTAATCCAAACATGTAGTGTACAAAATATAAAGTTTAGGTCATTTAAGAATATATGTGAAATACTGCAAGGATGATTGGTTAAAATGTTTTTTTCTGATCAAACCCAAACACTTGCCGTTTAACTTTACAGCTGAAAATTTTCTCATCACTTTGCCAAAGTTATTGTTATCAATTCTTATCTCTAAATAATACAGATATATTTATTGAGCTTAGTCTAGTCTGGCACAAGGCCACAAGTGGAGGAGCTTCCCCTAATGATGAAATTCATTACAGTAGTAATTGTTAGACAAATTTGCTAATCATTTTCCATGGCAAAAACATCTGTAATCTATTTGGTTTAATCTGGTACAAGGCCGCAAGTGGGGCAAATATATGATGGCACCCAATGAGGATAAAACTTGTTAAGTAGTAATGGTTTGTGAGATGAGCATTTTTATACCACAGTGCCCATTGCTAGGCTTAGCTTAGTGTGACACAAGGACACAGGTATAGGGCACTAAGCGAAGGACAAACTTACAGCAGTTATAATAGTCTGTAAAATATGCTTTCTGATAGTGGAATGCCTGTTGATATTTATCAGGCTTTGTTTAGTATGGCTCAAGGTCACAAGTATAGAGCACCAGGTGAGGATCAAATTTTTTACAGTTGTTGTAGTCTATGAGATGAATTTTAGCAGTATTTTGCCAATTGATATTTACTAGGCTAAGCTTAGTGTGTCACAAGTGTGTGCCACCCAGTGAGGATCAAAGTTATTATGATCATAATTATCTGTGAGATGTGCTTTCTGACAACTCTGTGCTCATTGATAATCATTAGGCTTAGCTTAGTGTGGCACAAGACCAGAACTATGGGGTACTCAGGGATAATTTTAAAATAAGAGGTTCTTGAACTGGGGCCATGGAATCTGGACATCAGCAATAATATTACTGTATATTATTCAGTATTTCCCAAACTGGGGGCTCACAGGATTCTAGTATCTATAATGGTATTGCATATTATTCATATAAAAGTTTTAGAAGCTAATGTTTAGAAAAAAATGTTCTTACAGTGATTCTTGAACAGGGGGCTATAGAATCTGGGCTTCCATAGTGATATTTTCCATTGTATTCCAAATTCCCAAACAAGAAGCCCATTAGCCTTAAGTATTTGCAATGTTATTATTGCATATTACTCATATAATTGTTTTAGAAGCTATGTTTGTTTTCAAAAAGGAAGAAAAAATAAAAAAGGAAGTTATATAACTTTAGAATTAGGAGAGCTCAACAGTATTGTCATAGATTGAGGCTGTGGCATAATAAGACAAATTTAGTTTTTCTTTAGTTGTCTGTTTCTTCAAAAAATGAGAAGAGAAAGGTTTCATCTCCCTACCCCACATAACCCAATGCATGCTATATGAGATCAGATTGAATGTATATAAGAAGAAATTTTGAATAGTGTAAAGCATTTTAAAAGTAAAACTGGCATCTGATTTTTTTTTCTTCCACATGTTTGTGCTAGTGTTGCATAGCAACCGTATAATTTTAATCTCCGTATAAAACCAAAAACTAATTTCAAAAAGATGATATGTTATTGATTTTGAGGGACCATTTAAGAAGGCCCTTGCTTTCCAAAACATGAAAAAAAGTTTGTTTTGTTGACATGTAACATAAGTGACCCTTTTAAAAGTTGCTTTTCAGAAAAAATATTGACTTCTTTCTGTTTTTTTGGTTTTATTCCCAACGCCCACAAAAGAAAAGCCAAAGTCAATATGCATGCAAACTTTGTGTATATACATATATATATATATATATATATATATAGATATGAGGTATGCTTGTATATATATATATATATATATATATATATATATATATATATATATATATATATAAACACACATGCACACATATATATGTATGTGCGTGGGTGTATGCATAGCGTGATCTTTATATATATGTATATATATAAATGTATATATATATTAATATATTTGTTGAGTGGAAAAGTCCCTACTGTTTTCTTTTTTGCAAAACTTGAGAGTGAATATGGAGTAGAAAATTTTTTTGATAAAAAAATGTTGGAAAGTTTTGTGCATGACTAATAAATATGTAGACTGGTTGTGTAATATATATATATATATATATATATATATATCCTTACAGGTCCCTCTGCACAAGCAGAATGGGACACAAGGTGAACTTTTAAGTAGAATTTAACAGGTTTGAGTTCAGTTTTCCTTTTCCTGGACTGGTTCACATACCAAGATTAAAGAGCCCAGTCTGCTCTTCTATTTACCCATTGCTAGAGGGAGAATAGTTGGATACATACCTTTTTGAAGGATATTAGCACAATGTGAAATGCAAACAACTTTGTCCAGGATTTAAATTCAAGTGTGCTTTTCCTACAACGATAACCATTATACCAGTAGTGCATCATATATATATATATATATATATATATATATATATATATGCTTGACAATCACTTTTTAGCATGAAGGTTATATTATCAATTCTTCTTTTAATATTTTTTCTTTTATAATACTTTTTAACTGCATATATATATATATATATATATATATATATATATATATATATATATATATATATGTATTTGTGTGTGTGTGTGTGTGTGTGCATTGGATATATTTATACATATGCACACTTTGTGCGTATGTTTCTCTTTTTTCCCCCCTCAAACCCACACATAGATACAGAAGCTTGAAAACTCCTTCAGAAACTCAGGAACCAAAACAAGTCAGGAATTTGTTTGGAAAAGAATATTGATTTTCTTGTTTTCTCTACAAAATAATAGTTTGAAGGCAACAGGCAAATTACTTGGGTTACTTTACAAATAACCAAATTACTTGCTTGTCAAATCTTTCATCACACGTTTCTCAGAGGAAGTCAAGTACAAGTTTGTTGTTTATTTTGCAAAAATGTTTTTTCTTATAATTATATATTATATTATATAAATATCCTAATTATCTGTCTCTCTATCTCTCTATCTTCTTTTTCTGAATACGTTCTAATCTATCTACTTATCTTTCTATCTCAGCCTATTATCCATCTATTTATCTTGTTCATAGTAAATTCTCTCAATATATATATGTGTGTGTGTGTGTGTGTGTGTGTGTGTGTGTATATATACATTTCTTCGATCTGTCTTAATCTGTTCATATCTATCTACTTATCTGTCTATCTAAGTTATTATCTATTTATCTGTATATTTAATGTTCATAGTTATTGCTATATATACCTATCAATATATATTGCTCTATATTCTATAGCTATTTATTTCTATGTATAAGTTTGTTCTATCTATCTATCTATCTATCTATCTATCTATCTATCTATCTATCTATCTATCTCAGTCTGTTCTTTTAGACACTTCATATATTTTCTCTTTCTCTGATAATTCAAGAACTATTTTTGTTTTGTTTTATCATTCTCTTCTACTATTATCTTCTCTACCTGTCTGTCTATTTGTCCCAGCTTTTGGATCTATTGATCTCTCTCATTCTTTTCATATCTACCTTCTTTCATCTTGCTTTGATATTTCCACAACAAATTTCATTTTTTTCCTCCAGCTTTCTACACTCTATCAATATTGCCTTTTTTTTTTTTTTAGATATTCCTTGTGCCCACCCATGTTTCTATGAACAATTGCAGGTAATATCATGTTGTATTTTGGTAACTGAAAACAGAACAAATATTCTGTATTATGTCTTGCATTCGGATAGATTCTTACAGAGTATAAATCATTGGAAGAACTGAATCTATGCAGAGGTCTCTTTTTGCCACTGCTTTAATATTTATCACAGAATAAAGTTGTCTTTTCCATGTGCCAATGGCAGGGATACCAATTTGTTGATAGCCTTATTATCAGGGCTTAGAATATGTTGACTATAAGACTCTTACCCAACAAAAAAGGTTATCCTGTGCATGATACTAAACTGCATCTGGTTTTGGAACTCTGAAGGTGCGTGGAGTACCCCTTTATTGCCATTACTCCCTGATCCACTCTGATTTGGAATGATTGTACCCGTTTCAGATCAAGATTGCCAGAAAGTTATAAACTAAACAGAGTCCCTGGGCTCCTTGCACTGTGAATAGTTAAAGAGCTAAGTTAACAGACCATTGTCAGAGAGTTTAATTCTCACTAGGTGCTTTTACTTCAGGCCTTGTTCCACTCTAAGTTAAGTTTAGTAGATTTTAAGTACAATGGATACTTTGGGTACCTTGAACTGGTTAATCTGTGAAGATACATAATATAATTGGAAACCATTAATACTATGCTGACTTTGGTATAAATCCACTCAACGAGGAATGGAGATAAAACTGGAAGTATGGAAAGTGCTGTTGGTTCATTGGTATTTAATAGCATATCTACCCTTTTGGGTTATTTAATGTCAAATATATATATATATATATATATATAATTTTTAAGGGGATAGTTTGTGGGTGAATATTTTTGTTTTTAAACAAACTGTTAAAATGCCAAAGGTTTGTCGACAGTTTTGCTTCGTAGATGGAAAGTGTTGTACTTGAACAATTTTCTCTTTTGTTAAAAACTTGCATACAAAATATATAAAGACTATGATGTCTTCATTTCAATTCTTTAAAAATTTAAAGCTTCAATCTTGATGTTTTATGATCGGACATGTACATCTGGAAGTAGAATTTGTCAAGAATGGTTAAGCTAGGTTTTTTCTTTTTTATCTATTTTTTAAAAGTTTTAATGGTATATCAACCTTCATGGGTTATTTAATGCCAAAGCCATACCTGTTGAATTCAAATCTTGGACAAGGTTGTTTGTAGTTCATATAGCACTAATACTCTTGGAAGGGTATGAATCCATCTATTCTCCCTCCATTAAAGGGTAAATAGTAGGACAGACTAGTCTCTTTAAATTTGGTATGGTAACTAGTCTAGGAGAAGGAAAATACTGAATTCAAACCATTTGTACATCGCTTAAAAATTGACCTTGTGTCACATTCTCTTTGTAGCAGAGAGGTTGGATAAACAGATACTTCACGCTAATCATTAGATGTTATTCAATATTATCATCATAAGATTGTGCAGACAACACGCAGTTCCCTGACTCTCTGTCCATTATACTTTTACCAAGGGCATTAGTCTTAAAGTGAATGTACTAATGTGACTGGAATTTGAACTTGCTTATTTTGAGGCTGAAGTCCAGCACTTTAGCCATTATGCCATCTGGACTTTTCAGTTGGGTTTTTATGCTTATGCTAAATATTGATACTACTACTATCACTAAGGCAGCAGTCATTTTATCCTCCTCCTCCTCCTCCTCCTCCTCCTCCTCCTATCATCATCATCATCATCATCATCATCATCATCATCATCATCATCATCATCAAGAAGACAGCAATCATAGGTCAGTATGACAAACTGGAT
Source organism: Sepioteuthis lessoniana (assembly GCA_963585895.1). Lineage (NCBI taxonomy): Eukaryota > Metazoa > Mollusca > Cephalopoda > Myopsida > Loliginidae > Sepioteuthis > Sepioteuthis lessoniana. The sequence continues at coordinate 75,150,130 of OY757934.1, forward strand.
AATTTAAAAGTATGACAAATGAAAATTAAAACCTTATTAGTTGTGGAAGTTAATTGCAGTTGAGATGTACCGAGTAACATAAATTTGATAAAGTATCATTTTTTTTTCAATTTTAGAATTTGAAATTTAAAAATGTTAAAGCTACAAGTAAAATAGTTGGTTCTAAAACCCTCCAGAATCTACTGAATTGAAAGCTTGTAATATCTATGATATGCAAAACAGCAGCTGTATGGCCACTTACCTCCTATTTCACAAACCATCCAAGTAAGATGAGCAAGTTATGCTGGATACTGCTGGTGAAGTAAGAATGAACTCCTACATAGAGACACACTAGTGTTGGCTGAACATCAAAAACTTTCATTCATCAGCTCTGTGAAGACATTGGATGCCATCTAGAAGACTTACTAAGTTGATAGCCAATAGGAATGGATGGCAAGAGGCATTCAAAAGAATCCATGCTGTTGGCATGGTTTGATGATGATGATGATGATGATGATGATGATCTATAATATCTGTAAGAAGACATTATTGTCCACAGAATATAGTTGATATTGATTTACAGGAAAGTCAAGCTGAAAGCACCAGTTTCCAGTAGGTTACTAAAACTAAGTAAAAATAAGTCTGGTCAGTATTTAGATGGGGAACCACTATAAAACAATAGGTAATATGAGCTGCTGAAGTCACATGCGCCAGAGAAAGCAAAGCTTATCAACCCATCATAACCCAATTTTCACTGTTCTCAAACAAGGAAAGTTAAAATAAATATGAAAATCTCATTAAATACTTATATTTTGGTGAAGTTAATGTATATTTTGATTAATGAAATTTACATTTATATTTTCACTCATGAAAATTAAATGAATGTTTCAGTTTGTTTATCATCTATTTTTGGGTGTTTCCTTAAAATAATTTCATTATAAATTAGAAAAACAAAAATTTGGTTTATAATGTGTAAATCACAGTTTTTATTGCCTGTAAAATTAATATGAAAAGTCATTATCGATCTAAATCAATTCATATCTATCTATCTATCTATCTATCTATCTATCTATCTCAGTCTTTTCGTATCTATCTATCTATCACAGTATATATGAGCCTATATAATCCAATGTCCTCATTTGAGGGGAGTTTGGTTAAGTTAATATATACATTGCAATAATAAAATTTATATTCATATTTACAGTAATAAAGGTTAAATGGATATTTCAGTGTATTTACCATCTATTTTTAATGGTTCCTTATTATAATTTTGTTATAAATCAGAAAATTAAAAATTTTGTTTAGAATGATTTAAACAACATTTCCTTGATATAAAAAAAAATCCACAAAAACTAGATAAATAAATACTTAAGATATCTTGAAATCATCATCATGTCATGCCACTAGCACGGATATCTCTGACTCTCTCTCTTACCATTCATCTCTATTGTCCATCACTTTTGGCAGGTCCTCCAGACTACATCCTGTGTCCATACAGAGCTGTTGTAGATGTGTTGTAGCTGGTCATCCATCACCTGCTCGTCTGTGTGAAGGGGTCCACAGGAGAAAGTTGCTTAGAAGTTTGTTCTTACTTCTCCAGCAGTGTCCAGCATGTCTTGTTTATCTGATTTGGATGGTTTTTGAGATGGGAGGTAGGTGGCCGTACAGCTGCTGTTTTGTTCAATATAGCTCATAACATTCTCAAGCAATTGCTGTCAAGCTTTTTCTCTATACGCTTAGTCAGCATCCATGTGGTGCATCCATATAGTAGTATGGACATGACTGCGGCTTGGAAAAAATTGTGTTTTATTTTATCGGATAGGTCTGACTTCCATATGACCGATAACCCATTGATAGCTGTCTATGCCTTCACTAGTCATGTATTTATGTCATTTTCCATTGATGAAATGCTACGTCTGCGGTAGGTGACCATGTCCACTAGTTTCAGAGAACCACCATTTAGTGTGAAGATGTCTCCACTTTGATTTTGATTAAAGCACATGTATTCTGTTTTGTCTGCATTGACATGGAGACCTGCTGCCTGCTCCAGACTATGCAGCAAGGATTTGACCTGGGCAGGTGTACTTGCCAGAAGCATTATATCATCTGTGTAGTCTATGTCTGTAATAGTTTGTGTGGAGTATCATCTGCTTCTTTCCTTTTCCAGTGTAAAGCCATTTTCTTTCATTAAATTTATTGACATTTGAAGTCCATAGACTCGGCTGATTATGATCCGGTATGAGGCTAATGTATCCTCTTGCAGAAAACCTGCAACAGTGTTAAAGGTGTCTGCGTCTCCATCCAGTGAGTGAACTTTTACGTTCATGTTTTTATAGAGCATCATTATGTCATGGCTGTGACAGTTTCTTTGGGCAGTCCATAGGCTAGAAGTATTTACTCCATCTTCCCTCTGTGTATGGAATCAAATGCCTTGGAGAAAACTACAAATAAGAGTGTGGTCTTGAGGTTTTTTGCACTAACTCCTTCTAGAATTCAGTGGATATTATGGATCTATTTCTTTGAAAATCATTTTGATTCTTTCTAAGAATTTTCTCGATTTTAGGTTTAAAGTGGTTGAGTAGCAGAGCAGCTATGGAAGTAAGGGTTATGCCTTGGTAGTTCTTGGCAATTCTGAGGTCATCTTTCTTGGGAAAAGGGAGGATGCAGCCTTTTGTCCATCAGTTTATTGTGTTTTGATTATATACAACATTGCAGTATCGGAGGAGTACATCATTGAATTTCCTCACCTTCCACACTTCTGGTCGTATTTCATTAAGACTGGCAGCTTTCCCTTTTTTAATTTTTGTTAGAACTTTGTCAACTTTTTGAGTAAACTTTCCAAGTTTGACATCTTGTTGATTATTAATAGTTTTCATGATAGGTTTATCTGTAACTTTAGGGGATTTTCCAAACAGAGTCTTGAATTAATAATCAGCTAGATGTCAAACTAGGATCTTGAAATAATGGAGGCTAATAAACTTCCATCCTCCCAAAATCGCCATCTTATTGGTGGGAACTAGAATATGCCAACTACATCCCCTGAAGAGGAGTAAGAATACCCACTTCCACTAAAAAATGAGTGTCCTGGGTATGATACTAAACTGCATCTGGTGGTGAGGCTCCAGTTCTGGAGATCTGGTAAGTCTTAAGTCACCATTACTCTCAGGTCCACTTTGATCTGGAATGGTTGTACCTGTTAAGGTCTCAACTATTAGTCAAATATATCTGTTTGAAAATTATTAGTATGACATGGAAATACTTGAAATCATATAACTGCAGGCAAATTATTGGTATTAAACATAGCTACTTGAAGGACTTATATAGTTCATGAAGGATTTTGAGTATTTGTTACTCAAAACCTCATAATTGCTTGTGAAAAAAAGAAATGACAAAAAAGTGATTTCTTGACTCCAGCATTAGATAACTCACCAAGGGTTGCCAAGCCATAAAAACCAACCAATCAACCAACAGATCTCTGTGAAATAATCCTTTTTACCAACCCCTCCGCTCAGGCAGGATATGACACAAGGTCAATTTTTAAGCAGAGTTTAACAGGTTTGAATTCATAGTTTTTCCTTCTCCTAGACTAGTTGCCTCACCAAGGCTGAAGTACCCAGTCTGTCCTACTATTTACCCATAGCTGGAGGGAGAATAATTGGATTCATACCTTTCCCAAGGGTATTAGTGCTATGTGAAATGCAATCAGTCTCGTCCAGGATTTGAACTCGTGTCGCTGTGTCCATTTCCTACAACGATAACCATTACACTACGGGCAGATCTCTGTGAAATAATAGATATTAACTAGACCTCTTGTAAACCTGTTGTAACAGCAGTCCATGATGATACTGATGTTTCTATTTAGGAAGGAGTGAAGGGTACTAATTAGCATTTCATAGTGTTGTGTTGTAGGATCACAAATATGCAGAGATGTTATATTTTGCAAAGTACAAAGCGACTGTTTACAAAAAGTTTATTTCTGACTGTAACATTTTATACGGCAATTGTCATCTTTAATGGGAGAGAAACAGAGTGAAAAGTATTAGTTCTTACATAGAAACACTATCAGATACAGGGGTGATAGATAAACAGAAATACCAGACTTCAATTCCTTCATCCCAGTCATCCCCTTGACCCAGAGGGCTCTGAAGTCAACTGACTGTCTATGGCTCGGAACTCTCAATGATTAACTACCCCGACTCAATTAAATAACTTTGCTTATCTAATAATTTTAATTACCTCATCTTCTAATCATAAGAACATGTATCAGTAACTTTCCAGCATGACGTTATCACCTAAGTCAAGCGACATGCCTTCAGTTTTGTTTACTTGCCTACCCACTGCTTTCAAAACAAATCTCCAATATATTGCTTCAAGTGATTTCCGTAAAAAACGGTCAACTTAATAATCTGCCGACACATGCGACAAGTGTACCATATGACCTTTGCCAGCAACCTACACTTAGTTCAAAAGATTTTAGCTAACTTACAATCTATCACCACAAATAAAATAATCATCTAATATAATTATCATATCCTTAATTATATTACAATAGCAAGCTACTATATTTAGAATTTGGATGATTAAAAAAATAAAATTCAGCTTCAACAAAGAACCAACAAAATTACACTGGTTTACAAAGAAATTGAGGCAAGCACAAAAATACCCATTTTTACCTAATTTGAGGGTGCTGAATTCAAATTTGAAATCCGTTTTTACTCATCACCCCTAGTTTTTTAGATATGCATAGTGTGCATTTTGTGCATATACGGTACATAAAGGCATATATGAATTCAGGGTTAATTCTAGTATTGTGAGACTTATGGCTTATTTTTTAGTTATTATGCACTAAATGTAAGTGATAGCATTACATTATATATATATATATATAGTTATATATCAAGACGGATTTTGACAGTTAAGGCAGCAGGTCTCAATCCACACTCTGGCAGTCATTGGAAGAGGTTGTCTCACAGGAGGTGCAGGAGGTTGGTGTTCCTCAACTATCATGTTACACATCTTTAAAAGTAAATAAGGATCTTCTTTCCTCATCAGATGAAGAAATGCCTTCAAGGGAGGATTCTGCCGAGTCAATATCTTTGGAAGATATTGAGTCTATATATTCAGGAAAAAGTGGCAATGAGCCACACTGGATCATGCAAGAAGACCTGAATGATCTTGCTCATGATTTGTATCTGTCAAAATAGCAGTCAGAGCTCTTGGCTTCTCAGCTTAAACAGTGGAACCTAGTCCAGGAAGATGTAAGGATCACCAGTTTCAGGAATTGGAACAAAGACCTTGCTTCCTTTTTTGACATGGAAAACAAGTTGTGCTACTGCACAAACATACCTGGCTTGTTTACATCCCTTAGTTTGCCACATAATCCTTCAGACTGGCGTCTTTTCATAGACTCTTCCAAGCGAAGTCTCAAGGGTGTTCTTCTGCACAATGGGAATAAATATCCCAACATTCTCATTGCACACTCTGTCCATCTAAAGGAGTCCTATGACAATATGGAGCTTCTTTTAGAAGCTATTAAGTACAGTGAGTACCAATGCAGTCTGTGTGGGGACCTCAAGGTCATTGGTTTTCTTATGGGTATGCAAGCAGGCTTCACAAAGTACTGTTGTTTTCTCTGTCTCTAGGATGGTTGAGCTGTATCCCAGCATTACAAGCAGAAAGACTGGGAGTCTAGAAGCACTTTTGTTCCTGGCGAACACAGCCTTAAGGAGAATCCTCTGGTGGACATGAATAAGGTGCTTCTTCCTCCTCTTCACATCAAGCTTGGTTTGATGAAGAATTTCGTGAAGGCGTTGCACAAAAATGGTGCTGCCTTCCAACATTTGTCTACTGTGTTCCCAGGTCTTAGTGCTGCTAAGCTCAAAGAGGGCATCTTTGTTGGACCTAAGATCTGAGAAGTGCTGATGGATACTGATTTTGAGGAGCTTCTTAACTTAAAGGAACTGAGAGCATGGGAAGCATTCAAGTCAGTCTGTAGTGGCTTCCTTGGTAACATATGCGTACCAGATTACCAAGCCTGTATTGAGAAGTTGCTAAAGTCTTACGAGGATATGGGGTGCCGAAAGTCACTCAAGATTCATTTTCTCCATTCCCACCTCAACTTCTTCCCGCCAAACCTTGGAGTAGTGAGTGATAAGCATGGAGAAAGATTCCACCAAGACATTACGAAGATGGAGAGCAACTATCAAGGCAAATGGAACCCCGGCATGATGGGAGACTTCTGCTGGATGCTCTTGCATGACATCCCGGAGGCAAAATACACCAGATCTTCTAAGAAAACACACTTTTGACTGTCTGTGGTACTATGAATTGTGTAATTGTGTCATCCAAGTATATTGATTCAATCAGTGTTCTTTATCTATCCTGTTTTATCTGTTATAAGCTACTGCAACTCTTGAAATATGCACATATATTCTCTGTTTATACTAAAATGAGACTATTTAAAAGCCAGAAAACTAGAGGTGATAGAGCAAAACTATTTATAAATTTGAATTCAGCACACCCAAATTAACAAAAAACACCTATCCCCATTCTTGCCTCAGACCAAAAATTTATTTTTGTAAACCAGTGTTATCTTTTATTTGCAAATTGAACTGGAAATTAGCTTATTTTTTACATTAGAGTTTTTTTATGTGTATTGCTCTAATAAATATCTTACCCTGATGTGCTCTAATTTATTCAAAGCAAACAGTTCAGACTATGACTATGGGTGCATAGTGGTTACTGGCTTGGAAAAAGGAATTGGTGGGACATGTTTAAATTACAGCTGAGGCTGTTTGTATTCATTTTACACTAATTCCTTTAGGAAAGGCATAAACCCATCGAACTCTAGAGTAGTAAAAAATAAACTGATTTATGAAACAAATATCAACTTTCTGAGATCTGGCAGCCGACAGAAATTGAATATTAATTACAGTGTAATTTGATTTCTGAAAATGATGTTACCATTTGTCCAATAAAGTATTGCTGTGACAACCAAAAATAACCCAATGATATTTGAAGCTATTATATAGATTTGATATCAGCAATATCTTTATTAATGGATGACTATTGACTGATTAATAACCATTAGATCTCTCAGATAAAATAAAATGGATATTCTTCCAGTCAGTTCTATTTTATGGTTACACCACTTGGAACTCAACAAAATACCTGGAGAAAAAGATTGATGGGAAATAGACAAAGATGCTGTGTGCTATTTTGAACAAATCCTGGAAGCAGCACTCTACAAAACAGCAGCTATACGGCCACTTGCCTCCCATTTCACAAACAATTCTAGTAAGATGTGCAAGAAATGCTGGGTACTGTTGGATAAGAAAGGATAAATTTATAAGTGATGTTCTCCTGTGGACTCCAATGCATGAACACATCAGTGTTGGCTAACCAGCAAAAACTTACATTCATCAGCTCTGTGTAGACATTGGGTGCCGTCTTGAGGACTTGCTAAGAGCAGTGGCCAATTTGACAGATGGTGAGAAAGTCAAGGGTATCCATGCTTTCAGCAATGATGATGATAAATATTATCAATACATGGTGTGATCAAAAAGTATTAAAATTGAATCTTAAAATATCTTGAATCAAAAAAGGTAAAATTTGAATACAGTCATTTGAATAGGTGAACTTCAAAGGGGTTGGTCTCTTGATATCAAGACTTTGTCTATATGAGGCTGTGACAATTCTTGATACTCTTTCATCAGCATTTTCAATGAAACACAAGTTTGTACAAGTGCAACACCCTCCATACGAACCTAGCTCTATGTAACTTTCTTGTTTCCTTAGCTAAAACTTCAGTTTGACGACTTGAAGATGTCATCATCAAGTTGTGCTTATTCCATTGATTCCTTTGATTGTCTCTTACCATCTGTCCCTATCAACCATCACTCTTAGTAGGTCCTCAAGACTGTACCCAGTCTCAGAGCAGAGTTGATGAAGGTTGCAGACAACATTAAAAAAAATAAGATAGCACAGTTTTGCATCACATAAAAAGAGAAATTTTAGAGATGTTTTGACCAAAGGATAACTTGCTGGCTGGATTAAATGTTTTGAATGCCAAGGAGACTATTTTGAAGAAAATTAATGTTTCATTCATTGTTCATTTCTGTCTTCAATACTTTTTTAACACACTTTATCTAATTGCATCCTGCAGTGATCTTGAAGAGTATAGAGTGAGAGTCAAACCATGTCCATGATGTTTCTGCAATTTCAGTTTATAGTACTAGTTTGAAATATTTTGGTCCTATTTACCAACCCCTCCGCTTGGGCAGGATATGACACAAGGTCAATTTTTAAGCGGAGTTTAACAGGTTTTCCTTCTCCTAGACTAGTCGCCTCACCAAGGCTGAAGAAACTAGTCTGTCCGACTATTTACCCATACCTGGAGGGAGAATATTTGGATTCATACCTTTCCCAAGGGTATTAGTGCTATGTGAAATGCAATCAGTCTCGTCCAGGATTTGAACTCGTGTCGCCGTGTCCATATCCTGTGATGATAACCATTACACCACGGGCACCTCAAAATATTTTGGTACATGCTGGTTTTTAGCATGTAAATCATATGACGGAAGCAGTTGAAGTTGCGAAATGCACTTACTGCGGTTAGTAGTATCATGGTAGTTTGTGCATTGACACATTATGCATTGCTTCACTTTGCATGTGATTTGAAAGCTGCAGAGATGAATGTGTAGTATAGTCTAATTTGGGAACTTACATTTTGCAAGTTTGAACTGAGTCATAACACTACAGATGTAACCAAAATCAAGAGAAGGTGCAGTTGATCACAAAGCAGTAATTGAATGGTTCAAGAAATTTTCCCTTGCATAACAAGAACCTTGATAATCAAGCATGGTCAGGTAGTCCTAAAACCATGGATTCTGAGGTTATACTTTAAGCCACAGAGGCAAACTTGGAGAGTATCAGGTGAGCTTGAATTCTCACAGTCCAGTGTGGTTCATCTCACCTTCATGAGCTGCCAAATTTTGCCTCGCATTATCAAAATATTATAAAACTTTTGACTCACCCCAGTTAATATCTATTGGCATATCAATAATGAATTAATAAAGTCTACAACATTGAAATATTTATGGAATTTTATTTTAAAATTTATTAATTTGAAAGAAAGAAAGAAAGAAAGAGAGATAGTCTACATATGTTTACATTAAATAAGGTTTGGAGTAATGGACTCTACAAATACGTTTGATACCCTTAATATTTGAATTTAAAAAAAATCTATTTTTAGTATTAATAGCAGAGAATTATTATTTATTATTTATAAAAATGGTAATGTCAGCATTCAAGAATTATGATAATAAATAATGAATTCAACTGAAATAGAATATGAAGATGCTTTGTCCAGTGCATAACTTGCCAGAATAAATGTATTGAATGTTAAGTGGATTATTTTTAAGAAAATTAATCTCATTCATTGTTCATTTCTGTCTTGGTAAATATGGCTTCTATTTAATTCTTTTTGAACACACCTCATATACATTGATTTAAAATTCTCCAAGTTATTTGATTCCACAGACAGAGGAACGATGGAGCTAATACTGCTAGCATATGGCTTCTCCAAAGAAACTTTTACTGCAATCACAATGTTCTTCAAAAACATGAAAGCAACAGTTTGCTTACTTGATGGTGACTTGGACATCTTTGACATTATTGCTGGAGTCTTGTGAGGAGATATGTTAGCACCATATCTATACCTAGATTACCTACTATAAATGTCAATAGATCTAATAAACAAAAATGGTCTCACACTAAAAAAGCCAAGAAGCAGAAGATATCCTATAGTATAATTATAACAAAAATTCAGAAAAGAAGCCTATTATAATAGTTTGAAATAAAAATATCAACAACTGTAAGAATCCAGACAACAAAATTATTGATATCAACAAGAATACTAAGGAAAGTGCTGGACTATGATTAACTGATTGATCAATTGATTGATTTTAACTGCATGTCAACCCATCTAGGGTTATTTTATGCCAAGAGGTTAGGGAATTGCATTGATTGTACATTTATATTTACATTTTCTGCATAGTTGCTTCTTCAGAATATTTTTTTGCGCGTAATCATATCTGCAAATAATTTTTAAACTGATCTATTGTATCCATAGATAGTACCCTTACAGGTATTACCATTGCAGGTCAGAGTTGACCTACAAGAGATCTCCAGCACTGGAATCTCACCATCAGATCCAGTTTAGTGTCATACCTACAACACTCCTAGCAGTGGGGACTTACTTCTTTGCAGGGGATACAGTCAGAATATTTTAAACCTCACCAATAGGGGATGTTGAACTTTAAGGAGAACTTTTGTCACTTGATCTCAAATAGAGAAACAGTTAACAAGCTAGTTAGACAGACCGTGAATACAATATTTTTATCTTTATATGAAGGTGCTCGTAGTGTAATGGTGATCATCATAGGAAATGGACACAGAGAATAAAGTTCAAATCCTGCACAAGGCTATTTGCATGTCACAGCACTAACACCTTTGGGAAAGGTGTGAATCCAACTATTCTATGGATAAATAGTAGGGTAGACTGAGCTCTTTAACCTTTGTATGGCAACTGGTTAAGCAGAAGGAAAAATCTGAACTGAAACCTGTTAAATCCACTTAAAATGTTGACCTTGTGTCACATTCTGCTCATACTTAAGGGTTGGTAAATATATATAGGGTACCTCTACCCTGAATATTTGTTTCAATTTACTCAAGATTAAATGTACATGTAATAGTTATTGTTGTTGGAAGTTGTAGCAAGAGAAATCAGCACACAGCAGCTGAAAGCATGCACAAATGTGTCCGGCGTGCAAAATGAGATCAGGGAGAGAGAAACGGGCGATTGGGAAGATTGGACGACCTGAGTTCAAATCTTGGATGTGGCTGTTTGCATTTCATATAATATCAATACCCTTGGAAAAGGTATGGATCTAACATTATTTATGGAGAAATAAAAGAGCAGATTGGGATTTTTAACCTTGATATGGCAACTGGTCTAGGAGAAGGAAAACTCTGAATTCAAACTAGTTATAGACCTGGTGAAGGATGGGTTCTGCCAGACTATTCCTGCTTAAGATGTACTATATGACTAGCACCCTCACAAAGAACAGGTTATGGGACGAGTGTGATAGTGTGTGGGAATATAGCTGAATTACAGAATGTCTGCTCTTTTTAGAAACAAATGAAACAGCCTTCTATTTGAAAATGGTCCTAACAGAAATTCTAAAGAATAGTGAAAGCGATATTTACCTCAAATGCTTAACAAATCATTCTTTGATTCCCTGGATTTTTCTGCTACTCTTGAAAGAAAGAGATTAGTTCTTATTGAAGTCATTATCAGATATATGATGGTAAAAGAAGAAATCAATGATGTAAAATTGGTTGATAAAAAAAGACAATTAGTTGACCCCTTAACAAAAGCTACTGCACCATCAGAGAATTTGCATAATGTCTTGTGGCATGGAAGCATCAACAGTTTATTCCATTTAACTGAAGGAGTGTCAGCTGTGTTTTCACCAATAGCCCAGGAGTCCAAGGTTCAATCCCAGGTCGAGTCTTACCAAAGACTCAAAAAATGGTACTTGACGCCACCTTGCTTAACACTTAGCATTTTAAGGTACTGATCAAGGGTAGAGGGGAGCAATCCAGGGAAAGGAGTAGCACCTTTCTCTACACTTTGATGTTGTAGCTAATGAAAAGGGAGCCTTGACTACGGTTGCCAACTTTTACTTACTTTATATATATATATATATATATATAGTGAGGATGCTATGATAACAACGGCAATGACTGAACTAATTTAGTTGACCTGATCTGCTTATCTAATGCAAGAAAAGACAAATGGATGATTGACAGGCAGAGAGATAGTCAGTCAATTAGGGAGGGGTCTAGTGAGTAGAGTGATGATTAAATTTTTTCATCATGTCTTTACTGAATGATCAGATATTACTCAACAAATACAAAAAATAAAAAAATATTAATCTTGAAATTTATGGATAACATTACTTACAAAAGAGGGAAAATAAAAACTATAATTTTAACAAAAATTCAAAAAAGAACCATATTCTAATAGTTTGAAATAAAAATATGAAGAATTGTAACTATCCCAACAACAAAATTATTAATACTAACAAGAATATTATAGAAGGGGTTTGATTATTATTAATTAACAGATCAATTGATTTGAACAGCATGTCAACTTGTCTAGGATTATTTTATGCCTAGAAGTTAGGGAATCATGTTCATTGTATGTCCATAAGTACTTTTTTTGCATAATTGTTTTTTAAGAGGTTTTTTTTCATCATAAGGAACATCATTACTGATTATAGCATCTGTTTTGATTGTGACCCCTTTGTTACCTATACATATAAATATATATATAAATATATATATCAGAGTTATCACTAAAATGGAACTTTCTCTTACTGTTTGGTAGATAATTTCTGGTGCAATCACTATTGTACATAGAACATTTAATTGTTTTACCAAGCAATTCTTCATGAGGTGTCAAGTTAAACCTTTTGCGAATAAGGAAATGTTCACATCAACTTCATTAAATGCTTTTTCATCATGGAAATATGACTCTAATGAGTATAAGTCATCGCTTAATGGAAGATTGATTTACAAATAAAATATTTGAGCTAAAAAATCTGAAATCTATAGAAGCAGGGATGAACTCATAAGTGACATTCTCCTGTGGACTTATAACCATGGACACACAATCAGCGTTGACTAACCAGCAAAGACTTGCATACATCAACTTTGTGTAGACACAGTATGCTGTCTAGAGGACCTACTAAGAGAGATGGCTTATAGGAATGGATGGTGAGAGAGAGTCAAGGGAATCTATGTCATCAGAATGACTTGATGATGATGATGATACACAAATAATCACTGTCATTCTAATGCTGCTTCTCTATGTCTGCCATCCAAAGATAAAGTAACTGCTTGCACTTGTCTTTTTTTTTTATCAACTTTGGAGCAAATTACACACAGTTTTTGTTATTTCAACCATGTTTCATCGGATTGTGTATTTACCAATTTTTTTGGTGTGTGTAGGGGTAGGTTGAAACTAGCTTTTATTTTCCTTTTTTTGGCTGAGAAATATATCAGAGTAAAGGTCAAAATATTCAATGCAATTTTAGTTTTACACTTCCATATAAAGAAAAATAGATAACAAGTTAATCCAAATAGAAGGAGAGATTTATTGAGAAGCAAAATTAACACTATAGCGTTTCAGTTCTAATGAACCATCATCAGGGCAATGAGGGATAATATTAGTGATGTTAAATCAATGATGAATGTTTAAAAATGCAAAATACAAAAATCTAGGGAAAATTTGTATAACAAGAAAAAGTTAGCTGTTTAGTGAATCAGAGATTCTTGCTCCAAAAAAACAAAAATATATCTACCTTTTTTTTTTAACACAGATGATGAAATTGTGTTCTGAGTATGTCATAAAACTGGATCTGATGGTGAAGCTCCAGTTCCAGGGCTCTGAGGAATGTAGAATACCTCTTCATTGCCACTCTGGTAGTACTTGATAGGGTCCTATCTATGGGTCTAATAGAACTGTTTGATATTCAAACAGTGTACAAACAAGTGACATATTAAATTGAATTGTTAGAAATAGAACTCTTTGTCCATTAAACTGTGTAAAAAAAATGTCTGATGTTTAATTGAATTGCTAGTGATACATAGCAATACTTGAAACCATTTAACTGTGTGCAAACAAATGACCTATGTGAAATTGAATTGTTAGTGATACATGGCAATACTTGAAACCATTTAACTGTGTGCAAATGAAATGATCCAACAGCATGGATTCCCTTGATTCTCTCTTACCATCCATTCCTATTTGTCATCACTCTTGACAAATCCTCTAGATGACATCCAGTGTCTATAAAGAGCTGATGAATATAAGATTTTGCTAGTCAACCAATACTGTTGAGTCCGAGTGTTTGGGTCCAGCTTTTTTCAGATATAATATGCACTTCGATAAGAAAAGAGATTCCTAAGTAAAATTTAAGATTAATTGATTTTGATGACCTGTCAACCGATCTGAAGTTGTTTTATGCTTTAGCTTTAAATAACATACAAAATTTGATATACCATGAAACCAAAACAAACCAACCCTGTCAAAACCCAATCCAATACAAATAATTTGCAAATAGATCTATTGAAGGGATTCTAATGGGTCAGAGTGGACCTAGGAATAATGGCAACAAAGTGGTACTCCACACTGCTGAGAGTTTCAGAACTGGAGACTCACCATCAATTGCAATCTAATATTATATCAGGACACCTCTGTTGGGTAGCAGAAGCTACAGTGAGTCGAATTCTATGCTAGTCTGGATTATAAATAACTTCTTTTTTTTTGGGGGGGGAGTCATAACTGATTTCAGTTTTCTAATATGACCTGCTGTCAGTTTCAAAGTTCAATTTCGAGAAACACTTTTTTTTGTGATAAATTTAAAAGTCCTTTATTAACTTAATCCACTGTTCTGAAGTATGTATCTACCCAACCCCTCTGGCTCAGGTAGAGTTTATCTTACCACATTAGCAATATCTTATCAACTGAAAGCAATGTCAACATATACAAAGGAAAGGGATAGACTGCTAGTGATAGGTTAACAACCAGATGGAAATCTGATTTCTCAAATAAAATAAAATGGGAATTTTTCCAAATTGTCAAAACTTGAATTAGCATCCTTTTTGTTTGGGAAGCCATGTCGAAAAAGAAGATTCATATTCTATAATTCAAAATAGTTTTTTTTTTAATTTCAAGAATTAAAATAAATGAAAAGACTATTTTTTTCACATTTCTGTGTGTGTTTTCTTCCTTCTTCAATATTATTTACACAAAAGTCAAGCTACAATGTCTTATTCAATAGGGATAAATAGATTTCATTAATCCTAAATTGTAAACTAAGAAATATATTTCTAGTAATTATACATGCAATTGAGACTATATCTGAATTTGTTGTTTTTTCTTTGCAACTGAAGAACAGCATATGATTCTTGAAAATAAAATGTAATCTTTCAGTATGAAGTAAATGTAAATGGTGTATACAGAGTAAGTGTTACCTATGGAAGGCATTTTATATCATCTACACAGTGAATGACAAATATACTTAATCTTTGCAACATTCTAAATAGTAGAGTATTACTGTCATTTTATCTATTTATCTATAGTTGTAATGATATTGGACAGTAATTTGTAAATGAAGGAATGGGATAGACATATTATCATGTTATTGGTAGGAAACGGAGAATGGTACAAAAGAGGACATTGAAATACAGACTTGAAATAGAAAAACTTACTTGGTAATATCATAACACTTTACACTCTTGCAAACCTTCACAAATGAATTCAAGTCTCATTGGGAGCCCCCTTCATATGGCCTTGTGCCACATCTAAGCAAAAAGCTTAGTAAATTACCATAAGACTTTACACTCTGCTACCATATAAATATTAATAGATGAAGAAATGATCTGTCAAATATGAAGTTTGGTTTAGTTGTGTTTTTAGACAAATCAAGCCTTCAGGGTTATTTAATGCCAAATCTTATATATATATATATATATATATATATATATATATATATATATATATATATATATATATATATTTATATGATTTTTCAGGGTATAGTTTGTAGGTAAGATTATTTTACAACAAGCCAGAGCTCATTTGTTTGCACATAGTTAAATGGTTTCAACTAAATGATTAAATAGTTCAGACAACCACTTCTTTGTAGATTTAGCTGTATGCATGGGATCATTATCCTGCTGGAAAATGTAATCAGAAAGTAACTCAAGACTCTCAACAGAAGACATCAAATTTTCTTGCAAGATCTGTTTAAACTTTTGGGCATTCATTTTACCATCTATCATTGATATTTTGCCCACGTCTTTCGCTGAAAATCATTCCCAAATTTGACAGTTGGTATCATGTTCTTTGGTGAGCAGGCTTCACCAGCTTTCCTCTACACATGATTTCAATAATTATGACAAAACAACAAAATTCTAGTTTCATCTCTCCATAATACTCTTTTCCCAAATGAATTTTCCTTATGCTGTCTTATGAATTTCAACCTTGCATCTCTATGTTATTTCAACAAGAGAAGAATTTTCTTTGGTCTCCGTGACTTTAGACCATTCCTCAGCATTTCATTACTTATTGTTCATTTGGTTACACTACATCCTGATAAACACAAATTTTCCTGCAGCCCTTCACGCATAGCCATTGAGTTTTGGTTAATCAGGCGTCCAATTTTCTTGATAATCTACAAGAAATCTTCCTTGGAGCACCCGTTCTTTTTTTTGTTT
Source organism: Sepioteuthis lessoniana (assembly GCA_963585895.1). NCBI lineage: Eukaryota > Metazoa > Mollusca > Cephalopoda > Myopsida > Loliginidae > Sepioteuthis > Sepioteuthis lessoniana. Next base: position 75,166,459 of record OY757934.1, read on the forward strand.
TCAATGGTGTTATGTCTTTTAAACCTTGGAATAAATGAACTTATTGTAGAAAGGGAATATTCAGGTTGCTTGAGATATTTCTATAACTTTCTCTATCTTTTCAAAGTTTAACAATCAGTGCTTTTTGGAAATTACTCAATTCTTTACCACTTGCCATGATCAGAACCTTCTCGTATGACAAACAATTGAAGAAAGTTCCGGTTAGGATTTTAAGACTAACTATAGTTACTGATAGCATTATTGGAACATTCTAGAAGGCTAACTATGGCTACTGATAGAATTATTGGAACAATCTAGAAGGCTAACTATGGGTACTGATAGCATTATTGGAACAATCTAGAAGGCTAACTATGGGTACTGGTAGCATTATTGGAACATTCTAGAAAAATATTGCTACAATATTAAATGGTACGATTGCTTTTTCCACTCATGAAAATGAATAAATGGCATTAATTTCTGTAAAATTAATTGTAACTCAAGTTTATATACATATTTAGTAGAATATATCCTTATACATTAAAAATTTTGTTCAGGCAATGTTTGAAAGATAAAAAATAAAAATTTTCATATGTATCTATATTTATTTCACCTGACTATATATATATATATATATATGTATGAGGGTCGTTCAAAAAGTTCTAAGCTTCATTCAGAAAGAAGAGCCATAGCTGAACATTTTTGTTATAAGACTAGAACAAATGAATTCAGATTTCTCTCTTAATTTCTGTGTAGGTAAAACCTGTAGAAATATAAGAGGTGTGTGACAAATCTAAAATTTTGAACAACCCTCATATATAATCATTAAATATCTCTTGTCTGTAAAGTGTCTTTAAATGGGTCTCAAAAGGCAAGTGGTATTTCTTGAAATTCAGAATGCAGTAATGCCAGGCCTTTCAAGAAAGGTTACTGAAAGGAATTTTCTGCTGTCTCCATCCACAAAGTAAATGTCACACCATTTTTGATTCAAAGATGTTTGTTGTATTCAAGTAGAAAGTCTTAACTAAGGGCGATAAATGAACTTCAGCTGAATTTCCCCATTGAATAAAGAAAGTTTTAGCAAAACTTACAAATAGTAATGAGACATTTAAATATTATTTTCAAGTTTGTTAGAAGGGAAGATGACAGCTCATTGCCATTTAGGACTGGTATTTCAATATACACGTTTGGCAAAATTCAAAAACTCATTCTTGGTCAGTTTCTATGAATAACACATTCTTGAAGATGCAAGTTCTTAGAATATTATAGAAAGTAATGAGACTGAATTTTTTAATTTTCAGATTGATAACCCTAACAGAAAACCAGATAATCAATGCTGACCATGAAAATTCACACCATGCTCACTTTTAAGGAAAAGTGAGGTCTTTCATTAGAGTGGGGAGTCTCTGAGGCATGATGGCTAAAGTGTTTGACTGCAACCTCAAAGTGAGTGAGTTCAAATTCAAGTCATGCTGTTATGTTCACTTTTGGACTAATTCTTTTGGGAAAGGCATGAACCCTCTTATCCCCACCCCCAGCTATGGATTAAATAGTATCACTGTTATTTTTCTACAAGGACAGCTTCGGCATTGAATAACCTGTGAAATTTTTAAACCAAACAAAGAAAACAAACAAAGAAAACAAATCTTTCATCAAATATTACTGATAGACTGATTTCAAAGGTATGTGAACTTGTCTAGGGTAATTTTATGCCAAGCGGTTGGGGAATGATATTCATTATATGTTCATATTTATACTTTTTGTGTAGTTGTTTTTTAAACAGGTTTTGATCAATGAAATCCTCACAATAACACCAAAATCATATTTAAAAGTAGAAAAAAATGTTTACAAGTCATCAAAGCTATTAGTTTTAAAAATTAAACAACCAAACATAAATGAAATTGCATTAAACACTATAAACATATTAAACATCTTTAACAACTAACATGCTAACCAAAGCATCCCTACTAATAATAAACCTTTGCACCCAAACTTGACAAAAACAATACCAACCAAAAATAATCCCCCTTAAGATGATCAATCAATATGATCCAAAGTGTTTGTGAGCAGAACCTAGGGCAACTTATCTATTAATAGGACCCTCATACAAAGAAACTAACAAGATAGAAAAAAAAACATAAGACTATAAAAAAGAAATGTTCCATGGTCTTTCGCCAAACTTGTATTTTATATAGTAAACTTTCTTGTATTCTATATAGTAAACAGTGCTGATTATTGAAGATGAGTCGACATATACTTTGTACCCCATTAAACACCTGAAGATTTAACAAAAGTTTTAAGTCAGTTACCAGGCCAACAAACAGCATAACAATAGCATAAAACTTGTTTTTTGTGTCCTCAAACCTACAAGGCAGAAAAACATCACATTTCTTCACATTTCAAATGAAATCTGGTTACTTTGACAATGTTCATTTCGGTACTCTCTCTCTCTCTCTCTCTCTAAGTTCTATTCTATGCATGTCAACTGAATATCACTCATATTCTTGTCCACTTCATGTTTCCCCTCAAGACTGGAGTCCGTTGCTTATGCACACACTAACTTATGCATAAATGATGGTCATATTGTCGTTGCAAAGATTACTTTGCAAAGGGTCACTTACACGACCGATACATGAAGCAGCATCAGGTAAGTGCAACTCATTATATTTTATATTTTTCATGAATATATTTTGATAAATTTCTTATTATCATAAAAGGGCCTAATTTCTTATAAATCACTTAGGTTTTTACATCTATAATTTTTATATTGGTATGTGATATGACATGATAACAACCAATAATGGAATTTCCAATATCCACAGAGCATACACATACTTTCTCATTTAAAACCTTAATACTAGGGTGAATCAAAAATTTTCCAAAATTTTGGTACATACTAGTTTGTGGTGCATATATCATATGACTGAAACAATTCAAGCTATGAGAGGTACCTGCTGAAATTATTAGTATCATGGTTGTTGGCGCGTTAATATATTGTGCATTGCTTCATTCTGTATGTGATTTGTAAGTCATACAGATAAATGTGCAATGTAGTATAATTTGGGAACTTATGCTTTATGAGTTCAAAATGGGTCAAGATACCATTGAAGTAGCCAAAAATATTTGTTGTGAGAAAGGTGAAGGCACAGTTGATCACAATATTGTAACTAGATGGTTTCGCTTGGGTTGTAAGAACCTCAGTGATCAGGCAAGGTCAGGTAGATCTAAAGCCATTGAAGCAAATCCAACAAGTAGTATTCAGGGAGTATCAGATGAGCTTGGCATTTTACAGTCCAATGTGGTTCATCACCTTCATGACATTGGCAAAAGCATCCAGAGCTGTTGAATTGTACCTCACATTACCAACTTTTTCAAGTCAGTTTGAGAAATTCAGTTTTTTGGCCAACTCTTATACAGAAATTCAGTTTTTTAGCCAAGCCTTATAAAAAATTAAGTTTTTTTAGCCAACCCTTATACAGAAATTCAGTTTTTTGGTCAACCCTTATACAGAAATTTATATGTAAATTTTTGTGTCTTAATGCATATGTATTTTATAAGCATGTGCATGTATTATAGATGCTTTTTCTTGAATTTTATGTCAAAAATCCTTCTTATCTAAAAATATTAATAGCTGAAAACATTTGCCAAAGGCATCTAAATTAAATATTTACTTTAATAGATTCTCAATGAGTTTCATTGTTTAGTGGCATATCAACCTTCAATTATGTTGTTCATGTATCTGTCTTTCCCAAATTATCTGAATGAAGAAATAATGTATTAGTCTTTACTTCTCTGAGTGTACAAAGTTTTCATTGATAATTTATTGTATCTCTATCATAATGGTTTGCCTTACTGTTTCATATACTACATTGGATTAATATGACCATTGCCAAGTATAATTGAATTTTGATCTAAAATTGTCATTGTTTAATGTCCAAGTTATATGATTAATGGAAATGTACTTGGTTAAGTGCATTAACAAGAAATGGAATTATGTTAAAGATAAACAGTAGAAATTTCCTTTTTTGAGTTACATTTACATTTTGATTTTATCATGTTTAAAAGCATTGAAAATTTCATCAGGTTAATGTAAGTTTTAACTCAATACAAAAATCTCTTAAAGCTTTTATAATTTTTAACTCCTTCTTCAAGAAATGAATGCATTTTAAAAAGTTATTTTTCAATATTTCATTCCATATGTGCCATTTAAATAATTGAATTAAAAAAGACTTGAATACTTTAATACAGAAATACAGTTCTGTTGATTATTATTAAATATAATACAAGAAGTGCTGAAAAGTTCTCTGGTCTCACCAAGAAGGGAATGATCTACTAGTCCTGGCAAAAGATTATTTAATTGGCACACTTAGAACATGTTCACCACAATTTCTTTTATTTGGTTGTAGATAAACTAATAATAGATAAGATGCAAAACATTTTTATTTAATAACTGAACATTCTGGTTTCATAAAATATTCCTTAAAAAACTAGATTATATTATATAAATTAATGGTATAATGTTTTTTTCAAGCCCTAGAGAGGAAAATATTATGGAATAACCCAATGTTGAGGGGGAAAATTATGGAATGATCTTGGAATTTACATTCCTAAAACAAACGCCAGCAGAAACCAAGAAACACAAATCCGTCGACAATTAAAAGACAGTTCTTGCAGACCTCAACAAGTGCTTGGAAATGACTAATTTAAAGGAAACATGACTCTAACAAAAGAACTATCACTTAAAATGATGGAAATTAAAATGATGCAATTTTGTGAAGTTTAACAATATCTGACCATAATGCCCAAAACTCGAGCCCAGAAGTGGATGACTAATATGAGAACACTGATATTTCCAAGAATTTTTTTGGATCAGTCATGAATCATTTTTGATTTGTGCATGGCTCCCCAATATAAAATGACCTTGTGTCATATATCGACTTGGTGGAAAGTCAGTTAAATGGTTCATAACAGTATTATATTCAATAAAGACTCAAGTAAACTAAACTAGTCTCCAAGTTCATATTACACTATCCATCCATTAACACTTGTATATTTTTCAAAAGAGCTAGGATCATAAAAAGATAACACTTGCAGAACATTACTTAAGCTTAAAAAATGACTCTAAATAGGTTATCTCTGAACTTTGAAATTATTTTTTGATTCATTCTTATATTTTATTCTAATTTCTGCCTCATCTAATTCTTTTTTTTAATGTCTAAAAAAGCTTTCTTTACCAAAATTCATTTTCAAAAACTAATTTTGATTCATTATTCCTGTGACAGAAGAAATAAATGATGTAATGGCTTTAATCCTGTTAAAATGCTCAGAAACAGAAGAGGGTCTCATATATTACAGTTATTCAAGTTCTTAGTTAAACACAGACAAATTCAATAAATCAGTCTAAATTAAATGTGAAGAATTAATAAGCACATGATCTTTAACTTTAAATTCGGTTTAAAGTTACGTTTAATGTTTTAGTATTGATTAAAGTTTATTTCATTATCTTACAGTTCTGCATTCAGTTACAAGGCTGTAACAATATATATATATATATATATATATATATATATATATATATATATATATGTGCGTGTGTGTGTGTGTGTGTGTGTGTGTGTTTGTTGTAGGTCCAAAGAAAAAATTAAAATATTTTTTAAAATAGATAGGTCCACAAAGAGATTTGTATTTTTTTAATGTAATTATTTTGTTCTTACATATGTGTAATATATGTGTATGTTTCCAGCTTGTTGCTTTCATCAGAGAATATATATGGCATAAGGCCTTGTTAATGGGGTACTCAATGAGACTTGAACTCACTCTTGATTGCAGTTTGAAAGTTTTTCAGTTGGTTATAGGTTTATATTGAGGTCTTCCTCTCTTTTTCTTAGAGTGTGTTTACTTTAGTCTTCTTTACTAACAGTAGTGAAACCCAAAACCACTCCAACAAGCACACACAATGACAAAAACATATCAAATATCAAAGAGGGGTAAAGCATATATATGTATATATGAGGTACTCATGGTGTAATGGATATTATCATTGGAAATGAACCCAGCAACCTAAGTTCAAAACCTGAACAAGGCTGTTTACATTTTGCATAGCTGTAATACCCTTAGGAAAGGTATTCTTCCACCAGCTATGGGTAAATGATAGGGTAGATTGGGTTCTTTAACCTTAGTAAGGCAACTGATTTCAGAGAAGGAAAACTCTGAATTCAAACCTGTTATACTCTGCTTAAAAGAGAAGAGTTGGTGTGTGTGCATGTGTATGTATATATATATATATAGTATCACCTATAAATAAGTATCCATCAGACAATTTTTTATAATAAATTTCTTCTAAACCAAACATACAGGGATTTTATTATTTCTAGATGAACATTATATAGTCAAAACAGATATTATTAGGTATTATTTATTATTAAACAATAAAGCATTGAAAGACTGTAATAAAAAATGTAAATATATAGCAGTCCAAAACTAACTGCACACTTTATGTATATTTATGCACTTTTACTTTTGGGAACAGAATTTCAATGCTGTAGAGTCTAATTGAAATAATATTTATTTAATTGTATATTCCACAAGAAATAATAAAATCCTTTTATCTTTGGTTAAGTTTATTTGTTTAATAGCATATTAACTTTCAAGGGTTATTTAAAGCCAAAGTCACCTTCATTGCTGGGGAAATAAGAGGGTTCATACCTTTCCAAAGAGTACTCATCTGAAAGTGAATATAATAGCACAACTGAAGGTTGAACTCACTCACTATGATGTTGAAGTCCAGGCCATTAACTGTTAAGACATGGGGACTCTTCTTCCTGCTAGTAAAAAGGGTGCATCATCATGAAATTTTTTCAGATAATACACTTATAATACTCTGATTTATAGAATAAAGCAATTTCCTGTCCAATTTGCAACTGAACAATAATTTTGTATGATCAGCAATAACCCTGAATATCATTTTTTAATCATCCAAATTTTTAATTCACCAGGAATACTAACAAGAATCTTTCACAGATAAAAGCATCAGTATCATTATAGACCACTGGCAACCCAAAAGGCTAATAAATCAACTTATATCCTCTTCATATTGACAGTAGCTTGTAAACAATTGACTTCTGAGGATTGAATGAATGGTTTGGTTGAAAATTACCTCAAGGTTACCAACTATTATAGATCATTGAAGAGGACCAGAAGATTGTGACTTTAACAAGTAAGATGGGGACACTAGACTGAGGATATAAGTGTTTAATATTTTTAATCTGTTTGCAATCACTGATGAAAAAAACTCTCGATAGTTCAGTCATCAGTTTCATAGCATGAACAAGTTTACTTGTATTACAATAGTATGTTAGCATTTTCTTGTACAGATAAGAAAATTTGCATATTAACTTTGGTGATATAATATCAAGAGAATGTTTGCTCAAGTTTTATCACTTATGGGTATATATTTACCCACCCCCTCCACCACAAACATTATACAACACAAGTTCAAGCTGGGTACCCTTGAATTAAATTCAGAGTTTTTCTTTGCTTATACTAGTTGCCTTACCAAGATTAAAGAGGCCAATCTTCCCTACTATTTACCCATTGATGGTGGGAGAACAGATAGATTTATGCTTTTCCCAAGGGCATTAGCATGAAATGAAATGCAAATAGCCTTATCTTGGATTTGAACCTGGTTTGTTTGGTCCATTGCGATTTATGTGTAGACTAAGGTTTTGATATATTTTGCACACTTTTAAATTATCAAAATATCATACTTTATATATATTGAATTTATTAGGATATGTATTTAACCAAACCTTCAGCCATGAGTAGGATATGACACAAGGTCAATTTTTAAATGGGGTACAGCTGGTTTGATTTCAGAGTTTCCTTCTCCTGGTTACCGCAAGAAAGCTAAAGAACCCAGTCTGCTTTTGAATTTACTCTTAGCTGCCAGAAGAAAAGATGAATTCAAGCCTTTCTCAAGGGTATTAATATGAAGTGAAATACAAATAACCTTGTCTACAATTTGTACTTGAGTTGCCAATTCCATTTACTATGGTGATAATAACTGTTATACTAAGCATACCACCAAAATTTATTAAGGCATTAATGTAATAATAAGATTGACTAGCAGGCCGTTACTAGTGAGTTTGATTCTCACTGGGTTCAGCATACTTCTGGCCTGGTGCCATAACTGAGTTAAGCTTAATAAATAATTGTATGACATTTATCAAATATTCTGTCATACATATGATGTGCAATAAAAAATATCCAGATTAAAAGCTTTAATTCTTTCAACTTAAATGAAACATTTATATAGTTGAGCAACTTATATAATAAAGTGGTGACATCTAGATGAGCCTGTGCCAATTCTCAATAGTTTTTGGTCAGGTGAAACACAGGATTGTGCAAGTGCAACAACCTTCATGCTCATCTGAACTTGCTCTGTGAAATTGTTTTTTGTTTTCTAAACTGAAAATTAATCTTAACAATGAGATTTGAGGACATTAAAAGAAACAGGACAATGCAGCATTACACAACAGCAAAAGAAGAGTTTTAAAGGTGCTTCAACTAATGGAAAACTCACAGGAATGAGAGTATTGAATGCTTAATGGAATATTTGAAGAAAATTAACATTTCACTTAGTTTTCATTTCTGTCTTGGTAAATACAGCTTCAGTTTAATACTTTCTGAATACACCTTGTATTCTGCTCTTATCAAACTAATTCCAGATTTTCAAATGGAACCATCTATCTACTTTGAGGTATTAAAAACTTCTCATTAATACCATCTTGATAAAACTTTAGTAAAGAAAATAATTACCCTTTATGTAATATCTAATTTAAATTTAGATAGATAGAAAACAAATGGAATTGACAGCAGGAGAGAAAAAGAATAGAATGAGATAGACACACTCGGATATGAACAGATAAGGATATATATATATAGTGAGAGAGATAGTCATATATGAACAGATATAGATAAATAGACAGAAATGGATATATAGAATGATAGACAGTCATATACGAACAGAAACTAGTTGTATGATACACAATTTATGAAAGGATTAAGATAGATAGATAGATAGAAAAATTAAAAAAACAAAGTAATTTAAAAGTGATAAATTCATCACTTTTGGATTACTTTGTTTTTCAATTTTTATACTGTTAGATTCCTTTTCCTTATTTACTTCCATAAATAGATAGATAAAGATGAACAATCTCAGAGAAATAAGAAGTGAGTTACATGTCTGTTCATATATATATATATATATAGAGAGAGAGAGAGAGAGAGAGAGAAAGAGAGAGACTGAGAGAGATAGAAAGCTATGATAATGAAAAGGAGAATGTAATTTTATAGTTTACAGTTGAAAGCATTTACAAACCCCTTGAAATGAAATAAAGTTTTATTATCTCTAAAGTAATGTACAGGTTGTTGTTTTTTTTGTTTTGTTTCAGGAGGTTTTGTTTCATATGAAGGTTTTTTTTTAATGATTTAACTGTTTCTTTTGAAAGGTATAACTGATTTCATGCATCTGTTTGATTTTTAATATTCTTTTAAAAACATCAAAGCAAACAAATTATCCAAATACATTTTAGGGAGAAATTATTGTCTACTTTGATTCATGAGGCTATGTCCATTGGACATATTCTTTAAAAAGTAAAGACATACCTTTTTATCTCTGTTTGTTGAAAAGAAGAGAGACTTTGTCTCCAAACCTGGCAAAGGATTATGTCTCACCGGGTAATTGAAACATAAAGCCCACATGACTAAACCACCAACTCAAGGAAGACTTTTACTGCTTTTGTATCCCTTTTCACATAATGTTAGTTCATAGAACAACATGTGCACATTTTATCTGTTGGGACATGTTTGTGCATTCTTGTCAATACTTGTTGTATGTATATTAAGTATGTATTAAATGTTCCTATATGTGCAAATGAATTTGTCTTTCCTTCTGTTTATTCAGTATTAGTATATCATTGTATATACTAATACTAATATTAGAACTTGCTGAAAAGGAATGCAACTCAATATCTTCCCTAGTGCCAACCACCACAATGATATGTTAGTAACTCTGGGAAATTTGTTCTGTGATTAAATTCTGATTTTATGATCCAGACGCTATTAATATATCTCCAAGACTTTCTCTTCTATCAAATAATAAACTTTTCTCTCCTCTCACCAAAAAAAAAAAAATTGTTTCCAGTTGAGTAATAACTATTTATGATAAAATTATTGATTGGTTGGCAATAATTTCAATTTTAGAACTTAAAGTTAATTAAATTTTAACGCAGAATAAGTTGGGGAGAAAATTCTTCTCTTCTTGTATAGTTTTTATAAGTATTTTCTTTCATTTTCTTTGCCTTTTTTATATACAAACAAAATGGCACTTCAAAGCCAACGAGGAGAAGAAGGATAAGATCAAAAACAAAAGTAAAATGCATGGTGACCAACATTGAATGGCTTAGCAAATAAGGGAATTTTTTTCATAATTTGATTTTAGTTTGTTTTTTTTCATTGCAGCTGACTCATATTGAAAATGAAAAAATGAAAGAAAAGGATAATCAAATAATTGATAATAATGATTGACTGATAACGTTTCATCTAAAATGAAAAAATTGAAAGAAAATACGAGTCCAATCAACAATAATAATGATTGATTGATAATGTTTCACCTAAATTGAAAGAATGAAAGAAAATACTAGTCCAATCAACAATAATAATGGTTGATTGATAATGTTTCAGCAAAAGAAATAATGAAAGAAAATGATTGTCAAATCACTAATAATATTTAATGATTGATAATGTTCAGTAAAATAAAATGAAAGACAATGCTAGGCATATCATTGATGATAATAATTGATTAATAATATATCAATTAAGATGAAAGAATGAAAGAAAATACTAGTCAATTCAGTAATGATAATGATTGATAAATAATGTTTCAGCAAAAAAGAAAAAAATGAAAGAAAATCCTTGTCAAATCAATGATGATAATTATTGATTGATAATAGTGATTGACTGATAATGTTTCATCTAAAATGAAAGAATGAAAGAAAATACTAGTGAAATCAATAATAATTATGATTGATTATGTTTCAGCAAAAAAGAAAAACTGAAAGAAAATGTTAGTCAAATCAATAATAATAATGATTGATTGATAATGTTTCATATAAAAACAAATTTGTAACAATGTAAGGGGATTGTATGCAGGTGCGAATAGATAAATTATCAAAAAAAGCTAGCAGCCAGAAGAAAGGTGAGTTGATAAAAGTTCAACATCTCATCCAGGAGGCTAGATGTAACAAGATATGCTTGATCTAGCACAGTGGACAGAGTCTTGATGATGTAACCTAAGCCAGACATAAATTAGGGAAGAGTGTTCTGCGATTCCCAATATAAGATGACAAATTTCTTGATTTGCTTTCTCTCCCTATTGGTGGTTGGTCATATAAAGAGACAAATGTTGCAGGGATGAGGAATGAATCAAAGATATGTGTAGAAATAACTCTATCTAGAATGAGGAAACTACCTCACATGATAGCAATTTCCACTTGCTTCCATGGTCTCAGAAATTGAATGGAGAGAAGAAAGCTATAAGGTTCTAAAACTTAAGATAAATTGTGTTTTTGCCTTTTTCAACACTGACATAGCAGTCATCAGTGACTATGCTATATTTTAACTCTGTTAGTGTATAAACACAATAACAACATGGTGTTGACAGATGAGAGATAAAGTCAGTGATAAGTTATAGGTGTGATTTAATTACAATGAGAACCCAATAAATTCTCAGGTTGTCTTGATTTATTTGTAATGGTGTTTTTTATAAGTTAGATTTTTGACTATATGAATGGATAGAGACCTTGGCAGAGTGGCTAAGATGCTGGACAGTGACATAATAGTGAGTATAAGAGAAATAGGATTGCAAGATATTACAATGTATATATGAAATAGAATTGCCTAATATTCATTTGAATTGGCCATGAAATACAAGTGGTTTGGTCAGATGATAGGGTTTCTAAGAGAAAGTCATTATAAATATTAGAAACTCAATCAATTAAAATAAAGATAATTTGACTAGAAGAAACTTTTTTCTTAATGGTTAGGAAAATTCTTTCTTCTTTTTTTAAACAGTTTGTGTAATGGAGAGTTGAGACAGTATACTGAATTAAAAGTGAACTGATAAAAATATTCTAAAATTCTTTGTCAGACTTCAGGAATTGCATGTCTTTCATCAGTTAAGCAAAATCACATGAGCTTACCATTCTGGATTCTGATTAATAAAGACAGGATATTAGAACTTAACCAAACATTTTCTTATTACAATACTAAGATATTGCATGTGAACAAATCTTTTACATAGACTATATATATATATATATATATATATATATACAAATTTAGAATATTTGTGATATATGTACATATATATGTATGTGCAGACATATATATATATATATATATATATATATATATATATAAGCATACATGAATATGTATTCATATGTGAATAAAAGAATGTATGTGTGTGTGTATAAACAACTGTAGCATACTTGTTATGTATATGTATATACATGCATGAATACGTATTTATATGTAAGCACACACACACACACACACACACACACACACACACACACATATATATATGTATAAAAAAATACCTATATGATAATGTGTGAATGTGTGAATAAACGGCAGTAGAATATATATATGTATATGCATAAGCAACTGTTAAATACTTGTTTTTGGTTTGGTTTCATTTTATGGCATATCAACCATTGTAGGTTATTTAATGCCAAATCTTCTTTATACATATATATTAAATACATATATGATTTGTAAACACATTTTGGAGATAACATTCTTAAATGAGTCTGAGCTCTATTTTGCACACAGTTAAATGATTTTAAGTATTGCTATATAAAAGTCACAATTTAACGTCAGTCATTTGTTTGAAGACATAGTTTGCTCTATTTGATCCAGAGATAGAACCCTATCAGGTGCTACCACTCTGGGTCAGAGTGGACCTGGAAGCAATGGCAATGATGGGGTACTCCACATTACCCAAATCTCCAGGCTGGAGCATTGCCAGCAGATGGTTCAATGTCATAAACAGGACACTTATTGGGAGGAGGGTCTTACTCCTCTGCAGAGATGCACTCAGTGTATTCTATAGTACCACCTGACTGGACTTAAAATTTGTAATGTATGTATGTATGTATGTATGTATGAATGGCAATGTATATATATATATATATATATATATATAAATTGGCCCATCAGCATAATGGTTAGAGTGTTCACCAATGGTTTGGGAGAACAGGGTTCTGTTACAGGTTGAGTCATACCAAAGACTCAAAAAATGATAAAAAATTGCTCCTTGCTCAAAAAATGGTAAAAAAATAGTTCCTTGCTTAATACTCAAAATTGTAAGGTACAGATCAAGGATAAGTGGAGCAATCCAGAGAAAAGAGTAATGCTCTCTTTTACATCTCACTGTTGTAGTTACTGAAATAGGAGCCTTTGGGTTGCTTTCGACTATGGTCAGCTAACTTACTATATATATATATATATATATATGTAAATGCATGTATATGCATACATGAATATGTATTCATGCGTAAACACATACATACACATATATATACATATATATACATTCATACATAGTATAAGCAACTGTCGAATATGTATATATGTGTGTGTGTGTGTATGTGTTTAAAAAACTGTAGAATACTTTTTAAATATATGTGTATTTGTGTGTGTGTGTGTATGTATAAATATGTATGTATGTATGTATGTATATATATATATATATTCATATGCAGATCTGTGTAGGAATATATATGCGTGTGTATAAACAACTGTAGAGTACTTCTTATAAATATGTGCCTGTGTGAGTATATATATATATATATATATATATATATATGCATGTATTTATTTGGAAAATATATGAATATGTATATATATGCATGTATGTATATGTATTCATATGTTTACATTCATGTATATATGTACATATACATATATACATACAGACCTATATATATGTGTATGTGTGTGTATGTATGAGTTTATATATATATATATATATATACTCATGAACACATATACCCGCATACCCATATATATATATATATATATATATTCTTTTGTTTTACCAACCTTTTTGAAGAAAATTTGTCAGATCTGATTAGAGGAGATATCCACCTGCATCTCTCTTCAAGCCATAAGAAAATTGATTGAAGACTATGGCTATTAGAATATTCTAAAAGATTACGGCTTGCAAGAATATTAACTTTTTTCTTATATAATGTTTGCAGTCACTAACATATTCTTTGAAGAACTTATACTAGTATTCAGACAGTAATCTTGACTTTAAGCAGAAATTGTTGTAAAATGTACTGAATCAAAATTAAAGAAAGAAAAATGAATAATTTTTCAAAACTTTTTGAAAAGTATCTTGTAGGTATGATTAGTAGCTTTAGAGAAAATAGTCACATGGTGTGAAAATGGATTTGATATCGTATATATATAAAAAGTTTCTTTCTTCTTATTCATTTTTTTTATTATATTTTACATGATTAAATGCAAATTCTTTAATAAAGTCATTTGATTTTGTTTCAGTCAAAACTAAACAAAATAAAGTAGACATTTTCTATCAGTTTTTGAAGAATTTTTGCTGATCTCAAAATGCACAATCATCAGATAACTTAGGAGATTCCCTGTAGTGGCTAATATGCTGGACTGTGATATTGTAGTGAGTTCAAACTTCAGGTGCACTTTTTCACTAATACCCTTGTGAAAGGTATGAACCCCCATATATCCACCCCCCCAAGCTATGGGTTAAATAGTATCATAACTATTCTTCTACAAGGATAGCTTTGGCATTTGATATGCCATTAAACAAAGAAATAAAATCAAAACTAAACAAGATAACTTATTTTGGCTGTCTGTCATTGTTTAATTCAAGAGTTATTATGAATATAATCTTAATTATGAATATAATCTTAATTCTCTAAATGTCTTTTTTTGCTTATCATTTCAAACTTCTGGCCTTGTGCCAAACTAAGTTAAGCTTAGTTAATGATTACTGATACAATTTCTTTTACCTTACCCATCTGCCATAAGCAGGATGTTATACAAGGTCAATTTTTGGGAAGTGGAGAACAACTGGTTTGAAATCTGTTTTCCTTCTCCAAAACTAGTTGCCACACTAAGGCTAAAGAACTTAGTCTAGCCAACTATTTATTCATAGCTGAAGGGAGAAGAGATAGATTCATGCTTTTCACATAGGCATTAGCACAAAAATGAAATGTAAACAACTTCATCTAAGATTTGAACTCAGATTACCATGTCGATTTCCTAAGACAACAACTGTTGGGTCACACATATCCATTAAGGCACTACTTGTCAAGAGGAGGCGAAAATTGTCAGGTAACTTCCATTATCCTGAGAAATGTTATAAAGGACCTAACTTAGAGTCATTTGATAATTTTATTTTTTTGTATAAGAAGTATACTATATGTAAAATATGAGGAAGTATGGAGAACACACTAGTCAAAATGTATAATTCAAGATAAAGATAAAAAATATGAACAATTTATGAGACATTACTTACCTTGGAGAAGATCTCCTGTGGATGAGTTAATTGTGGTGGAGTTGTCCATATTGTCTGTGGAATTTGCTGGACCAATCATTGTGAAACTTATGTGGTACCAACGAATGTTCCCATTGGGTTGTACGGGTGGCTGCCAAAAAAGTTGGATGACTGAGCCAATCACTTCATATGACAGATTGAATACTGGACCAGGAGCTGCAAAAGAGAAAAAGACAGAAAATTAAAAAGAGGAAGAAATAAAAATTTTCATTAATTTATGACTGGTATTTACTTCAATCTTACTTTCAGTTGCTTTTCATCACTTTATTCTAACTCACAAGATATAGAAATGAAGGTATTCTAGAGTTGTTAATTCTCTGTTACTAGTTTGAATTTTGAATTTTTCTTCTACTAGATTGGTTGCCACACAAAAGTTAAAGTACCTAGTCTTCTGTACTATATACTCAAAGTTAGAAAGAGGGTAGTTGCATTCATCCCTTTCCCAAGGGCATTAGCATTATGTGAAATACAAAAAGCTTTATTCAGGATTTGAACATGAGTTACTGAGTCTAGGTTGATAACAATTACATGATCTCTTTTGAAATAGTTGTTTCTTTCTCTGTTCCTGGAAATATTTTTTGTTATTTTTTTTTCAATTCTGAAACTTCTTTTGAGGGATGGTGTGTTGGTTTCATGATGTCTACTATTCTATATTTTGTCTAATATGCTGAGGGTAAATGGTATGATTGATGAGATGGTTAGAAACTTTATTTCAAGGGAGGCAAATGTTTTGAGTATATAATAATAAGACATCATATAGAACATTGTATTCAAGCCTGGTCTCCAGTTTTTAGACATGGGAATGAGAGTGTCATTGTGAAATTGGAGGGTATACAAAGAAGAGTGAGAAAAATAATAAAAAGAATAAAAGATTTCAGTTATAGGGAAAAATTAGAGAAATTAGGATTAACTATTATACTAGAGCACCAGGCCAGTGACCAAATGAGTAGAGTGTTCACCAATGGTCTGGGAGACCAGGGTTCAATCCTAGGTTGAGTCATACCAAAGATTTTAAAAATGGTACTTGATACCTCCTTGCTTAACACTCAGCAATATAAGGTACATATCAAGGGTAAAGTAGAGCAATCCAGGGAAAGGAGTAGCACTCTCCCCTACACCTTGGTTTAGTAGCTATTGAAAAAGGAGCCTTCTGATCACCCTCAACTACGGTTGCCAACAACCAACAACTTTACAAGAAAAAAGAATGAGAGTTGATCTAATTGAAACTTTCAAAATAATTAATGGAATTTCTAATTATGGTAGACATTTTTTCAATATTTCTGATTGAACAGAAAATCTATTGTCAAGATAGATTAAAAAAATTAAGTCCAGTAATCAATTGGATTTTTTTGCTAATAGAGAAATATATTTTTGGAACAAATTAACTAATCAGATCAAAAACAGCAATAGTTTAAAAAATTTAAGATTAAATTAAATTAAATGATTTCAGAAAAAATGATAAAAAGAAGTTAAGAGGGAGTTTTTTGCAACTTCTGGATGTATTTACAGAATTTGATCTGTATGTGGTTATTATGTTAATATTGTATATGTCCTGTGAAAAAATTCTTTTTTTTTAAGTTG